>OX457030.1:43766024-44490970 GCA_949752745.1 Protula sp. h YS-2021 | reverse complement strand
GGGAATCTAAATCAACCTGGTTTTACAGGACGTCCACGACCTGGAAAGGAAAGCAATAGAAAAATGTTTAAGAACTTACGCAAAGTCAAAACCGCAACACGAGACTTCTATACTTCTGTCAGGGTCCCGGCCTTCCACACGTGCACGCCACCACTTCCTTCTATACATGTGAAGCACAACGTCACCTGTTCTGTAGCGCTGCAGATCAACGAACCTCTCTGGGACCTTTTTAATCCACCCTTTTTTCCGCGGCATCTGTGAAAGCCATAGGAGAATGATCATTAGCTGAATATATTGGGAATTTGAAATAACGACAACACAATCAATAAATCTTAGCGAAACTAACCGACCAGTGACCGGATACATTTTGTGTAGCATTGTGACTTTCTATCTTTTTTTTTTACTGCTATGGCCGTATCGGCAAAAATTTTCCGCAAAAGTCTAAGTGTGAATTGGCTTATTCTTTTAAGCGTTCAAGGTGGAGGGGGGGGGGGCCAAAGCATCCGGACTGCGTTCAGGGTAGGGGGTTTAAAATTGGCAGAAGTCTGTGTACGTATTAACAGGGCTGGAAATTTGCGGGTGTCCGAGACCCTCCTTTTTGGCTACCCAGAGTCCGACTAAGCCGCAAAAAATCAGGTCTTCTTGCGCCCTATGTTATCTTAACACGGTTTGGATCCTCCCTAAATAGCTTTGGACCCTCCTTTTTCAAAGACCCGGGTCCCAAGGACCCGGATCAAAAAAGCTAGTTGCAAGCAGTGGCCACTTACAAAAAATTGTAATCCAAGAAATCCAGGAAAAGACAACATCGACAGCATTTTCAAGCGAAACTGAGCAACAATTTTCTGAGCGAACATTTCTAGACACTTAAATCCGTAAAATGAAAAGATATGTTAGCTCAGAATTTGATGCCCTCACAATTAAGCCTGTATTTTTACAGCAGCATCTTACACATTCTTTAAAAAAATGACACAAATCACATCAAACACGCTAAAATAACATTTTTTCGTGATTCACAAAATAACCGCGCTTTTAACACGTGTGTGTTTACCTTTCAGGCATATCCTCATTAACTTTTTATCCACTTTTAATTTTTTCAAAAATTATCCACGTGTAACCTGGACGTTTCTGCATTGAAAGTGATGCCACCAAGAACAAAGCCGCGCGCATACACCTCGTGACAGGTTAATTTGCATACTGAGTCAAAAAAAAACATTCCAGTTCATGTACACAGTGTGGTGTTTCGCAGATAATTTCATTCCAAACCTTACCATATTTTTTTATAAACTAACACAAACTAAAAAATATCACCAAACAAGCATTTTAATGGCAGAAAACCTTTACAAAATAACGGATTATTTTGCGCGTAAACAGTAACAAGGCAAGCCAATCATAAAAGTAGTGCTCACACAATTAAAACAGCGCACAATAATATACAGTCAGCCTGTCATGCGCGTGGGAATCTCTCGCTTTTAGCCCGTTCACAGATCAAAGCAAATCTACTGAAGCAAATAGAGCTTCTGATACGTGTTTGAATTGGCAATTCCGCAGTGAAGGAGGACGGGGGTGTGGCAGGAGAGGGGGGATCTGCGAAGCATATATGGAAGATAAATATGACATTTTTCGCGTGTAAATAGCAACAAGGCAAGCCAATCATAAAAGCAGTGCTCAAACAAATAAAACAGCGCACAATAATACACAATCAGCCTATCACATGTGCGTGAGAATCTCTCGCTTTAGCCCGCTGACAGATGCAAGCAAATCAACTGCGAATAGCCGTTTTGGTGTGTTTATCAACTGTCAATTTTGCAGTTGGCGTATACAAGAGAGAAGGAGGAAGGGTGAGGGGGATCTGGCCGGCAATTTTTTTTTCACTTCTAGACTTTACCAGTGCATTTCCCTTTTGGGGGAAAGGGTGGGGTTTACCCCGAATGCCCCCAACCCCGTTGTTGCACCAATTTAACAGCACAAATACTACAATTTTTGGCTCGAAAAAAAAAAGCCATTTTGATGTGCCAAAACGCAAAGGCAACGTGAAACGAATCGATTTCTCTCTCTCTCTCTTTTTTTTTAAAATAAAGCATACTCAAGATTAAGGACAGTGAGATAGTGAAACTCAGTTAAAGCGATAAGGGAGGGGGAGGTTTGCACGTCATTGTCTCCCACCAGCATCACTAATGGAGCAATATATTTTTGAAGGATTGCGTCCTGCAATGAATAAAATAAGCCCATTTTAATGCGTTTATCAACTACCAATTTCGCAGTGGTTGTGTACTGGAGAGGGGGGGGGGGGGGGAGGGAGTTCTCGCCTGCAATAATCTTAAGTTTAACGGTGTTAAACATTTTTTTATGACTAATAGGCTTTACCATTGCATTTTGCTCTTGGGACGGGGGGGGGGGGGGCGAGGGAGGAGTGGGGGAGGTCGCGCACCCTCTCTACTTGCGCTAATACAAAAATGCACTTTTGAAGTATTAGTTTCAGTCAAAGTGAAATAAGTCGAATTTGAAAAAAAAAAAAGACAGCACAATTAAGATTAAGGTCACCAAGCAGTGAGAAACAATACTCAGTTCAAGTGATATTGACGGAAAGACTGAGTGTATATTAAACTTGTACGCACATGACACACGCTTGTACACCCCAAAAATATAAATGGCATCACACAAGAATCTGCCTCTACACAGCGAAACCAGGCGAATTTGGGAGAATTTGGTGAACACAGCACTCAAGTTTAAGGGCATCAAGTAATGAGAGATGAAGTCAATTTCAGCGATAGCCACAGAAAGATTGAGTGTAAATAAGACATGTACGGACACGAAACACGCCTGTTCGCACAAAAAAAAGTTATAAATTGCACTGAGAGTTTACAGTGACTGCAATTCACACACAACACGCGTACATGAGGCTTGCGAAACAGACCGGCTTACATAAAGAAACCGAGAATAATATGTCAAACAAATGACTTGGTTAAAAAAAAACAAGAATCTACGAAGAATAACAAACTCTAACGATTGCTTAATAAAATATGTGACACTTTGCTTCAGTTAAACAAAAATATGTACTTTAAAAAATGAAGTGGAAACTTTCTGGTATTATCGTCCACTACCAAAAGGGGTGTTGCCTTGTTTACCCTCAACTTTAACTTTGATTTTTGAGATTTATAGGCTACAAACAAAACAATAAATAACTTTAAAACGTATTTGCGATATTATTCTTCCTGTTTTAAATACAATTCTACGGATATGCCACCCCAGAATCTACTAAAATGTAGGCCAAAAAGTAGACAACCACCCGGGGCCGGGTCCATTCCAACACGTGGTCGCGCTCCCCTGACACATGTGCTAGCACCTGATTGGCTGAAATGTGATATAAAAATAGATTTCACACAGATCGAAAGATGTGTACGCCTTCTGATTGGCTCTCGTTCCACGTGCTTTTCTCACACAGAGTTCATGGTAGGTAGCCACCTATATGTTGGTGTGAGAACTATTTTACACAGAAATTTTGAAGGTCTCTGTAAATTTCTGCGAAATAGGCATGTGGTCTCAGGTGAAAGAGCACGTCCTGTTTCGCAAAATGAACCCCTAACACAGATTTGCGAAACGGACGACCCGACCAAAATGCGAAACGGACCGAAATTCGGTCCGTTTCACTTTAACATTGCAACGTGATACACACCAATTCGTCTTGTTTCCCGACGAAGCCGCATCCACACATACACACACACAGAACGTACAAACACTATATGTCTCCCCTTGGTCGGGGAGACATAATTAAATTTACCTTAGAAGGCTATTATTCAAATCTTGTGCTAACTTATTTCTTAGCTTCTTGCTCTCAGCTTCGCACTTGTCCAGAAACGCCTGAGACGTTGGCCGCACTTTGGCCATTATCTTCCAGAAACTAAATTTTAAACTTAAACTTTTGGATAACAGGGGAGGATAGTACCATAGTACTTTGCTTTCTATATTAAAATGAAATTTACTACCTATATAACACCATGTACAAGCGTATTGTAAATCAATCACATGTGGTACTTTCAAACATTTACACTTGTAAAATGACTTACATATTTATAAATACTCATCAAAACCTATAAATCCATAAACTGGCAGCCGATTTCTTGCTTTCTTTAAAACTGATACCGGGCTAGTTCGTCCCAAACTGTCAGTCTAGATACAGCAACAATCTTTTCTGACGGTTATAACGTGTCAAGGATAGAACTGCACCCATTCGAGGGGCAATCACAGTCCTGTGCTTCTCTATAACCCTTGTCAACTAATGAAAGCACGACTTGTATTTAGTACAATTAGACTTACATGCTCCTACTTCACCCCAAACTGCCAGATTGTTTATATATCTCGACTCGTTTTGTCCAACAGCCAACCTCAATGCCTGTTCGGTGTGTTGTGCATAACACCTTTTTACTCTGCAGACTCCCTGGGGATTCCGCGAAAATACTCACAGAAGGGAGGAACCGCTCTGTGTTTATATATAACATATAGATCTCCACGGATCAGTTGTTTTCATGCCAATTTGGGATGAAACACGGCCTCAGTTCACGGTTTCGAGTGTGCATGTTCAGTGGAGGAACCGGGCAGGATTTAAGTGAGGGAAAACTAAGAAAAAATATGAAAAATACACTAAATGTTGATTTCCTTAGTCCCAGCGGACCCTTTCTATCTTCCTAGGACAGAAAGGGTCACAGCTCCTGTAATAAAAAGTAGAGCAGTGTGCACAGCCCACATATTCCCAATAGCCCCCCCCCCCTCCCCCATCAATTAAACAGGGCCATCATTGGTCAATCAAGAGCTGTAATTTTCTAGGTCCAGCCGGTCCATTTTCCTTGGACGAACCTGGCCCATTTATAATACCGATCTGTGTTTTTCCCACAGAAGCTACATACCAAGTTTCATGAAAATCCTTGCAGGAGTTTTTAAGTTATCGTGTTAACATTATTATAATGGGTTTCTAACAAAAAAAAAAACAGCGCTATATCTACGAGTATTTCAAAGTGATTTTGTGCTGTTTATCCAAAAAAATAGCGTACGGTTAAAATATATTCAGGCAAATTTCAAAGCATGAATCCGCTTATAACAGTTACGCGTCGTTCGATTTCATACTGGTATCCTTAAACAAGCGGTGTTCGCCTTTCGAGGAAACACAGCTCTGCCAAATGACCGAGAGCGTTATCAAAACCTTTTTTGCCGTTCGGTATTTTAGGCGATAATCCAGCATAACAAAGCTATTTGCACCACTGCTGTGTGTTTTATTTGGATCGTGATATTAAATTTTTGTGATAGGATATAATTATATCAGCCCCCAAAGACGATCAAATTAAAATCGCACATAGCTCATTCAGCTCCATCCTCTGTAACTTATTCATATCAATCTTTGTCCATTGAAAAAAACTCTAAATTTTTATGAAACGGACAAAAACCTAGAAATAGTTTTTGATAACGCAATTCTCTCTTCTTTTCTTTTTTCTTTCCATGGATAAGCCCGTGCATGGTTTCGAGTGCATATACTCAGCAGAGGAAACTTACAGGTTTCCAGATAAAAAAAAACACAGATAAGAAAAAAAAAGAAAAATACACTAAACTTGATTTTATCTGCCATGGCGTACATATCATGTGTCCAAATTTTATTGGAATGTTTCTAGCACAAAAAGAACGCCTAATTTATTTTAAACTGATTTTGATATATTCTCCATTGACTTTATTTTTCTACTTTTTTCTGCCTTTGTTTTTGTTCTACAAAAGCTGGAGTTCTATTTTTTACATAGATCACGCAGACGTAACTGAATCTATTTATTCGCATAATTCCACCGGGTTGTTCAACTGGCATGATTTCTGTTATATATGCCGAACTGCTTGGTAAATTGCAGCTCAAAGAAACTGTCGTAGTTTTACCGTAGAAAATAAAAACTTCCGGTTGTCAAAAAATAAATTAATTTTTTATCAATGAAATTATACTCGTTTTCCAGGTAAGAAATAAAGTTTTGAAGTTAGACATATAAGATGATAAATAAATATTTCCATATAGGACAGCTTTATGTAATAACCGTCGTGGCTCAGTTGGATGCGCGTGGGAGAAAAGCAAAGCAAAGAAAAGCGAAAACGAGAGCACCCAGGTTCGAACCCTGACCAACACGTCTATTTTTACACATGGATATTACCAGTGCATCTACGAGTAAACCCCAGAACTTTGGCAATATTTGCCTGTTCCGACGAGTAATCCGAATTTCGGAATTTGAAGATATTTTCTCCCTGCCTTATCATTGGTATCACCAGGAGTGATATTCTGTCCTGTCCTTATTTTTAAGGAAGGACAAAAATTAAGGATGGACCATCTAATCTTAAGAATAGGGACGTCCTTAAATATAAGGACAGAGCAGAATACCACTCCAGTTATTAGTATTTTAACAATTATTCCCATGACTTTGGCAACAGAATGTTCCGACAAGTGATCCATTTTCGGTATTGGACATTTTCATCTCACGTCATCATTACTATTACATTGATTAGTTTTATTAGGCCCAAACCCTTCGGATTGGGGCCTATAGGTTTGGGGTGTCCGTCTGGCCGTCTGGCTGTCATCGCTTTATACCCCTATGAATTTTGGAGCGGTTGGGGCCTGCTTGTGTTTCACAAATACTTAATTGTTATTATTATTATTATTATTATTATTATTATTATTATTTTAATTTTAATTTTTATTATTTTTATTATTATTAAACGATTGTTCTTCATCATAAGTGGGTTAAGCTATACGAGGGGGGGGGGAAGAATGGTTACAGTAGATCCAAATTGGTGAAATGAAAAAGAACATCTTCCGTAGTTCAAAACAAATTTATTCTGTCAAATATCACAAAATGGTGCATATTTAAGTCGATAGGGTTACAAAAATTGCAGCTGGCTTATTCAGTGGAGTTGGAATTTAGCATTTTGTTGTCACCAGTTACGATCTATTCTAGCCAAATCTATCTCCTGTCCCTCGTACCCACCCCCCCCCCCTCCCCAACGAACAATGACACCAATGTTATAACAGTTGCATAACTGAAATTTTGGATAATGGACAGGATATTGAAAGTGGTTAATGCTCAGAACAGACCGATTTTCAAGATACTACTGGTATATACTTCCAATTACAGCAATTTTTAACGCATCTATCAGGGAGAGCTACATACCACCAAAATAGAAACAGTCATTGTTTGCCAAAGAAATCACAACCAATAGCTAACTGGATAAGGTCTTTCCTGACAATGCGCACGCAAAGAATCGGAATTAATTCAATTTTTTTATTGCAGTCATCACTCTATGGAGCAATACCTCATGGAACTCTGCTGGGAATGGAAGCGTTCATAGCCATGATAGATGAAGTGTATACTACCAATATATAAATACGTCGATGACGGTACAACATTCGAAATACTTTACAATAAATCCCTACAAAACTCTGTGATGGAAACTGCGATACATGAAATTTGCAAATGGACCAAAGAAAATGACGTGAAAATTAACCTTACAGCCCCTCTTCATCAACGATCAAGAAATCCAAAAAATATACGACTGTTAAACTCGTTGGAGTATATATACAGAATGACTTAAAATGGTTGACTGATGTCAACACTTTGACGGCTACAGCTAGAGCAAAACTTTATTTCCCAAAACAGTTAAAGAAAGCTAAGGCCAATGAAAAGGACATGCTAATGTTCTACAGAAGCATTGGTCGTCCACACCTTGAATACTGCTACCAAGTCTGGGCAACCAGTATCAACCAGTCTCAAAATGACTCGATAGAAAAAAATACAGAAAAAAAGTCCTACGCATTATATACCCCCGATGAAAACTACGACCATGCACTTGAGCATTTCCATTTAACATTATTGAAGGAGAGGAGAGATAAAATGTGTAAATTTCTGTTTAAGGATGCGCAGCAAGAAAGCCACGCCTTCAACAAACGTCGTCCACATAAAAGGAGACACGACCACAATACAAGACAAAACAATTTGTGTACTCTGCCCGATGTTAAGACAATAACATATCAAAACTCTTTTGTCCCGTATTGTTTATTCGACTATCAATAATCGCAGTATGCAACTACATCAAAGCACTATACATAGATCACTAATAATGTAGCAAAAAGACATCGGCCTTTATAAATATCTGAATGTTTCGAATGTTATATACGAACTACGTTTTTCTATTTGTATAGATTTGTTAAATTTTACTTCATATAAATTCTTATACATCCCACTAATTTTATCTACAATTAATCTTGGCCCTCAATTAGCCTTTTTGCTTCTTTCTCGAATCATCTACATCAAATCATATTGCTCATGTTTATAATTTTGCTAAATCGTGAAAGATACAATTAAACTTTGACTATTGCATCAGAAAGATGATGCTATCATAATTAAAAATAAGACAATGTATTGTTGACAGAGGTGAATATCTGAGGAAGTATGACAGCAAGCAATTTAGTTGTTCCTCTTGTATTGTGGGGCCAAAAACCACCTACACATTGTATTTCAACTCTGTTGATGACTCATGACCAAAAGCACATCGTCACTGGTTGTAACGACGGCCAGATGTGTGTGTGGAATGTGCATGGTGATTGGAAGGTGGGTAAATGATTGTTCAGATAGTTTCATTATATGAATTCTGAATTTACTTCTGGAATTTTAACGCCACCGAATTCAAAAGGTATTTGAGCAACTTCTGACTTGAATGAATTCATTTGCAAAGATACACGACCCCTCTGTCAGAATAGAATTTCAAATATTTCAAACTTCCAAAATTTATAGCAGCTGTGTGAAAGTGATAAGACGCTTTTTACTCTGGTTTTCTGATTTATTCCAACTTCAGTGGTTTTATTGTACTGTCGTTTTCCCAACGTAGGAATGAAGAACAGTATAAATGCACGGAGGGTAGATATTTAAAATTTTTAATTTTCACTTGTTTAAAGTTTAATCTGGATATTTTCTCAGTTCACGGCAGAGACTCTCCTGTTGGGGCATACATCGACAATAAACTGCCTCGCACATGGCAGTAACAACACAGAAAATAAGTACATCGTCTCCGCTTCAGATAATGGGTAGGATAGAACTTATTTCTTCTTATGGGGACATTTTTGGGGGAAGGGAGAGGTGCAAAGATGAGTTAGGTGGTGCATTCGTACGGGGTAATTTGATGCATTAAGTTTAAAATAATTTTGATTTATTGAGTTATTTTGTTATAACACACCCATAAAACATTTAACTGTGTCTTCTGCTAATGATTCCATTATAATATTAATTTTTTTATAATAGATTTTTTTTTTTGTTATAGAGAGATGAGTTTGTGGAATTTAGCAGACGGGCGATGTCTTGAGCACACGAAAATGTCACAAATACATACAAGCATACAGGTTAGCCATCGCATATATATATAAAGCGCATTATTTAATATGCTTGACACGTTTACTTTTGTGTGTGTGTTTTCCATGATTGTTTTTTTTTTTTGTTTTTTTTTTACAAAAATGCAATTGCAGACTATTTTTTAAACGCAGATATTTCATGATTTTCGCACCAGGCCTATCAAATGCTGAATCAAAGGGATGTGTGGCTTGTATGTATCGGCTACTATCCAGACATCCATGTCATTCACCCCGTTACCTTGGAGATCATGTTTACCTTGGCCAGTCGCATGACCCCTGACTGGATAAGTGCTTTCTGCATACTTCGCCCAATCAACCGAGAAGGTAAACTATGTGTTTAGCCTGCAGCGTTTAAAAATCCAAAAGAACACCTCATTCTCTTTCAAACAGTAAAGGTTCATTGGCCCATTTCAGTTTGTCAGACAGTGTTTAAACATAAAAATGG
This sequence comes from Protula sp. h YS-2021, assembly GCA_949752745.1. Taxonomy (NCBI): domain Eukaryota; kingdom Metazoa; phylum Annelida; class Polychaeta; order Sabellida; family Serpulidae; genus Protula; species Protula sp. h YS-2021. The sequence goes on along the minus strand of OX457030.1, from coordinate 44,481,110 downwards.
TTCAAGTGAACTCCTCAAAGCGAATCAAATATTGGGGGTTTGTTTAATTCCTGATTTATATTTGTTTCATTTAGATGATGTTGTTGTTGCCATATCAAACTCTGGTGTGGTGAAGGTTTGGACAATGGCTGGTTCTCAAACTAAGGTTTTTATGACAGTATTGCTTAATTTATAGGCTATAATATAGATTTTAAGCAAATATTGGTGGATATACCAGATTATTTTGTAACTGTCTCCCGACTGTCTCTTGTTTTTTTGAAATTGAACAATAATTCTAGCCTTTGCAGAGTGCAGTCAGTAACCTTTGGGCTACTAACAAATACAGCCCCTATGCCAATGCTGAAATGTTTCCCATCATTTATTGATGTGCAAGAAGTATTTTGCATTTCGATATGTCCACCCGTTCGTCTGTGACAGGCCATCAGTTTGAAGTTGGGGTACGTGAATTTGTGTGATTTGTTTCTCAAATACGGGGGTCGAATACAGCCGCTATGCCTATGCTAAAACCTTCCCCACCATTTGTAGATGTGCAAGAATTATTTTGACTCGGTCAGTTTGATTGACAATACTTTTTTTGTAGCCTGGCGAGCCCCGTTATGAAGATGAAGCCAAACAAATCCGCTGTTTGAATGCTCAGATGTTACGTTGTTGCCCGTACAACCAGAGAACTGTGCTCATTGTATGTTCAAAATATTGGCAGGTGAGTTTTCTTTTCTATATTCCTTTTCTCACATCCCCTTCCTCTGACATCAAACCCTCACATTTTCCTAATCTTTCACATATTGTGATCACTTTTGGATATTAGAAATCCAATTTCAATTTTGCCATTGTGTATCTCCTGGTTTGGGTTTCGTTGTTTTTTTTTTTTTCAGTCAGTCACACACGTTGTCCACTTGACCCTTCGACCTCTCCCCGCCCCAGCTCCATGGCAGCCCTCAACGTTCTGTCCTTTCCTCTCCTGTTCCACATCCCACCTCAAACACCTTCGCTCCTGGCCATTTTAAAAACCATTCTCCAGCCACGACACGATCATTCGTAATTTTGCCTCAAAATGTTAAACCGTTAATTTTCTGTTATATTCGCACCTGTAGAAATATGTATGCACGATATAAAAAGATGTGTATCAGTTTTGCTTGGCGTCGTTGTCAGCGCGGTATGTGCCCACAGTCCGCGCTTCGGAAAACAACCCCGTGCGCAATGGCCTTGGACAAGCTTGGATATATTTTTGTAATCCCCAAACTTACAGCTTCTGTATACTTTTAATACTGTAATACTGTGTATTGTTATACTGTATTTTGTATTTTAGGGCGGTTTCCACGCGTCATCTTTCTAACGATTACGTTTCTTTTCGCACGGAGAAATTACCAATGTTAAAAAATGGAAACCAAGAAACTTTTCACTTGTTTGCTACGTTATTAAACTGTAAAAAAGGACGTGTTAAAAAGGAAGACCAGTGGATAAAATAGTGAACTGTGTTCTAAAATTAAAAATAAAAATCGAGTGTTGAGATCGCCTGGCTGTGACTTCTTGTTTTGTATCGATTTTGTTGTGTTATATTTTGCCACAGTTGTTTTTTTTTATCTTGTAATATTTTAACTTTTTGTTTGTTTTTTTTTTTTCATGTTGTAAATTCACACAGATATATTCGACAAATTGGACAAATAACGAGGAACCGGTAAGAATGTAAACAACAACAGCACAAATCAAACCTTTTTTTTTCATTATGCCGAGGAATCTCGCTTTTCTTACAGTGTTGTTTCTAGAATGCCGCATGTGCCATGAAAGATCAGTTAATAAACAAGAGCGGTTTGTGAGAAACCGTATTGGTGTTCCTTCTCTTAGAATTCCCTCCTGTAGCCATCATCAAAAATGATTAGGTGCTGTGTAGAATGTGTAGAAGCAAAAAACAAAACTACTTTTTGTGTGTAGTTATTTTCTAGCGGTTCGTAATGTAGTTTGCCCATCCCACATTGCTGCTCTACCTTAACTGCTGACACAGATTTTCGTTTTATCAATCCACCCTACGTGCTCTTATAATAGGAAATGTTCTTTTCGCCCAAAATCCCAATTCGAAATAGATGTTCTCTTCTTAAAAGTAACCTATACCGCCATTTGGCATCTCTCAGTACCCTGGTAACATAGCTGCCTTTGTCACAGTTGGGTATTTCGAAAGCATGATAGACGTATCCTTAGCTTCGTTTCAGAAATCCGTTATGATGTTATTTGTGTGTTGTGTGTGGACTGGGCGTAGTCTCTGACATGAATGTGCTGTGCGGGGGGGGGGGGGGGGCACATAGTGTAACTTGCTTACCCATTGCTAGATAATACCCCTGGTTTTTCAAAGCTGCCGTTTAATTTGGGGCTTTCGGTTTCTTGGGTAGTGCTGCTTGATCTGTTTGAAAGAAGCTCTTGTTATGAAAATGGAATGTTATTTCTCGTTAATTGGTTCTTACTCATAATGTCGCATCATTTCAACTGTACCTGATATTAAATGTATTGTAGTTGTCTGACATCTCAAGTTTAAATATGCATAGACAAATTATTTTCAGACCTTCAATTATGACGAAAAAAAAAACTACTGGGAGATTTTTAAGACTTCGGCAAGTTTACTACATCACTTCCTGTAGTTTGAAATTAATGAGTTTTAATTCAATTGTTCAAATCTTTGTGTTCGGCCGATTTGCAAATGATAAGAAATGTACAAGAAAAATAATTCTTTCGATTTGATGTTTACAATTTCCGTCCGAATAGTATCTGAATGTTTATTTACTTGAAGCAATCTTACTAAGTATTGTCTTTCAATCCCCTCCCCATATTTTTCCCGTTACTTTGTGCGACGAAATGACAGGAAAAGGGTCTAAATGAAGATGTGGCCCATTTTTACTTGAGCAAGATTTACTTGTATATATATTACTGGATTTAGAGGCTCAAAGTAGCATACAGCAAAAAAATCTCTAACTTGTGCGCACTTCGGCCATTCAAACTATTTTGTCGGTAATTTACGTGACTGAGGAATCAGACTGCAGCGCCAATTTTGTCTCTCCCTGTTTAGAGATTTATTCTGCTCAACCAGCTTGGAAAACTTAAGAATTATTCAAATCTTTTAAGCCTTTTCTGCTGCGAAATAAACAAATATCGGCACGATAGTTTTTTTTGGTGATATTGTAGGTACTTACTGGTGCAACGAGCTTGATTCAAGTTGGTGAATAAATAAATAAATGAATGATTGATGTCGATGTGGCGTTGTGATCTGACTTGCAGATATACGACGCCGGCGATTTCTCACTACTGTGTTCCGAGTCAGCGAGGCGTGGCGAGCGATGGGTGGGCGGAGACTTCACGGCTATAGATAAGATAGTGGTGTGGAGCAGCGAAGGCAGGGCTTATCTCTACAAACTGCCCACTAAGTATGTTATCTCTTTTATCGCTCATGTAAACCAACAATGAACTGGCGATTAAAGCGTTTCAGCCTGCAACTGGCCACGCGCGTGGAAATTTTCTGTTTTTTTTTTTTTTAACTACTTAGCGATGATTGGCCAAAATAAATGATCCTGATGTATATTTTTGCGTTCAGCAATCCCTGTCTCTTTTTATCTAAAGTAAAGAATCCAACTTAAAATTGAACAAGGTAACATGGTAATTAAAATTATCCGTGATACTGTTACAGGCTGTAAACAGTCAGATTTAACACATATTAAACGTTAGTTGCAATCAGCAGTTGAAAACTTGTATAAAAAGCTAATGCATAATTAAATGAGCCAAACGTAAATAAATATAAATGAGTAAATGAACAAATAAAGATATTAATGTTATTAGTTGGTAGCCTGATTGGCGAGAAAAAAAACTTAAAAGTTGTATCGCTTGATTGAGAAAAGGCAACCATTGTTGTGTATGGCTTAAAGCTTACTTAGAGGAAAGGCTGTACAAAGGTAGGCTTTATTGTTATGCTGCTCATTATGTTGCTATGGTAATTATTGTAACATTGCTGTTGTGACCAATGGAATTAATGATCTCACTGCGCGCACTGATTGTGCAGGATCATGCCACCGCCATGGTGAGCATTGTAATGCTGATAGCATTGCTATGGCTACCATTTCGGCTGGTGTTGTTGGTATGGTAACCAGTAAAATTCTTATTGACGTTGCTGTGTGCATATCATTGCGGTGACTGCCGTTGTGGGGTAACCACTGTCATAATAATGATAATGCTGTTCTTGCAAATGACGCCATGTTTGTTTAGTAGTGATCATTGAAATGTCGAAGCTACTAAGGTGGTTTTTTCATTTGTTGAGTAATAAAAATTTTAAATGCAATTTTTTTGTGGTAAAACTTTATTTTTCATTAAAAATATTATGACTAGAAATAGTAAATCTAAAAGGGCATTCAATGAATTCGATTGATGTGAACCAATTAATCAATGAGCTGGTTTATTTCGCACACAAACTTGTCACGAATTAACACGAATTTGCAAATTTTGTTTCTGAAAAATCGGATTTCTGGAACGCTACACCAAAAAAAAAAATTTCAAGTGGTGCTTTTCTTTTCAAATATATTTAGTTCCTTGCTCTGCCTTTTTGAGAGCATTGTAATGTGTATTCAAATTTTGTTTTTTTCACTTGCTCGAACGTTCCGACAGTTTACTCTCATGGGGGTATTTTTGTTCTGTTTTGTCTCTTTGACTTTGTACTAAGTGGTTTAATTTCATAATCTTAAAAAAGGCTAATAAAGATTTCAAATGAAGGAGCATTCTTTGTTTCATATATTTTTCGTTTTATTTATGTTCTTAATTGATTACACTTATTTTGTTTTGTCGAATCGGTTCCTTCTTAATTCAACTTTTTTGTTTGTTAGTCTTTTCTCGTTTTTTGTTTTCGTTGCCCTAAATGCTCGCGACATTCCATAAATTTGCCACTGCAGTAAATAAAATGCTAGTGGAAAATTTTCTGGAAGAGCGGAGCATTAGGTGAACGAAACGTCTTATTCTTGAAATGTTTTTGCTATCTATGTCTTTGTTTTTTGAAATGTGTATTTTTTATTTCAATTTATGTCTTGATTGTTTTCTGATATAAAGCTATAAAGAAGAAGAGAAGAAAGTGACAGAAACACGAAGGTGAGGTCTTGTTAATAATGTCTGGATTCCAGTCTTTGATACGTGGATTCCAGTCTATAATATGTGGATTCCAGTCTGTAATATGTGGATCCCAGCCTGTAATATATGGATCCAAGCGTGTAAAATATGGATTTCAGCCTTTACGTTATGGATTCCAGCCTCTAATATGCGGATTCCAGTCCGTAATATGTGGATTTCAGTGTGTAATATTTGGATTCCAGCCTGTGCTTTATGTATTCCAGTCTTTGGAATGGACAAATTCTCATGTTGGAAATTTTAAGGTTTAGTCATGAAAAATTCATACGGTTTCATACGGTGGACAGTTTAGCTCTTTGGTAAAATTTTTAATAATAAAAAAAAATACATGTTAACATTTGAGGATTTTTGTGTACAGTGTAATAAAAAGTTTTTATAATGAATGTGTTGGTTATAGCTTCTGTCTGTGATCACATTATAATTTTGCATTGAACTTCTGGAAATTTTTTGGCAATGGAAAGTTGTGCTTTTTAGCAGAAATTATACTTTGCAGTTTAAATATTTAACATTGAAACGCAAGGATAGACGTCGATTTCATCGAAGGATATTATTTGAATTCGATTGCGTGAAATTTCCAGTTACGGTACAAAAATATCCTACAATAGTTTAATCACTTATGTGCTAAAACCAGTCACGTTTGCTCGCCTGCTTAATTGACAGCGGCGAGGGAGGCAGCGAAGTGCCACGGACACCAGGTGATCCACGATACCCGGGCCAGCAGGGGCCACAGGCATACACAATGCTAGACTGCTACATAGAAAAGGCATTGTTTACTTTTTGTCTTTTTTTCTTTTTCCAACGCAAAATAACAATAATATAAACGAGGGAAGTCAGATCTTATTAAATAACCCTTATAAGGCGTTGAAAACAGAGCGAGGGTGAGAGAGAGAGAGAGAGAGAGAGAGAGAGAGAGAGAGCACATTTATATTTTCAGAATCTGGAGTGCACGCCGTTTATGATGTATATCTTGGGGCGGAGGGAGCGGGAGAGTAAATTGCTGCTGCGCGGGGACTCTGCCGGCAGGCTGGTGGTGTGGACACTCCCGGATGTAAACGACCAAAAGATGCGGTTGGTCCGACAAGAAAGCTTCGAGAAACTTCCAGGTAGAGTTGACTGGACAAAAAGAACGAACAAGCAGAACACTGGAACCCAGTAAATAATGGCAAGCGCGAGTGACAGGATTTCTTAGTATTCTCCAAACGACGTTCTGTTATTAATTGCTGTTATTAATATTTTAACTCTAATGATTCTGCCGTTTGTTTCAGTGGTCAGTCCAAAAGCAGTTAACATGCTCAGCGATCTGTGGAGGGAGTTTGAACCAGAAGGCATTATTGATCAGCTGGTAAGCTCAAGCGTCATTGCTTCATTAATTAATTGTCGCGGAGTGATTGGTTTTTTTTCTTATACGACCAAACAGATTAATGTAGTAAAAATAAAAAAAAAAACGATCACTACGTTGCAAGACTTTCCCGACCAGTTTTCCTAGGACTTATGGACGATCGAATAACTATTGATCGTGACGAAAAAAATAAATACGCTTTCGTTCAATTAAAGCAGAATATATTGATTGCAAATCTTCTAGTTTCTGTCATAAACAATTGTTTTAGTAATAGATCATTTTGTTAAGTTATTTGTTTTCACATTTTATTTGCACTCAAACAGAATGCCAAGGCTGACGGGATGTTGACAGTGACGTCATCTATCTATATACCTAGTCAGGGGCGCCTCGTATGTGGGCGGGATGACGGTTCCATAGTGATTGTCAAGGCCATAGACGCACTCGTTTTACAGCTACTTGACAATGGCAAAAGTAAAGGTGATTGCCCTCTCCTGTGTTTTTTCTACCCAGTTCGCAGAAAAAAACTAGTCATTTGTTTGTCGGTGACTTGGTTTTATAGGTGATGTGTAGACTGTTCGTTTTATTCGAAAGTCAGGCAAACTAAACAGAGGGTGGGGGTCGGGGGGCAGTTTGGGCAGAATTGAAAATGGGCCATGTATGAATGTACGCTTCTGTGAAAAATTAAATGCATCACACTTGATTATTGTGATGTATTAGAGAAATTAATTCATGTCGATATTATTGGTATTATATGTTTTGAAAGCAAAGATGTCTTTAAAATTTAGACTTCCGAATTTTCCGATTTTTTTTCTCAAAATTTTTCAGATTCTCTAAATCATCAGATTCTGCGTGGTCACAATGGGCGAGTAAACTGCCTGCTTTGTCCACACACAGAAGACCCGCGTTATGATCCTAACCATTTGATAAGCGGGGGAGCCGATTTCACGGTCGCCCTGTGGGATTTGTCGAGCGGGGACAAACTGCATACTTTCTGCGTGCACGGAGGGGAAGTTACTCAGTTGCTGGTCCCTCCTGCAAATTGCAATGTGAGAGGTTTCGCTAAATTTACGTGAATAACTTGTACACCTCTGCAAAGTCAGTCTACTGTGTTGTTGTGGTTTCTCAGTTTTTTTCATAAAACGGACTAATAACAATAAATAACAAGTTGAAAAGGTATGTAAAAAAAAAGGCGAGAGTTTAGTATTTTATCCATTTCGGTTATTTGCGTGTTGATTCTGCTGTGATAGCCACAGCACATGGCGGAATTTGGCGATCTTATCAAATTTTGTTAGATTTCTCGTAAGAACTATGAGGATGGTTCTATGAGGATGGGGGGGGGGGGATGTGGGGAAAGAGTGATGTACACCTGATTTACCCCTCCCCCCACCCCCTACAGGCTCGCGTACTGCCGTGTGTGGCCTCGGTGGCCAGCGACCACTCCCTGGCCCTGGTCAGCCTGCGGGAGAAGAAATGCCTGATGCTGGCGGCCAGGCAGCTCTTCCCCATCCACATCGTCAAGTGGCGCCCCCTGGATGACTTTCTCGTCGTGGGCTGCACGGATGGTACCGTCTTCGTCTGGCAAATGGAAACGGGTACCGCTTTTGATCAATATTTATCGGTATATAAGAGAGTAGCCTGAAAGATTTTGATACAGTTGTATTTCGCTAGCCAAAGCCCATTGTTATGCATTTATCCGCTGTGATTTTCTGTCCGGGTTAAACATTTATCTGGTATGATTTAAACGAGAGAAATGACGTGCAATTTTAAAACGGAATTTAACCGGTTTATCCGAGTTACTGCTGCACGGTGTTCTTTTTTTTTTACGACAGGTCACTTGGATCGGGTTGTGCACGGCAGCACCGCGGAAGAGATCCTGAACGCGTGCGACGAGCGCATGGAGGTGACCACCAACCTGAACAACCTGACCAATCCCACCATCAGCATTACGCAGGCCCTAAAGCGCGCCAACCTGGCTACGTTCAGGAACTTCGCACAGCAACAGTTTCAAAAGGTAACGTTTTTTTTTCTCATGTTCGCGTTTTTGCTCCAAAACACTGCTGACGTCAGCGCACGTGTTTCAGGCACAGGACGCTTTGCAGCAGCAGGACGGCACCGTGTGGTCCACGCAGAGCGTTCAGTGGACAGCTGTTTGGAAAACTCTTCGCTGAATGAACAGCTGTTTAGCTCTTTTGTGCTGTTGACTTGTGTGCGCATGTATTTCAGGCACAGGACGCTTTCCAGCAGTAGGACGCCTCCATGTGGCCCATGCAAAGCGTTCAGTGGACAGCTGTTTGGAAAGCGTTGCGCTGAGTGCACAGCTGCTTGGCGGATTTTACACGGAGTGGACAGCTGTTGACTTGTGTGCGTGCTTGTTCCAGGCACAGGATGTGTTCCAGCAGCAGGACGCCTCCATGCGGCCCATGCATCATCCGAGCCTCGTCAGTCTGTCGTCAGCCCTGCCCATGATGGTACAAGGCCTGAAAACCAACAACCGCGACGCCGAGAGCCACCTCGTCTTCCTGGACACAGAGGCGCTCATAGGTTTGTTTTGCTGGCATTTTTGCAGTCATTTCAAAATGCCGGAAAATCCCTGTCACTCGGAAAAGTGGAAAAGTTACACCTCAGTTGTCTCAAAATAAACCTTAACCATTAAATTAGTTTCATTGGAAGATTTTTAAAGATTTGAAAGTGCTCTTATTTCCTGATTGAAGCTTACTCTTAAATCGAAACTCTGTGGATTCCAGATTTAACTGTGAGAAAAATGTTAAGCATTGTAATAGGAAACTTAAGAGAATGTAAAAACATATTGTCGATTAGAGCTAGAATTGTGACATTGTATGATGTCATGCGGCAATGTGATGGCGGTAAACTATCTGCTTGTTTTGATTACATCACAGTGCAATTACTAAATGAAGAATTCGCACAGATGTCACCGAGTAAGCTGGAAGCCTTAGGCTTCTACATAAATATGCCTACGTCACAGGCTAACCTGACAGACACCCAGAAGAAAGTCTCAGGTACGTGTTCAGGAACATTCGGCTTCAAACCCTCCGGCCGCCCTACCTCCTCCCCCCCCCCCCCCCCCCCTCCTCCGCCGTTCCTGAGGTGACAGAAAACTACATATCGAAAATTCGAAAACAAACGGAATCGATTAATCGCATAAACTGGTAATTATTGTAGTAAAAATTATTTCTGTTCTTTTTTTCATGAAAAATACACCCGATACTTGCGTAAATTGGTTAAACGCAAGATGTTCTTTTGAAAACTGTTCATACAGTTTACAGGTTTTGTCTGTAGGTCACAAGACAAGTTCAGCTACTAATTAAAGCTTTAGGTTTGAAGTTTTGTTTATTTTTCCATTGCGGTTTGTTTACTGTTTCGTTGTGGTTTTTAATTCATGTTACGGTCGGTTGTTCCTGCAGACTTCATTACAAAGGTCAAGGGCAAGGCGGAGAATGTAGGTCAACAACTACAGGCGAAGCTAGAGACCGAGGGCTTGAAACCAGTGTCGCCCAACACCCAGCGAAAACTGGAGGCCCAGGGCAAGGGGAGACCTGCACGACCTCCACCACCTAACCTAGGCCAGGTTCGCATTTGGTGACGTAGATGACGTGACGTTTGGTGTCTGTTCAGTTGAAGCTTGAAATCAGATTATTTCTTGAAGTTTAGTTTCAGTGTCAAAGAGGGCAGAAAACAATAAACGATACAGCACCAAAGTTGCTTTGAAATAATGTTTTACGTTCATCTTCCAGTTCCAACCAGCGGAGGAAATCGAAAAAGAGGCCAGCCTAAGTTTAAAGAGTGCCCAGCTGCTTCTGTCTTGCCTGCATGCGTGGGGACAGGATGCCGACCTAGACCAGCTGTGCAGCCGAAAGCTTGGCCTGCTCTGTCCGCGAAAGCCGCTCGTCTTCGGCCTTATGTCCCGCTCCGGACATATGGCCTTGTCCTTGCCAGGGTGGTGAGTGTTCACACCTTGCTTCGTAACTATAGCGACTGGTTACAAAACGTAACTCTGCCTTCGGAAATGATTAAGCTGAGGAACTCTTTAGTTATACATTGAAATACCGGAGAACGAGAGAGAGGGCAATACAAAGAAGCAGATTGTCGAAGCCTTGTACAGATATAATGCATTGCATGACAATGTATACAGATGGTCAAGGCCATGCTGAATTTTTCCAGAAAATTTGAATTGTATAAAATTGGTAATCTGTGTTCATATTTTCAAATTTCTTGTTTGTGCAATACAACCCCGCAAGTGTTTTTTTATTTCCTTGATAACTGCACGTTGTTATGGTTACAAGAGTCTTCTCTTGAATAGGTACAAACACTACGCACCTGCGGAGAGTGCGATGGCGGCATCGACGCATGCGCATTGGCGCATCTCGAGCCCGCTGACAACACACCACCTGCTGACCGTCATCGCCACTGCCAACACCCTCATGAGTATGACTCATGCCTCATTCTTGCCGCAGAAAGTCAAACCAAGATCTCCAGTAGGGTGTGTTGTTTTTTTCCCCAATTAGGGCTCTGAATGTTGATCGATACGTCGAAGACAAAAATAAATATCTGAGTTTGGTTCGTGCGGTTTAAGAATTGTTTAAGGTAAGAATTGTGCAAGGTAATTTATTTTAATGGAAAGTTTCCAATTGAAAAAATATGGCTTGTGCCTTCACTCAAGATTGTGTTTCAACAAGGCATGCAGAAATAAGGTGTGTTGATCTAATCAGTTTCTACTGTACCATGTAGGCCACCTCCAGAGGAAGAGGAGCCGGACCCACTACAGCAGGCGCAGAGCAAACAAGGCTGGAGCCTGCTGGCCACGCTCCACTGCGTCCTGTTGCCGGATCTCATAGGCCGGGTGCACTATTGCCCGCCCCTGCTAGAAATGTTAGCGCGTCGGTGGCAGGACAGGTGTTTAGAGGTCTGTGTCGTCACTTCTGCAATTTTTTTTACAAGTTTATTTCAAAACCTAATTTGTGGGACTGTAATGCTGCCGAGGTGTTGATTTCATTAATAATTTGTCTATAAATAGCTGCAGATATCCCTCTCAGGTCTTCAGTAGACCTGTCAGGATTCCAGTTCATGAACCGTCTCGATGTTGGGATGGAAGAGTGGGTTGGTTAGGGTGGGAGTTATGTTGTCATGGTTGCAGGTGAGGGAGGCGGCACAGGCGCTGTTGCTGGCGGAACTACGCCGTATAGGACCGGAAGGCCGGAAGCGGGTGGTGGACGAGTGGGCGCCCTTCTTACCCAACTACGGCGACCCTGCCCTTACACTGGTATCCGAACAGGTGCTCGTGTTACAAGCATACAGTTTCATAATACCTGCCACAGACCAAAAACAACCTGATAAAATGTACTGAATTTGTTAGGTGTTATTGTTGAATGCAAAAGTGAGAATACACTCAGTGTTTAATGTCGAACCAGTTGGCGAGTTCCCTTATAAAAAACAGTTAAAAAACTTAAGTTCCTCCCCCTCCTTGCTTATGATAACACCAGACTAAATTTTAAATTTACCAGACGAGCATTGACACAGTTTGAACGAGCCGACTTCTGTTGGATGTATTTTAATACTGCGTCGGTTTTGGTCTGAATCTTTTCAGCAGGCGAGCGGCATGCGCGAGTCTTACGAAGATTTGGAATTGGATGAGGAGGAGCAGATGCGAACTGCAGGTATGCGCTGCTGCTGCAGCTGCAGCTGTTAAAGTCGATACCCGATAAACGGAAGCTCCAAACGATGCAGTATTATTCTCAGCAACCAATCGGAAATTGATAAATTTTAGGATAGCAGCCAACCGGAAGTTGTTAAATTTTAGGAAAGCAGCGAACCGGAAGTTGATAATGTTGGGTATCTGAACATGTGACGGCGCCATGATTTATTTAATTTTGTACGGTTATGAATGATACAAGTGAAAAGGAAACGGAAAATTATCTCCTTGTTCTTAATTTATTAATATTGTCTCTTACTTTTTAATTTCTTTATTTGTTTATTTATTTGTTTTCGTGCGACAGCAGGCAGTCAGAAGGCGTCGTCTGGGTTTGAGAGCCGGCGTCGCCAGGCCACGGCCATTGTCATGCTGGGCGTGTTAGGTGCCGAGTTTGGCGCCGAGATGGAGCCGAGCCGACGGAAGGCTGGCGAGGAGAGCGATAAGAAGAGCGTCATGGAGGGATTCGGTCTCACAAAATACTCCCATTCCATGCACACCAGTGAGTGATCGCAGACGCAAATCATGGTGTTTGAACTGCATTTGCTGTCTGTGATTGTTATCTTGTTGATATCGCTACATGCCAAGATTGATAATAGTATTTGTTTTATGAAGAAGAAGATCATTCATAGTCTCGCTGGTTTAAAGCATTCGCATTTCCCTCCTATAATTATAACGTCCTTTGGGTGTCCTTTTTGCAGGCAAAGCGTTAACGTTCCTTCTACTTCAACCGGCCACCTCTCGGCTGCCACAGCACACGCCTATACGGCGCGCGGCCGTCGATCTATTAGGTCGCGGATTTACAGTCTGGGAGCCGTATTTAGACGTGTCGTCCGTTCTGCTGGGCCTCTTGGAGTTGTGCGTTGGAGGGGATAAACTTGTCCCCAGGTGAGGTCATTTCTACGTCACGCAGCTGTGAGATGACCAAAGTCTAATACGTCTGTTGTTCGATAATAAAACGTGAAAGCGTTACATGACGTCACACGTTGCTTTGCGTCGATATATTTATTAATTTAGTCATATTTAAAAAAGAATAGTACTAAAATTTTATTCGTAACTGGCACAGTTTTGAACAGTAGGCATGTATCGGGGAGGTCTGGCGTCGCCATTTTCTTCGTCCGTGACGTTGTGGCCGTTAGACAATTCGTATCAGCATGTGTGAGGTGCCTTGCAACGTAACGTAACGATATTGGGCATGCGCACGATCCCACAAGCCAACAACGCTCTCGCGTGTTTTTGCCACACTTGTGTTAGAATGAAATATTGCTTTTGTACCTTAGAAAGTAGTATTTCTTGACAGCAGACCTGTGTTTGATCAATTTTAATGTGCTCCCTTTTATAGTTTATTTTCGAAAATAAAATGTTATGTTATTCTTATTTTGGGTTTTATTTTTAAAATAGAGTGCTTTAAATCTAACTACCAGTAATATTTTGCGAAGACTGTACTGAGGAATTAATGGTGTGATGCTCTATAGCGTACACAAATATTCTTTCTAGTTATGAGTTAGAACTTAGGTAAGCCATTTATACATTAGAAGTGGACCGCAATTGTTTATCTTTTCGTTTTTACACAATTTCCTTAACTGTTTACTTTGTTGCGATCCGTGTGAAAAGGTTTTTATCTTTAAAAAATTAATCAAAATTATCAGTAAAAAAGTCCTAGATACTTTTTATTTATTGATATAATAAACAAGAAATAATTTTCGTGAGATCGACCTTGGTTTAATGAAATAAAGAATAAATTTTAAAGTGAAAGAAGATTCAATTCATATTTTATTTTCATCGGCGAGGAATTTTCTATAACCACGGTTTTCTCAGTGGAAAATTACTTTCGACTAGACTTCTAATTTTTCAGCATAAATTCGTTATGTTATAAAACGTTTTTACAGAGTCATGCCTGCATTTCATTACTTTTATAAACTTTTTTTAGTCGTCATTGTGACAGTGTCATTATCGTGTAAAACGGTAATACTTCTTTTTTTTTTTTACATCGTAAAACCGTGGCGTTATTTTTCTAGAAAATCGTCTCGAATGCCAGGATCATTCAGGTCAGCTTTTCATCCAAAGTGGAAGAGGAATTTCTTATTTCAGCATTGGAAATGTGCCGCACCTGCTCCCCCCTCTCCCCTACCTAGTGGCTAATAGTGCTATTTGCAGTGTGGCGAAATTTCCGATTGTCTATTACCGTAATACTCTGCTCTTGTTACCACAATATTCTCGTCTTATTACCGTAATACTCTGCTATTATTCTCTTTCTCTTTTTTTGTCAGCTAGCTTTCAAAAGGTTTGATAGCCGTAAACCCTGTGCCATTTCATCAATGTGTTTTTTTGTACATTGTGTATTTCTGGAAATGAACGTGTGTACTGTAACTTTGCGGTTCGGCGTCTTTGTTTCAAGTCGCGTTATTCGTTTGTTGTTGTTGTTGTTTTTTTTTTTTTAATTTCAAGCGCCAACAAATCCAGCGCTTTTCAGGAAAAAAGTAGCGCCAAATGTGATTTTCTGTAAATGGCCAAACGCATGCAGTCGCTTCCCGGCTTGACATCGAACCACAAATAGTAACTGATTGTTTGAATTGTGTGAGGTGTCTTAGAAATAGTAAGACACCACAAATAATCAACTAGAATCCCATCACTGTCAAAGGAATAATAACTGCGTTTTTTTTAAGGTCGTGTAGACCGGAGTGTGTACGGTGATTCGTTTTTTTTTTTTAAATACTGCATCTTCCTCTACACATAACGTTCCTTTTTCTGGTCGTAGAGTTGTTATTTGAGTAATAAACGCATAACAAAAGAATCGGCGTAATTGCTGGTAGATGGATACCGCTTCTGAGGTGCCTGGGGGGGGGGGGTCGAATAGTATATAATATAGTTTATTTGAAAGCACACATATATTTGAGGTCCTGCTTACAGCATGACGTTCGGGCTGCCGCTTTACCCACCAGCAGACGCGTGCCGGACAGCCCGCCACGCGCTCTCCCTCATCGCCACCGCCCGCCCGCCAGCCTTCATCATCACCATGGCCAAAGAGGTTTGCCTTCTTCAATGTAACACATTGTTACAAGACTTCGCGTAAATGTGGTAATTTGATTGGTCGATTTCCAAGTCAACAATTTTCCAATGATAAGAATGTAAAAATTCGATAGATATTAAGGTTACTTGTAAGCCAAAGGCCAGCGAAGTTATCTAACAATGCCAGTCTTGATGGGTCTTGAGTCAACTTGAAGGTAGCATTGACCAGCTACTGGTCATTAATACTAGTCAATATCCGCTAACTGGCGTTGCCTGTAGGTGGCGCGCTATAACGCCCTGGCGCAGAACCCACAGAGTCAGCATCACGCCATGTCGCTGCACAACTCGCCTCTCATGAAAGCCAAGACAGAAATACTGCGAATCATTGAGCTCCTTGTCGACAAAATGCCAGGCGACGTCGCCGATCTACTGGTCGAGGTGACACATTTTTTTTTTTTTTTTTGGCAGGATTTCAGTCTTAAAAATTGCTCTGTCTACAAGCTGCCTACGCTGTTTACGCCAGTCGCTTATCATGAAAGGTACAGTCAGTCAACAAGTGAGCTGTATTAGCTACAGGAAGTTGAAATATCTGGTGGCATTCTGGCTAAATGAATAGTATTGTGCCACAAGAAAAGCAGTCATCAAAATGGTTAATGTGCTATATTTAAGCACCCGCGAGACATACTTCAAAATCTTACCAGTTCCCAAATACCTCACATAAATACACCCATTGACACAACTGGTGCTGCGATCCTGTTTTTTTTTATGTAAGTTTTAATGTAAATTTCTTATTTGGGCAGACGATGGATATAACAGTTCACTGTTTGGACCATCAGGCGGTGAAGGCGAGAGGATTACAGGAAGTCTTCCCGGCCGTCTGCAAGTTAGTTGACTTTATATGAAGCACGTCTGTCTGTCTCTGTCTCTCTCTCTCTCTCTCTCTCTCTGTACTTGCATTGATTCTGAAGCAAATTTACTGGAGTCTACAGAAATAAATTTGTCAGAAACTGCGTTTATGATCAGGGAACGAGGTGAACCCTAAGGCCATTCCTAGGGGAGTTTTTTTCCGGAGATTCTTTCATACTCCTGTTATCAATTCTCCATATCTAACCCTTATCAACTACGTGATGTTACAGCTTTCTGTTTTTTTCTCAGGTTCAGCATGGTCAGTTACTGCGGCAGTACGCGGCGCATTTCCGTTGGTGCCAAGAACGGCTCGGTGGCCTTCTATGAATTGAAGCAAGGAAAATGCCAGGTAACGGTGCCACCATTGGGTCCCCTGTACCGTACGGGTCCGCGGCGGACCTATGCGTTATCTATATGTCTCCAGTTTTTTAATCATATTCAGCTGAAAAAATATTGTATTTGATTAAAGCAAAATTTATATCATAATTAAGAAATTAGAATTCTGCTGGGGATTGAAATGCTTATGTGCTTTTTTTTTTAATTTTTCGTTCACGAAGTAAAAATTATTCCCCAAGCTTCCATCGTAAACGCTTCTCAAGTTCATATCTTCGCAAAACAATTGCAACTCGTTTTTCTCCCCAGTTTGAGGTTATATTTTCTTTTGGGTGACGGAAAAATTAGCTATTGTTTATTTTTTGCTTTTCAAATAATATATATATATATATGTTGAACAGACCATACAGGCGCATGGAGGGCCCGTGACAGCGGTGTGCTTTTCCCCCGAGGGCAAACACCTAGCTTCTTATTGTTTCCGTGAAAACAGACTACTAATCTGGCAGGTAACCATCATTAGACTACATCAAACAGACTACTAGTCTGGCAGGTAACCGTCATTAGACTACATCAAACAGACTACTAGTCTGGCAGGTAACCATCATTAGACTACGTCAAAGAGACTACTAGTCTGGCAGGTAACCATCATTTGACTACATCAAACAGACTACTAGTCTGGCAGGTAACCATCATTTGACTACATCAAACAGACTACTAGTCTGGCAGGTAACCATCATTAGACTACATCAAACCGACTACTAGTCTGGCAGGTAACCATCATTAGACTACATCAAACCGATTACTAGTTTGGCAGGTGACCATCATTAGACTACATCAAACCGATTACTAGTTTGGCAGGTGACCATCATTAGACTACATCAAACTACTAGTCTGACAGTTAACCATCATTAGACTACATCTAACAGACTACTAGTCTGGCAGGTAACCATCATTAGACTACATCAAACCGACTACTAGTCTGGCAGGTAACCATCATTAGACTACATCAAACCGATTACTAGTTTGGCAGGTGACCATCATTAGACTACATCAAACCGATTACTAGTTTGGCAGGTGACCATCATTAGACTACATCAAACTACTAGTCTGACAGTTAACCATCATTAGACTACATCTAACAGACTACTAGTCTGGCAGGTAACCATCATTAGACTACATCAAACCGACTACTAGTCTGGCAGGTAACCATCATTAGACTACATCAAACCGATTACTAGTTTGGCAGGTAACCATCATTAGACTACATCAAACCGATTACTAGTCTGGCAGGTAACCATCATTAGACTACATCAAACCGACTACTAGTCTGGCAGGTAACCATCATTAGACTACATCAAACCGATTACTAGTCTGGCAGGTAACCATCATTAGACTACATCAAACCGATTACTAGTTTGGCAGGTGACCATCATTAGACTACATCAAACTACTAGTCTGACAGTTAACCATCATTAGACTACATCTAACAGACTACTAGTCTGGCAGGTAACCATCATTAGACTACATCAAACCGACTACTAGTCTGGCAGGTAACCATCATTAGACTACATCAAATTGCACACAGTTTAATTTTGGTAAGAATTTGCTGTTTGTTTCGCACTGAGAAATTTGACTCAAAAGTTTCATCTTTTAATTCAGATTTTCTTTTCATTCAGTCTTAGTTAAATTTATGACTTACGAAGCAGCTAATTATCTTGGTATCGTATTCATCTTCAGGGCCATCCTTTTTGACATTTGTATTTTAGAAATAAACCAATTCACAGTTTCATATTTCTGGAAAATATTTGGCTTTTCGACTGAAAACAGGAGGGTAAAACATAATAAAAAACAGTAAATGAAATCAACGGAATTATATACCAAATCCTTTCGGAAAACGTGAATAATGGGTGCATTTGTTTGGCAATGCCCACATACACAATATTCAATCTGTTTGTGATTCAAACCTGTCGTTTGCTTAAAAGTTTACCCTCAGGCTTTGCATTCGAAACGAATAAAGAACCTGAAACATCGGACAATTTATTCGGAACCGAAACTGTGATTCGCCTTGCACAATACGTTTGTGTTACAGACTGCGTCATCGTCAATATTTGGCATTGGGTCGCAACAAACACGCGTGACGAAAACGTACAGCGCTCCGCCAATCAGGTTGCAGCCCAATACGAACCCGTTAAAAGTAGCGAAGCTGGTGTGGGTCGATCAGAAAAACGTCGTGCTGCTGAGTGCGGATGGTACCGAGTCCAGATTCAGAGTTTAAAAAAAAAAAGACAGAATTTAATTTAATTTTAAAAGGCGACACTTTGATAGTAGCATAATTCCATTTTACAACTGCAGTTGTAAAATGTCCACTGTGGACATTTTACAACTGCAGTTGTAATCAGAACATTAGTTTATTGGTTGTGAATAAATGTTGACAGATAGTTATGAAAATATTATAGAAAGTATTATTAAAACTCTTCTTTCGAATAAACGTTCACATATTGACTTTACAAGGTTATTATTTTGACTGTTAGGGTTAGGGTCTGTTTGGCGGTGGGATGCGCAGTGCTAAAATGCTATTTATTAACAGTAGAGGACGTTATCGGCATACCACGCAGCAAGCAGCAGTCAGCTGATAGGACGAAATCGCTCTTGTTTTGTCCTTCTTTTCGCCCAGTGTAATTCGCTGTCCAGGGGGTGATCTCGTGTTCACGTGTTTATCTGTTGACATGGTTTCTATTACAGACCTAGGTACATTTTTTTTTTATTAATCGTTATCTTATCATTTGTTAACCTGAGCCTTTGCACTCGGCAGTTAATTAGTCTAGTTGTCACCCTGGGGTAGGAATATATCGTTTCCAAACATAAATAATGGGCCATACACGTATCTGTAGAGGGTATTGATTCTAGTCAAGCTCGAGATTGCTTGGAGTTATTAATGGCGCGAATATCTCAATTTCAATTCGATAAAAAAAATGTAGATCGCTGTGACTTTTTGTAAACAAAGGAGTGTGTTAGAAAAAAATGAGTTAGTTTGTGTTCCAAATGTGAAGTGCTGATACGACCCATTGTCGCTCAACACTTCTAATGTGCAATAAAACCAAGGTTACAAATTTGTTGTTTAATCGGTCATTGGACTTGTTGATACATGAGCATCGCTGAAACTACAAACCCCAAGAAAACGTCCATTTTGAACAGGAGACTAAAATAAACCGACCTGGCCTCCACTGTACCTGCGAACCGTAAATTGAACTGAACCGAATAAGCGAATATTTCCATTTCTTATTTGCTCCAGACTTCTTATTATAAATAATACAGTATTATCGGTAAATATTCAGTATCCACCATTTGTCTCTAAACAAGAACATTGTGAACAAGCCATTGAAAAGCCATGGGAAAATAACATGGATCTATCCACTATGATAGGTCATCTGCATACCCAATGTCATAGAAACGGTATAATCAGAGTTGCAGTAACCGCCGACGATGGAGGGATGGACAAACGGAGAACACCCAAACGTAAAATCGCCCTTCGGGGCTGAAGGCCTGGTTTGGGCTAAAAAAAAAAACACATTGAATACTACCAGTCCTTTGCCAGTCGGGTTTTGTTCTACTTTTTTCAAATTTTTAATTTTCTGTCCCTTGACATTTTGTCTGGAAAACGTTTTATGACATCTACTGCCATTTCGAAAGTTTTAAGTGTTATATGAACATATATATATATATATATATATATATATATCATTTTAATATTGCTCTGAAAAAGTGGAAGATCAAGTATGGGATCATTTTTCGTACTTTGCAGTTACTTTGATCTAATCTAAATTATGTGCAAGAAAACAGTGTTTATTTGGCAACTTAGTAAAACAAACTTCACAAATTTTCACCAATTACTTTTATTGCTGTGATCTCACCAACACACTTGGGGGCATTTTCAAAATCAAAAAACTATCAATATTTCGTGTAATATCCTTGCTGTACGATAAACGAGTTAACTCTTCTATGCATGGAAGCAATGCAGTTATTGATTTCCCTTTGTGGTAAGGCATCCCGTTTTCGAGTAAGAATGCGGTATAGATCTTGAAGCGTGTGGTAAGACTGTAATACACGTCGCATTCTAGGGTACTAAACAAAATATTCCACACTTTTCACAGGACTGTATATATATATATATATATATATATATATATATATATATATATACATATATATATATAAATATATATATATATATATATATATATATGCGAACCGACCCCCTCTCTGTACCCTAAGTCAGAGTGGCCACCTGGAATCCGAAACGAAATTCCCTGAGTTTTCCAGAGGTTTTCCATACAAAGAATTTTGGCATGATTCAAAAGGACATCGCCAATAAATCTATATATGCTCGAAAGGGACTGGCTCGAAAGACAATATCTATTCAAGAAATGCCAACACTTATATGTTTTAATTAAACAAGTTTGTCCAAGGACAAAGTCCCAGCTTACGAAAAGCAATAAGACCGATTCCAGCGTGCATGAGCAAGGGAATTTCCCTGAAAAATTAGGTTTCAAAAGATGAGACGGTAGAGAGCTAGCTCAATAATTAATTTAGCACCGGACCAGAACATAGACCGATAAATGCAGACAAAGATTTCTTTCCCAGAAAAATGGGAAACACATTTTTTTTTGTATCTCTGGTAGACTGGATAGTCTGCCATAGATACCTTCAAACAACGCTTGCATTTCGGACCAATGCGCATATTTATGTAACTTGCCTTGATGCGCGGTTCTTATTCAGACAAGTGCGCATGTTTATTTAATTTTGCGTAGATGCGCGGCTCTCATTTTGGAAAAGTGCACATGTTTATTTAACTTGCGTTGATCTGCGGTTCGCATTTCGGACCAGCACCCATGTTTTTTTACCTTGTGTGGATGTGCGGTTCTTATTTCGGATCAGTGCGCATGTTTATTTACCTTGTGTTGATGTGCGGTTCTTATTTCGGATCAATGCGCATGTTTATTTACATTGTGTTGATGGGCGGTTCTCATTTCGGATCAGTGCGCATGTTTATTTACCTTGTGTTGATGTGCGGTTCATATTTCGGATCAGTACGCATGTTTATTTACATTGTGTTGATGTGCGGTTCTTATTCCATATCAGTGCGCATGTATTATTTACTTGCGTTGATGAGCGGTACTTATTTTGGACAGCCTAAGTTTCCTTAGGTTGCCTTGATGCGCGGTTCGCATTTCGGATCAGTCTGCATGTTTATTTAACTTGCGTTGATGCACAGTGCTTATTTTGGACGCGTACATATGTTTATTTAACCTGCGTTGGTGCGCGGTTTGCATTTTGGACCAGTGTGCATGTTTATTCAACTTGCGTTGATGAGCAGTTCGAATTTCGGACCAGTGCGCATGTTTATTTAACTTGCGTTAATGCGCAGTGCTTATTTTGGACCAGTGCAAATGTTTATTAACTTGTGTTGGATGGTTGGATGGAGCGTGGTTCGCATTTCGAACCACTGCGCATGTTTATTTAACTTGCGTTGATGCGCGGTGCTTATTTTGGACCAGTGTAAATATTTATTTAACTTACGTTGGCGCGTGGTTCGCATTTCGAACCACTGCGTATGTTTATTTAACGTGCGTCGATGCGCGGTTCTTATTTCAGGCCATTGCGCATATTTCTTTAACTTGAGTTGATGCGCGGTTCTTATTCTGGACCAGTGCGCATGTTTATTCAAGTTGCGTTGATGCGCAGTTCTTATTATGAATAGTGCGCATGTTATTTAAGTTGCGTTAATGGGCAGTTCGCATTTCGAACCAGTGCGCATGTTTATTTAACTTGTGTTGGTGCACGGTGCTTATTTTGGACCAGTGTGCTTGCTTATTTAGCTTGTGTTGATGTGCAGTTCACATTTCGGACCAGCGCGTATGTTTTTTTTAACTTGAGTTGATGCGCGGTTCTTATTCTGGACCAGTGCGCATGTTTATTCAAGTTGCGTTGATGCGCAGTTCTTATTATGAATAGTGCGCATGTTATTTAAGTTGCGTTAATGGGCAGTTCGCATTTCGAACCAGTGCGCATGTTTATTTAACTTGTGTTGGTGCACGGTGCTTATTTTGGACCAGTGTGCTTGCTTATTTAGCTTGTGTTGATGTGCAGTTCACATTTCGGACCAGCGCGTATGTTTTTTTTAACTTGTGTTGATGCGTGGTTCGCATTTTGGACCATTGCGCATATTTATTTAACTTGTGTTGATGATCGGTAGTATTAGGGACCCGTGCAAATGTTTTTTTAACTTGCGCTGATGTGCAGTTCGCCATTCGGACCAGTGTGCATGTTTATTTAATTTGCGTTGATATCCGGTTCGCATTTCGGACCAGTATACTTGTTTCTTTAGGTTGCGTTGATGCGCGATTTGCCCAAATTTTTGCTTAAAAAATTCCCCCAAAATACAAACTAAAATGCATTTTGAGGTATTTTCATCAAAAATTCCCCCCGAGATCAAAAATTCCAAATCGAGTCAAATAGCACAAGCCGTATGCGAGACCTACCTAAGGATGCCCCATAGCAAAAATTAATGAAATCGGATAAAAACTGTAGGAAGAAATCCATTTTGAAGTTTTTTTTTTCAAAAACTCCCTAAAAATACAAAAATTGCCCGATCGACTAAAAAGCACAAGCCGTATGCACTCACACCAAAAATAAACTAGATTGGCCAGTGTTTTTGTTAAAACAAAAACGGATATGTCTCCCCCGCCCCCAATCAGTCACGTGGAAAAACTTCGCAGTTAACATTTCCACTACATATGGGTTCTTCTTGCCATGTTTCAGCCTAATCCAACAAACTGTTTCGGAGACATCGCAACAATTATGGCCAAAAAAGTTTAAAATCAAAAATTGAAAAATTCGCCAAAAATACATTTTCAACGGAAATGAAGAAAAACTTCACAGTAAACATTTACACGTTTTGTGAGTTCTTCCTGCCAAGTTTCAGCCTAATCCAACAAACTGTTTCGGAGATATCGCAACAATGTGGCCCAAAAAGTTAAAATTCAAAAATTTAAAAAATCGCCAAAAATACATTTTCAACGGAAATGAAAAGAAACTTCGCAGTAAACATTTCCACTACATGTGGGTTCTTCTTGCCATGTTTCAGCCTAATCCAACAAACTGTTTCGGAGATATTGCAACAATATGGTAAAAAAAGTTAAAAATCAAAAATTGAAAAATTCGCCAAAAATACATTTTCGAAGGAAATACAGAAAAACTTCGCAGTAAATATTTACACGTTTTGTGAGTTCTTCTTGCCAAGTTTCAGCCTAATCCAACAAACCGTTTCGGAGATATCGCAACAATATGGCCAAAAAAAGTTCAAAATCAAAAATTTAAAAATTCGCCAAAAATACATTTTCAGCGGAAATAAAGTAAAACTTCACAGTAAACATTTGCACTATATGTGTGTTCTTCTTGCCACGTTTAAGCGTAATCCAACAAACCGTTTTGGAGATATAGCCTGCCAAAGTGAAAAAAATGCACGAAAACCCCCCCTATGTTCAAAAATTTGCCAAAAATAGAATTTTTGAGGAAACGAAAAAAATACCACGGGCATCATCTAGACATGTACCTCAATATGTATGTATGTTTTGAGAAAAATCGACTCATTAATTTCATAAGAACTCACTGCGGACAGACGGACGGACACACCAAATGCTATATATGTCTCCCTTAGGGGGAGACATATAATGACATCGAATCAAAATTGTAGGAGTAGATGCATTTTGAATTATTTTCGAAATTTTTGCTTAAAAAATTCCCCAAAAATACAAACTAAAAAAGCACAACCCGTATGCACGACTCTTTAGGGGTGCCTCATACCAAAAGTAAATGACATCGGGTCAAAAATGTAAGACGAGATACATTTTAAAATTTCTTTAAAAAATCCCAAAACATTAAAAAATCACCCGATTGACTAAAAAAGCACAAGCCGTATGCACGACCGCTTAGGAATGCCTCACACCAAAAATAAATGACATCGAATCAAACTTGTAGGAGTAGATGCATTTTGAATTTTTTTTTTTTCAAAATTTTTGCTTACAAAAATCCCCAAAAATACAAAAATTGTCCGATCGACTAAAAAAGCACAAGCCGTATGCACGACTATTTAGGGGTGCCTCATACCAAAAATAAATTACATCGGGTCAAAAATGTAGGAGGAGATACATTTTAAAATTTTTTCTTTAAAAATTCCCCAAAAATTCAAAAATCACCCGATCGGCTAGAAAAGCACAAGCCGTATGCACGACCCCTTAGGGATGCCTCACACCAAAAATAAATGACATCGGATCAAAATTGTAGGACGAGATGCAGTTTAAACAAAATTTACAGCAAACTAACTAACTAACTAACGGACGCCATCCGCAGACCGATAGGAATACCCCAGCTTACGTGTAACGTAAGCTGGGCTAAAAACAATAGTCATCAACTCCGTATCCCACTATTTCTCTTAAACGCTTCGAAAAAGACAACAAAGTCTTATTAAAATCTATCCAATTTTATAAATGAAAAATTAACGTGGAAACACCCTGGAAAACCTGGAATTCTCTAAAAATTAAATTCCCTGAGTTTTCCCTGAGATTTGCCGGAATTATGAAATTCCCTCAGTCTTCCCTGACTGGAAAATGTCGACTCATTTTTCCCTGAACTCGCTGATCTCCAGGGTCGGTGGCCAACCTGCTAAGTGTAGTCATAGCCATAATATATGCCTTGCCTCTTGTACACTCTCATTGGCCATCGGCCAAAAAGTATTAGAAAGGCATTCTTCATGACTGCAAAAAAAGGGTTCACTGCGGTAGTAGAGTGAAGCGGGGGGGGGGGGGGGGGGAATATTTTGTGTCAAAAATATTGCGCTGCTTCTCACGAGATATTAGACTAACCATTTTAAAAGTGAAAACTGCTTCCTGGTACCGCAAAATATTGCGAACCGTTACATAGTTACTCCCATATATGGAGCAGCTTGGCAACCAAATGAAAACACGTAATAGCTGTAGGCGAGTAACGCTCAAGAGGGAACAATTGTACGAAAAGTGAGAAATCGACAGTTGTGCTGCCAATGTTTTCAAGTATTTCAAAGAATGCAGAAATATTGGAGAATCTTCTAGAAAACGATGAAATCCCAAGCGTAGTTAATAATTATTCGTCGTTAACAAAGAGATTCAGTGAACACTGCCACTTATCCTCTATATGTCCCTGGGTCGGGGAGACATATTTACTAACAGGTCGGTAGAAAATGTAACATCTTGGTAACAATTATTTTGGGAAGCACTTGCAGCGAAGGAGTTTAGAGCGAAGGACGAGTCGCAGGTTTTAGAATCGCTGAACCAATCATTACCACCCTGTGAATATTAATGAACATTAATGAACCAGTCATGACCACCCTGTGAATATTCACCAGCATTGCTGACCTAATCATTACCACCCTGTTAATATTCACGAGCATTACTGAATCAATCCATGACCACCCTGTGTGATCCAGAGTTTTGTACACACCCTGATAATAAATACCATGTAATTACAAGTCACACTTTAATACACTACACTGTGTGAGGACACCGCTTTCAACTGTGTTTCGTCCGAACTGCTTGGCTGGGACGATAACTTAAACCTTTAGTTCAAGTAATGCCACATCCAAACGTTGGTCTAGTAACGTAAAATGAATGTAAGACGTCCAAAAGCATCAAATCGGAGGTCAAAACTTAAATTCTTTTTCTATAAGAGCTGTTGTGTATCGGCCTATGTCATGTTTGTGCGTACTAACGTAGGTTAACTAAGGTTATGCTGATTGCTGATTGTAATAACACTTGATATTTTACTATTATGGTCGACAAACGAACGAAAACAAATACCATTTCACGCAAACTTTCAAATTTCTGACCCAGAAAACCACACACTTCATCAAATGGCTGTCAGTATTAGGCAGTTTACAAAAGGCTGACTAACTGAACCAGTCAGCTTGGAAACTGTCCGACTTGACGGTGCGTGGGACAAACAGATACGACCGCCGCCGTATTCACGAAAGTTAATTCTTTGGTTTAACTGATTCGGTTAACCCACTGCGTTAAACCAAAAAATTTGGATTAGCTAAACCAATGGTTTAACGCATATTCACAAACGAAGGTTTACTCTGGTTTAACTAAACCAATGGTTTAACTTTTCCCACCTCTTCCAGGAGCTGCCACTGGTAAATATAGTGTAACTTTCATATAAAATTCGGATCTTTGCCTCACCTCCATCTGCAAAATCCTGTATTCGTCAATGCTGTCTCCATGATTTTAACCGTAAACTTGGTATTTTGGGGTCTAAGTCAATTTCGAGCACAGGAACAAACAGAGTTAAGTTTTTTTCGGTTTAAAACTCACTGGTTTAACCCGTAGTTAACTTTCGTGAATATGACATAAGTTAACCCAATGGTTTAAACTTTGTTTAAACCGCGAAGTTAACTTTTTGGATTAAGTGATGGGTTAACCCATTGGTTTAACTTTTGTGAATACCGCGGTTGATGTGCAGAATGCCTGTACCGTATCATATCGACAACAAGAGCGGATCTGAAATACGTCGGCCACGCTTCAGTCACATTTGAATTAAACGTGCTCAAAAATTACAATTATACTCACAAACATAGTTACGTGTACGCGGACAATTCACTTTCTGTAAAAACATGGGGGGAGGCAGGGAGGGAGGAGGGGGAGGGGGAGGTGTGAAACTCAAAACACAGCCACCGGTATGGCCATTTAGTCTGTAAATAAAACATAATTATTTAACATTGTGTAGTCTTTATTACTTCTGGTAAAACATACATGGGTGTGAACGTTCATAAGGAAAACGAACTAAGTTTCATATTTCCCTGCGATAATTTTCTAAATGCTTCTAGACTGAAATTAATCCATCCTCATAAGTTATTTTGATTGCGTCTGTAAATCACATTTGCTTTTATCACCGCTGACATCAGCCCGCAATGCTGACGTTATTCCGCACCACTGACGTCACCCATACGTCTGGCATCATCCCATATTGAATATGAAAACGATAATGAAAGATTCTTTGCTGCATAACTAAGCTTTTTTTAGACCGCCCGACTTCGTCGGGTTGGTCTTTTCACATCAGTGGGGGGACATCCCTCATCTGTATGTGTGTGTGTACCTATGAAAACTTTTACTTAAAATGCTCCCTTCCCCCAACCTCCCGAATCCTGTCAAATTTGTTACGAATGTTCTCTAGGTAAGCCTCTCGTGTGTTTTTTTTTTTGGCAATTAGCCAAAACTTGGCCCTATGGGGTTGATTGATTGATTGATTTGTTTAACGACACCGGCAACCCGTTAGGGTCATATTGTGTCGGTTTTGTTGCTATATGGGGGACATTCAAAATTTTTTGGCTCCAAATTTTCAAAACGCTTCGTCTCGCACAATTTTAATCGGTTTGTGTTCAAATTCTGCATAAACGCTCACTGGGAAGGCCTTTCTTGTAAAATGACTTTTTGTCTTACAATTCTGTAAGATTGTTTCCCAAATAGTTCTATCTTGAAAAAATACTCCTTTTGGGGATCCGCCAAAAATTGTGATGTTTTCTTTAAACATTATTATTTATCTTTTTTGGTGCACCTAAAAAATCAGCCTCATGATGCCGTTTACAAGTTTTAGATATCACGTTTCCAAAATAGTTTTTCTGTAAGTAATTTTAGTCGTATTGCTTTCATTTTTAGGCGTAGTCCAACGTTACGGTTTCTTTGAAATTTACTTTCCTGAGAACCGCGAGAGATTAGGCAAATGCTGGTCATTGAAAAACTTTCTGTAACCGGGTTTTGAACTGCTACTACCACTTTTTAGCGACCCTACAAGCCTACTCATCCTTCATTCACTAGATCTCGGCTGGTCACGATGTCCCTGTACATTTTTTGTTTTAACTCTCTGAGAAGTAACAATGACCTGATCATCCAGTGAAACGGAGATAGAGAAGTGTTTTTCTAAACCTATTTTACTAACACGCAGAAAAAGTACTTTATATCTGAGCATTAAGACCTGACGGACAAAAAGCAAGGCTTAATAATCCGTTATAGTCCCGAAAAAACTTATGGCCTGAACTTCTAGAGGCATTCTTTAACGGACTGCATTTTGTACTTCCTACCTTTGCTGAAATTGAACTCTGTTTTATCATTATTGTGCTGTTTCAAATGGAATTTGGAATTCTATCAATGCCCATCTATATACAGTGGGGACATCTTTAGAAATAAGGATACAGCAAATTACGACTGCTGTTCTGTAACCCTACGACGATCAAGTGATGAGCTACTGAAAACAATAAACGAAACATGCACAACAATTATCCAAACTAATCCATTCAGCTGCATATAACACCTAACATATCCACAGCTATGTATACAAGAGAACGACGGCTCTGTGGCACAAGAGCCGATCTACGTCACTAATTATATTGATAACAGTTTGCAGGCAGTCTAATAACTTCCAGAAAAATGACTCGACACTTCGACTCAGTAATCCGCAAAACGAGTCTGGATCTGTGTCAGGATCCATCTCATCCTCTCACGTGCAGTGAGCACCTATTTCCGGTTCCAACGAGCATCCATTTCCGGCCGTTGCGGAAAAAGAATCCGGGCCGATAATCTACTTCAATTTAATTTTATACAGCTTCAATTTGAAGCCTAAGAGCTCGGTTAACACGGCAGAGAATGCAGACAAAATCACGACCTTCGTGATGTTGTACAACAATGGATTAATAGACAGCCCAGAAATCTTGAAAGGATTTTCCAATTCCTGAAAAAAAAAATCACATCATATCTTAATCCACTGGATTCACAGTTTTTTAAGTTATAAACATATAGATATTTCTATTGTTTAGCTGTACAGAGTTACAATAAGTTCAAGCTAATAAGCTACCATCTGTTATTCCGTTTATTTGTTATTTCTTATTTCGATCCCGTTTCCATATCTGTGTGCGCAGTTGCTCAAATGACGGCTGACTGAAGAAATTTTCTTAGAGTGATTCAAGGGAGGGGGGGGGGGGGGGGGAGAGGGGGGACTTGCCTTCAAAAGTGCCTCTGCCAATTTAAGGACATTATTCGCCAATGTTAGTTCATCTTTCTTGTGTGGCTTTTGTTCCATGTGCAAGTACAAATTAATCTGAAATTAAAAGTAAAATACTAAGCTTACACTTAGTCTGTCTTCTCGGTATTCTAACTCACAACATGAAATGCTGACGTAATAACTAAAAAAAAATGTTATCGCGTTTGTAGGGCAGTGTGAGTAACTACTATCATTTCCTGACTCCGAAAAATGGTGATCTTTCTTCTCACCTGTTCCGTTATGAGGACACTAAAATTGCGGTATTTTTTATTGATTTTATGGCCCAGGGTCATGAAGCGTAATAAGTAGATGCCCAGTGCCAAGCACCAGGCCACAAGTTCCCAGTTGCCTAGATGATCCAAAAATCCCTCACTGTCGTGTAGCAACTGTAAGAACAATGGAAACATGAAATAAATAGACGATAAAAAATATAATTAGTAAAAAATTAAAAAAAAATAAATGAATAAATAAAATAAAAAAATAACTGTCCGCTAAAAATGCTCATTTTGTACCCTGAAACTTTGAAATTGTAAAACCTGAGAATGCTAGATAAAGATCTTACCTCGACGCACATGAGGGACAAGAACATGACGGTGAGGAGGAAGGTCGCCGACACGATGCTGTCCACAGAGCGCTGCGGTCCTCTTTTCTACAACCAAACCAGTAAACTTTCTGGGAACAGTTTGACACTACATTTCAAAAGCCCCTCTCCTACCAAAAAAAAAAAGAGGGGATTGCAAATGTTATTTCGGTTATTATGGTTGTGGCATACTTCGCTAATTTCCTCTCCAACCCTACCCTCGCCCCCTTCTAACATCAAATAAAACTTTCCAAAGTGTCCTTACCTTAAGATAGGACCTGAGCGAGAGCCATGTTTTGATATTGCGCACTTTATTTAGCCGGAAATGCGGCATGTCGTACTTCTTGGCCCGCCTTGATGACGTCAGATAACAGAAATGCTTGGCGTAGAGAAGCCGCTGCAATAAACCAATCAGACCAATTCAACACTATACAACGCACAAATATACCCACACAGAAACATAACCACATGTAAGCATAACCACACACAAACATAACCATACTCTGTAATGAAGCAAGATATTTCCTTTGCTCATTGCTCTAGTAACGAACCAGTAATATTCCGAAAAAAATGAATACCTGAAGAACGTCTTTTTTGTACATTTTTATGGTGCATATACAAGTCAAATGACCCAACCACCCCACCCCCATTCCCCCCACCCCCCTCTTACCTGCTTGTACGTTCGCTCCGCTACGGACAGGAGAAAGAAGAAAATGGCAGCAATAACAAAGCGCTGAATCACGCCGTTGAACAAAATCAGACTTTCTCTGAAAAGACAAACGTTTGTCAAATTGAAAATAACAACAGACGAACAGAAGCACGCATGGGTCGACAGCCCGACGGATTGAGGACAGTTCAATACTCCCTCCCTCCCCCCCCCCCCCCCCCCTCCCTGGCTCCACCCAGTTTGGATTTATAAGCTCAAAAAGTAGATATAATGCATTTGAATGATTGAACTGAGTTCAAAGCGTGAGTAAACGAACAAAAGCGTGCGCACATGACGAATGAAAACGGCCCTTGCAATTCCAGAAAATAGTCAAGATGAAATAATGTTTTATACCTCCAATTACTTCCAAGAAGAATCGGGGTCGCTTGTAGCAAGTGCGTGATGTTTTCTAAATTGAGATTCTGCAGGTGAATTTGTTCTACGTGGGTCCCATACACGTGTATTCGAAACACAATGGGGAGGCAGGTGAGAAGTAGTGACGTAATGGCGCCCATCCACAAATACTCCGTCGACTCCGGCAGTCTGTCCGCCTGTTTAAAAAAAATGGCCGCAGGTTATTTCAGAATGAACTACATTGATGAGAGGTTTAGTCTGGGTTCCTGTAAGCTTATGGTAAACCGGATCCAGAATTTTCTCACGTAGCAGATACTAGACTGAGAGAAAATATAATTTTCCATACCTTTCTAATGATGGCATACCCCAGATCCAGAACGGATAGGTCCACTTTGTTCACCTCCTCACGCATCCAGATAATGCAGGATACTGTACAAAAAATCAGAAAAAAACTACGCTATTTTTAACTACAGTATCAAAGAAACACGATACCCTGTGCAGCGCGACCTGTGTAAGTCGATTTACAAAGTGCCATACTTTTGCCACTGCCAAGTTTTTTTACCACAAAAGGGATACTTTGGCAATTTTCTAAAAACAGTTTTGAATCCACAACCTGCACGACACGTTCAATTTCGTAGACAAAATTATATTAAAACGAGAAGCTTTACTAAATTTCAAAATATTGCCATTTTTACAATTTTTCAAAAATATGACGCAGCACACCTGCAGTATATGCTCTGTCCGTGTGTGAGATTTTCTAATAAGTAAAAAAAATTGTTCATTTTGTCACTATTTCATGAATCTGAATAGAAGCTGCACATATTCCATATATGTTTTATCCGTATGTAAAATTTCACAACAATCCGGCCTGTTTGGAGATACAGTCCGGCACGACGCTCCATTAAACGGACAAAATTGTATGAGTGCATATTTTTAAAATACTGTTATTTTGACAATTTTTCAGGAATCGGGATAAAAATACGACGTTGCACACCTTCAATATGTGCTCTATCTGCTTGTGAAATTTCAAAAGAATCCTACCTATAGTTTCGGAGATATAGCCAGGACACACATGACGGACAAGCTCATCACCGTGCCCCTGTTACACTGAGGATAACTGGGATGTTTAAAATATTTTGTGACATTGAAATATGCTATGAATATTTGGAATCGGAAAAAGACTGCGGGACAGAACGTGCTGAAATCACTGACTGGGTGGACACACAGACATATAAATGGACTGAGAGACAGATGAACATATAAAAAATATAATGCCCCCCTCCCTGACTTAAGTCAAGTGGGGGATAAAAATTATTCCACTGCCCTAAATGTCTTTTGGAAAGGCGTACCGGTAATAATATTAACTAGATGCTCGAGAAGCATGAATCCGCCGGGTTCGCGCAAATTGTATACCTGATTATGATGTTCCTGTGAACAACTGTTCCAAAGAACACCATACAGCCTTGTGGTCAGTGAAGTAGAGGTTTGTATAGCCAGTGGTACATGGTTGATTTGGTGTGAAGATAATCAATCCACCCACTAATGCGGCCTGTAGGCGCGTGAGACCGATATGTGTTATGCTCATTCCTAATTCATTTCTTCCATTTTTTAAAGTTTTGTCATTTTGACAATTTTAGTCGAATCCGGTCGAATCCTGGTCACTGCACTGCGGGATGCTTAGGAGCAGCCCTGGGTAAAATCTTAAATCAATCCACCCACTTATGCGGGCTGTAGGCGCGTGAGACTGATGTGTGTTATGCAAAGTCCTTATTCAGTTTCTGCAATTTTTTAAAATTTTGCCATTTTGGCAATTTTGCTCGGATCCGATCGAATCCTGGTCACTGCACTGCGGGATGCTTAGGAGCAGCCATGGGTAAAATCTTAAATCAATCCACCCACTAATGCGGGCTGTAGGCGCGTGAGACTGATGTGTGTTATGCAAAGTCCTTATTCAGTGTGTGCAATTTTTTAAAGTTTTGCCATTTTGGCAATTTTGCTCCGATCCCGTCGAATCCTGGTCACTGCACTGCGGGATGCTTAGGAGCGCCCCTGGGTAAAATCTGAAATCAATCCACCCACTAATGCGGGCTGTAGGCGCGTGAGACTGAAATTGCACAGACGGACAGACGGACAGACAGACGGACAGAATGAAAACTATATCCGTCCGGTTCCCGGCGGATAATAACCTTCTAATCCAATCAACGCAAAAAACGCCACCCCCTCCCCCGACTCACACACCTTTGTCTGTTGAAGAGGCCAGACTATTCATGACGGAGTTAGCTTGATGCAGATTGAAGGAGTCGGAGCTGACGTCAGCGTTGTCGCTGGCCTCGCTCTCGCTGCTGCAGGCTGAGGACGTGTCCGTCGTCATGTCCCCGCTGTTCATCGTGTCGTCCCACTCCATCTCAGATGTCTGACCCTGTGAACGGCAAGCTACCACGTCACTGCCTGGTGGAAGCGGGAGTGGGGTGGGGAAGTGAGGTTAGGGAGATTCAGATGCCACAGGATAGAGTAGGCCTGTGAACCGCAAGCTACCAGGTCACTGCCTGACGGGAGGGCGGTGGAAGGGAGGCTCGGATGCTACAGAATAAAGTAGACCTGTGAACCGCAAGCTACCACATCACTACCTGGCGGGAGGGCGCTGGAGGGGAGGCTCAGATGCCACAGAATAAAGTAGGCCTGTGAACCGCAAACTACGTCAGGCAATGTGGATTTAATTTTATGACAGCTAAGTCGCCTTTCCATGGTTCATAGCGAAAACCTGCGATCAAATTCCAGGATTTTCAAGGACATTTGGAGGTAAAATTCAAGGATTTTCAAGGATATTTGCAGGTAAAATTCCAGGATTTTCAAGGATATTTTAAAATGAAATTCCAGGATTTTAAAGGATTTTCCCAAGAACTTAAAAACATTTTAAATTCAAGAATGTCGCTTATTTGTATTTCTAAACCAAAAAATTCGATTATCTATTTACACATTATATTTTTAAATCATACACACACATGGTACATTTGAGAAATCAGAAAAAAATAATTACGAATTCCGAATTCCATGATTTTCAAGGGTTTTTTTTTGTCAGATTCCAGGATTTTCCAGGATCCTTGAAGGATTTTGCTGAATTCCAGGATTTTCCAGGATTTCAAGAATCGCTATGAACCCTGCTTTCAGGTTGGTTTCTGTCGCGCTATGCCTTCCCGGCATATCGATTCCTATGTCTGTGAATCTGGCCCGGGAATACCACACCCGTTTGGTAGCACTGTGTATGCATTTATCGGGGGTGGATCGGGGGAAGGGGAAGGGGCGGAAGGGGGGCTCAGACGTCACAGGACAGAGTAGAAGATGTTCTCTTTATATCAATATTCAATTCGATCAGATACTCTGCAAGAATTCGAAATGCAGCTAATTTCTTTAAATTTTATAGAAATCTAATCTTTCATTCTTTCTTTTTTTTTTTTTTTTTGCAACAGCACAGAAAAAAATGCATCCATAGCTTTGGGGACATAAACATATAAGAACTCTTTCACAAAGTTCTGATTTCACTTCACATGAGACTCTGCAAAGTTTCGACCCATTTTCTTCTAATCCTGAACCATACGGCGCATGTACGCAAATCTATTCGCATCATAACATTTAGGAGACATATTTGTTTACGAAATGGCTTTCACACTACCACATCATAAGCATTGCACAGCGTCACATACTCGTACCAACCCACATTACATCTTTGCGCGCGTCTAAATAACAGCAAGTGCTCAGGAAAATCATCGAGAAAAGTGTGTGTGCGTGTGAAATAAAATAAAGGATCGATCATAGCAACCC
Organism: Protula sp. h YS-2021; assembly: GCA_949752745.1. NCBI lineage: Eukaryota > Metazoa > Annelida > Polychaeta > Sabellida > Serpulidae > Protula > Protula sp. h YS-2021. The sequence goes on along the minus strand of OX457030.1, from coordinate 44,446,093 downwards.
GTGAAAACTTCCTCGTTGGCGTTCAACAAAATGTTTTGATTCGAAATTGTCTGGTAGAAGTGTATCTTATCAAACTGACAGAAAACGAATCTTTGCTAATGACTAATGAAGACTATCAAGTTCACGAACTTAAAATCATAGTTTTAATATATTCAACAATACATACCAAACAGTCTTTGGTTTCACATTTGGTTCTGTTAAATAACACGGAGTTTTGATTACCCGAGAGAGAAAGTAAAAAACGCGACACTTAAGTGTTTCAGCCGGTTGCTCAGAAACATTGATTCTTTCTCTGTGGATGTGGTTCAATAACGATGAAGGAAGAAAAGAGAGAGCAGTGGAAAGGACTATGGAAGTATTCTATTTATTTTAAAATAAGAACACGTGAAACAAATAAGAATTCACACAACTTTTATTGTTATTTGCCAAACAGGGACTAAAGTCAAAGTGACGAAAATCAAGGTCAATTCAACTAATACACATATCAGTTGGAAAATCCTCGTTGAGTCTATTCCGTGGATAGACTAAATTGGTCTGTAGTGGTTTATTTCACCCTTAAGAAAACAAATATGGATTCTTACTTGCTTAAAATGTCTTTATTTCATATAATGGAGTGTTTGGAGCTAAATACTGCGTGTGACACGACTTAAGTATCTTGTCGTTATCTCGATTTTTATACCAACGAAATAAGGAACAGACTGGTATAGGGGGGAAAGGATGACTACTTCTAGTTGCTACGTGGAAGTACTAAAGGAAGTACTTGGCAAAGTATTGGAGGAAGTATTCGAGGAAGTACTACAGGAGGTACTAGGGGAAGTACTCAAGAAAGTACTCGCTAATTGAGGAAACAAAGTATACGGTTACTACACTGGCATCAGACGTACAGCTTGACCCGTTGCACGACAACAACCTACGCGGCTGCAATGGAAACGTTATGACTGCCATAAAGCTACAACACCAAGGCAACGACGCTGCCAACAATCCCCCACACAGCTCTGGGAAGTTCATCACTGATACTGTGCGGGGCAGCGTCATTTAACACACACTTATCTATCCATTAAGCCTTGATTCACACACACTGATGATCACATTTATATTTATTTTATCTTTATACGTTGTCTTCATTTAATATGTACAGCGTTCACAAGCACCGCAATCGCTACCAAAATGAAAGAGACATCGCTTTTTTTACACTGCACCCTCTTTTATAACCCGCCCCCCACCCCTAAAAAAAGACGATGACCTGTAAAATATGACACTTTTATCTGAACATTTCAGCCATACTTTTAACACACCCTTCCACGTATCGACATATATACTGTGAACAAATACTGCAGTCAACGCACAACTTGAAGCTAGTTATGTCTGAACAACACACAGTAAGCCACAAACGTATTACCACAACACGCGGAAACGACGCCGAAATGTCGAAAGATACAGTGGGGTCTATTCTTTGGCGGGGGGGGGGGGGGTGGGGGTGGGCGCCAGAGAAAAGTTGGTAGTGAACTTCATGACCGAATTCAGACTCTTTTGGAAATGAAATGTGTGACTTGTGAATTTCATCTGTGCAAGAATCTTAATTAACATGCTTGGGATTTTAAGGCGTAAAATTTGACGAATCCCCCCAAAGACCCAAGAGGTTAATCCGGAAAACCTTGGAGAATAAACTTCCACCCCAACCCCTTAACAGCTACTATTTACATGAATATACAGATTCATGCAAAATGGCTGTGTATAAGCAGCGGGAAAGCGTGCTGAGAAAATCTGCATAATTTTTATGACCCGGCGGTACGCTGACATTGATTAAATAAGAGCCAGTGTAAGCCCAAATTTTCTTCCAACTTTCAGCATTGCCATCTGAAACAAACACTGCAGTGGCTCGAAAGAGGCGGATAAAAAAAAATAACAGGCGAGGTTCAACATTAAAGTTTAACAAATCAAACAACTTTCTGTTAAGCCTATCAGAGATTTTAAACACCAAACAAAGTCACTTAAAACTCTTTAGATAGCTACCTGTCCAGCCTTCGGTGACTCCTTGCACTTGATAAAGGGAAGAGAAAATACAGAACAGTTGAGCAAGCGTATGCAAACAGACAAGTGGTTATTTCAGGCACGCAGAAACAAGCGCGCATTCTCTCCCCACTAGAATAGGGCAGCTGGCGTATAGCTAAAGTCGACGTATGTTTGTAAGAACAATAGAAAACAGACCAAGTGGCTCGGATTTTTGTAAGAACAATAGAAAACAGACCAAGTGGCTCGGATTTTTGACAGAAATCCGAGAATATCAACCAAATTCACAGCCATAATCGAAATGATCGATACATAACAAGCTGTTACCGTGATATTTTTTTTGGCTTTGCGTCATTATTTATTGCAAAACAAAGATATTCAAATTTGCGGTGGGGGAGGGGGGAGGATGAGGGGTAGGTGAGATTCATACCTTAGGGGTATTGGTAGTAGGGGTGGTACCCGCGTCCGACTCACCAGAACTTTGACTGTCTTTTAGCGCCATTCTCACAGCTAAAAATCGCGGCTTCCGCGGCCCTGCTAAAGAGCAACTTTCTGTTTTCAATATGTGCAGTGATTTATTCTATTTCTGTCTGAACCACACAGGAAAAGCCAATAGATACATCTTTTTTTAGGAGCATACATGAACTGGACACAAGCAATCCGATAACCGGAAGTCATGCAACGCCTTCACGAAACGATGTAAGAGCTTAAAGTTGTGCGCTTTACAGAAGTAAATACCACCATTGCTTATCGTCTGAACTGCAAATATCGCTTACATTTACCGATTACTTTTGATCATGTGAAAGAGAAAGTCGCCTGCCCTCCCATCAAAAAACTAGAGCAGTGTGCATAGCCCACATATTCTCCACAGTCCCCCATCAGTTAAACACGGCCATTAATAGTCAATCAAGAGCTGAAATTTTGCAAGTCCAGCTGGTCCATTTTCCTTGGACGAACCAGTCCCATTGACAATACCGATCTGTGATTTTTCCCACAGAAGCTACATACCAAGTTTCATGAAAATCCTTGCAGGAGTTTTTAAGTTATCGTGTTAACAAGCTCACACAATAGTCAACCAAGAGCTGAAATTTTGCAAGTCCAGCTGGTCCATTTTCCTTTGACGAACCTGACACATTTACAATAACCATCTGTGTTTATTCCCATAGAAGCTACATACCAAGTTTCATTAAAATCCTTGCAGGAGCTTTTAAGTTATTGTGTTAACAAGCTCTTGATCGATCGCATATATTCCCTCTAGGGAATAAAAAAAACCGGAACAAATGAATTTGAAAACGTTACAACTGACAACCTACGCGTTTTAATGTAGCAAATGTTTCATTTAACACAAAGGGGTTGGGGAGGGTTATGGGAGGGGGGCGGACAGAGGGTAGTTAAATTGTTTATTTTTATTTATATACTTTTTTAATCACCTTCTTCGCCTTTGTCACTTTCGTGTCCAAAATCATCATCAAATGCGTGTCCCGCTGTCGGCTGCCTTGTCCCACTATTTTGATCAATTTCACTTTCATTTTCACCTGAAAGGAGGAACACAGTTATTATGGCTGAAGTTGAATGACTTTTTAACAATGACTGAAAAGAGGAAATGCATAAAAACAAAGCATGGTTTGAGACACGTTTATTATTTAGTTGTTACATTAAAATTTTGTTCTGTTACAGTATTTCGTTTATGAACAATTTAAACACTTCTAACACTTTCGTTTTGTTGAAATTACTGGGGCAACTGCGTACATTTGTTGTTCAGGCATATTTAACACAGACTAACAAGTCTTTCACAACCATTGTGCTAAATATTATCGTTTACCACTCTTGAACACCATCAATAATACATTATTATTCCATGAATTAAAGGACGTTGCTATGTTTTAATAGTTATATAGCGTTATTTAACTTGCTGTATGAATGACTTTAAGTAACCCATATTTATTGTTACACGGATTTCATGAAACATGAGGCTTTCAACTTGCAACACTGTAAAGTTGTAACAGTAAAAACAGGTCACTTATAACCATTCCACACCACAACTTTCATTCAGGACATTTGAAAAGCTTTCACTGAACTGTCTTCTGCATTTCGATACCGATTTATTCATGAAACAACATGCTTATTCAACTCGAACAATGCAGCAAGTCATTTATTGGCCTTTCGGCTCACGACTCGGTAGCCTATAAGTGACTTGCTACATTGTTCTCGTGCAACAACCCTACCATGTGTATACTCAACGTTTAATGTGTAAAAGGTCTAACAATAGCACCAATTTATTAACAATAGTCTGTACCATGTAGCACACATCAGCAACTTAAGTAAACGTTTACCTCACCTCATTTAAATGCAAGTGACTCCCCCCCCCCCCCCCACGCTCTCCCCTGTACACTACTCATGACACCACCGATCTAATGAAATAAACGAAATTTACCTAATTTCTCCTTTGAATGCTCACACTGTGCACTTTCCAAGCCCTGACCAGGCCTGATTTTGATCAAAGTGCCAACAGGTTCGAGCGACGAATCGCAGGAATCCAACATGGCGGCCGCCTCCGACTGACAAGCCGCGACCAAAACGTCCTCAAATTTGGAAGAATTCTCCCCGTTCTGAATTTCGACTTGGCGTCTACTCTCAAACACAGGAACCCTGATATCTTTCTGCGGTTCGCCATACAGCGAATACCCTTGCCCAGGATATGGGCTAATGTCTTCCCCTGCCTTAACGTTTTCCAGCTTGTGTGGGGGCGGGAGGTATTCGAACGTCCTGCTCTCAGCATTTGATTCTACTACGCAAAAAAAAATTCTTTACTTATTTATTGATTTTTATAGATATATTAATCAAACAGATCGAATACCAATATTGATGAAAAGTAGACAAATATAATTGTTATACGGCTACAAAAGCACTTTTATTCCCAGAAAACTACAAATGCGGTTACCGAAGAGGACTGTAACTAGAACTGCCTCACAATCTTGGAAGAACAAGAAGTCAAACAGACCACATACCTTTATATTTCATGTACTTAAATTTTTAACTGAACTAAATAAAATGTGAGTTACCCTGAGCTTTGGTCCTTGGCTGAGAGCCAACTGTTATGCTGAGACCGTTTGCTAAATTAAAGCTATCGTTTTCTGGAAGTAGAATCTGCCCATCAACTGAAGGCAACGGACAATCCACACGTTCATCTGAATTTCAAACAAAAAGAATACAACCTCTCACTCAACTAGAAAGGCCGATGCAGCTCATAAAGACTGGCGCACACCAAGCTAACCAGCTTCATTTTATTACATTACACTTTGTTTTTGTTTTTGTTTTTTTTTCTTTTTGTTGTTCGGAGGCACAACAAAAATATATCCTCTACAGCTCGTCATAAATCAGGAAAAACACAACAGAACATAAAACGAAAACTTATGTATGACAGAGCAGGTACCTGTTTTACACGACACCGGCTCCCCATCTTTCGTTTTATACACGAGAGGCGCACCCTTTATGAAATCTTCACGGCTTTCGAATCTGACATCGCCGGATTTACCACTTTGCTGCCTGTGATATGCTGACGAAAAACTGCTATGACATTTCCCACTTTTCTTGCTGTTTGTTCCACATTTATTATTGCTTTGTTGTTCCTGCACCCCGAATTGAGACTCACCAGTTTCGTTCTCTGACTGGGAAAGTCCAGTTTCATTTTGGTTTCTATTTTGAGCGCAAAACTGGAGATCACTGGAATAGCAATCAGGTTCGTTACCGTGCAAAGTGTCTTGGAGCACATTGATATCACGATTTAGCGTTCCAGTTTTAGAACGATTTCCCGAATGAATACACTCATCACAGATTTGCTTGTTCTCGCGAGATTGTGACGTTTGTTTTCGCGCTGTCTCGTACTTCTCGACATTTGGCAAATGTCGTAAATTCGTCCTTGAACCTGTCTGGAACCGATCATCGGATCCATAACTAGGAGAGCGCCTGCGCATCACCTTCTTCTTCCGGTGCGCCGTATCTGAGAATGTGACGCTGTCTTCCACGTCACCTAAGTGGTTGATATCGTTATCCGGATGATCCAATCGGTTGCCATACCGATCCGCCTCGTTTCTGTGATTATCGGATCCCGCAACATTTGGATTTGTTTTATCTTGCGTCGATGTCTTGTGCTTCTTCTGTCGCTTCCTTTGTGACCCCCTAGAAAAGAACCACACAACGTTTAACATTAACTTCTCTGGTACCTCAAACGAGAAATTTAATATTACAACACTGCTTTTCAAACAGAGCTCAACTCGAGATTTGAAAGTCACAATTATCATTTCATTTCGCCTGGCTATGGAGCAGATAAGCACTGATGTAATGTGGCTATTGTTAGAACTCTTTGGTGAGACTATTTACCTGTCGGGGGTGCGCGGCCTGTGCCTGTGTGCTGAGTGCGTGGCCACGATGTGAGCGTGTACGAGCCCCAGCGCGCACATTGTGATTACTGGGATGTACAGGTGAGCTAGGGACAGTTTCTGAAAAAAAAAAACCAGCACACAAGTCACAGAAAAGCTGAGGTAAACGCCCATCTACAACCCCCCCCCCCCCCCCTGCCCACCCCCATCACACCCCCAAACTCCAAACCCTCGAGCTCGCATCGTTATCGTTGGTATGTACATGTGCTGAAAGAAACATCAGCAATAGAAAAGATTAACAAAGCAAAAGCACACCGCTCCCCCCGCCCCCTGAAAAATCTTCGAAAGAATATAGAGTGAAACAGAGCGAAATCTCCAAGGTGAACTTAAGATAACTACCGTCAGCTTGATACCAGACACATTTGATCACTTAACACAGTTCAGGTTTACAAGCATTTTAATGTTTCACTGCCAACAGGAATAAGGTAACAAGAACATTTTTCACAAATTTCCACAATAATTCAATATGGAAAAACAACGAGTTACACTGAAATAAATATTATATCACCCATTACAAGTAATTACACTAAGTTTTTCCCGCTTTAAAAAGCAGACAACTTTAATGCTAGAACGTATGGCAGTTTTCTTTATTTGAGTACTTGTTGCGGTACTAAACACTTTGTTTTAACACACGTACAGTGTACAGTATTCCAAACAGTACCAGTGTACATTATTCCTAACAATAGTGGTACACAACTGAACATCAAGGTTTCTAAACGGCTTGCAACGAATCAACAAAAATGTAATTACTGAATGTAAAAAAATTGTCACATTAGAAACTAGTTAGCTACATGGTTTGGAAGGCATCGCAAAAAAAAAAAAACTGTTGTCAAAATTAGGGTGGTTTTAAGCAAAGACTAAAAATAGGATAAAATACTCGGTCGTAAATATCTTAGTTTTTGATTTTCTTCTCTTTCGATGTGCGAGATAAACAGGTTTTCTTTGATCTTCCAAAGGAATTAACAGAGGTGTCAACATTTACATTTACAAATACAAAGACGTCCAAGAATATCTTGGCCACAAGAGAATGAAAGAGATCTAACTAAATGTCTCAGGGCCGGTATCCATAAAGCACAAGAATCGCTAGTGGCAACACTGATACAATATAATTGTCACCAGTAATATAAGTAAGCTATAAGTACTTTATGAATACATTATGAAGACAGGCCAGACCTTTATGCTTTTGTTTCATTAGTAAAACATATGTATCAAATACACAAACACCGGAGTACAAGAAAACCACATAGCGTCCTAACTATTGAAATGGACGATCACATGACCTAGAGCAAGGTCGTGACATTTCCGGTCGTGATATTTCCGGTCGTGACATTTCCGGTCGAGACATTTCCGGTCGTGACATTTCCGGTCGAGACATTTCCGGTCGTGATATTTCCGGTCAAGACATTTCCGGTCAAGACATTTCCTCTACCTATTGGTACATAAGACCTTTAAAAAAATGGCACCCCTCCCCCCCCCTCCCTCCCGCAATAAAAAAATACATAGAAACATGTACATGAAACCTGTATGCTTGGTACAAAAAAGTAAATTCTACCGATATATTGTTCCCTATAATTCAAAGCAATGTTCCTTATCAAGGGTGTCTTTTGACGTTTAAGGTGATCGTGCAATTATCACATTTAACTGTGAGCGTGGTTTTATCAACTAAACACAGGCTTAATTACATTTTAAATAATGAAAACCTTACCAAGTATTTATGAACTTTCTAAACATGTGAATAAAATAAGTTGAAAATACTTAACTTGCAATAACTTTTTACAAGATTCTTACCCTGATGCTAACGAACTATGACCAACATTGAAAAAAAGAGAAGTCAAAATAAAAGTAAGCAAGAAATCGATCCACAAAAGATCATTTTATTTTGATGAAACTAGCGTGGAGTAAACGTCCCTTGTTGTAATTTTTGGGGCGTTGGCATTCATAAAAGCACACACAGAAGCGTTAAACAGGTAAGTCGACTCCAGTTAAGCGTATCGGTCAAACGCACATATTTCAACAGTCCTTCTATAATGGAATCCCATGTATAGATACCAATTAAAATGAGCTATCGTTTAATTCGATGGTTTTATTTATTTATCATATTTCAATTTTTTTTTGGTGGTCCTGGCTAAGTCGTTTTTGTTGTATATTTTTAATATAGGAGAGCAAGAGATAAAATAAATAAAGAAACATGACGTAATAAAGTGATTTTTTTCAGGAACCAGATACTAGAAAAAAGAAAACAGTAGCCAAAAATTAAGCCACTGTGCTTAATTCCTGTCCTGTCATAACGTGCTGAACATTGCGGCTATTTCACGATCCCCCTCACCCCTGATTTACACATATCAGGGACAATCTCCACGCATTTCCAACTTTACAATTACTTGACACCAATGTCACTTCTTATACTCTTTGGACGAAGTCTGTATACAGAAAATGTGACCCCGATAAAAGCTATGAAACAAAGTTATCCAGACTACCTCGGCATTGACGTTTTGACCCGTGTCTTGGTAGTAAACAACGAGGCAGGCAATCTGCAGTGAGTACATCATCAGCAGCAGGCCACTGAACCACGTAGATGTCTGCTGTCGCCACCTGGTGTAAGTAAAATACGGACTCGTTCACGTCTGACACATGGTAAGAACAGGATTTAGAATGATCTCGTTTTAAAATCAGCGTGAAAGACCAATATTTTATCAATTAGTCCTCAGTCGTCACTTTAGGCCCCGGAGGTGGTTTGGGTGGTGTCCGTCTGTGTGTCCTTCCATCGTCGACTGATACTCCCACCCAGATAATCCGTTTACAACGATACTTGGTAAACAGATGACCTGTGTAGTGGGTAGGTGCACGTTGTTTTTGTTCCGACCTTTACCCAATTTCAAGCCCACAATGGCCGCCATCTTCTCACAATGGCCGCCATTTTGGATTTTCAATTCCGGTTGTAGGCTGTGCTATCTACGATGACTATTTTTAATTTTTAGTTTTGTATATGTGCAAATCTGCGTAATCGAGGGTTTCGCGAAATCACAACAGATGTCGTGTAATGAGTAATTACCTCAATATTTTGAAGCCTGTCAAGGAAAGAGATCGTTCACGATAAAAGATTAGCAAATTGCAATGGGGTGGCAAAATGTTTTTCTAGGTTGAAGTAAAAAAAAGTTTTATGTCCGCGACGGCAGGTCTGGAGTTGTCGTGATGTTTTTTGTAAGACCTGAAAAGGTCCTGAATGCGTCCTGAATTGGCTGCATTCAGGAATGAATGCAGCCAAAATGCAATGCTGTTCTTTCGGTCTTTTGATGAAATCCACGCTCAATCGGGAAAGGAACATTTAAATCATAAAATTTTAAATTCATCTTAAGTGAAAAATTGCAAATCTCTGTGATGAAAAAGTTATGGAAAAAAACAGCAAATTGTAAACGATCATAGTTTTACTGTTTTTCATTAGTAAAACTCGGTCCTTTACTGCCAGGAACGCACCATGCTATGTAGTAGGGATAGAAGATAACACGTAGCACGCCGGTGATGGTCACTGCCAGGTTGCCATGCTGAGGCTTTGCCTTTGGAAACGTAGAACCTAAAATCAGACACAATGTTTTACAGCTATGATTAAGAATGTGAACTTAAGATTCGGGCTCTGAACAAGTGATGTTCCGAGGGTTTTAATTGTTGTGCCCACTGTTCGTGACAGTATCCCGACCCACTAAATTTTCGCTGTATATGCATATATATATATATATATATATATATATATATATATATATATATATATATATATATATATATATATACAGTATATGTATATATTTGCACCCGCAGCACCGTTTTGCGCCCACGTTTTAAAAAAGTGTGCCCGAGAGAATTTTGACGCCATTGGTGCAAGGTCGCACCCAAGTATCATCACTGCTGAACCTAATGATGCGTTTGGCCAATCGCAAACAAGGAAAACATTCCTACAATATCGGATTGTCCCTGTCACTATATAACAGAATACAACATTTGGAGGACGGGAGTAGGCTTCTATTGTCACTCGTCAATGATAGGAAAATATCATATGAATTAATGAAACTGCCTCAAAATATTCAAAACTCTCAACTTAATACAGAAACTTTCAAGGCAGACGACATCCACTGTTGCAGTCAAAGCAAAAGAATAAAGTTTCTGAACAAAGGTACATCCTAACAAACACCGCAAATGAAAAGAATTTTGTCACTTTCGAAATAAAGTTACAAACCTCGCACAAGATCTACATCGATGAGATCAGTTTTGACCTTCGTGATTTTTCTCGGCACTTTTTCTATATTCTGAAAAAAAATAACATGAAAGCGATAAACGCACGCTGATGTTTCCAATATCCATTATTCAACTACATGGCAAGATATCCAAGTCGAAGAAAAATTACCATCATTATTGTAGTACCTGAATGAAACGTGAATCGCGTTTGAAATGTTACACATATCTCAGACGACCTTTCTGAGCCTGTAGTCACTAGACATTTCTGACACCGGTCTCACAAGACATGACTGACACTAGTTTCACAAGACATGACTGACACTAGTCTCACAAGACATTACTGACACTAGTCTCACAAGACATGACTCACACCAGTCTCACAAGACATGACTAACACTAGTCGCATAAGACATAACTGACACCAGTCTCACAAGATATGACTGACACCAGTCTCACAAGACATGGCTGACACTAGCATCATAAGACATGGCTGACACTAGTCTCACAAGACATGACTGACACTAGTCTCACAAGACATGGCTGACACCACTCTCGACATCTCTCACAAGACATATCTGACACTACTAACTCACGCTTTTAGTCCATTCATAAGCCCGTGACTGTTTTCAATTGTTTGTATCCTTCCATTACGTTATTTTACGTCATTTTACAACGCACCAGACTACAGTTCTGGCATTAGATCTGTGGCACGCTTTATACCTACCATCAGAACGGTTTCTTCAACAGATTTTTCCCACAATTGTTTGTCGTACGTACCAATCTGTAATAGAAATATGCAGGATACGTTTTGAATTGTATTACTGCCAGTACTACAACCTACACTATCGGTAGGGTTTTATAACTCTCGCCTTCACTGGCTTATGCATAAAAAAAAAAAAAAAAAAATGGTCAGAGAATAATCGTACAACTCTACTATATAGGCTGAAAAACATGTCTCCATCGGACACATGGGTTCGAGTGTTGAACGGTTCAAAAAAAAAAAATGTCCAGTCACATGTGCAAAGCCATTATATCACATTGCAGATCATATTAAATATGTGTTCGCACAAGGGGCAATGTCCTCTTTATGTTAACAAGATAAGTATATGGAGAAACACACCTTGTGTTGGTACCAAGCCACAACACCGCTGATTCGCTGCATGATCAAAGACAACGCTTTCCCGAGTCTAAAATAATACAAGTAAAGTAGAAAATCTGTAATGAAACCAGTTTTAAAGCTTTACCTTGCCTAAAATAATATACAGTAAACCTATAAGAAACCCGATCGGCTTGAATGCAGATGGTCCCAGCGGACCCTTTCCACCTTCCTGAGACAGAAAGGGCCACAGTTCCTGGAATAGAAATGGATGTTAACTCACCTTTTGCGGCTCTGGACCCTTCGACGCACGCTGCATGACACCTAGGTTCAAACTAGCAGGCATTTAGTTTATAAGGCACAATGAGAAGTACCCTGGCGCATTATTTTCGACATCGGCGAAACTCTCGAAATTGAGTAAAGAGTGTTTTGCGATTGCAGATTCCTTGTTGTCATGGGCGATAATGGGGGATTCTATATCCTGATCTCAAGAAAATATATGTTTTTCTCAGCACAAAATTGTTATCTGACCATAAAACTTGTGCGCCATGATGCATAACTGTACCATTTATGTGATGCACCCTTTCTAAAATAACGCCATTGGACCCAGTCGTGCACCGAGATCAGCAAAACTGACACCAATGGCATGTTCTACTATAGTAACTGTCACTCTTGCTGTCATAGGAAGACTGTAAGAGTTATCTAGGACTAAAATGCAGAGTTTGGAACACCCTTAGTGTAACTCGTACGTAGATTATGTAGTCCCAGCGCATCGTTTCCATCTTTCTAGGACAGAAAGGGTCACAGTTCCTGCTACAGAAATAGCCATTGATCTTAACTTTCCACGCCCTGGATCTTTAGGCGCACGATGCTGGATACCCGATGTTCGAACTAGCAGGCTTTTTCTTAAAAAAAAAAAAAAAAAAAAAAAGCACTGAGAATTACCCTGGCGCATTATTTTCGACATCGCCGAAACTCTCACAATTGAGTAAAGAGTGGCTTTGCAACTGTAGCTTCATTGTTGTTATGGGCCATAATGGGAGATTCTATATCCTGATCTCAAGAAAACACATATTTCAGTTCAAAATTGTTTGACGATAAAAACCGTGCCTCATAATTTATAACTGGGCCATTATGCACCCTTTTTAGAATAACGCCATTAGTCCCAATCGTATGCCGGGATTAGCAAAATTGACATTAATGGCATGTTCTATTATAGGAGGTGTGGCTCCTGCTGTTATAGGACTGCAGATTTTTTAAAAACTTTAATCACTGGACTTTGGTCACACAATATTTAAAGCCCAGAACGTAAAAATTTGACAGGCGAGTAAAGAAGCTAACTTTTCTGTACTTTGACGAAGAAATAAAAGATATGCCGCCTATTAAAAATAGTGCTTGTTTTGCAAAAAGGGTATTTTGTGCATAAACTTACAGCAAATGTTTGAATAAGATGGACTGGCACGCAGGATTCGTGCCTCAGAACGTATGAAGTTGACCCCTACTAACAGAATAATGTTCGCAGCTCTGACAGAGAGGTATGCGAAGTTATTTAAGGAACAGCTGACTCGGGGCTACCCTCTTCAGATATGATAGTTCACATAAAAATTTAAACATTCTGCGTCTACCTCCAAGAAGTGGCACGCTACAAGGTTTCCACACACCGCTTCAAATCCTCGCTATATAACGATATGCAAGTCAACTGCATACTGGGGCACCTCTGTGGCTACTTTGTGCGAGATTAACAAGTCTTTAGTGGCATCTGCTAAAGGCCGACAAAGTAAAACGGTAATGACATACAACTTCTGTTCAACGCTTTCCTTATAAGAAAATAATGCGGAAATAACCACAGATCTCCCGCAATAATTGACATTTATTTGTATATACGGAACATAGTTCATTACGTTAAAAAGTAACACTTTTTGCAATTATCCACCAAAAACTTTTGAATTGATATCTCAAAAAGCATGGGAGAAATTAAAAGTGAAATATCGTGTGTATACAGACTAAATTTATACCTCATTCTGCATCTGTCAACTATTTTAGTAAACAAACATTTGACATGTGAGTGTGGAAGCTAACTTTTCTTTAATGAAGAAATAAAAGATATGCAACCAATGAACAATTGCGCCTATTTTACAAAAAGGGTATATTGGGCATGAACTTTCTTTGAATGTTTGAATAATTGGAACTGGTGTGCAGGATTCGGGCTTCAGTTCAAACGAAGTTGACCGATATTAGTGGAACAATGGAAGACGTCACAGTTCCGACAGATATATACGTTCGTACCGAGTAAGTGTAAGGAACAGATGATTCGGAGCCACGGGTCATTCTCGGGCTCGTCGAAATCGACGAAAAATTTTGAGCCAGAAAAGTTATTTTCGGCTCAAAATCGACGGATTTCCGTCGATCGACGAAAAAAAAAAAAAGACCCCTGCGGAGTTAATTCTAATCTAATCTAAGGTGAAGGTGGTCCTCCAATCCAGGACTAAGGTGAATGTATTCCTTCGTGACTCTTGCTTATTTCCCAGCAAGACTCATAGTTCCTATGATATAACATATCATTGATCTCAATTAAATAACCCAATTATAAACAAGTAAGTATTTGTGAAACACGAGCAGGCCCCAACCGCCCCCAAATTCAAAGCGGTATAAAGCGATAACGGACAGACGGACACCCCAAACCTATAGGCCCCAATCCGAAGGGTTGGGGCCTAATTATGACGCACAATTTTCATGGTCAAATAAAATTCCGCAATGAGAAAAACAGATGTTTTCTTCAGATCAAGACATAGAATCCCCCATTTTTGCCCACTACAACAATGAATCTGCAGTTGCAAAACAACTCTTTACTCAAGTTTGGTAGTTTGGCCGAGGTTGAAAATAATGTGCCAGGATACTTCTCAGTAGTGTGCCTTTTAAGAAAAAGCCTGCTAGTCCGAATCTCGGTGTCCTGGAACGTGCGCCGAAAGATCCACAGCCTCGATAATTGAGATCAATGGCCGTTTCTATTACAGGAACTGTGATCCTTTCTGGCCTGGGAAGACAGAAAGGGTCCACTGGGACTACTCAGTGTGCTTTTTGACAAAAGGCCTGCTAGCCCGAACCTAGTTGCCCTGGAACGTACACCGAAAGATAAACAGCCTCGAAAGTTGAGATCAATGGCCATTTCTATTACAGGAACTGTGACCCTTTCTGACCTATGAAGACACATACGCATGCAAGACTGACAGGGTCCACTGGGACTAAGTAGCTCCAAGAAGCGGTGCGCTAAAAAGTTTCCAGGCACCGCTTCAAAGCCTCGCTGTATAACGATAAGCAAATCAACTGCGTTCGCTTTGAGGCACCCCTGTGGCTACTTTGTGCGAGATTCAACGACCCATAAGTTTTTATTGGCATTTGCTAAAGGCCCTCAAAGTACAACGGTAATCATATACAACTTCTGTGTTACGCTTTCTTTAAAAGAAAATAATACGGAAATAACCCCAAATCTCCCCAATAAATGACATTTGTTTGTGTGCAGGGAGCATACTTCATTACGTGAAATAGTAACAATAATTTTTTGCAGTTATTCACGAAAAAAAACTTTTAAATTGATATTTCAAAAGAATGTAAACATAAAAAGTCAAACATTGCGGGTGTGTCAAATAAATTTATACGTAATTCTGCATCTATCAACTATTTAATATATATTGTCCAAATAAACTATAACCCCTTTATTTAAGTTTTCGGTCCCTTGACTTTGGTCATGTGACATTTAAAGGCCAGAATGTAAACAAACATTTGACAGGCGGATGCGGAAGCTAACTTTTCTGCACTTTTATGAACAAATAACAGATATACAGCTCACTAAAAACAGTGCCTGTTTTACAAAAAGGGCGTATTGAGCATGAACTTTCTGTAAATGTTTGAATAATACGGACTGATATACAGGATTCGTGCCTCAGAACATGTGAAGTTGACCCCTATTAGTGGAACAATGGAAGGCTTCGTAGCTCTGACAGAGAGATATACGATGTTATACAAGTCAGAGCTACTCGGAGCTACAAGGACGAGACAGGATTTGGGACAAAATTATGGGTTTTCAACGATTTTAGGGAAATATCGCTCAACTTACACGTGAAGAAATATATACCACCGACAGAAGAGGTCTAACCAAACATTGATAATACAAAACACAGCAACTTCCCAGTAGGCGGACATTAAAATACACATCAGTATAAATTGTGTTTCTAAGGTAAACAATAGACAAGTTTGGGACACAAAATGTCGGTCTTAACATGAACCAATCACAAACAGCGTTACAACCGATGTCCCAGGACCAAGATGGCGACGTCAACAAATAAACAGCTGATCAATCTGGCTGGTTTTATTAACTTTTCTCTTGAACAACAAATGATACTTTCAATTTTGTTACAATATTATGAGATACACTTTCCCAAGTATATGGATCTAAGGATATCTAACAGAAAAATGAGTAAAGCAGGTTTCAGCCTATCTACGTCAAATGTCTTATTCTACCCTCCGTCCCATTCTGCGGTTTGGGCCTTGTAAGGACTAAGGTTAGTCCTAGATGACTCTTGCAGTCTTCCTATGACAGCTAGAGTCATAGTTCCTACAATAGGAAATGTCACTGATGTCAATTTTCAAATCTCGGCGCACGACTGGGGCCAACGGCGTTATTTTAGAAAGGGTGCATCACATAAATGGCCCTATTATAAATTATGGCGCACAAGTTTTTTGGTCAGATAACAATATTTTACTGAGAAAAAATATGTGTTTTCTTGAGATCAGGATATCGAATCCCTCATTATCGCCCACAACAACAGTGAATCCACAGTTGCAAAACCACGCTTTACTCTAGTTTGGGAGTTTCGCTGAGGTCGAAAATAATGCGCCAGGATACTTCTCAGTGTGCTTTTAAAGAAAAGGCCTGCCAGTTCGAGCCTCGGTGTCCTTGAACGTGCGCCGAAAGATTCAGAGCCTCAAAAATTGAGATCAATGGCCATTTCTATTGAAGGAACTGTGACCCTTTCTGTCCTAGGAAGATAGAAAGGGTCCGCTGGGACTAGACTAAGGTGAACGAGGACGAAAATGCGAAACGACTATAAGATGACGTACACCTACCTGTAAAACTTGCTAATACATTAAGCACGGGCTTGTAATATAGATATACGTGAACAAATGTGGGCATTTATAGACCGTACTGTTCTCAATTTAACATTGCATGACATTTAATGTCAAGCCGTCTTTTTGTTTATATGTCCTTGACATTCGTCCCGTGTCATTCGATTTGTGTACAACTGAGGCAGCAAATTTTCTTGGCTTTGTTCCACAGGAAGTGCGTTTTCTAGTGCAAGGCATAAACTTTCACTCAGATTGGATGCAAATGACAAATGGCATTGTTTCATCGAACGCTTAACTGCAAAATTTGTGGCATGGATTTAATGAAAGGCATATACGTATTAGAGCAAGACAGCAATACGAAATCATGCAATCTTCATACAAAAGGAATGTGCATCCCAAAAGTTCTAAATCCTGTGTTTTTGTCTGGTAAGATTTTGTAGTCCAGACTCCAAGAAATTCTGAGCGGCGAAATAAAAGTTGGGAAAACAAAGCAGTTATTACACTATGCAAAGCTATTACCATGAATGAAACAAAAGAAGGGTACGGCAAATTTCAAAGTACACATTAATGTGTGGACAATGTCAAATTATGTAATTAAGCGCAAACAAGAAAGTGGTGGTTATCCTGATGTATTTAAAGATTCAGACGCTATAATGAGGTCACTAGTAGAAACGATATCGTGAAAGGGTTTAATAATTTTTTGTTAACATCGGACCAAAATTGGCAAAACGAATAGGCTGCGTTGAAGGTGGAAACATTTTTGATTACTTGGGGGACAGAAATAACAACACGATGTTTTTGGCTGGTGTGACGAAAAAAATATTAGAGGTTATAAATGCGTTTCAAAACAAATTATCTAAAGACAGTGATGACATTATCATGTCTGCAGTAAAGCAAGTTTTCTCTACAATTATTCAACCATTCTTATTAATATGTAACCTATCATTCAAGACTGGTGCGTTTCCCGACCGGATGAAATTAGCTAAAATCTCACCGCTGTACAAATCTGGTGATAAAAGTGCTTCCACAAATTATAGGCTCGTGTCTCTATTGTCTCATTTTTCGAAGATTCCAGAAATTTTGTTTGAAAATAGGTTGAACAAGTTTGTTGAAAAGTTTGAAATATCAACTGATAATCAATATGGATTTCGTACGAGCAGATCAACCTCTTTGGCATTGTTAGAACTTTTAGGGGAGTTAAAAAGTCATAGGGAAAGTGTGTTGCAATTATGTATAAATTACGTTATGCTCTTCTTTTGATATATTGTACTCTATTCCTTCCCTTTTTAGCCCAGCTTACGCTATACGTAAGCTGGGGTTTCCCTATGTGTCTGCAGACGCCGTCCGTTAGTTAGTTAGTTAGTTAGTTAGTTGTTTATTTTTAGTAAACTTGTGTTCAAAATGTATCTCCTCGAGCAATTCTAATCCGATGTCATTTACTTTTTATGTGAAGCATTCCTAGGAGGTCATGCGTACGGCTTGTGCTTTTCTAGTCGATCGGATAATTTTGGAATTTCTTGTAATTTTTTTAAGAAAAAAATTTAAAATGTATGCCTCCTACATTTTTTATCCGATGTCATTCATTTTTGGCATTAGGTACCCCTAAGGGGTCGTACATATGGTTTGTACTTTTTTAATCGATCAGACAATTTTTTTGTATTTTTGGTGAATTTTTGAAGAAAAATTTTCAAAAATAATTCAAAATGCATCTCCTCTTACATTTTTGAACCGATATCATTTATTTTCGGTGTGAGGTTTTCCTAAGAGATCTTGCGTACGACTTGTGCTTTTCTAGTCGATCAGATAATTTTTGATTTTTTGGGGAATTTTCCAGGAAAAATTTTTAAAATGCATCTCTACCTGCATTTTTGATCCAATGTCGTTTATTTTCGGTATGAAGCACCCCTAAGGGGTCCTATATATGTTTCATGCTTTTTTAGTGGATCGGACAATTTTTGTATTTTTGGAGAATTTTTTAAGAAAAAAAATCAAAATGCATTTCGCCCTAAAGTTTTTATCCGATTTCACTTATTTTTGGTATGAAACATCCTAGATGTCTCGCGCATAGGACTTGTGCTTTTGTAGTGGATCGGACAATTTTTGTATTTTGGGGGGAATTTTTGAAGAAAAACTTTAAAATGCCCTTCCTCCTGTAGTTTTTATCCGATTTCATTTATTTTTGGTGTGAGGCATCCTAAGTGGGACATGCATAAGGCTTATGTTTTTTCAGTCGATCGGACTATTTTTGTATTTTGGGGGGAATTTTTTAAGAAAAACTTTAAAATACCCTTCCTCCTGTAGTTTTTATCCGATTTCATTTATTTTTGGTATGAGGCATCCTAAGTGGGTGATGCATAGGGCTTATGTTTTTTCAGTGGATTGGACTAATTTTGTATTTTGGGTCGAATTTTTGAAGAAAAAACTTCAAAATGCAGTTTTTATTCGATTTCATTTATTTTTGGTAAGAGGCATCCTAGGTGTGTCTTATATACGACTTATGCTTTTTAGTCGATATAACAATTTTTATATTTTGGGGGAGAGTTTTGAAGAAAAAACTTCAAAATGCATTTCCTCCTACAGTTTTTATTCGATTTCATTTATTTTTAGTGTGAGGCATCCCTAGGCGGGTCGCGCATACGGATAGCGCTTGAAAAAAATACCTCAAAATGCATCTTCTCCTACAGTTTTGATCCGATATCATATATTTTACGAGTGAGGTACGCTTTAAGCGTTCGTGAATACGGCTTGTGCTTTTTGAGTCGATCAGACAATTTTTGAACAAAAAGAGTCAAAATGCATTTCGTCCTACAGTTTTTATCAAATGTCATTTATTTTTAGCCTGAGCCATCTCTGGGGGTCATGCATACGTCTTGCGCTTTTTGAGTGAATTAGAAATTTTTTTTATTTTTTCTCGGAATTATGAAAAAAACTTAAAATGAAACTCCTCCTACAGCGCATCAACGCAAGTTACATAAACATCTGGATTGGTCCGAAATGCGAACCGCGTAGCGGCGCACGTTAAATAAACATACGCACTGCTCCGAAATAAGAGCAGTGCATTGGCATAAGAACATCGCATAGACGGAATTTAAGTAAACATGGGCACTGGTCCAAAATAAGCACCGCGCATCAATGCAAAATAATAAACATGCGCACTGGCCCGAAATGCGAACCGCACATGAACGCAAGTTAAATAAACATACGCAGTGGTTCGAAATGCAAATCGGTCATCAACGCAAGTTGAAAAAAAAAACATGTGCAGTGGTCCAAAATGCGAGCCGCGCATCGACTCATGTTAAATAAACATGCGCAGTGGTACAGAATAAGCACCGAGCATCAACGCAAGTTAAATTAACATGCGCACTCGTTCGAAATGCGAACCACGCATCAACTTAACTTCAATAAACATTGGGACTGGTCCAAAATAAGAACCCAACATCAACTCCAGTTAAAGAATATACACATTGATCCGAAATTAGAACCGCTCATCGACTCAAATTAAAAAAATATGCGCAGTGGTTCGAAATGCGAACCGCGCATCAACGCAAGTTAAATAAACATGTGCACTGGCACGAAATGCGAACCGCTAATCAACGCAACCTTAAGAAACATGCACACTGGTTAAAAATAAGGACTGCGCATCAATACCAGTTAAACAGACATGCGCATTGGTCTGAAATAAGAACTGCGCATGCGCAAGTTGAATAAACATGCACACTGGTCTGAAATGCCAACCGCTGACCAACGCAAATTGAATAAGCATGCGTATTTCTAGGACATACGAATCGCGCATCGACGCAAGTTAAACATGCACATTGGTCCGAAATGCAAACCGCGCATTAACGCAAGTTAAATAATTATTCGCACTGGTCCGAAATGCAAACCGCTCATCAACGGAAGTTGAATAGACATGTCCACTGGTTCGAAATGCGAACCGGGCATCGACGCAAGTTAAATAAACATGTGCACTGGTCCGAAATGCAAATCGTGCATCAGCGCACGCTGAATAAACATGTGCACTGGCCTGAATAAGAACCGCGCATCGAGGGAATTACATAAACATGCGCACTTTTCTGAAATGCACAATAGTTGTGTATGTCCGACCTACAGTACACGTGTGTGGATAGTTTCGATACCTTGCTCGAAGGTATCTCTGGAAAACTATCCACTCTACCGTAGATACATAAGATTTGTTTAGCAGTTTTCTAGGAAACAAATCTTATGTATGCATTTATCAGTCTATGTTCAAGTCCGTTGTAAATTAATTATTTAGCTAGCTCTTTGCCATCTCGTCTTTTGAAGTACAAATTTTCAGAGAAATTCCCTTGCCCATGCACGCTAGAATTGGTCTTATCGCTTTTCGTAAGCTGGAATTTTGTCTTTGGACAAACTTTTTTTTTTTTTCTTTTTTTTCTCCGTCTCGGAGGTTTCCAGAAAACTCCTCCAACGCTATTTGACGTAGGACAATGAAATCTGGCATAGAGATAAAGGTTCAGGAGATGTCGTGAAATCCGCAATTTATTTACCGTGACCTTCAAGGGTAAGGTCAAGTTGATTTCAAAGTTCTTTGACCTCAAAGTGGTTTCCAGAAAACTCCTCCTACAGGTTTTGCAGTAGAAAGACGGCATTTGGCAGAGACATAGAAAGTAATGAGTTGTCGTGAAATCCGCAAAGTTTTTTTACCTGGACCTTCAAGGTCAAGGTCAAATTGAGGGCAAGATATTTTTCAAACCCCTATTAATCACAAAAAATCGCTCAAATCCTTGTTTCAACACGTGTACGGTGTCAGTAGGAAGTAAAATCGTGGACTGAATCTCGACATTCAGGGTCAAGGTCAAGGTCATGTGAGCTTTGTATATCGTAATCCGGTAGAGAAAAAGTGTACGTTGTCTCGAAAATGGTTAGAGATAGAGAGATCATGAGCTTATTTTCGACCCTTTTGGCCTAAAAGATGTTATATAAGAGGTGCCTCGGTGACCTTAACCTCTTCCGTCATAGTCACGGTTAAAAACCGAAGTTGACAATTATCTCGAAAACGGTTAGAGATAGAGCGATTTTGAGCTTATTATTTATCGACCCTTTATGCTTAAAAGACGTCATAGAAGAGGTACCTCGGTGACCATGATCTATTCCGTCATAGTCATGGTCAAAACCGTAAGTTTACAATTATCTCAAAAGCGGTTAGAAAATTGTATTTGATTACATTATATTTTCTCCGATGACCTCGTTCCAGATAATGATTCGGAAGCTGACAATTATGTGGAAACACTGAAAAATGTGTCTTTGACCAAATAGATAGTACCATTGCATGTGGGCGACATTTTGCTAAGTGTAGCGAAATTCGTTCTAGTTTAGCCTTGTTTTGCCTTGACATATCATATTTCAAACACTGAAAGTTTATCTTTGCCTTTTCTAAACTGGTAATGTGCACCTGCAGGTGTGCTTTTCAAACTACTGAAACTGCTTCGTCTAAACGTAAGAAAAAGCAATCAATTTATGTACATTAGATTATTATAAATAATGATTTAGTAAAACAGACATTTGGAAGATAATGTCTACGTAGATGCGGTGTAAAAATATCGATGGAATCTTCGCATATCCCGAACAGATTTTTCAAATGTTCAGTAAATATACCATATAGACACTTGAGGACAGCTATTTTTATGCAAATAGCGATACTTAATAAACTCTTAGATTATCTTTTATTTAGATAAATAAATGGTTAAATGACAAAAGGGCTACGTATCGTATTTAATGTAAGAACCGTTGAAATATATCAAACACTTATTTGTACCTTATCACTGAAAGTGTTGTAATACCATGACTTACACAAGCTCCTTCAATGTTATCGTTCTTCTTGCATTATACAAACACAACCTAGGAGGCAATACTTAAGTGTAATCTGCCCCCGAAGCGTCCACAAAGGTATTAAAAAAGACAGACTTTTAAAAATATTTAAATCAACATGGAAGTATTATGACGACGGTCACAGTTCTATAGCACTGAACAACTTCTCATCAGTTGCTTTAAATTCGCCTCAATATTTTTGCCAGTTGGTTTTGCATGCTATTTTTTTAATTTCGTAAAGTAACTGCTAAAATACAGGATCTTTCTCTAATTACTAAACTGATTTAAAATGTTGCAATAATATTCCTGACCAAACTTATGAAAACCAAACAAATATACAAGATTACAATATTAGAATATTTAGTCTACTAAGCAGTATACCATTTTAATGAAATTAAAGTTTTGGAAGAAAAGACAAAAGTTTATGTATGAACATATTAATAATTAATATATTTTACAAATTCCCATGTTTCTGGAATTTGGGATTAAGCATACAACTAAAAAATACATTATTGTAATAAACATAAATTTGACTCAGAAGTTTACTTCAAAGAATTTCAACAACATCTAGAGCACAACTTGATAATATACTCGAATATACTTCAAAGTTTATACAGCTGCAAATATATTTTTATCATACTTGCAATTAATCCACCACTATCTCTAATACATGACAGAAAAAATAATACATTTAACCAGAAGCACTGAACTGTACACTTCCTGGGCGTCAATGTACGTGTTTATGCTCATTGGTGTGATAACACTAACACTTAACTACGAGATTATGCTGTCTGACTGATATGCTAAACTATCAGACCACTTTACCCAAATCGCTTGTGATTATGCCATAATATCACTTTGTTTTAGTGATATGTTACAACCATAGAGTTGTAGTATCAGATTACTGAAAAATAAAATTGATCCTGTCCTCGTGGCCCGTGGTTCGTGGCAGTTCAAAAGTTAGTAGCCCATGACTGTATGCTTTAAGTTGGAGTATTACAACTCTGCGTACAAGTAAAATTACCTCATTAACTGGCCTTCGTGCGAAAGATATTCAGTAATTCAACACTAACTCAAGTTTTGCATTTTAGTTTAGTTACCTGTGAAGAAGGGCGGTGAAAGCCCCCGTAAATACATACGCCTTTATAACTAATAAAAACAGTATATTTCAACCATCCTGATTCAAGGAATTCTACTAAAAATCAAAAATATTAGAATTTGGTTCATTTCACAGATAGCTTTTTCACCAGTCCTGAGAAAGACTAGAACCTGACCACAATTGAAGCCACTAATAAGCTGTCGAACAAGCACAATTGAGGCTACTAATACGCTGTCGAACAAGGTAAATGCGAATTTCAGAAACGTACTTCATCGAACGTTGCCACTGAATATTTAGCTATTTAATTTCTAATCTAAGGCATTGTAAAAAAGTTTTTGTTTCGGAAGCTATCTTTGTGTCCGTCACTTTGTTCCATTTCTAATGAGAAGCTTAATAATAATCAATAATTATTATTAACAATTATGATCAATATCACTATCAATGCACATTAACAAAATTACATTTTCTTCTACTTTTTGCTTTTACAATTTTCTAACTGTTGAAATTTTAAAATGGTTAATGTAAAATGTTTAAATTCAGGTTTGGTATTTCATGGTCTAACAAAAAACTCTAGTCTTTATAGAAACTCAGAATTGGGCTACATTTACCTGTTTCCTGTTGCCAGTTGATATTTTGAATCTGTGCCAGTAATTTTTCAGATATCACTAAAGAGCAGTTACAAAATTCACAAAAACTGGGTTTAATACCAAAATTTCAAATTTTCAAAATAGAATGATAGGTGATGCACCGGAAGCTACCTGGGCACTATATCCAGACAATATTTTTTAAGAAAAGGTGAAGTAATTAAATTTACTTAAACAATAAATATCTTAAATATCTATTAATTTTGGTGTTGTACGAAACCTTTTTATCGAAATTTAAAAATGTTTGTATCCACAAACAACTAAATATAAGTTTATAAAATCTTGAATTGGGTCCTGAAAGGTTCAAGTTTACAAGAATGCGATACCATTCATTTATATTTAGCACACATCAACTGAATAGCCTTTGCCTTCGTCTTTAACAGCCTAGAAAAATCGTGATAAAAACTCTTCATTTTGCAGGTCAAGAATGGTTTTAAGTTGATATGTTAGAGCACGTGCCTACCCGAAAACTATTTAATACTAGACCACATTTTACAGTGATCAGTGAAACGTACAAACATTTCGTTGCCTTTTTGTAATAATCTCCAACTCCAGGTGATGAGATAAAGGTGTGTTGAATAATTTAAGTTTTTATTATTTTTTATATATTTTATGTCGAAGTTAAAATGATGCCACATAAAAGGTAGACCAATGCAATGGGTAAATGTTACATTTTTTTGTTCGAAGAAAAATTCTTGATAGTTTCTTGAGAGAAGTTGAATTTTAAATGTACTGCTTTAGATATGCAAGCTATGAAAAAAAGGTCAGAAGTAAATAGTGGTACAGCAAAACGTGAAGGTTAGTGAATCATTTAAAATGCCAAAGTTTGCAGAAAGAAAATGATGCCAAATAATAAATTATTATGCACATAGGAGAAGCGTTAAAAAGACATCTTAAAATAATGAAAAGAACATTCTCAAAACTTCCTTAGAACTGCAAGTACCAAAAGTAACTAGGGGCATGTACGGAATAACCAAACAGTCAGTACCACTTTGGACATCTAGGATAAGTGGCAGTGAATGCAAGAGATCCAGTAGGATTTATTATTTGATATTTTGGGCTGTAGTTATAAAATATTTGAAAAGTATGGAATTTGATGATATTTTCCAACACGTAGGAGAGTTTGGTATTTATCAGATTTGTTTATATCTTTCTACCGGTTTAGCAATGTTTTATGCTGGTTGGCAACACATGGGAATGGCTATTTTAGGTAAGAACTGTTGAAGTGGCTGTAGCAGTTTAAAACCAGACTATACTGAAACCTAAACATTAAAATAATCAAACGATTACTTTAATTACGCATGGCATGGAATAAGAAATACTGTAAGAAGGCAAGTTCTTACAGTATTGAGTTTTTTGTGCAGTGGTTTGTCAAGTATTGTGTGGGATACGGTGAAATGTGTTCGGTAATGAGCTGAGAGCAGGCACATTTTATATTTATATATATATATATATACATACATATATATATATATATATATATATATATATATATATATATATATATATATATATATATATATATATGTGTGTGTGTGTGTGTGTGTGTGTGTGTGGAATGTTATGTCATTACAGTGTGTATGAGAATCTCTCATTAAAACTGTTAAAGGTAAAAAGGTAAATATTCAGCGATTGATTGTCCGCAACAGGAGCAAAGGTTGATCATTGGTGTGAAATGGAAGGAATTGAAGACTATCCGTATGAAGAACAGAAACGAGTGGCTATTCCGTACAACAGTGACGAGAACGAATACTATCAATGTCAATCCTATGATAGAAATTTTACGGGTTACACTGAGATTGACGTATGCTATGGAGATTTCTCTAATTTCAGTACCGATACACAAGAATGTAATTCTTGGGTATATGACAAGACGCAAGTGATAGAGAATGCCGTAACTAAAGTAAGTATTATAAAATGCAATTTCACTCGTTGATTCTACTTCCAAGAAACACAATATTAGTATTGAATACGGACTGTACATAACTATATTTTACATCTGGTAAATTACTGAATAGCTTCTAATGTAAAATTTCAATTTCGTTTGTTTGTAGCTGCTACATATTATT
Organism: Protula sp. h YS-2021; assembly: GCA_949752745.1. Taxonomy (NCBI): domain Eukaryota; kingdom Metazoa; phylum Annelida; class Polychaeta; order Sabellida; family Serpulidae; genus Protula; species Protula sp. h YS-2021. The sequence continues at coordinate 44,419,538 of OX457030.1, read as the reverse complement.
GCGTCTGTCACCACACTGTAAAGTTTCAAAGAAAAAAACTTGACAACATGAAATACTCAAGCTTCACATTTTAATTTTTATTTGTACAGAGTCAAAACATGTTGATAGTGTTTCATATTTCAGTTTGATTTAGTTTGTGACCACGAAATACTTATAGCTGTTTCCTCTACGATATATCTGTTTGGAATGTTGGTTGGTTCTCTGTTGTCAGGAGCTCTGTCAGACAAGTGGGTAAAATTTTCAACTATAACTATAACCAAACATCCTGTGATATAGTGGGTAATTTTTTAAACAACATCTAGAATTAAACACCCTCAGCATAGGTAAATTTAAAAAATTCTGAAGGTTTTTTTTTTTGCTTCATTTGTTGTGTTAACGCATTGTTGGTACTGGTGATTTTATTTGTTTAATAAAGGTTAATTTTGTATGTAAAGTAACACAAAGTAGTATGCAATTTTTAAATTGAGGATTTTTCTATTAATCAATCAGTATTTGCACAATCACAGATAAAATAATGAAACATATATTGAACATATAATATACGAAATAATATTTCACTTTAGGAAAATTTCTTTTATAGCAGGTTGGATAATGCAGGAGTGCAAAACCTTTAAAAAATTTGAGAACTAAATGAAAAAAATAGAAACTGTTATATATGAGTTATAAGCACGGAGTACGCCAAACAACGTAATGATATGACCACGTTCGTTTTGTTTACGAAATTGCAAATTACGTAGAAATGCTTCAAGAAAGCAGATATTTGTTATTTCTCCACCAATGTTCAGGCAACTGGAGCTCAGCATGTAGGATAAATAGTCACTTTAAATAAAATATAGAAAGGCAAAACAGCATTAACATGCAGTGATGATTTTAATATTTCAGATTTGGCAGATTTCCGTGCCTTATGGGAGGAACTGTCTTGCACCTTTTATTTAGTATTGCTGCTGCTTATACACAAACGTACTGGTCTTTTACCATTATGAGATTTTTTGTTGGAATTTTGGCACATGGAACTAATATATGTGGTTTTATTATATGTAAGTTTTTAAATGCTATTTTTGAGTATGGCACTATTATAGATATACGTTATTCTGATTTGTCAGGTACATATCGTGATTCTTACATAATATATAAAAGCACCTTCGATGCAACATTGATATTATATGAAAAGTAAAAAAAAACTATTTGTTTTTTACTTTAGGTTCAAATCTCTTAATCGCTATCTAAATATAAATTTATTTATCACATAAAACGACCTCTGTAATAAGGTGTTTTAGAATGCGAATTTGCTTGCCTTGTATGCGATATATTCGATTACAGTAATGGAATCAACTGGGCCAAAGTACAGAGCAATAGCTGGAAGTCTTTATCCAATCAATTATTCATATGGATATATGCTACTGCCTGTGATGGCTTACTTTGTTAGAGACTCAAGCAGTCTGATGCTGTGCATGGCAATGCCGATTGCATCGTCACTGTTTTTCGTCACGTATGATTTTCTGTGCCGTTCTTGCAAAACAAACTTAATTATGTTCTATGTTCTAAATGGCTACTTCACATATGCAAACGCCCACTTAAAAAAAAAAGCATTTCCGTTTAGAGGTAGAGATTTTGTTTGGCTGAAGTCTTCTGGATAGAAATAAAAATGCCTTTTTGGTGGTTTAATACGCGCACAAAGAAAAATTAATATTAAACAAATTGGTTCAAAGAGAAACTAAACAAAACGCTCTAATGAATGTGTTTGAGTAATGGGCCTAAAATCTGACACATATATCTTTTAAAATCTTTTTGTTTCAAAACCGTTTTTTTTTCAAAAACTATTTTTTTTATATATTTTTTTACATCTGAAGCTAAGTTGGAAGTTATTATATTTCTTTAAAGGATATATAAAAAAGAAAATTAAACTAAAAGAAAAAAACTGTGCTTAACAGTTTATTCCTCTTCTTATATTTTTCCGCAGGCATATCCCTGAATCCCCTCGATGGCTGGCCATCAATGGCAGATACGATGAAGCAAAGGACGTAGTATCTTATATAGGAGAGGTCAATAAAAAACCACTACCTGAAAAATTTGAATTTGCAGAGGTAGTGATACAAAAGACATGTAAAATAGTAAATGTTTTATAAACACTGATCAGTCTTATTGCTGAAACTATAAATTTTGACACCTGTTTTCTTCCCATCTTTAACAGTTTTCATGTAAAGAAAAACGCAGACAAAGATCAAATTGCTGCGCACATTAATAAGATATAAAACTTTTAAAGAGATATTTGATAAAGCACCTAATATTTTTAGCAGTTTGCGCGTACACATGTCTAATTCGCATTACCTATTTTGGGCACGATCCGAACAACGTTGTGTTTAAGATCTTTATTTTTCACAAAGAGTTAGCTTAAGAACATAGAACATACTGTTTGCATGTATAATTTGAATTTCAATGTATAAGTTTAATTTTTGGCGGTGTTTGTAACATATTATTTTGTTTGCTGAAGTGTGTTCTAGTGTCAAGAAAACAATTTGCCAAAATTGCGCCAAATTAAAATATGTATCAAACGCCTTCATTATTCCTGCATTAGTGTTTTCATCTTGAAACTTAAAGTTTTCGGCTTCTTTAATGTATATTTTACATTACATGACTTGTTATTTGACAAAACAGTATTCATGTTGGTTATACTGGTCGAGTCCACACTTTCACACAAATACACAGATGCATTAATATTCCTGAAAATAATTCAAAAAAATGCTCAAATTTTAGTTGCAAGGTTCTGTGATGCAATTGCAGCGGCCACTATGTAAGCATGTTTATTTGTAGATAAAGCAGGAAGAAATCAACTTTTTGGACTTGTTCAGATATACTGTTTTGCGCAGAGAAATGTTGATGATGTATGTTTGTTGGTATGTATCCATGTATAAAACTTCAAAACAACTTTAGCACACTGTTTGTAAAAATTTTAACTCTGTGGAAAATCACTTATCACTTATGTTCAACAATGAATACCTTAACTAATTACTTGAAGATGAAAGGTAATATTGTGTTGAAATATTTTAGTATAGTTTTAATATGCATAGATTTATTGCTTTGCTCTTTCTTGAAATAGATTACTCATAATAAGGGTTCACAATTGAGCCCCGGTCGAACGGGTTCCGAGCAAAAATATAGAGCCCGAAACCGTAACTTCGGGTAATTCATTTATTCGGGAAGTCAAGAAACTGCATTGTATATGTATGCATCCTGCTCGTATTGTTGTGCTCTCACTTATTCGTCGCCTCAACTAACACTAACCCACATTGTTTTTGACAATGGGTGTTGTGCACAATAAGCATCTTATCAAATTCTTGGTGTTGATCTGTGTGCTCTGTTGCTCCAAGATGCACAGTAATTTAGGAAGTGGTGAGAGTGCAAAAGGTGAGTTAGAAAGTGCAATTGGGATATTGTGCGTGTGTGTGCGCTGACGAGCAAGGATTTTTGTTCCTTTTACTAAATGGTAATGATTGGCAATTCAAAGAAAACTTTTGCAAATAAACACCAGTCATTGGTGTGGAAAAAGTGCCATTCAGTTTGTTGTTTAAGTGAATGGATGAGCTTTCTTAGAAACAGTCTTCTTTAAAGAGAAGGAGTAATTCATGTTTAGCGGCAGAAAACTAAAATGAATATCACACCGGTGAATGTGAATCTGGATAGCCAGGTGTGTGTGTGTGTAGGAGGGGGAGTAGGGAGTAGGGATGGGATGTATAGCATGGTAGGATATACTGCTAAGCCGAGAGAAGAGGGTCCGAAAGTTTTCGTCTTGGAAATGTTGGGCCCCGAGAACTCCAACCGAAGAAATCATGCCAGCACCAAACCAAAAATTTCGGTAAAATTGTGTACTTCTAATTCATGTACGGCAAGTCTGTGTTATATTTTTGGATATGCAACACTGTTATTCGACAAATCATTCTTTGATTCTTGTTTGGCTGTCAGTTTCATTCTGTCTTATAAACATCCAACACATGTGAAATATACTCCAGTTTTCATCAGCTTTATTTTTGCGTTGACAGGTTTACGAACAGTTTGGTATATTATGGCCTTGGATTAAGCGCTGGAACGTTAGCCGACAATATATTTCTTAGCTTATTTATAGGTCAGAAATCTCGTAAAATATACTTATTTTTTAATTGTTAATAAATGTAGTTATTGTACTAACAAATTACTCCGTGTGGTTGAACTGCTAACTGAGGTATATTAAGTACCACTTAGTAGGCTGCATTCAGGCAGTATTTATAAATATTGGTGACCAGTACCTGTAGAAATATTTATTCTCTTTGTTGTTGAAAAAAACGACCAGTAAACTTCCTCTATTTTGCTATCCTTGGCATATAAAGCATTTAACTATACAATGACCTTGTTACATATATTACCATTTGAATGGTACAGGTGCAGCAGCAGAAGTTCCCGGGCAAATTTTGGCTATTTTTCTAATCTACTACGTTGGGAGGAGGCCAACATTTGTCGGTTGCTATCTAATAGCAGGCGGAGCGTGTGTTATTTCAATTTTTATTATCTCAAACGAAGGTTCGAACACCTGTTCTTATTTCACATCTAAGTCATAAACATTTTATACTAAAATCTCATTTTGCCTCAGAGAAATTATGTACTTCACAATCATAGCAACACAAATTGCCGCTGAGCCAAAATTATTCAAAACTAAGCAAAACAAGTTGTTTTAAACCGATATATTGTGTTTTGAACCAATATACATGTTCAGATAAAATAAAAAAATATAAGAAATTGTACGGTTTAGCCCTTCGTGCCAAAGAAATTATAAAAATCTGTTTATTTCAAATGTAAAAAAAAAACTCAACAATCTGAACATTGTTGAAACAAACATGTCACTTTAGATGAGTAACCATAATTATTGCAGTTTTGCAGTATCACTGAAATTATTTTCATGAATTTATAGATCTCGTCATTTTAGTTCTGATATTGGTAGCTATTACTAAAACTTGCGCCAAGATAACATTGACGTTGGGTTACATCTACACAGTGGAATTGTTTCCGACACCTGTACGCCACATGGCGGTTGGAACAGGATCAATGGTTTCAATGATTGGGGGACTTCTTGCACCATTTATCGGACCTTTGGTGCCTATTTTATTTCTATATGTTGTAAAAAACTTATATTTGCTGCCTCTTTTCTAAATTCTTTCTAAATTCATCAATTTACGTAAAGGAAGAAACTTATTTTTAGGTATGTTAAACAATATAATGTACAAATACAACAAAATACAAATTAAACGTAAACGGTTATTTTTAACTTTTTTAATTTGCACAATATTTTTCAGTTTTTAAATGAATGTTTCCGCAAAATACATGTAATATACACAATACACATATAACTGAAAGTTTAATGCATACTTATATAAAACAAATGGTATTTTTAAGTTCGATGTATGGGAACCTCTTCCTGCAATAATATGCGGTGCAACAACTATATTATCGGGAACACTGGCATGGTTTTTACCAGAAACCCTTGATAAAGAACTACCAGATACCGTAGAGCAAGCGATTAACCTTGCAAACAAAAAGTAAGTTTCACTTAAATTCACGGCCAGATGAAAAGTTTCCACTACACACTTGCTTGGACCTGCATATATTCAAAAAGTAAAAACAGTGGAGATTGTTGGTTGGTTGGTTTGTTTGTTTGTCTTTAAAATACACATTAGAGTAATAATCGTGTTTATCAAAATGTAATGTGTGCACTCAGATTGATAAATAATTCAATTTATTTCACTTAAGTTTTTAATTTACAGCATTTTTTTTTTTGCTTTAGCGCCAGTAAAATATTAAAGTAACATCATAAATATATGAACAAACGTAAACATAAAATAAAAATATATAAACAAACTAAACGGAAAGAAAGATGAAAATCATATTCAAAATAATATATGACACCCTTGTTTTCACTTGAAAGGTATTTAATTTTAAATTAATTAAGTTTAAATTACAGGTATTTTACTGGAGTGTCTATAGACATCGGAGAAATAAATCAAGTGTGTGACTCAAATTCTTTAGGACAAGACAACAGTAGAGTTTTCCAAGATGATATCATGAACGGATTCAAGATGATAAGCGAAACGAAACAACAAAGCTTGCTAGCAAATAATAAAGGCAGTGATCAACCTGACAATTTTTGTTCAAATGAACAAATAACAAAATTTTAATCTGCTCAATTTCTAGAAATATAAATTATACCTAATTAGGCAAGTTAACGAGGAGCTTTTAGAGCAAATATGGAAACACTAGCAAATGTATACTCATTTTATATGATAACAACTAGCAAATGTATACTCATTTTATATGATAGCCTACTGCGGGCAGTGAGACAAAACAAATGGCGTGCAAAAACTTTCATTAGACCATTCTTCCTCAACGATATTCTCGAACCCAACACAATTGATTTATGTTTAACGTAAAACTGAAATTAAGTCAAAACTGTGCCTGAAAGACATAAAGAACTATTTACAATATCAATAAAACGGTATTACCCAATTTTTATGGTTGTGTTATTATTCTGCAATTAAACAAGAAATATATATATATATATATATATATATATATATATATATATATATATATATATATATATATATATATATATATATATATATATGTGTGTGTGTGTGTGTGTGTGTGTGTGTGTGTGTGTGTGTGTGTGTGTGAAAACGCGGAATCGTAAACATGGAGAAGAGGAGCACAACAATGTTTACTGTCACAAATGAAAAGAATTTCAGAATGTTACAGACAAATAATCCTTCGAATCTATCTATCTATGTGTATATATGTATTTTGTATCCATCAATCCATCCCCATATCTATCTATCTATCTATCTATCTATCTATCTATCTATCTATCTATCTATCTATCTATCTATCTATTTATCTACCTAATTATCCATCTGTCATCCATCCATCTACCAGCCTCGGTGGCCTAGTGGTTAGAGTGTCCGCCTCGAGACTGGAAGATCGTGGGTTCAAACCCCGGTCGGGTCATACCTAAGACTTTAAAATTTGGAGTCCTCTTTGCTACCCTGTGAGGCACTCCACATGTAAGGCTTCGAAGGAGGGCTGGAATGCCCCATTTCAGTATAATGTGGCAGGGGGATCCCGATATGGCCATAGCAGTTGAAAGGGATCCAAAGAACAATACAATACAATCCATCCATCTATTCATCCATTCGTCCGTCCATCTGTCCGTCCGCTCATCCATCCATCCATCCATCCATTCAACCATCCATCCAAACATATCTAAACATATTATTTTTATATGGCTGTTTTTTTCGTAACTGAGACAACTGGAAGCTTTAGTGCCTTTCAGAGATAATGCTATGAGATACTAAATGAAAAATTAAGTCGATTAAGCGTATGAGATTTTATCAACATGGGCCAATAATACACACCACCCAGTGTTAACATAAAAAGACATCGAGTCTTGTAAAGCGTTACATAATATGACAAAAACATCACATATAGGAATTAAAGTGTTATTTATCATTACAGTTGCCCATCTTCACAACATGCTTTTACTCTAAAGATAAGTAAGTATGTTTATGTGAACGATAAAGGTTGCGATAAGATATCTCACGATCTCTGTTTCACGTGTTCTTGTCATTTTAAGTGTCAGTGAGAGGGCAAGCCAGAAAATCTTACCCAGTGGGTCCCAAAGAAATACATGGAATAAAATGTTTATACTTTTTTAAAAATTTATTGAAACGATCCACATTAAAAATATTCATTATTACACCCCAGTTCAGGGTTTTCTGTTGATGAGGTTTATCATTGGAATAAGCAAATAGCAAAGAGCAAATAATTACTTTTTACAATACAGAGGGTCTATTTGCCACACATTGAAGTCTTCTAAGTACAACAATCGTTGCTTACTGGTAGTTTTGATTCTTTTGCGTTCTACAGAAATAACTGCTCTCCTTTCTAAACTGTATCTTAATCGCTTTAATTGTTTGACCCACAATATGGCTCCGTAATTGCAAGAAAGTGATTGCGATTTCAAAGGAAATGATGTCTTCAGAAAAGCATGGAAACGTACAAAAACCAACAATGCATTCAAATTTGTATCTAAAACTCATCAAGAGAACTATTTATCAAACTTATTGATTATTTTCTGAGAATTTTTATTAAAATACAGCATTCAGAGTTTTGCACGAAACTCGACCGAAGCAGCTTGCATGTAAGTATGTATGTATGTGTGTTTGTAAATCTTTACTCAAAATGCTTCTTCTCCTTCAGTTCTGATCGGATTTTAAAAAATTAACACAAAATTTTTATTTGTATTTACATTTTGGTAGCTAATTTTACAGTTTGGATCAGATTCCTTCCAGATTTTGCGCGAATGGTTACTAGGAAGTCCTCTTTTGGTATCTTTTTCTATCAGCCAAAAATGGCCAACTGAGTGCTTTTATAATGTTTGGTAGCCAATTTTTAAAATGCTTCTTCTTCCACAATTTTGACTAGACTACCTTTAAATTTTGCGTATTTTTCAGCAGTCTGTTCTCTCTTGAACGGTTATTTTATGGGGGCGATCATTAAAAAATTGGCCAAAAGTGATTTATTTTTTAATTTTTCTTGGTCACTTCTTAAATAATTGTACTTCCAGAATTTGGATCAGATTCCTTTGCTATTTCGCACGAATTCTTACCAGGTAGGCCTCTCTTTAAGTCTTTTAGAGGGTATTTTTAGAGCTTTTTTTCGGAAACCAGTATTGGAAATGCATCTACTTCCACAATTTGGATCGGATTTCTCCTTAATTTTGCGAAACTCTTTCACAGATAGTTCTCTTTTGAAAATCTTTTTTACGATTCGCCGAAAATTGTCAAAATGAATGGAATTTTTAATTGTTGGTTTCCAGTTTAAAAAGGCTTCTTCTCCAAAACTTTTGGTATCGAATGCTCTTCACATTTTCAATTTTTGTATACCATGAAAGCCTGGCTTGCGCACTTTTTGGGATTCCACCAGAAAAGGCTGAATGGTTGGCATTTCCACGTTGTTAGTAACCAGTTTTGCAAATGCTTCCATTTCCACATTATGGATCGGGTTTATTTCGAATTTTGTACAAGTGTTTATGATATGCCTGTCTTAACTTTATGGCTACGATCTAAAAATTGGCCAAATGTAGCGGGGTAGTTTGAATAAAGAATTACAGCCAATTTTGAAAATCCTTCCTGTCCTATAATTTTAATCAGATTCCTTTCCAATTTTGTGGGAATATTTGCCAGATTGTCTCTCTTGGAAAACTGCTTTTGGGCGACCCACCAAAAATGGGCAAAAGGGGATCTTTTAATATATTTTATTCATTTTTGAATGAGTAAAATATATTTAATTTTGATTGCATTTGTTTCCAATTTTGTACTATTATTCCCACTTAGTTGTATCCTGAAAAATTAGTTTGTTTGGCAATACAACAAAAAATGAGATCAGTTCAATGTCTTTGCAACTAATTTTTAAAATGCTTCTTCTGACTTCAAAGTGTGCATATCGGCAGTATAAAAAATTCGTTCAATGAGCCTTTTTTTAGAATTTTTGGTGGTCAATTTTCAAAATGCTTCTATTCCTACAATTTGGCTCTGATTCGTTTCTGTACGGATATTTATTAGTTAGGCCTTTATTAAAATTTCTTGGCGATCCGCCAACATTGGGACAAATAAGGGGCATTTTACAACTTTTGTGGTAGCCAATTTTATAGGTGCTTCTTCTTCACCCATTTTAATCGGATTGCCTTAAAATTTTACTTATTTACTAAGAGGTCCAGTCTTGCAAAGTTATTTTTGGCGATCCACCAAAAAGTGACTAATTTTAAAAAATGAGTAGCCAGTTTTGAAAATGTTCTTCCAACAAAAATCATCGGATTTCTTTCCAATTGTATACAACTGTCTGGTAGTTGGTTCTCTCTTGGAAGTTACATTTTTGGCGATTCGCCAAAAATTGAACAAATGGCGCTTCTGCAAAAATTGATTAATTGGCGGCATTTCAAATCTTTTTGTTTTCGAAATGCGTTGTCTGCTGTAGTTTGATAGTTTTTATTCGAAATTTTATAATTTTTCTCTTCAAGTGGTGTTTCTTCAAAACATCGCCTCATGCCGCCGTTTGAAAGTTTTAGTTATCAAGTTTGTTGTTTGTTTGGTGTTTAACAGCCTATTCACCAACTATTATGGATATATTAGGACGCACTTGCTAAAGGAATAATTCGGAGAAAAAGAGGAAATAATGAAGAAATAGTAAGAGATGAGTAAAAAAAGAAATTCCAATTAGTCGTTTCCCACGCTATGCACGGAACAGAAAGCAGTGGGCGTATTCTTAAGATTCCTCCCAACTCACAGGGGGATTTAGGAATCAAGTAGTTCTTCTCCAAGAAATTTTTTGTAAGAGTCCTTTCATTTTTAGGCGCAGTCGAACATTAGTTATTCTCTGAAATTTACTTTCTCAGACACGTCAGAAAGTAAGCAAATTTTCCCCTTTGTAAAATTGTCAGTAATGCAAGCGTATTGATACTTCATTCACTAGATCTCACCTGGTCACAACGCCCCTGGACTTTCTTGTATTCACAAAAACACAGCATTCATGTGGCAAAAAAAAGTCTTAAATCAGACCTAAGCCAAGTACGCCGGGCAGGATTAGCATATGGTATCACTTGGATTATCTACTATTCGATAAATCAAGCAACAGATGTTAATGGTTTAATACTACACCCGACAGCTTGATTATTCAGATAAGCGTTGATATTGAATGTGTGAGAGGATTTACCCAGTAAACCAAACAAAGTTTGAAAAAGGTTTTGGCTACTTTTGATAATTAAAACACAGGAAAAGACAAGGAGTCAAATGCATCTGACCATAGCGCGTTGAATGAAAATATCCGACTAGAACACAAGAACAGCGTTTAAGTCATTGTGAATATCAGTTCTTGAACTGAGATGCCGCTACATATCATGCAGAGCGTATCACTACGTATTTACAGATTGTTAGCTTTACTCGAACAATTTTTTGTTTCTGAATTCTTTTACAATACACGTCTGAACATTATTCTGAATAGATCAATAGCAAAATTGATCCATGTACTATATTTTTTTTTTCAAGTTTCCGAATACATCAATACCAAAACTGATGCATAAGCTTCGGACATTCTGTTTTTAAAACATTCAAATACGTTTATCCAATTTATTTTATTTGAATTAACAAAGCGTTGACAAAAATTTTTAATGGAGACTTCTTCATGTACCCTTTTTATTGTGTTTGTTTTATAAAGCGCATAGTTTATTTTATTTGAGTATAAAATATTTGTCACTTAAATTTAATAGGCAGCAAGACGGAAATACCGTGCGATCATTTCTTTTTCGTCAATATATTGGAGCATTGCAATATAAATTAAATTTAGATATTTTAAAACATAGATGTTATTAAGTTAATCTGCAAAATAATTTAGATGTTGTTAAATTGACTAATTAAACTGCTTTGTGTAATTCGTTTGTTTTTTATCTTCGTTTATGCAATTTCATACTTGAAAACTTAACAACGCACAGAACCAAAATTGTTATGTTCTTAAATAAATGAAGTGCGTCATCAATGACCCGTCAGACCTGAATCTGTATTATTGTATATTTGTTTAAAACATATAATAAAAGGATGCATTTTCATAACTATTCCCCATGTGTCTTGTACCAGTACAAATATATAAAAATATTAAAATTTGTACACATTGCTTACTCAAGATAAGAACAAATCAGAAAAAAGGAAAAATATGTAAAACAAACAAAAGAAAAGTTTTGTTAATTTGGTGTTTAACATCCCATTCAGCAACTAGTATATTTTACACCTGCTAAAGAAATAAGTGAGAAAAAAGCAGGCAGAATGAAGAAATAGTAAAAGAAGAGCTAGAAACTAATTCCAATTAACAGCCTCTTAAGACTTACAGAGAACAGAAAGCAGTGAGTCTGTTCTTAAGATTGCCCAAACCTGCGTATGGGAGACCATCTATCCATGAAAAAATACAGCATAACTTTGTGTAGAGAAATACTTTTGCAACACAAATACAGATACGATCGGTGGATATACCAATAATGACATCAAAAAGCGCAAAGTCACAAGCATGATAACATGTTAAAACGTGGCGAAAACGCAACTACTGTACTTTGTATATATGCACTCACAGGTTTGGTGGGAGCACGTGCTATTCAAACGAGACTTGCAGAAAGCAAGGGCTCCCATCTAAAATCACTCAAGGAAATAAAATATAAAGTTTGCAAATGTTATTATAATACAGACTTGTTATTTACATAATTATGGAATTTGATGATGTTTTTAAATATGTGGGGGAGTTCGGGCTCTATCAGTTCTGTTTATACCTTTCCACTGGTTTAACGGTATTCTACGCTGGTTGGCAACATCTTGGAATGGCTATTTTAGGTAAGATACAGTTTATTTTACAACTACATTTGCATGTCTAAATCAAGTAATTTCAAAATTAAAGATGCAAAATTGAGATATTGCATTTTTGCTTCCACAAACTGGAGTTCATCTTGATTCTAACGTAATTCGTAAAAAAGCCATGCGAAATGCACTATTGTATTTTTCTACCCAAAAGCGGGCCTGGTCATTGTTCAATCATGGGTTTCAGTTTTTTTTCATTATTAAATTAACAAAAAATGAAAGCCAGTACCTTAATACTGGTTCAATTCTATCTTTTAATGTTTTGGATGTTAATTATTTTATAATTTTCCTCGTTTTCAATTGGTTTTTTTGTTTTGAGGTTCCAACTATTCTTTATTGCATCAGTTTAAACAGTGTACTGCATCTTCGTAAACCTTGCCTCCTCAGAATGCCCAACCGCGAAGCAGTTATAACGATCCTGTCTCACATCGAGTGCAAAGACCGCGGTGTAAGACAGGGTCGTTATTTCTCAGTCTGCCGGTGTCCCAGTGATTGTGGTCCAGGAATTGTGGTCCCCCGTGATGACGGTCCGGCCGGACCCTCATTCCTAGGAATCACGCCCCCCCCCCCCCGGAGCACAGTCACTAGTGAATATGGTCCCCCTCTAGTGAACACTGTCCCCCGGGAGACCATAATCCATTAGGAAAATGGTCACCCCCGCCCCAAACTTAAGAACAGGTAGGAATATGTAACTGCATTCAGAGATCTTGCGAATAGAATTATGCATGTCTTTGCATGAATTCTTCATCTGGCAAAACTTACTAACTAAAATTATTTTCAAACGTTTTCATAATACCAATTAGCGATGCAACGAAATTAAATAAATGTAATCAAAAGTAACACTATTCACTCCCAAATCTCACAGCAGATTTAGGATGACTAGATTATTAATTACAGCAAATATATATGCTTTCATCTGAACAGATCAATGCAATAGTTTGTAACTGGTAAATCCCTGATTTTACCCTTTTCGTTAATCCATGAATCCACATCTAAGACTCTGTAAGATAACTTATATGTGATGTTTGAGATAAATAATATGGGGATTGTCGCGCTTCAGTAAATCTTGAGTAAATCTATTTAAAACCTAATGAATTCACACCAAATTTGAACCTGAACATGGATAGCGAAACATAAGCGATGCAGAAAGTGACTAAAATCAAAGTAAAAAGCGAATTCTTGATAACTTGGATACAATTTTTCAGTTTTCAGTCTATGCAATATAATATATAGAATGTAAGCATCTGTGCAGTGTTTGTTAAAACTAGTTATATTTGTTATTAAATAAATATGATTGGAAATTGCAATACAATTTACGAAAGTAACTCTTATTTACTCCTACTTTATTTAAAATCTATAATTTGACAGAGTTCAGGCACCATAAATAATGCACATCCATGATATCAAGGGGGGACAGTAATCACTAGAGGGGGACCCTAATCCCTAGTGATTATGGTCCAGTGGGGACCGTAGTCACTGGAGGACCGTGTTCACTGTCACACCGGGCGGGAGGGTGTTTTAATACTTAATGCGTACTGAATCCGAACTAATAACTATATTCAAATTCTATTTTGTGCGTGAGGAGGGTTGAAGAGAGAGGATGTTTTGCTGGAAATTGAAAAAGTCCAGAGTACAGTTGGTTGCCAGTCTTTCAAAGCAAAACGGGGCTGAATGTATAGATTTGAAAAATTTTGTGTCATTCAAATAACAAAATTTTGATGACGAAAGTTCTTCCTTAAAAATAATGGATTAATGTGCTTCTGTGAATTGTCAATGCATATCGATCGGACATACCTTTTATAATTAAGCAAGCAAAGGTAAGATACGTTGTAATAAATGTTAAGTAATTACTGTTTAATTTTATGTTCTTCAAACGGAATAAAAGTTCTTCAAACGGAATAAAAGGCACACATGTTTAATAATAATAATAATAATAATAATAATAATAATAATAATAATAATAATAATAATAATAATAATAATAATAGTAATAATAATAATAATAATAATAATAATAATAATAATAATAATAATAATAATAATAATAATAATAATAATAATAATAATACATTTGGCCGTTATTCTCTCCATGATCATTGGATCGCGATTGTGGAGGTTACAAAATGGTCATTCCGAGCCTGATTCTGAGGTCTGATGTCAAGCAGACATTGGCAGTGAATCGTTTTGGACTCAGAACTGAAATCAATGTACTTCCCATCGGTATGTCTATACCAGAGTATTCCTGGTGCGTTTTAGAAAGAAGGCCGCTTGTAACTTCCAGGCCAGCCCACCCAACCCTTGACCCCTGACCATCACTGCCACTGATGAAATGCTAACATTTTTTTTCTCGAAAAATTAAGAATTCGGAAGGCTTGTGATACAAATTCTCAGGACTTTAGAATCTTTAAACGGTGTCACACATACTGCATTTATACCATAACGTTAAAAATTAAAATTTTATTTGCTGTACACAGGTGCTAAGGTGGATCACTGGTGTGAGGTGGACGGCATTCAAGACTATCCTTACGAAGCACAAAAGGAAGCGGCTATTCCATACAATAAAAACGATGAAGAATATTACCAATGCGAGGCTTATGACAGAAACTTTACCGGTTACAGCGAGGAGGACATATGCTACGGGGATTTTTCTAATTACAGTACTGTGATCAAAACGTGCAATTCCTGGGTATACGACAGGACGGTCTTTTTAGAGAATCCAGTTTCAAAGGTGCTCCTGTTAGTTTGATGATATTTCTGTGGATTTTAGGGCTGTTCTAAGGATAACATAACTTACATCAAATTGTTTAACACTATTCAGGAGGTGCCCAGGTAGGCAGTCGATATGTTACAGTCGAGAAAGGATTATAAATCACCCGACCAATCCGCTTAGGAATTTCGGACATATTTTTATTTTTCCTTGGATGTATCATAGGTTTATTAAATATATTTAATTGCAAAAGGAAGAGTATTTGAGCTATTTATAGCAAGTTAAATAATTCATTACGACTGTTTATTTTTTTTTTCAATTCTCAATCCCCACAAATCCCGCCCAGAAAAACGAAACATTGCATAGTTTTACGTGTATGCCATGAACATAAAAACATCAACCGAATTTAAAATTTAAATGTTTTCAGAGGGGCTTAAATTATTTAAAACTCGGAATATAAAAAAAACTAGACCGATGTGTTGCGATTTTTCTGCAAAACTTTTTCTTCTGGCGGAACTTTGAAGGGATTCATTTCTGGAAAAATTGCATAAAACATAATAAAATTAAGGCCATAATAATGGTTTTATAAGTTAAAATTCCATGTTCGACTGCTTAATTAGTATTCCCCGTGTATTCGAGTCGTATATTGATATAGCATCGAATCTATTGGGTTATGGAACTGGCCTTTTTCGAGCCTCGAACTGCAACAACGTTACATCCGTCATCCTAGACAATCCTAATTAAATTTTGGTGAAAACTAACCTGTCTAAAATGAAACAATTTCGCAGAATATCGCAAAACGGCGCTCTAGTTTTTTTTTTTTTTTTTGTATTCCCGAGTTTTGCGTCATCATTTCTCGACTATCATATAACTTAGTGCAATAAATTTTATTCCCGTTTACCACAGATATACAAAAAATATGCTTCTTTTGATGTTACCTTTGGGTGTTACTTTTAAGAGGTTTATTTTGTATTTCTAATATCTCTAAAAGCAACGGAAAATAAGTAGTCTGTTTTATTTAGAAATCTACTGAGATGCTGATCTCTGTTTATGACTGACCTTCATGTGTGTTATAGTTTGATCTAGTATGTGATGATGAAATACTTATAGCAGTTTCATCTACCATGTATCTTTTCGGAATTTTGATTGGTTCAGTGTTATCTGGAGTCTTATCTGACAAGTAAGTACAGCTTTAAAATGAACCTCAGAAAGTATACACAACTATTCAGGGTATTGCCGTAAAATTATCTTGTTAGAGGGGAATACTGATTTGGAGAACAGGATTAAAGAATATTGGGAGATCCTGTAAAAGTTTTTCCCCATACACGTCACTTTGTTGTATGGGCGGATCAATAATATTTGCAAAGGGCGGGGAGGGGTTCCAAATAAGGTGTTTCGTTCTTCAACCCAAATTTTCAAATAACTAGCCATTTCGTTAAAAATCAGGCAAAGCGAGTTTGAAGCCCGCGGTTCCCATATGAATCCCCCGTTTAAAATAACTTCACTTACTAATTTAAATACTTATTTAGCAAATAGGTTCTGCGAAAAAGCCACTTTTGACAGAAATCATTTAAGTACTACATAAATTTTAAGTAAATTATTTTTTGCGGTGATTTTAGATAACATTATTTCAGAAAGATATTTTTTTAATTTATATTTTGAAATCTGCACATAGGTTTCTTATCTCAAAAATTAATTTTTTATATCAAAATATCAGTCTATGTTTTATACCTAAAATTCAGAAGCAAACATCAGTGAATGAAACGACTGGCACCTGCACACAGAAACTTTCTTTTAATTTTTACTGCACAAAAGCTATTCTTGAGCTCAAAAACTGTCTTGTTATTCTCGGGTTTCATAATTTATTTTTTCATCCCGAAAATTTGAGGATTCGTTAATTTTTATAAAAAATATGTGCCTCCCTTAGGATTTTTTTAAGTTTGTAAAACTGATTGTCTGATGCGATACCATACACTTTTGCGTAAATCGCTTTGACGTTCCTACGTCATTTTGTTTTCTTGACATCGAATGGTAGCACAAAGGACTTTGTGACCTATTTTTGCCATAAATCACTGAAATTGTTCATATAGAAAAAGTAGGAGAAAAGGAATATCGTAATCAAGCAGCTCAAAATCATGAATCAAAGTCAAACTTCAAAAACTGCTGGCAACATTTCGAAACTCACAAGTAAATTGGGCATTATGTAAATTTTCAACTTTCGTCGTAATCATGCCTTTACTAATGTGTCTGTCGTAAATATTAAACCTTTTTAAGTTGTTTGAAATATTTGATGTCTTGTTGGAACTAAAAGTGTGTTTGTTTCTTGTTTTCTTTTCTTTTTTTTTAGATTGGGGCGGTTTCCAGTGCTCGTTGGTGGTTCCATTTTACACCTCGTATTTGGTATTGCAGCAGCTTACGGACAAACTTATTGGTCCTTCTCTACCCTCCGATTATGCGTTGGTATTTTCGTACATGGCACCTATAATTGTGCTTTGATAATATGTGAGTTTCTCTTGTATTTTATATAGTTAGTTACATAGTTTGCTTAATAGAACGGCTAACCCACTGCGGATTACATTGTATCTTCACTGGTTAACGACAAGACGAGACAAAATAAGTCACAAATAAATAATTTACTTAATCTTTTAAGTAAATTATACATATTTTCCATAGCATTACCTGACTTAAAATAATTTACAGAAATTAAAACTCTCGGAAAACAATGTGAAAGAAGATTACACCTAATGCTAATTACTTTTGCCACAGAGCTGGAAATTTTTGTACTTTCAAGTATACTTTGAAGTGAAATCTCTACAAGGTCAGTATTATCTCAGTATGGGCCATTCCCTATTTTTTTTCAGTATTAGAATCAACTGGACCAAAGTACAGAGCTTTAGCGGGTTGCCTGTTCACACTTAATTTCTCCTATGGATATATGCTCCTGCCAGTGATGGCTTACTTTGTGAGAGACTACTCTAAGCTCATGTTGTGTATGGCTCTGCCAGTGATTGCATCTTTGTTTTACGTCACGTAGGTTTTTTCAAGCGTTATTATTACGAACTTGGATCAGGTTATAATATGAGAAAAAAGCATGACGTAATGCAGCACTTCTTTTTTCTTTTCTTTTTTCTTTTTTTTGTTAATTCCCTACTTGAAAACGCTGTTTATAAATTTGCTTCAGTTGCTTCGTATTCGTCAACAGTCGAGTGTGTGATTTCTGTACGCAGTTATTTCGGTCTAGATTCATTTTCTCATATTTCCTGGTTTTTCTTCAATAGAATTTTTAACGCTCCTGGTTTTCCACTAAAATATTCAGTTATTTCAAAAGCTTATTTATCAAGCTGTTTTGGGCATCACTAATTGCATTGGCCATTTATAAGCCTATTGAAAATTTCACCGCGCTGCTAAAATTCACAAGTAGAAAATTGGATCGTTACAGTCACATTTATGAATCACCGAGATGGTTGATAACTAGAGGAAGATTTCAAGAAGCAAGAGAAATCGTAACATTAATAGGAGAAGTCAATGGAAAGCCACTACCGGATAAATGTGAATTCAGCGAGGTAAAACACCCTAGCAGCGTATTAAATGTTAGCTATATGGTTCGTTTAACAGCACCTCCAGCTGTTTGACGGTTACATTGTGTCACAAAAAATATGGTATCGGAGTTGAAATCTTATGTTGAGCAAAATCGTGTCTATTTTAAAGCCCTAAAAACTAAATTGTACAAAGAAATGACACAGATCAACTTCTTTCAAAAACTATTATTTTACTCGGTCATGTTTCATAAAACTTCTAGATCAGAGGGATCAGCTCTGAAATTATTTTAGCACAAATTTTGCCTTTATTTTCTAACACTTTCTCTGTTGCAGCTTTAATGCTATATACATTAAAATAAACATAGGACTTTATATTTTCTTTTAGATAAAACAAGAGAGGGTTGATTTCCTACAGATATTCAAATACCCCGTTCTCAGAAGAGAAATGATCATCATGTGTTTTTGCTGGTAAGTGAATAACAGTAAAGAAAACATGCACTGAATGATTTAGCAAGGTTACTTTTTTTAACTTTTGCATTTAAATTAATACCGATGTGGATGTTATCCAACCACTTCTTTAGATTTTTAAGTGATAAAATTTAATAGCATCGTCATGGCACTTTGTAACTATTTCTCTTTATTTGGGTTTCCAGGTTTACAAACAGTCTGGTGTATTACGGTCTAGGGCTTAGTGCGGGAGTGATAGCAGACAACATATTTCTCAGCATTTTTATAGGTACAGCTTCTGTGTGTAAATATAAACTAGAGTGGTCCTGTGCATGAACACAAACAGTGCTAATTTTCAATCCAGTTTCTTGTTTTTGTAATATGCACAGTATAATATTGTAATATTCGAAACACAAAAGGTGGTAAAGTTTCCTACCTCCACTTAAAATATCAAGACAGACTATTTTCCTGCAGTATGTTGAGATTTTACTGATTTTTTAAATTTTTTTTCGCAAATTCTTGACTAATCACAAAAAAAAAGAAATAGCCAGATAGGTAGTACCGCTTGCTACCTTTCACCTAAAATTTTAAGACAGTAAGACCTTTTCCAAGAGTAAGTTAAGATGTTACTGAAAATTTTATGATTTTTCGCTAAAACTTTCGCCAATTTTTGGCCAATCACCAAAAAAAGTAATAGCCAGGTAGGTAGTAACTCTTGCTTCCCCCAATGAAGTTTCATGACAGTAAGACTATTTCCCTGGAAATAGTTAAAATTTCAAGAAAGTTAGAGCAGTGTGCATAGCCCACATATTCCCCACAGGCCCCCATCAGTTAAACATGGCCATCAATAGTCAATCAAGAGCTGAAATTTTCTTAGTCCACTTTGTTCATTTTCCTTGGGCGAACCTGGCCATTTACAATACCGATCTGTGTTTGTTCCTATAGAAGCTACGTACCAAGTTTCATTAAAATGCATGCAGCTGTTCTTGAGATATCGTAACAACAAACTCATTCCGATGCTGAATAATTTCCAGCATTTGATAAATTTCAAAGTCCATTTGGTTCATTTTTCTTGGGCCAACCTAACCCATTTACAATTATTCCGATCCTTGTTAGTGCTCATAAAAGCTACATAAAAAAAATTCATTAAAATCACTGCAGTTGTTCTTGAGATATCGTGTTAACAGACACACGATCGATCGCATATATTCCTCACATTCTGTGGGGAATAAAAAATTGTTTTTTTTTGTTTTTTTTTTTTGTTTGCCAATACTTTCGTCAATTTTTGGCGAATTGCCAAAAAAAAGTAATAGCCAGGTAGGCACTTGCGTCCGCTACAACCAACCAAAATTTCAAGACATTCAGACTATAAACCTAGGAGAAGATACGATTTTTCAACTTAAAAGCGCAATACGCACATATTTTCAACGACTGCTAAGGCCTCTGATTCTGTAAAAGCTAAGGCTACTTAAAACTCGTTATGGGAAATTAAATAAAAAATTTCAAAGTCCCACAGTCGCCTTGAACACCCATGCAAGGTCACCAAAACCTAATCTGCTCTAGGACATTATATATAAAACCTACATGCCATGTTTGATTGAAATCCGATGGATACAACTTAAGATATGGTGTTTACAAATTACTTGGTATGGCAAATCCCGTTTAAAATTTCAAAGTTCCACAGTCACCTTGAAAAACGACAACAGGTCACTAAACATAGTCAGCTCTAGAACATTACATATAAAAGCTAACACGAGGTTTGATTCAAATCCGACCAGTGTAACTTGAGATATGGTGTTCACAAACCAATTGATATGGGGAATCCCATGTAAATTTCAAAGTCCAGAAGTGACCTTGAACAGTGACGCATGGTCACCAAAACCCACTCGGCTCTAGAACACTGTATATGGAATCTGCATACCAGGTCTGACAGTAATCCGATTGGAAGAGCTTGAGATATGGTGCTCAATTGTGACGCACAGAATGACGGACGGAGACAGACCAGTCAAAAACATAATGCCGTCATGATCTTGGTCAGGTCGGGGCATAAATATGTGCACCTATCCAATATCACAATAGACCAATTTATATTGTGGCAAAACAGCCGGATATACACAGATATAAGACATCCAAACCTATAGAGTCTCCATCTTGGAACTGACGCCCCGATTGCAGGTTAATAAAAATTTGCATACATACAGACGGATCATATTTACAACTGATGTGACTTGACGTCCATAATAGGAGGTATATCAAAATAAATTTCCTCATTCAGTTTAACTTTCAAGCTGCAAAATCAATTAGTCTGGGAGGAACATGGTGGCATCATCTCCACAAAACATGGTAGAGGTATATAATGAATTAAAGAATACTAACGCCCTCGACGTCCTACTGCGTCACTGTATAAAGAAGTAGACAATATTGCTTGTCTTCCTTTGAGGTGCTCTAAAACATTGACTAGGTGGAAAGTGAATATTATCCGAGACTATTTGCTCAGTCAATGTTCCATTCCAACTTCTCCATTATTCCAGAGCATCTCCGACGACAAATGACGTCACAAGCGTCAGTTTCGTTCGAGTAATATATTAATATGCACACCGACTTTTCATGACAGCCCACATTTTACCCGCGCACTGTTGATTACGAACCACAAAAAATTAGTTTCAATAGCGCACATGTTTACAGGTGCACTGGTCGAAATTCCAGGACAAATTGTGGCCATTTTTCTCTTCTACTACATCGGGCGGCGGCCAATGTTCGGTGGCTGCTTCCTTATCGCCGGGGCAGCCTGTGTTATCAGCATTTTCATAATTTCAAACGAAGGTAAGACATGGCATATCAGTGCTGCCAACCGCTTCTGCGTCGCAATTTGTTGTCATACGTTACCACTGCGGCTTGTTTTTGTTTGTTGTGCCGTTAGCGTTACATTTCAACGGTAAGATCAAAGAAGTATATGACAATATAAACATGACGATATAGTGATCCAGAAAATGACCAGGACGTTGAAATGGCCATAAGTTTTTCATAGAATGCCATTAATACATTTATTAAGCAATTATTGATATCAAGAATTAATTTTTGGTCTCAAAATGTATTTTTTGATATCAAGAATTTTTGCTATTGGTGATTCTGTTTTTGATATCTCAAAATGTATTCTTGATCTCAAAAAATAATTTTTGATTTCAATAAATATTTACTGATATCAAAAATGATTTAATGATCTCTAAAACGGATTTTTTTAGTCAAAAATTCAATTCTTGATACCAAAAAATGAAATATTTGACAGCAAAATCTCAATTTTAAGCTCAATATTTTTTCTTTTGTTGATATTAAGAATTTATTATACATAACATTATTTCAGAACGAGACCTTTTTAGTTTATATTTGGAACTCTACAAATGATATTTTGATCTCAAAAATTAATTTTTCCATATAAAATTGTCAGTCTATTTTTTACATTTAAATTCGGAAGCAAACATCTGTGAATGAAATAATGACTTTTCCCCCTATACAGAACCTTTCTTTTATTTTTTTTCGAAACTGTTATTTCCACAAGCCATATTATACACAGATCTGGTCCAGTTAGTTTCATAAGCCATGTTTTATAAATATATATATATATCAGTCGGAACTGTTAGTTTTATCAGCCATATTATGTATAGATCTGGTTATCGTCGTGCTGACGTTAGTGGCCATTACCAAGGCCACCATCAAGATCACCTTCACCCTGGGCTACATCTACACGGCCGAGATCTTCCCGACGCCCGTACGTCACACGGCCGTCGGCACCGCCTCCATGATGTCACGATTCGGCGGCCTCTTCGCACCATTTATTACACCATTGGTAACAGTCTCATCATTATCGATTATCATTACCAATTCATTATTAACAATACCATTTTTATTGATTTTCCTACTTTCTGTATTCATTTATTTACCAGTTAGTACCATCTATTAAACTAGGAAGGTCTTATAAAAATTCTCAATTGACTTTTAGTTTGACGTCTGGGCACCTCTGCCGTCGATAATATGTGGCACGGTGTCGATAATATCCGGTGTACTGGCTTTTTTCTTACCCGAAACGCTAGGCAAAGAGCTTCCGGATACAATAGAAGCCGCCATCAGACTAGCCGATAAACAGTAAGCAATGCCTTATACATCTTTTTCCTACATTTTTTTATCGCACCAACTTTTTATTATTATTTTTTCTTTTTTTTCTTCTCACATCCAATCTTAAACCATCTTACTCTAAACAATACATAAACACTTTTTTTCTAGAACCTTGCTTGTTACATTTATATTTTTTACTTTACTGATTTTTTTTCCCTACATTTAATCTTAATCTATCTTACGGTAAACAAAGCACACATATATTTTTCCTATTTTAAGCACATAAATTTTTTCTTTTTAGTTGTTTTTTTTATTTAAATATTATATATTTATTTTGGTCCTCTTTCCTGTATCTAATCATAAACTTACGTTCTTTTACAATACTGCGTAACATAGAGATTTAGAAGGGCGGATATAAATCAAGAATATCATAGTAAGTTTTGTATCTGCAAGATAAGTTTTTTTTTTCCTTTTCACCCCCCCCCCCCGTTTTTTTTTTTTTTTTTTTTTTTTTTTTTTTGCTTTCCTAATTACTTTTTTCTTTGGACCTCAAACTCATATATCAAGACTTTTTAAATGTGTTTTAAATTTTAACACTTATGGTGGCCTGCAACACATATTTATTTTTCAAAAACTGCAATAACTTTGAAGAATGTAATCAACATCTAATATGCAGTCGGATCCAAAAAAAAATGTTTCGGATTATCCGAATTTGAAACTAATTGAAGTAATTTTAATGAAAAAAGTACCCTCGGGGCTATATTAACATGTCATTTTATCCTAATTTTTAAAATCCCTTTACACGGCTCTTAATTTTATAGCTATTATCCTGGAATATCCATAGAAATCACAGCTGAAACCGGTGAAGCTTCAGCTGAACCTCCGAATAGTAGCCGAGCAACTGACGGGCCAATCAAATGCAATGGCTTTATACTGTCGCAAAATGACGCCACTGGTATAGACGCCAGGAATGGGACGCCACCGAATTACAGCGATGTGAAAAACCAAACCAGTGACTTCTTAGACGTGATTTATCAAAGCGAACAAATGACCAAATTTTAGTACGTGTAACCAGTGGGTGTAACCTCGTCACACAGCAAACACCTGCATATCAAGTCCTTCCACACAAACATAATTCCATCGTAAAGCACTGTGAGCTATTTAGACACCACGATACTCAGGCAAGAACTACCTGATATTGATTCAGTTTGAGTCAACATGGAGTATTATTGACCAGTACGAAAATGGTGACCTCTAGATCACCATTTTCGTAATTGGTCCATATCTGTCATGTTCCATGACGTAATTCGCGCTTTGACACAAATAATTACAACATCTAGTCATTTATGCCAAATTTCCGTTAGCTTAACCAAGGAAAACGAGGTCCAGGTTAAGAAATTCACACTCCAGATTTATTTTTAGAAAAATTTCTATTCCAGACTGAAAATAAGATATTACCGGTATGTATAACGAATCAAACAGATGACACGCGTGTATGTTTATAGATAGGCAGGCCAATTCAAGACCAAAACGAAAACTTGCTGAGCAAATTTTCAGATTTTAAAACAATACAAATATAAAGTTTCCTACAAAATTTATGTCACCATTACATGACTTTTCCAGGGATTTTATAAAAATATATATATATTATACTGATAACCTGAAACACAACGATGTTTTCTCTGTAACCACTACAGGGTCGGGATGAGTGTGGCTGATGTACTTATAAAATCAAATAAAACAGTATTTTTTTCCATGGAACATTTTATTGAAGACACCAGTAACATGACAAATAGCATTTACCAGGCCGATGAATTGCAGTTAAACTGGCAGCAAGGTTCTCCCCGCAGGAAGGCTTGCGCATCACGAGTCCTAATTTCCGAAAAGCCACAAATAAAACGCATGGTGGCCGCAACAAAACGTTGATCAAAACAAAACATCGACAATGCAATGGTTTCGTTAGAAGAGGATAGATCAGTTCAAACTAAATGCCAGAGATAATAAGCACTGTGAAAAAAAATCACCCGGGCAAGCCACAGCCTAGCTGATTCGAAAACACTTGACAACGCACAGACAATATAAAATTGTCTTTTTCTTCCTCTCTTTTTCTGGTGACAACAAAAATGGCATTGTTAACTCCCCAGTTGCAACGTCATGTTTTTATGAACTGTTATTTTTTTCTACCGGATGTTTACCTTTAAGCCAAACGAACACAAATCCAAGATGGCGTCTTCTGAATTTTAGCAATCAGGCTCCAAAAATTTTATCCCGGGCGAGATTATTAAGGACGCAGACTGCGTCTTGCCGCGTCCACAAGGTGGGCATAACGAAGGGGAGACGCTGACTGGGTGAAATTTTGCATTAAAGCACAAAATTTTAAACCTTGCGGCCACGACTATCGACTAGGACTAACGCTGCCGCAAAGAAGCTTGAAAGTCAATTCTCAATTAATCTTAGGTTGAAGCAACAGCAACACTTTCCCAACTTGCTCTAATTCGACAATAATTAAGCTGTTTACATTTAAAGCAAGTGTTTTATTTAACTAATATCCATCAGTGACGTTTCCGATGACGTAGCCGTGGCGTCTTTTTGAATTCCTTCGAATATGGCACCCATTTCCGGATTCGATTTGATTTGAGATAAAAATTCGTTCATCATTGGACTTTTCGCTGAAAGACAGAAGAAAGAAGGCTTTTTCATAAAAATTTCATACACAGTCTTTCCTTATTACTTGAGAACAGATGTGAAAAATGAAAGTATTGCCCTTTATGCCCGTAACAGAGCAACTCCACAGGAAACTAATCAGTCTTAAAATCTAAATTTACAATGCACATAAGCCAAAAAACAAAACGATGAATCCTTTTATCAAGTAGAGCGACGACAGAATGGCAGAGCGCTTCCGCTGGGGGGAGGGGGGAGGGAAGGGGCGTGTGGGGAGGGGTTGGGTTGGGTACCTGCGTCGGGTATAATGAGAACAGCGACGGCAAGAATGGCAGAGCGTTTCCGCTGGGGGGGGGGGGGGGGGGGAGGGGCGTGTGGGGAGGGGTTGGGTCGGGTACCTGCGTCGGGTATGATGAGAACAGCGAAGGCAAGAATGGCAGAGCGCTTCCGCTGGGGGGGGGGGGGGGAGCAAGGGACGTGTGGGGAGGGGTTGGGTCGGGTACCTGCGTCGGGTATGATGAGAACAGCGACGGCAAGAATGGCAGAGCGCTTCCGCTGGGGGGGGGGGGGAGGGGCGTGTGGGGAGGGGTTGGGTCGGGTACCTGCGTCGGGTATGATGAGAACAGCGACGGCAAGAATGGCAGAGCGCTTCCGCCGGGGGGGGGGGGGGGGAGGGGCGTGTGGGGAGGGGTTGGGTCGGGTAACTGCGTCGGATATGATAAAAACAGCGACGACGGCAAGCATGGCACAGCGCTTCCTTCAGCTCGTCCTGCTTCTGGGGGGTGGGGGGGAGGGAAGGGAGGGGCAGGAGGGGGCGTGTGCGGCGGATGAGGGGGTTGGGGTGGGTACCTGTGTCGGGTATGACTAGAAGAGCGACGACGGAAAGCATGGCACAGCGCTTCAGCTCGTCCTGCCTCTGGGGTGGGTGGGGGCAGGGGGGGGGCGTGTGGGAGGGGAGGGGGTGTTGGGTCGGGTACCTGCGTCGGGTATGACGAGAAGAGCGACGACGGCCCGCATGGCAGAGCGCTTCAGCTCGTCCTGCTTCTCAAACTCCTGCTTCACCGAGTTGGCCTTCACCTTTGTCGTGCACGTAGCCCGTAGCGGCTCCAGGATCCGATCCAGATCTGTCAACAGCCCAACACGTCACCCTTATCATTTATATAACAAATGTGGCTTAAAATCTTGCGGCCAATATCTTGTTTATAATGCTGTTATCTACTTACGCTGCAGGACAGCGCTGGGGCACATTTGTGATAAGCGGCCGATCATTAAGTACGTCAGCATCTTGATGTCATAATGGTCCGTCAAGCCGCTCTCGACATGGGTCAGAAACTCGAAGATGTCAATCCTACAAAAAGAATTCACCCAACTATGGAATCCACTGACAGAAAAATCGTCCATACGACCACGTGGCTGCCCCCGTGGCTACACCCATGACCACGTGGCTGTCCCCGAGGCCGCACCCATGACCATGTGGCTGTCCCGTAGCTGCACCCATGACCATGTGGCTGCACCCATGACCATGTGGCTGTCCCCGTGACCACGTGGCTGTCCCAGTGGCTGCCTCCATGACCATGTGGCTGTCCCCGTGACCACGTGGCTGCCCCCGTGGCTGCACCCATGACCATGAGGCTGTCCCCGTGACCACGTGGCTGCACCCATGACCAAGTGGCTGTCCCCGTGACCACGTGGCTGTCCCCATGATTTTGCTAAGCAAAATAACGCAACAGCGGCCACCTCGTGGATATTTCCCAACAGACACACTGGACATAAAAAATCTCTACCGCACCATTCAAAACAAAGCAAAATGTTCCGATTACCTTGTAAGAATAGTTAAAACCTTTGGGTACTCACTCCTACAGGAGCAAAGTACTCAAGTACCTATCAAGGCATGCGTCGAGCAGCGTGTACATGCACTCAAAGGCGGCTTTCCTGATGTCCAAACCGTCGTCGACTGTGTGCTTAAAGGGCCCCATCTCCACCTCACGAATGAGTTCTTTCTGTTGCAACCAAGAATAATAATCTCTTCAAGTATGCGTTCAATTCCATTAATACGCAGCACAGTTTTAAACTGTGGAAATAGCCAAATATTCACGTACAATTTCAGATTTTACACAGCATAAGTATGTCGAATATCGCTCACCCTGACTTTAGTTTCCGCGTAGAGATACGGCAGCACGTGATTGAGTAAATCGCGCACAAGCGACGGCTTGTTGTGCGCTGCCGAGTTGAAGGTTACCAGGGCAACGCGCCTCACATTCAAGTCGCCATCCTTGAGCGTGTCTAAGAAGTCTTCCATACTCGTGCGTAGCAAAGGGTCGATGGCCTGCGGCTAAAATACAAAGTGGTTGCAATAATATTTTAAATAAATATGAGGTTTTGGTACATGTTTCGCTGAATGCGATGCGGTTTTGAGCACTGGACAATCGATTACCAAATTCCCCAGTGTTGTGGAAAAAAAATGTGTGAAACGCAAGGGTGTGCGTGGGGTGGGGGGCTGGCGGTGGGGGTTGATGACTTGGCTACCCCATTTTTCAGTCATTCTCTCAAATACTTGTGTACTAGTTTAATGAAACTGCGAGGGGAGTGCACAAGCATTCGACAGAATAAAGTCACGACATAGCAAATCTTAACCTCAACAGATAGAACTCTACTGGTGTAGCTCACACTACACACACACATCCCTCCACACACACCAATGCCACACCCCTCCCCCCCCCCCCCGCCACCGACCGCGCTTGCACCACATGCCTGGTCAGAGATGGTGAACTTGACGGCAGTGACGACGGTGGCGCGTATGAGGGGCGACGCGGTCTGCAGGTGCTCCTTGAGCTTGGGCAGCAGCACGCCGGGGTCGATGAGCGTCAGTTTGCCCAGACACTCCGCCACCACGTTCCTCGTGCCCTCCTCGGGGCACTCGCACTCCCGTATTAACAGCGACCTGCAAAATAAACATATGTTTCACAATTATTCTGAAAAGTTCTTTCTTTTTGTTCGAGATATTCCGCCACATTTATTTAATTCTTCACTGCTACCATTTTCTACACTTCATACCATAAGAAAAGACTGAATTTTTAGTTATTATTTAGTGTAAGCTGTCCTCGTCTCACTGAAGATACAGGTCATGCTACAGCGGTGGCAAGGAACTTGTGTGCTATTATGAACAGCCACCTATCCCTTGAAAATCACGTAAATAAAAACGCTTCCCAACTCATTTATTCCGAGAAGCATGCAACTGGTTTTAGTGACTAATGTGCGTTCAGTGGCCAGGTCACATGGACGCGATACAAGCAACACAATGATAATGATGGTGATGATGATGTTGATGATGATGATGATGATGATGATGATGATGATGATGATGATGATGATGATGATGATGATGATGACAACATCGCGGTAAATAACATACTGTTTCCCTCTTTTTTGTTTTTCAAAAACAACAGCATTTTAACGGGACTGCTGCTAATGCTGTTGATTTTGTTTTGGTCACGTGAGGAGTGCCGACCTTCGATTGGACGATTCGATGGTGGGGATGAAAAAGGCCACTGGGGGGGGGGGGGTATGACTATAAGGATGACAGGGGGCCAACCGCGTGAGAACAGTGGTAGCAATGTAGACGCTTACCATATTGTAGTGACGTAAGGTTTTAATGAATCCAAGCCCGATTTGGATCCAGATGTACAGCTTATGATCTGAAATGCAAATAAAAAAATATATACATGTTTCCTTTCAGTAAAACAAAATTAAAAATCGTGTAAATGAGTCTTTTAGACAATTAAAGTTGCAATATATTCCATTAGCCTGTTCTTTATTCATTCATTTTCAGAAGAGACACCTGAGAATAACAATTTCACTTTCCGTGTTTAGAGTTACAAACATATTTCACAAACCAGACCCAAGCACGAACCTTCTGTTTCCAAATATTCTTTCAAAAACACACAAATATTTCCGGAACAATGGTAGCAGAAAAGTGCTTACTTCTTTGAGGGAGTGCAGCAATAAATACTGGCGCTTGGAAGTTTCTATTTGTTCAAGGACAAACGGCAGGAATTTCGCTAGATTTCCAACACTCACATTCCCTATTTATAATAAAATAAAAGTGTTGCTTTTCGTTTTAAACGGCCACAGGCATATACTTTATGGCAACTGTCACTGTCTAAGTAAAAGGGAACGAAAATTTTTCCTGCCTTGTAAGAGGTCGAAACAACCCTTTACCCTCGGCCTGTGATTGGCAAACTTTCGCCAGCCCAGATTTCCGACAGTGACATACACGATGTCCACCCCAAGCATCTTATCGCTATTTCGCCATGCCGCCACATGCCGCACTTTTTACTCATTGGCCAAGTGCCTACCCTGGAGGGAGTTGCTGCTATGCATAAATCACCCCTTTTTTACGCTTTATTCATCAATTGCAGCATGCAGCTTAGGAAACAGCAACATCACGTTCTTTCAGCGACCAAAATTCTGCGACTTAATTTTGGCTCACTGCAAAGTTAGAAGCGATTTATAGGACGCAAACATTCAAAAATTGCCAAAGGTGGATGAGCAGCAGGTCGACGCAGGCATCGGAGAGCCTCAAAATAGCTCCCAGCAGCTAAGACTGTAGAAGCGCTCATTAAGGGAGGACTTTTTCCATGTGGATAGCCGCACCCTTATTGACAGCGTTGCCTTAACGGCCCTATAACTCACACTAGGTGAGTAGCAGCAGTAAGCGAGATGAAAGGCAACGGCGAAGCTCCACCACCCCGGGGCCAAGTGACACGCCGCAACCCGACAATCCGTCGACGGCAGTATTTTCTTGAGTGACTAAACGAGAAGCCGACCCTCGAAAAAGACTCCTCGCTGACAGGAAAAACGCCAAGAAACTGTCTTCATCCAGGGCTTCTGCGACTCGTTCCTCGGGGTTCGGAAGTGAGAACACACTGCTGATTGCGCAGGCCTTCGCAGCCTGTTTTCAGGGGAATGCAACAGTCTGACAAACGGGTCGACGCAATGCACCACGGGCAGAGAGGTATGCAGCAATTGCAATAACTACAAAGGCTGCACCCTGACCCGCTGCTGGTTCGGGGAAGAAGCCGATCACTTTCTCAGGGAAGCACCAGAATATCTCCACCGGAAGCAGCAAAGCGCCGCCTCTAGCCCAATTTTGGCAAAAATTTGAAATTGTTAGCAACTTTTAGAAGAAGACCAGGTCAAAGAATTCATTTTAGACAAACTTTTAAATGGTTTTAACATTGTAAACGTAAACACAGACCAAATTCAACCCTGTGAGGCAACTAATAGCCGCGCTGAGGAGAGCAAATTTAGGGACAAAGGAAGAACTGCAGCTAGACCACTACAGAATTGTGTTGCAGAAACCAATCATCGCGTCTCCTTCACTGCGGTTTCAGAGAACGAGAACGGCATACGACTAATCCACGACTGCTTGCAGCCAGAATGGCGGATCACTTAACAGTTTCGCTTCGTCCGAGAAACACACGCGTACGTCCGTCGGCGCAGCAGTAGCCTTGGCGGGACATGGATTCAAAGATCGACCTAAAATCCGCTTATCGCCACGTCAGCCTCACCCCGTTCTCGCAACAATTGACGGGTCTGAAGTGGAAGT
Organism: Protula sp. h YS-2021; assembly: GCA_949752745.1. Classification (NCBI taxonomy): domain Eukaryota; kingdom Metazoa; phylum Annelida; class Polychaeta; order Sabellida; family Serpulidae; genus Protula; species Protula sp. h YS-2021. The sequence goes on along the minus strand of OX457030.1, from coordinate 44,387,993 downwards.
TCGCCGGTGATTCGCACTACATATGTATGATCAACATGCGCCTCCCGTTCGGGGCTTCCCTAAGCGTTGGGATCTTCCAACAGATAACCCAAAGCGTTTACCGGATGCTCCATCGCCAGGGGATGAAAGCCGTCATGTGCTATCTCGATGATCTCTTCATAACGGCAGTAACGGACGAAGATGCAACGAAAGCCATGGGATGCCCCCCTCCCTTCCACTTGTTAGTTTCGCTCGCTTTCCCTATCAGCTTTTTCCCACCATTTTGCTATCACCTCAATCAAACTGAATTTCTGGACAGGTTTAATCGTAAACCACACGTCACTAAGCGTGGTATTTTAAGGGAAAAACATCACTCTAAACTTTCAGCCATTCTTTTGATAGAAAAATATTTATACTGATGCCTGTTCATTTTCACTAACGCAGTGTGTCAAGCGATTTTAAAGCAAAAAATAATAGGAATTGGATAAAAAAATAGGAATGGCTTGGCAAAAAAATAGGAAAAAATAGGAATTAAAAAAAATCATTACAATCCAATTTCATTTCAATAACTATAGTGCTATATACGTTGGCCTCCTCCTCCCCTACAGCCAACCTTTCCTCACCAATTTCAAATTCTAACACAACATATTAAGAGAATTAGAAATCGTTTTTTTTTTGTTTTTTTTTTTAATTTTTCTCCCTCTTGTGCTATAGTTGTTGCAAGCATACTTTGTGAAACTGTACGTCATTTTTTTTAACTGATGGCAGTTTAGTCATGGGCATATTATGATGGAAAAAATACAATCAATCAATGACAAAGTATGTTCCATTGTTATAAAAACTACACATTGAAAGCAGTACGTAACAATTTTTGAATTACTAGTGCTCGAATTTAATTTATTTAATGAAATATATAGAAAATAACTGGATTTCTTCTTAAGCATCATGCCTGCAACAACTATTCACAGTATGTACAACACACAATTTTACAAAGAACAAAATATAAGAAGTATTCTTCCACAAGTAAAAACTAACCAAATATTACAAAAAGAAACACCTCCTATGAGTATATCAAAATGCAAATAACAATCAATACACAAAGAAATCACTCAAACGCATAAACAAAAATCACATTTCTTCAAAAACTTGGAGTAGACCGTGTATCTGAACTACACTTAAACGAATTAATAGCAGTTTGCTGTTCAAAAAAAACAATTGAAAACAATTATGAAAGAAAAATTATATTTACAAACGATATTTACACAACACTTCAGAACCTGGAAAAACACTTAACAAACTACAGCTGAACTACACCAGTCGTAGTCACCTTGTATCATTATGTACAATATCAAGTAAAACGCAAGGTAAAGAAACTTAAGTATACATGCTGGAATACATTGTAAAGAAATTAGTAAGTGTAAATACTACAATGCATGCTCACGTTCTACATTACAGTATGTTGTTATGATAATAAACGATACCATTATCAAATTAAAAAACTGCCAAAAAAGAAAACACAGTTTTAACTGAATAGTACGAAACTCAGAAAGCTAAGAATTCCCTCGCCTATATACAAAAACGTGGAACTCTTTCTTAGAATACTCACAAATTAAATTGTAAATAATACGGTAATCGTTACATGCTATGATTTGACGCAACATGCTATGCTTGACATTCTTAATCACAAAAGATGCTATGGTCAGCTTAAAGAAGTGTATTTGGACGTAGAATAATGCTATGTTTATCATGTGAAACGCGAAACTGATGTACTAAAATATGTACAAATATTTATCCAACGGTGCATGAGACTTTTGATGAACTGGTGGCACTAATCAGAGACACATTTTGCACTTTACGTATTTCAAACAGACTCATACGTCTTTTTTCAGCAACAAATTTTACACATTGCTTCTTCACCTTTTTGTGGGTTTCGAATTTGCATAACTTCTCAACGTTCTTTCGTTTCTTCTGCTCTACAGTTTTTTGTTCACTCCTCACACTAGCGAGTTTTTTTGTACATGTCGTTATTTTAGTCTGGGCAGTTTCGATTATGGACTGTGCTACAGACGCTCTTCGTATATCCTTGTTTTTAAGTGCACGGGCCAGTTTTTCATTTCCCTCTCGAAGCAATTCTTCCGCTACTGCTAAGTCTTTTTTCATAACTAACTCGTCTTTCTCCAGCTGTTTCCCCTTTTCATTTAACGCATCTCTTTCATTACTGGCCTGTTTCGCGGTTCGTTCTTTTCGCTCCTGTTCTTCAAGCTGGCGTTTGGCTTCATCTTTTCGTGCTTCTTCCTCCTGCTTTTCTTCTTCCAGCCGCTGTTGATACCTTTGATGTGAGTGTCTGACATGTTGCAACATGTCTGAAGTGATGGGAACTTTCTCCGGTTGCGTGTGTAAATTGACGGCATCTTTTGCCAGCCTATTCCCTATAATTGATTTCACAGAAAGGTTTACTCTGTCCGTTCCAAGCATCTTTTTGTTTTTGGAAAGACCTCTTTCACAATCGGCGTTTCCATGCGGAAGCACAAGAGCTGCTTTAACGACTTTCTGCAGATTCTCGTATTTCAGCTCTCCAGATGGTAGTTTTCTCTGCAAAACGGCTCTCCAGTAATGATCGATTCGGTGTTCTTTGCACTCAGGGTCCTCTTCGATATCGTCTAGTTGATATAGACGCCATTCGTCTGTAATGACTGTCACATCATCGGTACTGACTGAGGGAAGTTTACGTGCAACGTTTTGGATTGACAAACATTCAGCATCTTTCTTCCGAGAGGGATGCAGACAAGCCAAATCTTTAAGAAGTTGGTTATTAAACGGGAGCCGGTCAAGCAGATATTTCACAACTGTTCTGTAAAATTTACGCGCACTGAGAAGGAAACGCTTCTTGTCGCCAACTTCTAGATTCCTCAGTACGACTAACGTGCTTTCGCCAATAACCAAGTCCTCGTCTGGCAGCTGGTGTTCATGGCTTGAAACATCAATCCTTTTAAGTTCTTCACCAGTCTTGTTTTCATATAGCGACTTCTTCAAAAAAACGCGACATCAACTTCACTACTAAGTCCTTCATTTCAGTGTACAATATATGAACAAGAGGGGCTTCAGTTTGGAACACTTTCAAGAAGTGCTGAAAGCAGGGTATAACCGCTTTCAGAAAATGAAGTTCAGTAAGGGTTCCTTTCTGCTGTAACTTCGAGGAAATTCGTGAAAACGAAGCACTTTTAGGTGTACTCCTGGAGTCTCTTTTAGTCAAGTCTGCAAAGTATTTGCAAAGAGGGTTCCACTGTTCAACAAGTCTGTCTGCAACAACTCCAAGTGTCACCCATCTCGACGGTACATGCCTAATAAAAACATGCTGTTCGACATCTTCCTATATGAGTGTTGTACTTTCATCGACAGGGGATCAAGATCAAAAAATAGATTGGGTATCTGTGACTCGGAAACATTTAAACAGTGGTGCTACAACTTTCGTAGAAAACCAACTGGGTTGTCTAAAAGAAGCACCATGGGTGTCCCTCAGATGCGCCTCACTGGGACGGCAACCAGAAGAAACCTCTACGCTGTTTTTAACAAGAGAAAGGCTAAAAAAATATAAGACAGAAATAAAACACAAAATAATTAACAAACGTATTTTAAAAAAATAGGAAAAAATAGGAATTTTGTTCAAAAATAGGAAAAAATAGGAATTAATGACACACTGCTAACGGGTATACGCTACCCAACCCCATTCCCCCCTCTCCACTCCGGAAACCCCACTCCGCGTTTACTCTGATGACGCATCATTTCCACGGACAGCTTACCGAGGGCGTACGAGGCGGCCGACTTGATTTCCTCGTTGTGTGAGGAGAATGAGTCGAGGATGACGGCCATGATATCCGGCTGCACCCTGCTCATATCGCTGTCAACAATAACACACAAATGACACCTCTATGTAACGATCATGTCAGGCTGTACCCTGCTTACATCTCTGTCAACAACGTCAACAATAACATTCTGGTGCTGTCTACGTGTCTTAATTTGTGTGTATGCACAAATACATTTTTTTTCATTCTAACAATCTAGTGTAGCCTGCGAGTTTAAATCTCTGTATTCATTTGTATAAACTCTTTCTTTTTTCTTCGGTATTTGTCTCTTTTTATTTTTTTGCCATTCTAACATGCTACTGTGGTCTGTGTGTGTATAAATTTTCGGTTATAAATGACAGTTTTTGGGCTATGTTTTTATTCTTCCTTTGATATCAGGTTATTTTTTTTCCCAGCTCAATTCATATGAATTAGCCACGTCAATATACGACTTTTTTACGTTATAAACGTTTAAAACAGAAACAGAAGCGCACGCTTGGAGAGTGTTACTTACACATTTCTACCGATCTCTCCCAGTGTAAACAACGACAGCAGTGTCACCGAGTCCGACGATTTAGGACTCTGGAAGAAAACAAAGGCTTCTTGTAAATAAAGAAATCTTTTTTCAACTTTATAGAAGGTACTTGGTGAATTCCGTGAGCTGAACTTGAAAATACTGTTGTCCGAAAAATACTTTATGTTCAAAATATAATCCTTTGACTACCTGTATTTGCCCGTTGTTGGTTAACTTAACTGAATTTCAATTATTCATAACAACATGCAAATTATCTAAACATCGCTTTTATATATTTCCGAGGAATTTTTCATGCTTTAAACAGCGAAAGAGACACTAACGCCCAAGAAATTCATTGCTTGATTCTAGATATCTCCGAATACACATTCTTACAACTTTACTTGTATTTTCAACTTATGTTACTTTATTTTTAGATTGTTAGTGTTATTATGTCTCTCATTAACCGATGAGATTTTTAATATTGCCGAAACGTTTTTTTTTTGTTTTTTGTTTTTTTTGCGAGTCCTTTAATATACAAGAGGGCGCAAAGCTGTGTATACAAACCTTTAATTCATTGACGAATTTGGTGACTACAGGGGATCCCTGAGCGTGGTTGTCCAGTGTCAGGGCTGCTATACATTTAGAAATACTTTGAAAGGACTGCAATACAAGCAGAAAAATGGAGGCATTTAGATCTAGCGACAGACAGAATCAATACCAACAAACCATTTACAATATCTCCTTTTTTTTTAAATTTCCAGATTTTATTAATAACTGTCATCTTTATCTCTCTGTCTTTGTTCGTTTTTTTTTTTTTTTTGTTTTTTTGTTTTTTTTGTTTTTTGTTTAGTTTTTAATTCTTTTCTTTATTTTTGTCTTTTTAATTTGATATTTTAATAATTTTTATCTGCTGGTCTCTACCACGCTATTGAGGGGGGGGGGGGGGGGGGGGGAGCAAACTAAACCGCCACTGTTTTCCCGTTTCACAATTTCCCCACACAGTCGGATTTGTGGGAAGGTGAAACAAGAAGAAACAAAGGTTATGACAGCTGGAAAAGTATTTACGAACCGGGCACAGCACAAAGACTCACAACTTACTTGTTTGTGGACAGCGAGACCTGTGGTTGACTGAATGGTCGTTGGCTTGTAAATTGGTTCAGTTAACATCTAAAATGCAACATCGATCATACAGTCAATTTATTTTTCTCTACGTTTAATAAAAGCACTGGTTCGTGACACAAGTCTGTGTTACTGCCCGATCGACTAACCACGCAGTACAAATATATTTGTAGATATGAATAACCCTTTTTGTTTTTTATTATAAAATGGGCGTTTTTATCTTCTATACTCTCTTTACAAGAAGGCTAATTTCTGTACGGAACAAAATCGACAGCGAAGCTGCCACTCTGTGCATGCTTCAAGCGTCTTTTCCACATACCCTAAGCATGTCCTGAAAGCTGGACCCGTGCGTACCGGAAGCCACGAGCGCTTTGAAGAATTCTAACATGGCGTTTAACGCGGCACCTGGAAAAGCACAAAGCTGTGCTCGTTATTCCTTTTATTGTTTTTACGTGAAAGTCAACTGAGCTATCTTTTATTTCACTAGTAGGAGTTACCTTTTTGGATCCTTCCGCCAAACGCATTGCGCAACATTTTGAACAGCACTATTTTTATCAAGCGTAAGCAAAGTTAGTCTAATGAAGAGAATAAAGCAGAAGGTGCAAAAATTAACGTGTTTTGAAGTTTTCGTGCAGCTATTTACCTTGCAGTAAGGGCGACCTGATAAGCACAAACAGCTGCGGGAGGACCCCACCATGCACGGAGCTCATGGAAGCCTTGCTGACCTGTGACACGGAGGTCAACAAGTGCAAGGTCAGCTGCGACAGATGAAGGTCACTCTCGCTGATAAGGGCCGCCAACTCCTTCATGATTTCTTTGAACATCGCCGAATTAAAAGACATGCCTGGCGAAAAATGAAATCAATAAATAAACAAGTAAACAAAAAAAAAAATCTTTTTAAAAACTAGCATTCTATTTTACAATGAACAACATAAAAGAAATGGTGTGAATCCATTATGTTTTCTGTTATTTGCAATTTGCAAGTACAAGAGTCAGAATTACTCTATACCTAGAGCAGAATACTGTGGATTTAGGACAATCCAACTTTCATAATTCCCCATAAATTTTAAGCCTCACGAGTCTATTTCGGGAATAGACACAAATTATCGATTTCGACCTGATCAATTGATTCTCATTTGAGTGACATATTCTTATTTTAATTACATAGGCGGTTGCGTACGCAGAGTATTACGTCACGTGATATCGCGTAATCTCGGCTCACCGTAGTTTGTGACGAGAACGTCCAGGCACTGGAGGGTACTCAGGCGAAGTGCCCGGTGGTTCTTACGCAAGAATGATGCCAAAATTGGGACCGCTTCTCCCTGCAAAAATAGGAACATCCAAAATCCAAATTGTTCCAAGATTTGTCTCTTTAGTAATTGCAAATGATAGCAACGAACTATTTTATGCAAAATTCCCGATTACATACATAATGCTATAGAACGTGTCAGTACTAAAATGGTGACCTGTAACTGTTTCGCTGCTCAGATATAATATACTTACAAGTATCGGCCTGAGATCTATTTTCAAAGGGGATCTGAAATCAAAAAGTAGTACAATAACACGACATATTTTTCTCCTTGATTTCTTCTACGTTTAAAACTGCACTGTGTATTTCTGGGAATTTTCTATCTGTATCTTTACATAAAAGCTTAGATATAAGGCTATTAACTTCACAGTACTCTTTTTTTTCTGTTTCTGACCTACTCTCATTGATGCATTTTCCAACAAGAACAACACTTGGCATTTATATGTAGCTGGTTAACTCTAAACCCACCTGTACTATCAAACATTTGGACTTGCAGGCAAATTCGGTACTGTTTTCGTTTTAACCAGAGTGCATATGCACCCCAAGAAGATCCTATATAACATCTGTCATTTAATTCTACTCACCCGGCTATCATAGCTAGAGCTTTGACGGTTGTTAACCGAGTGATTTCATTCTTAAGCCTTTCCAAGAAAATAGGCAGGCAGCTTGCTAACTCGGATCCCAGGCAGTCGCCGAAATTCGTGATCACCTGACCCCTAAAAGCCAGCCAAACATCACACATTGCAGATTCTGAAAATAATCGACTTAACCAACAAAACATTTTTGATCACAGTTGAACAACCTTATAATGTTGATTATACATTTACACTCAACGCCACATAGAAAATATCTTTCTATGGGCTATATCTCCAATCCGCCCTTTTGCGCACGAAATCTGCCCGTAAGGACCCTTGCACACTGATGAGGGAGACACTGCCGCAGTGTTGGTGCTCACATCGTAGAAATGGCCCTCTCCTTGACCTCCTGGTCGATGTCAGCAGCACGTAGCCTCTTCAGTGTGCAGCCGTAGATATCAGCCAGGTACGGCCTGGCGTCAAAACTTGTACCGCCATCTGCAACGCCAGCACAGACAACCTTCAAACTTCTCAGCTACTTTTGCCGCCACCCACCCATGACTCCAGTCTACAGCGCAATAGAATTCACAAAAATCGACTCGTAAAAATACATACATTTTTTTCACTATTTCTAAAGAGCTTTCTTCTTTAGCCATATAATTATTTAAGTTGAACAGGTCCTCACCCAAAGGCCGCATGACCTTGACCAATTGTTGCGTCACCAACAGCGCTTCCGACGTGATTTTATAGAACGGATCCCCTACGGCTGCAACGATTGGCTGAAACAGTCAAGACGTCACACACCGTGTATTCGCATTAAATATCGTGAAAAACAAAATAATGAACATCTAATGGCATTACCACTTTTACGAAAGTTCCTAAAAATCAGCTGGTAAGTCTTTTACCTACTATTTTTTTTTCTTACGAACGGGGTTTCGGTGAGGAGGGGCGAGGGTAGGTGACGTGGCGATTTTTCGTCAGAAGTAAAGCCTTACCGGAACAAGCACGCTGACGTGTGGCTGGAACACTTCCGGGTTGTGGTTACTCAGCAGACAATGCACAAACGACAGCGTGTCGATCTTCATGTTAGAGCTCGTATTTTTTTCCCTGCAAATTTAATCTCACACTTTCACTGCCGCGCCAACACAATTGCAAAGCTGGTCACAATTACAATGTCCATTTTACTTTTATTCCTAGACGATTTTAGAACAATAACATTTTTTTATTTGTATGATATTTATTATTATTTATCAGTTTCTTTTTAATTTTCATGGGTGGGAATACTGTCCAAGTACCAAGTAGAAATGTTAATCAAGATATATTTCAAGTCGCCATTTTCATCTATTGTTTCAACAGTGGTCATTCACTTCAATACGATCTCCATCACAAGACGCGGTTTGACGCGCGAATGTGGGGCCCGCCCTTTGCTCCACCCAGATCCTGCCAGAACTGGACTCAAGGGCACGAAGGCAGAATAACGTGGTTGTTGAGGGCGCTCCCCACCCGCACCCCCCAATCCCCCCACTCACTCTTCCCCCTGGACGATGGCGGACACGTGGTTGCTAACCGGCTCTCCCCGACCCACTCCTCCCAGACACTTACCCCAGGGAGAACTGTATGCCGGGGACGATGGCAGATAAGTGGTTCCTAAGCGGCTCTCCCCGACCCATTCCTCCCAGACACTTACCCCAGGGAGAACTGTATGCCGGGGACGATGGCAGATAAGTGGTTCCTAAGCGGCTCTCCCCGACCCATTCCTCCCAGACACTTACCCCAGGGAGAACTGTATGCCGGGGACGATGGCAGACACATGGTTATTGAGGGCGCCGGGGAGCACCTGCACGAGCTCGGTGAGCAGGGAGAAGCAGCCCTGGCGGTTCTTGATGCTCTTGTCCTTGAGCTGCTTGTGGATTGCCTTGATGATGCTGCTGATCTGCTGCTGCAGCAGAGCGATGGGCCTGTGCAAACAACGTCCCGAAACTATCAGCTACATTAAAATGCAGGACCCTAGTTTAACCTTCACTTCTATGAAAATGATCTTTTTGTTTTAAAGGCTGAATTTGAGCTTCTGCAATGGGAAAGACTGTCCAAACCAGGGCCGTCATTTCTGGCGGGTGTCACCACAAAATATACAATTTAGCGCAACATGTCTGCCACGCACGGTAGACTGTGTGTGTGTGGGGGGGGGGGCGGAGCATGTGGTTGACCCTTCGCCCTGCTCCAGGGCATCCGGGTCGTTGGCGCTGGGGACAGGGAGGGGTTTGGGAGGCAAGGGAATTTTTTTGGGGGGAGGGGGGGGGGTAGAAGGAGCGGTCGGTAATATGTGCGACTCACCCTTCGCCCTGTTCCATGGCGTCGGGGTCGCTGGCACTGAGCTGTGGCCGCGTCTGCTTCAGCAGTGTGATGTAGGCGTGAAAAATGTCCGCCTTCACATTCTCCTCACGCTCTACAACACACAAACAACACCCGCCACAATGCATGACGCAGGCGTGGAAAATGTCCGCCTTCACATTCTCCTTCCGTTCTTCAACACATAAACAACACCCGTCACAATGCGTGACGTAGGCGGGGCAGGTGTCCGCCTTCACGCTTTTAATAGACTTCATTGAATAAGCAAATGACCTATTTTCCGAGATTTTACTCGAAAGGGTACATCCCGACAGACAGACAGAGAGACAGGCGGACATACGGGTCGGGCTAACACAACCTGTCCAACCCTCACCAGAAAAGACATATATAATTATATTTTTAAACCATGCGGACCAAGTATTGTTAAATCAAACGGACAGAAAACGGACAAAGTGCCTGTCTGTTCTAAAACTGTCCTGAACAGCAAAAAAATCGGTTGGCTTGATGTCGCGCCTTGCTTGGCAGTGACTACTTGCACTGACCTTTGAACCTGTTGATGAGGGCCGGGGAGACGACGCTGTAGAATTCGGGCAGCATCTCGATACGCGTGGCGATGACAGCTTCCAGGCACTTGGCAGACGACCGGCGCACCTTCCAGCTCATGTCGTCATCATCTGAATACTCGTCATCTTCTTCTCTGTTCACATCAAACGATGTAACTTTACATTTACGTCAAGCGATAAGCCCATAAATGGCCAAAAGCCTTGGCCGTATCTGACGAAGAATCTGAACACTCCAGCGCCTTGATTGGTCACCCTTCAAACCTTGTTACGTCTGGATTATTTCTAACATGGAGCAAGTTATATTGCACCTCTAACACAGGTTTCCCATGGTAACAAGTATTGTTACCGTGTATAAATGAACTGGCAACGGTACGGTAACAGGTGTTGTATGGAGGTCCCCGCCGCAACACAAAGAATAACCCTGTCACAGACGAGCGGGTGGACGCATCGACACGCAAAATACTTCTCCCACATCTACAAATGATGGAGAACATTTCAGCACTGGTATAGCAGCTGCATTCGTCCCCGTGTTTGAGATCCCTACCATTTGCAGATGCGCAAAACATATTTTGCACATCTGCAAATGGTACGGAACATTTAGCATGGGCATAGCAGCTGTTCGCCTCCGTGTTTCAGATACAGATCACACAAATTCATGTACCTCAAGTGTCGACAGACGGACGGCTCGACAGACAGACAGACAGGCGGACGGACAAACCCGAACACCATAGTCCCCCGCTTCGCGCTACGCGGCGGTGAGAGACTAACAACTACCCAGCACAAGTACATCACAGTACACCAGAGGGAATGAGGACCGTACGACAATGAAAAAAAAAATAAAACGGTTGTTGCTAGGTTACATCGCATACTAAAGTAGATACTGGTATAGGCATTTTGACCTTGGGGCCACAGCAGACGGACGCGTTAAGCCGAAACTTGTGTGACGTATTTTTTGTGACGAACTTACTCCTCTTCGTCGTCGTCCGCCTCCATGGCGCTGTCGTCGTCGTCCTCGTCGTAATTATAATTCGGGTCGTACGTCACGTATTCGAGGCACAGCTTCACTATCTGAAAACGCCACATACCGTCGCGGTTAGGGTCACACGTGACTTAACCCCTTAAACACGTCACCATTCACAACAGAGCCAATTGGGGCTGAAGGCTTCAGTGTAAGCTTTATTGGTATAAAGCGAGGACCAGTGTCATACTTTCAACGATAGCTGGAGGCATAATTAATTATTTGCACATCTCGCATATACCCTTTTTTTTCTTCGAGGGAGGGGGGTAGGGGGGATTAGGCTCTTGTAAGAAGGCAACGATGATAGCAAGCCAACGCACAAGCTTCACTTTTGTTCAAAAGGGAATTCTGTCCTACCGTGTTTATATGCGGGGAAACTTCCTTGGGGCAACGGCGGACAAATGACTCAAACGCTTGCAAACAATATTCTCTTAATTCATCATCTTCGATTTTACAAAATTTGACTATGAGTGGCACAATCCTCTCCAAGTGTTCCCCGACTCGGTGGCCGGCCGCCCGACTGAAATCAAAATGTGGGTACGTTAATGTGACGTCAGGTCAGTGAGGTCAGGTTACAACCAATAATACATCTTAATATCTTATGCAACGATAAAAAAAACATAATTTTTTATCAGTTTTAGTTTCCCCGAGTAAGCATCAAAGAAAATACAACAAAAATTATATTTTTTTTACCTGATAGCTCCAATACACTGAATGTAGGTTCTGGTAGTAGAAGTGGAACTGTTTCTCGACAGTTCATTCAACAGATAATCTATTAATTCCTGGAATAGCCCGTGGTTACAGCTTAATACTAAATGACCTATTCAACATAAGCATCAACATGTTAATGTTATTGTACTGATTTTTCATGTCATTTAAAAAAATATTACACATGCAACTTCTTCGATAGAAAAAGTAGAATTCGGTTCCATCTTGTTCAATGCGTGAACATTATAACAATCTAAACTAGAGCAGTGTGCTTAGCCCACATGTTCCCACAGGCCCCCCATCAGTTAAAACACGGCCATCAATAGTCAATCAAGAGCTGAAATTTTCCAAGTCCAGTTGGTGCATTTTCCTGAACCTGAAACTGACGAACCTGACCCTTTTACAATACGGATCTGTGTTTGATCCCATAGAAGCTACCTACCAAGTTTCATGAAAATCCTTGCAGAAGTTTTTAAGTTATCGTGTTAACAAGCTCTTGATGACAGACGACAGACCGACAGACACGCGGTCGATCGCATATATTCCCCCTGTGGGGAATAAACAAGCTTTTGATGACAGATCGACCGACAGACACGCGGTCGATCGCATATATTCCCCACAGGTTCTACCTCTGGGGAATAAACAACACTTGGTGACACAAATAACTGACTTAGCACGAGAACTTACTGATGGCAATAATGGATCTCTTCCTCACGGCCAGTCTTGGGCTAGCCAGTTGTGGCAATAAAGCTTGCTGTATCGATGGGTGAAAGTTGATTAATAAACCTGTAAAAATCATATTTTCGCTAGAAACTTAAAATTCTTTTCTATAAATAATTAAATTTACCTCTGACACAAATGGGCGAAGCTATGAAACAGAATATGAAGAACACCTAATCATATGGTAAGAATGTGATAACCACGTGAGTTACCACATGATACTGACATTGTTACCGCACGTTCATGATGCTGTGAACATGATGGTAAATAGTGGTTGAAAAAATAAGGACTTTGCACCCTCATCCCAACGCACGCGAAGATCTGAAAAAAAAACCGTCTCAAAAAATATTTGTGAGACAAATTCAACGTCTTCCCGAGACTTTATGAGACAAATCTCCAGGACTCGCATTGGTGTACACCTATGAACTTGGGGTAAATGTAGCGAGCGAAAACTCGTACGACGTTCGATTTATCACACCTTTATACGAGACTGCACTGTCACTCAGTGCGTGTTACAATTTTAATTAATCTCACTTTCAATTTTTCGGACTTTCCAGGACCCTGTCACAAAATGCAATGATTTTCTAGAACTACAAAATTCCAGGACTTTCCAGGGCCTCGGGAAGCCTGTTTATTGCTGTTATCTGAAAACTGTAGCTGAAAGATTTCACGTAGTAGGGTAAACAGAAACAAGACTTACCCCCGAATCTGCTTAGAAGATCTCCGAGAATATCCAGAGCTTCTAACTGCACTGATACATCTTCCTGTTTGCAATGAACAGACGCACGCCGTCAGAAGTAAAATATGTGTGGTTTTTTGGAGTGCGTGAGGGGGGGGGGATGTTCATAAATAGTGCAACAACACCAGATGTGGGTGTAACGGCCGGCAATGGACGAACGGACGGACGGACACAACCCTAGTCTATAGTCTCTCTCCAGGGCTGAAGCCCCTATTGGGTAGCTAATAAAACAGGTCACGTGTCCAGGCCACGTGATCGCACTTACTTTTGAGATGGCACTCGTGAGGCGGCCAGTGATCTTCTTACAGATATTGGCAGCGAGTGACGTGGATGTCGGAGGTAATTCGCTAATCACTGTTTTCAGACCTGAAAGTTGATCGTAAAGATATTTTGCATGTTAACACAGGTTATACATCACACCAACACCCAACAACCCATTTTCACCCTTCGCACGGGCGTCTCGCTGCCTGTACCCACACGTACCTATACTGGAGATATCGCGCAGCTGTTCCTTGTCAGACAGCATATTGCTGCATAGTGTCTCCACGATCGTTTCTACTTGAAATTCTTTGACCTTGTTCACCAATGGCCCCAAACTGTGCAACAGAAAAATAAAACATTCTAATGGAAACCAAAACACTCGATATATTCTTAATACTCCAGATTCATCCTAACCTGACGCACACCCCTGAAGTCAATGACTGAACGTTTGATTCTTAAATTAATTTCGATTCGCTTGAGTCTTCCACTAAACAAAGAACAAAAATTACCATTTAACTGCAAGGTTTTGCACTTCTCCGTTTTTGTCCTCAAGTAACTTTAGCAGCATCTTCACAACCTTCAAATAAAAATGTGAATTCGTTTTCTCACACGATATCATTCTTGTATGTAACGCAATCACGAAAATATATCAATAACATTCTGAAGCTCGAATCTATATGCAGCCTAGAATGGCACATCAATTTCTGATGCTAACATCACGCGGACAAATAGCATCACAACTTGTAACAGACTTTGATGAAAAACTATGCTTTACAGATATGACTTAGACAATAAACCCCCCAATAGACTTTACAAAACGGAAACTGTTTGGGAATCCTGTTAAATATTTAAATTGAGTATGATAAAACTACTGGAACACCTCAGAGGACCTATGGGCAAAGTTAAACTAAACATTTTTTTCCATGAAATCATTCTGTGGCCTACCTTTCGTTCGGAGTCATCATCAAGTTTAATGGAATCTTTCTGAAGCTCAGTCATCAGGTCATTCGTGGCCATAAAGCGAAAATCTTTATCGCTGGATGTCATCTGAAACACAAGCCATGGATCAAAGCCAATGTTTCTCAATCAGGCTATCGTAAAATGAACTGTAACGAACGATTCCATATTCATTTTTCACAGCATTACGACACGAGATAACACAGCATTAGCTACGGCACTACTCTACTTCTTTTACGGAGATGCCTATTTTCGAACGATTATTTAATTGAGAATAGCAAAATTTTGGTTTTTTTTTCGTGTCTTGTTTTTTTACTGGGCAATTTATGTGTCTACCATGTCGAGTTGCAAATATGGCTTAGATTGAATACTAAATTATAGACTTCAGTTTTATCCCGGCAAGTTTCTGGTCAAATGCAATTGACTTTTATTCACTTTACTGTTTACGATAGAAACCGATCGTTGATTTCCCAATTTTCTTTTTAAATTCGCATTTAGGTAATCCGTGTATCGTGCAATCTGCTTTGTGATTTTCTAACAAAAAAAAAAAAAAAAGCTTAGCGAAACGGTGGCTATCAGCGAATGTACGGTATTAGTAACAGGCAGTAATTTTCGTATTACTTTAGCCGTAAATGGCGACTCATTTTTAGTTTTGTTTTTAGTACTGGACAGTTTTTTCCATGGTTTCCAAACCTATCGTGCGGCGTCGGTCACTTCACTTCTATCCAAAGCAAGCTCTGGCACTGCAATTTGGCTCATAAACGCTTTGGTTTCTCGTAACATATTGGAATCTTTACAATGAGACAGACCGTAATTGAGATAAAACTATGATTTGTGAATAAAGTTAGGGACTATGGAAATTACCAATACGCTTCTAATACAAAACAGAAGAAATTCCTGACGCATAGGCAGTAAGAACGCAACAGAATAAACAAGACACAACTTGGGGAGGACAATGAGCGACATTACACTCTCATAATCCGGTGTAGTAATCAGCGAATTCTCACGCGAGTGTACCTGCTTAAACTTTGCAAAATATACTGTTAGAAAGCGTTTTTTTAATCACTTCTTTATTTATTACATTTATTTGCCTTTCATTTGCTCCTGAAAGTCACAACGGCTGAACGCGGGCATCTTTCTCCATATAAAGTATGTAAAAAATACCACCAGTTTATTTTGCTGGTTCATGGCCTGACCAATTTTTAATCATGCTTTCGCTTACTGAGACGCAGGCACTGTGATAAAGTTTATGTCGCTCGACACCCGAGCCACTGACGAATACCGATACAACAGTATTGGTCTGGCCAGTTTTGTTATTTTCCCCAGGCAACACACCATGCTGTCAATTACAGTAAAACCTCATTCTGGACAAACCCTGAAATACCGGACAACTGCCAACACGGGACTAGAATTTTCAGTCCCGTTTTTCTCCTTTGGCTAACATGACCCCTGAAATACTGGACACCTCTATATAACGGACAAAATCCGCCAGTCCCCCCGTTTTCCGGTGTAGGCAGGTTTTACTGTATATGAAATATAATCTACACTGAGCCAAATCAGACTTTGGGAGTGCAGAAAAAACACTGTGTTTTGACTGCAAACTTATTGGGTAAAATGACAGAGATGACACAGAGATTTCGCCTAAGTGTCAACTGTCTTTGCACCAAAGAGTAATCGTGTTTTAAAACCCATTTACACATACTATTTCAAACACTTTTAAAAAGTTTTAACAAATATTTTTAAATTCCAATTGCTTAGATATTCCGAGTTTGAGCTATTTGTTTGACAATTGTTCTGTCATTTCTTTCATATTTACCAGGTTCGCTAACAGTTGAAATGCATAATTCTTGTGCATTTTAAAGTCCAAAGTGTGACCAGGAACAGTGAAACACTGGAAAGTACGCTTCACTCTATCTAGATCGAACTTCATACTCTTTGGTCCCATACAATTTCCAATTCATAATACAGGGGCCCCTCCTTAATTCGTACTCCTCGGGACCAAGGAAAAAAGTACGAATTAACCGAGGGCACCAATTAACCGGGGGTCAAATTTTCGAATGGACAAAAAACAACAATGAACCTTCAAGCCTTGCGCGCATTCGAGCAGGCTCAAATTGGATGGTTTCAACACCATTGATTATTTTAGCCTTATTCTTTATCCATGAAGCAAGTGTATTTTTAGGTTCCCCGTACTCCGTCATTATTTCAGTTCTGGTTTTATAGCCACTCGTTATTTGCTTTACGTTTAACACTTTGAACTTAAGGTTCATTGTGTAATCATTGTGTTTTTGTTTTGATGCCATTTTGCAAGTTGAAGCTTGACCACTTCCCAATTTATATACACGCTCCGGAGCGCGAAGTGTCCACAGAAAACAAACGGCATCTTAAGCTGCTGCATAGTACGTGACAGACGATGCTCCCAATTAGTGGCCAGAGAAAACGCTGTGCACACTAAGACACTCGGTGAATTGAGTAGACGATGCCAATCATAATTAACACTTGACAAGCCTTTGGCTTGCAAGGGTTATATGAATTTGTGCGAGCAAAATTCGTCCTTTTTTTTCTTCTTGACAGTTTTTTCCGATTTTTTGTGTCTTCTTCTTCTCTGACACTATGGGCCCTACGACCATGAAACTTGGGACTTATGAAGAGCTTGATCTGAACATGTGTATGTCACTTTTTATTTTCGTCTTTGATTTCGTTTTCTTTGTTAAAACGCCATGTGAAAAGAGTGTATTTTTTGCAAAAAAATGCGTAGCATTTAACGACAGAACAGAATACACATTTGCTCAGTGAGCTTTGTGCGAGCTCTCACTGCGTAAATAGATAACAAGGCGTATGTCTGATCAGTCAATAAAACTTTAAGACAACAACAACCAAACACTACTCGGCTTATAAGACGTATTCAAGCTGTGTTGTTTTGCGTTTTAATTTTTGTCAAGTGTTTAACATTTCGCTAGCGGAATGAGCTTCTAGTCCCTAAACCCCCATCATTACTGCTCCACAATGCGCATTATGCAACCCCTTCATCTCGCTACACATGATGCCTCAGTAACGTATTGTTTTTTACTGTGTGGCATGCTTAATCTGTATGACTCTGCATTGATAAAAGACCGAAATAGAAAAAAATTGAGGGTAAATTTTGGGACGAATTATCCGAGTCCTCGTTAATTCGTACTTTTACATAGAAGTGAATGGGTCCCAAAATCGGGACCGACGGAATTGGTACGAATTAGCCGAGGGACCGAATTAACCGAGGGGCCCCTGTATTCTCTTTTGATCCACTCAGTTTAGTCCCGTTCCATGTTCCTAGGAAGAAAGGGTCACAGTTCCTGTAATAGAAATGGCCACTAATCTCAACTTTCGAAGCTCTGGATCTTTCGGTGCCCGTTCCCTGGTTACCGAGGTTCGAACTATCAGGATATGTCTTAAAATGTACACTGAGAAGTTTCTGGCGCATTGTTTTTTAAACTTCCAAGCTTGATTTGAGTGGTTTTGCAAATTGCAGATTCGTGGTTTTTGTGGGCGATAATGGGGATTCTATATCCTGATTTCAACAAAACATCTATTTTTCTCAGTACAAAATTGTTATCTAACCATAAAAATGGTGCGCCATAATTTATAATTGAGCCACTTAAGGGGAGGTCGGGGGAGGGGACGAATAGCTTGTACTAGATCCAATGGTTGCAGTAAATCTAAATTTGTTAAATTGAAAAGAACATCTTCGGTAGCTAAACTCAATTTTTATTTGTCAAATATCGCGACATAAGGAATACTTCAGGGTTGGCAAGTGTGCATCTGGCTTAATAAGTTTATTCGGAAGTTTACGTGTTCTTACAGGAACTATGACTGTCATAGGAAGACCACAAGAGTCATCCAGGACTGCAAGGCAAAGAATATACAAATTGAACAGTACGCCGTAATTGATTAAATTACTTTGAGGGCCTTTAGTAAATGCCAATAAAGACTTGAGGGTCGTTGAATCTCGCAGAATAGCCACATGGGTGCCTCAGAGCGACGCAGTTGACTTGCTTATCGTTATATAGCGAGGCTTTGAAGCGGGGCCCGAAAACTTTGTAGAGTACCGCTTCTTGGAGCTAATTGGGCATGAACTTTCTGTAAATGTTTGAATAATAAGGACTGGTGCCTCAGAACATATGAAGCTGACCCCTATTAGTGGAATAATGGAAGGCTTCGTAGCTCTGACAGAGAGATGCACGATGGTATACAAGTCAGAGCTGACTCGGAGCTAGCGACCACCATGCTTAAATTCTCAGGTGAGGAATCGGCACTCACCTTTTCCAGCAGGTTGGCAATCTGGTAAGAAACGCTTGCCATTGTGCTGTGTTTTATGTCTACCTATTTCACGTTCTTGTCACGCAGTACTTCAAGTGATAAATACTAAATAACAAAAATTTTCGCTTTTCTTCATTCAAACCGGAAACGCACTGGCTACTTCAAGGATGGCCGGTGTTTGTTAGAATCTTGTTAGAATACAGATGACCACTGAGAGAGCAATCTGTTTATGTCTAAACATAGAGCGGCAACATATTTTAAAAACTAGTCGATGACTTTGTGAGTACTATTTACAGAGAAATCCTAATGGGTCTGGGGAGCAAAAAGGTGCTATACACAACAGATCGACCCATCACAGAGGTTAGCTGTTTAACAACAACGGTAAATTTCAGGATCACATAAATTTTTAGCGTGTTGCATACACAGTTATTTATTTTAAAAAATGCTTGTCAAGGACAACTGTGCGATAATTTTGTTCCCTTTGTAACGTCATTTTCGTTGTGCTGTCTCAGTCACTAGAACAGAGAAGATTTTTCCAAAATAAGACACGCGTATTTAATATCTATGATTCAGGGTTACTGACATCTATGCTTTTCTCTTCCTTCAGTCACCAGACACAAAAAAGATGAGTTCCTGAAACACACAAGGCCTTGCACAGCCAGCTAAACATTTTTTGATAGCAAATAAGCAAGTTAATTATACGGGAAAGCTGAAAAACGATAAGAAAATATTCTAAGCTTTAGAGGCAATCGAATCAACGGCCTATGCAGATTATGTGTACCACGCAATTTGGGACGTGCAAGGATGGTTTGGGAAAGACGTCGGGTGAGGGCCTTAGCCATGGGCGAGAGTGGAATTAGCAAGACAAGACGGCTGGTCAGGATTTCGGGTCCGCTTGAAATAAGCATCGGAATAGGGATTTATCAAGTGTTGTTATATTGTGGTACCACCTCTAGCAGGGCATTTGGTTCGGTTGAAAGACCGGGGAAGGTTGGGTCACATACTATAAATAAATCTATGAAATCACATAACATGTTTTTACTTTTTTGTCAAAGCCTCTCTCCCCCCCCCCCCCGGTGCACTCCACATTTCGTTTAAAAGGGGTAACCTATTGAACTTAGAACACTTTGTTAAGGAGTCATTTATAAGTGGCCCTCCTGGGTAAACGCCGTTGTTATAAAACATATGACTGTTATATATAAAGACAGAGCGAATAGATATTTCAAAAAGTAGTTCCACTTAGTTTGGAATACTATTTTCGCGGAATTTCCAATTGGTCTGGGGAGTAAAAAGGTGTTATCCACAGCAGACCGAACCACCGCAGAGATTGCTGTTGACAACAACGGGATCAAAGCCCTTTATTAGTTCAATCGAATCTACAAATAGCCAGTGCCATCAAGTCGCCGAAAAACCTCCCAGGTAACGCTCATTGTACGTTTTTTTTTTTTTTTATTTTGAGTTCCATATAAAAATGGTCAAAGGCAACAGTCTTTGAATGCTTACATAATATCCAGTGTGCGAACGTCATGTTCATCTTGTTGGGCGATAAATGAAGAATTACGGATGGCAGACAAAGGATTCCAGCAAAGCTGAGGTTATTCAGTCTCGAGAGCAGTCTTATTGAAAGAGTACTAGCAGTTATAAGGGAAGAAAAACTGCACTTATTTGGAAAGGACTTTAGCGATATAGAAATGTGATGCAAATGAGTGGAACAAGCGGATTCACAGTTTCGGCTGCTCGTCACCTAGTCCCAGGTGACTACTCGTGACGAGTAACTCGTAACATTTAAGAAACACAAACCATAGTATCTAGTCTACTAGTATGAGGTTTAAGAGGAGAGGAAATAGAACTCGTTAAAACAGATCATAATTGGTAACAACAACATATTAACTTCTTATTAAACTTAATAAGGCAGTTGCACATTTGCCAACCCTTTCGACTTAAACATTCCTTATTTTGCGATATTTGGCTACAGAAATTGTTTTCAACCACGGAAGATGTTCTTTTCAATATCACAAGTTTGGATCTATTCTAAAAACTCGCACCTCCACCTCCTTCCTCGACCCCCCCCCCCCCCCAAAAAAAAAAAAAAAAAAAACAGAAACAGGAGTCTGTTTTTGAGGGATACATAAAAGCAGAAAAACATTGAAGCATAGAAATCATTGGAGAAACACGTCCAAATCACTTTGAAATAGATATACAGCTATTTCTGTGTTAGAAAACCATTCTTATAATATCATGGAATAACTTTTTAAATACATTTTCCTAATTTGTTCCTTTCTCTTTTTTCTCTTGTAATCCTGCGAATTTCCTATAACTACCATGTGCATGTGAACTGGCTTATATATTACAAATATATCGCAACACATGACAGAACTCAGTAATGTTTAGAAATAAAATATTTAAGCCATACACTTGTTATTTGGAATTCTAATAGAGAGTCCCTATAAGCTCATGCGACCCTTTCCTTATTTATCTGGCCATAAAATGGTTAAAAATTATACAAAATTTTGTATTTGGCTAGCTTGGATATCATATTTAGTCAAATTTGTTCTCCCATTTTAATAGATTCTGTGCCACTTTTACCTCTTTTTAAATGATGGTCGTGCTTTTGAAAATATTTAATATTACTCCTATTCAAACTTTTAATTTACAGAAAACGGTTTGAAGTTTAAAAAACGATGTCTCGTCTATTGTTGGAACAGCAGATTAAATTCGACATACCCTTTCTCATTTGACTCCCACAATTAACAAATTTACTAATATCTACTTGTATGCATTATGTCTGCTAAATGGTGTATTTTAGGTTGCTGGGCACAGCTGTGTTTATAGTGGCATAGGAGAAAATATCGTAAGAAGAACAAAATAGAATTTCGAAATGGCAGAAGCATTGCCGTTAGAAGGTTTGGTGACGTGTGCAGTTTGCCAAGAAATATACAGGGAGCCACTTGCCCTTCGTTGCCTGCACACTTTATGTAGGAGCTGTGTTCAGACCATGCAGAGAAGGTAACGGAAGTGTGATGTTGTATTTGTTAAATGAAGAAGAACAAGAATGTGTTGTTAAGTATTTATGTATTTTTAGTTTTGTTTTTGCTGTTCTTTAAACGTCAATAATTTTAAATTGCTGCTCCCTGATTATTTTAAACAGTGGTACAATGTTTTAAACAGCTTCAAAGATAGAGAAATGTAAAAGAAAATATCTGTTGTTTCCCCACAGATCAATGATTCCAAACTGCATACAGTGCCCCATGTGCCGCGAGCTGTCCGATACACGACATTTGAAACACGACTTCCGAGTCAGTAACTTAGTCGAGATCTATCAATCCCAGCAAAAACTAAAACAGGAGATTTCCGTGGAAATAAGTGACACAGCATGTTGTCAGCTGTGTCGTAAAAAGACTTTCACGAGCAAATGCGTGGACTGTAATAAACTGATATGCGATAGTTGTGAAGCAACGCACAACTCCATTCCGATGTGCGAAGGTCACGCAGTTGTTCCATTGCCCGATATGTTATCAGATTGTAGTTTGCAGATTGGCCGTATCAACGATGCTTTACTGCAGGACAGGAATACTCTCGTTGCCAAATTTCATTCTCTCGTTGCTTATGTAAATGACCTTGAAAAGGTTAAGCAGGACATGATCACATCCTTGGATAACTCGGAAGAAAGTGTTGTCCTGAGAGTGAAAGAACATTATATCAGTCTTAGAGAAGAACTTGAGAATAGTGTCAATGAACACAGATTCAAGGCTGAACAGGTCAAAGGTCAAATTTTAGAAGGCATCAGCAAGGTCATGGAGAAGTCACAAAAAATGGTTGACGCCGTGTCGGGTGTGGATGTGTGTTCGGTGTTAATGAAAATCGATGATCTGAAAACCGAAAAGGAAGTCATAGATACAGAAAATGATTTGCGATTACCCAAATTAGAGTTAAGTTTAGTCCAAGGTCCACAGTGGGAATCTTTTGATCTTTCTCATGTTGCCAAAATCAGAGCGAAAAGTCCGGTATCCAGTTTTGAGGTTTCCAAACAGGAGGATAGATTTGATCAGGCATCAGTTTCGGAAATTTTACAAAGTGCTGCGCATTTTTTGGAACGCTCAGAGAAGTCTGCCTTGCACTACAAATTTCAATATTGCGATCAAGTGTCCATCATGCTGACTAAACTGCAGCAGACGCTAAACACGTATGCCGAAGATTCTAGGGGTGTGCATGAGATCGGAGCGTCGTGTTTGGGAAAGAGTCATTCCATGGTCAGCCCGTCATCGTTAAGTCTGTGTGCCTCGACGCACCACGCGAATTGCGACGAGATAGTTAGCTTAGCTCAGCAGGAACCGATTACGGCACATCGCGAAGTTCTTCTATCGAAATGCGACGAACCACAAAGTCTAAGAATCGTAAACGATGAAATATGGTGCATATACCAGGACTGGGTGAATGTTTATGACCATAACTTGACGTTCAAAAATCAGTTTAAACGGAAATCCTTTGGGGAAAGTAAAATCTTTCTTAACCTGAAGACAATGGTGCGAACAGCCGAAGGGCATTATTTCCTAGCTTGCGAAAGTGGTGGTCTGCGAATTTTGCGGCCGTCGCGAGGATGCATCAGATGTCTACACATCGGCACAGTCGTTGACGTCATTGCCGAGGAAGAATGCGTGCTCGCTTTGGACGTACGAAACGGGGAGATTTTGATCTTTAAGTTCCACGATCTGGAGTCGCCACGGCTGAGGGAGTCGCCATGGAAACTGGAACGCACGATTAAGAGCCAATGTGCGCTCTCCGTGGAGGACACTTTGGCTTTCGTGAATGACGTCATCGTCGTTTGTTCCTACAGAAACGACGCCATTTATCGGTATGCGCTGGACGGAGCGGCACTGACTACCAGCTCATCCTCCCCGTCGCGCAGGGGACCGGGCCATTTGTGGAGGCCAAGAATATGCTGCAAAACCAACAGTGGAGCGTTACTGGTTGCAGATCACTACCACAACCGCCTGCAGCTCCTGTCGCCCGAGGGAGAATGGCGGGTTCTGAAGTTCGAGCAGGACTTGAATTTCCCCTGGGATGCCGTGTTAGCCAACGAGTGTGGTCTGGTTGTGCTGGAGAAGTGCAACTGGAAACACAAACTTGTGCAGTTCGTATTGACAGACGACTCACGCATGTGATCGGCTCTGCAGTAATCCGAACTATTCTAGACATTGCCACAAAGCAGATGTAATTAGGAAACGAGTGCTTATGAATGTTTTGTTTTAGTGATCTGATAGTTACACACATGTGTAAAATAAATAAGCGATATGGAGTCCGGCTGTTGCTTTTTACGCAGATGAAAAAAAGATCTGTACAATGTCACCTTTCTGAGTTGTTGCCAGATATGACGTCTTATGACGTAGTCGTAGCACCAATAAGCGACATTGAAGCCAAAATACGTCAGGGGTAAATGCGGGGAGAGGGAGTGGGGAGGGGGGTGGGGAGGGGGGTGGGAGTTCGTGACAGTGCCAAGCTACATTACATTTAAGACGTCACACGTTTTGCGAATTCTGCATTATGCTGGTTTAAATGTTTAAATATCAGGTGCTTAGCATGCTTCTTCAGTGGAGAAAAATAGAGCAGTTGCGTTGAAATCAGTACTTGAGCCATTCATTACATAATCGATACGTGACGTCACACGTTGGACAGTTATTTTGGTGCGTACAGCTCTTCACGCTTTCGCTGAAAGCAGAAATCAAAGACTTGTTCAACTAGACGACAATATTGATAATATGTACTACAGTTGTAGCGTGATCGCCATCACTTTGATTTGAACGTCTTTCAGAATTATGAAATGTATACTCCTAGCTGCGTTATGTATTGATATCAGAAATGTATTAGTAGTCAGATATGTGTCTAGATTTGTAGGATCGTGTGTTTGTATCGAAATTTACTTAAGTTACACATAATATATTATTCCTAACTTAATGAATATTTACATTACAAAATATATAATGTGTATGAAGGAAATGGAATATGATGAAGGAAAAAAAGGAAAAACGTGTTTTGCTTACATTCAGCAATCGCTTGTTTTTATGAAGCGAAATTGTACAGCTAGAAAAAAGCCACGACTTATGAACCATTCCCAGCGGAAGTGCTGCCCTTTCTGTTTTTTTTTTTTTTTTTTTTTTGGAGGTGGGGGGGGGGGGGGAGTTATATTTTTACTGTTGCTGAAAATTCGATTCTAACCTGCTGTGACTTATCCTATTCGTTTGCTTGCTGTGATATCAAAGATGTTAATTTTAAGAATTTTTTTTTAGGTGTAACTTAATACAAGAAGACAGTAAAAGCATTTTGCGTTAACGTCTGTGGACATGGTTCCAGTTGATAGCATGCAAGGGTGGAAAGGATAGTTGTTGGTGTGGAAATTCGGGTGGTAGAAACTTAGTATTGTGGAAGTGGGATCAAACTAAAAAGCCGTGGCGAATGTCAAGGGAAGATGTAATCAGCGAGTTTTTGGGGAGGCATATCCTCATCCCACCCCCTCCCCTCCCGCCATCTGAGATGGGCGGGGGTGGGGTCTGAAGCGACGGTTTGTGCTATGAGATCAGAGAGTTGGATA
Organism: Protula sp. h YS-2021; assembly: GCA_949752745.1. Taxonomy (NCBI): domain Eukaryota; kingdom Metazoa; phylum Annelida; class Polychaeta; order Sabellida; family Serpulidae; genus Protula; species Protula sp. h YS-2021. The sequence continues at coordinate 44,362,458 of OX457030.1, read as the reverse complement.
AAATCTATAAATCAATCAGCATGTGAAAGACCTCAGAGGTTTGAAAAAATCCCACTTGTCTTACTGGCATTGAGAAATATGTAGCTGGAAAACAGTTCTAAAAACATTCAAAGTTCTAATTTTTCATACCAAACTGTTTTAATACTATGTATATTCATCCTAGTTAATGTTTCCAATGGGTTGATGAGACCGAATTGTTGAGTTGTCATTTGTGGTAGTAATAATAACTGAGTCACTCCCCCCTACCCCTCTTCTCAGCGAGTCTGCGATTGAAAAAGCATTTAAGTAAATTAAAAAGACAGTTATTTATTATTAGTATTATTATTTTCTTCGTGAAATGTATTCCTTCCAGATTTCACAACAAATATATACAGATCTCTGTCGTTGTTAGTGCATAATTATTTTAATGATTTAATTAAAATAAATTGATGGTGTGAAATAAATAAATAAATAGAAAACATTGAAGTAAATATCCAGATGTAACAGTTGCCTGTCACGCGAGGAAAATCATCTGGAAAAAGCCATGACACCAATTTTATAAGCTTAGTTGTTGACTTGTAGATTACGGTATGAAAAAGACACAGGAAAAATTAAGACGGAAATGTAATGTTGTTTCTTTATTTTTTTTTTTTTCTTTTTATTAATCGCGTCATATCTCTAGATGCTTAGCTGTGATGCAGTTAGAACATTATACAAGTATTTGTCACCGTCTCGTCGTCATGAATTTACTTTCATATCTGTTGTAGGACCCTTTTCAAAAATGGAAAATATAGTTGGATGTTTATGTTGACATTGCCAGAACCTGGGTCAATTCTGCATGGGGTGCGTGATGTCCCTACAGGGTCGAGTGTCAATCTCGTGGGCCCTGGAGGATGGATCTGTGATTTAACGAACTGCTTGGTGGTTTTTTTTTAGATAAAGAAAGAGTAGAAAAACGCTGTTAACATAAGCAATGTACTTAGGTGTGCGGGGCACGCTATGTGAGCTTCTCAAAATAAAAAGATTGCTTTAAAATTTTGTGTTTTATTAATGTAGAAACACCGTTCTAGTTATTTTTAATGGAAACTGTATTAACCCACTCAATAGGGGAAACTACTCAACCCAAAAACGGGGGCAGTTTCTCCATAAGAAATATTTTCTATCGTATATTAAAAGTTTTCGGAAATGTTCAATATTGTTCAAAATGGTGTTTCGCCAAAAAAATCCAAATTATTGATACTTCCACTTGCCAATGAAAACGTTTTAATAGTCTATTGTTTGTCTGAAAATTTTGGAACAGGCTCTTAATGTTTCAATGACTCCTTCTCCATTTGTTTTCGTGAGGCTTTCTCATTTTTCTTTATTTTTCCTTTTGTATTATATCATTTCAAGTCTAGCGCTACCAGTTATTTATTTTGGCTATGAAGTCAGTACCAAGGAGAGTACCACTGAAGGTACTTCTCCTCCTGTCGTCCCCTGCCAGGCGATCGCCGGTATTGGTACATATCACAAACACGTTATCTCCGGAATTACACGTTATCACAGCGGTATTGGTGCTCTGATGTGAAGCACTGCCGCTAGCGAATGACTGCACGATGTTGTTTTCGTTATCTGGAAACAACACCAATTAATTTTTTACTTTATTCCCATAATTTTCATATGGTAATAAAGAAATAAAATAAAGATCAAATCTATAGAAAGAAAAACAACTGATTTGAAACTGGATCGAGTCCGGTCGGAATTTTGAATTATTTCGCATGTCTTTGCTTTGCTTAATATTTTTACACACGCAAAGATCTTTCAAACCTAATATACCCCTTCAGATTTAAATTTAAAAAATGACCTTAACAAGCGCTTGCGGGTTTTGAACATTCTGCTTCCGGTTGGATAGCAGGTCTGTCACAATCCTGCGTTCAGTTTCTTCAGGTTATGAAAGTACATATTTTAGAAGTAACATGTTGTGTACCCTGTGATATCTCTTGTGCGTGCAGTTATGCGCAGAACTCTCAAATATCCGCGTCTTTTACTGAATATGTACGCCGCAACGCGAATGTGTACTTGACAGAAAAACACTAACCATTTACGACAAGATCTGCGTTCATGGAGTAGTCACTCGGGGCATATGTCGTAACACTGAACAGGTAGACGCCAGAAAGCGGGCACGTAAAAGTGTCGATTCCGTTATACGCGTTACCTTCAAGCAAAGACAATCCCTTCTCTCTCTCTCTCTCTCTCTCTCTCTCTCTCTCTCTCTCTCTCTCTCTCTCTCTCTCTCTCTCTCTCTCTCTCTCTTCTCTCTCTCTCTCTCTCTCTCTCTTTCTTTTTTTTTTATACAGCGCATCACAAGTCTGTTTATGTCATCCATTGTCATATCTTTACACAATTTAAGCATATTTTCTCTTAATAGTTTGTAAAAAAAATGTCCAGTAGTTTTGTTTTAGCTTCCTGTGGTACTCACTGGACAGAACGTATCCAAGAAGGTTTTGCTGAATTATAAAAAAGGTTACTTATCGCCTACCAAGGCTTTTGGCGAGACTTATTGGCTAAAACTAATACATTACCGCAATCTTCTGATCCTACAACCGTGGATGGGGGGGGGGGGGGGGGCAGTGTACGTACCGACATTAGAAACAATGCTGTCAAACTGGAGTAAATCCCCGTTATTATAATCTATGGTTGAGGAGGCAAATGCAGTGAAGGACACAGACCCAGCTGACTCATTCCTTACCACTGAAAAATGTTAAAGTTTGTTTTAAACTTTACATTCTTTTTTACAGAATAAAGAAATACAAATATTACAGAGAAGTGTGATTTAATCAAATAACTTTTTAAAGTCAATGTATCTAGTGCCTACTTGTGTGTTTGGTGTAATTACCTGGCTTGTCCTGAAGCTGTTTTATAACTCTGCTTTGCTGCTTAATTTTTTTACTCTGGTATCTAATCAACGCATCCTGTTCTTCAATTCTATCTAATGCACCGCTGATTGATTTCTTCAACTCTTGAATCACTTTATTCTGATCCTCATCCCACACCTGTTCGTTTTATATTTTAAGAAATACACACTGAACACTTTTAACAGAACGTTTTGTTCATAGCTGTTATTATTCAATTATTCAAGGGAAAAAAGAAACAGCAGATTATGTTTAATTTGTGCGGTCCTTTTCCTTTTTCTTTTTTAATTACAACAATACTTTGCAACATTAAATTTTTATGCACTTCTGATACTTTTAAACAAAATTATGCGGCTTTTGTTTTGTAGGACGTAATTTAAATTTCCCAAGAAAATGCTTCAATACTTAGTTAATTTCCTGCTTAAATTAGGCTCTATGTATCCGTAAACGACGAAGCATCACATTCAAATGTAAGACAGCTCTATATAAGTTTAAACATTACTATTTTTGTATTATTCTGGTAGTATTTTGCATTTCCTTTAAGATTTTACACATTTTTCAGTATGCTTTAAATATTTATCGTCGTTCTAATGCTCTTTAACAGACATAATCTAAGGATCATTTTTTAATAATTTCTTTTCAAAAAGTTTGCTCAAATACAATAATAAAATAAAATAGTATTGTTGGTGTATTTCTATGAACTGACTGAAAAAAATGAAATTTTTAGGATATTGGTGTTTCAGAACTTATTGGATATTTCTTGCCAAACCTGTGCTACAAGCAGTACCTGAGACCGAGACGCAACAATGAAGACACAAAACATCAATGCAGTCGGTGACATTGTGCCAATTAAATGTTCAAAAGCAAACATTCGATTCGCCTTAATATGTCCCCACATTTTTATATAACAGATGTCACTTTAATCAGGCAACCACATGCTAACTCTCACATTTAGCCAAAGGACATTGTAGGTAAATATAATTAATTATACAATACAAGGCTCAACCCCAGTTAGTGAAAACCTCTTGTAAGTGAACAATAAGTGAATAGCCCAACACCATCTTCATTAAATTTCTGAGCTATGCCCTTGAAATTTGCTAGAGCACCATTAACAGAAAATTAAAGTAGAATTAAAAAAAAAAAAACAAGAATCATACTTATAAAGTTTGGTTCCGATCTACTTGAAAATTTTGTTTTTTATTATAAGAAGTTCAGTCTTAACCTAATGTTATCTGCTAATTACACGGCAGGATTGAAATGTAACGTACAGTTTAAAGACATTATACCAGTTTCACTTTAAATTTATTGGGCCATTATATTTTTCAGAGCGCAAAATATTGCTTTTGTAAATTAATTCTAGTACAAGCCCCCCTTTCCACGTCTGACTGTTTAGCTCTTATCATAAAAAGGTGTGCTGCGATAGAGAGCGAGGTCACACTGCCATAACTAATTTTCCAACCAAAATAAATCTATGTACACGCAAAGCAAAGAATCCCCATAACACGGAATTACAAGTGCTCCTTTGTTAACCGTTTAAGATTTTGGCCAGAAATCATGTAACAGTCATGTGACTCATACAGCAGATATTGGCTTATTTCGAGTCAGCATTAACTGTTATTGACCAGTAAGGATATGTTGACGTTTACGTAACTGGTCAATACTTTTTTCATGTTGACTCACAACGAGTCAACATGTGTCTTGTTACATGACTCAGTTGGTGTTTTTACTACATGTGACTGCAGCTTCTATCGAAATTTACGTTCTGGTCAACATTGAAAAATTATTGACTTGGGAATCGACCAGTTATATTTCAACATTTACCTATGTCATGTAATTAATTTTATTATTAAATGTATTAACTGATTAACCGAGGTTCTCAGTGGAATAATACATGTTTATCTCATCTCACCCCGTCATGCAGGCGCAATGCCAACGGATATTTTCTTGTCATTCAAAATAACAATTATGGTAAACCACTAAATAAACAAATTATTGACACTGAAATTATGGGCATTTGAAGTTACGCTCTATGCAACAAAATATGAACGTCAATTTGCAGTCAATGTTAATTGAAAAGAAATGCAATAATCAGCCACAGCCTGCATTCCCAAAGCAACTCATAAGGAAAAAGAGGGAGAACTAAGCAGTTGCTCTTGCACATTTCTTTGTAAACATAAGCTCGTTACTTATTCTTTACTTTGTTTTATAATTTTGTGCTTTTTAAAAACAACATCTGCACCAAGTGAAGTTGAATGAAATATAAAGTAATCATTTATATTTCGAAATATATCATAACAAACAATACAGTCCCATGCAGCACACACAGATCAACAGGTTATCGTGTATATATAAGGAAATCTTTGTTGAATGAACGTCCTACTTTAATGGCAATAGAAAAACTCTTGTAAACAGGGGCTAAGGAAGATACATTACTCTGTATTGCTATATATGAATATGAAGCACAGGCACTGGACTGTTTTTGATTGAAAATAAATAAATAAACAGACACATGACTCAGGTTTTGGATAGCGACAGATGATTTATTGTTATTTTTTAAACCATATGACTCAGGTTTTGGATAGCGACTGATGATTTATTGTTATTTTTTAAACCAACCTTTGAACTGCATGAAGAAAGTTTGAATATAAACTTTGGTCACGTACTAAAAACCCAAAAAGGCATGTGGTAGATCAGGTCGTTCCTGTGACGTATTGACGTCAGTCGCTCAGAATACTGAGCATTGTCTTAAGGTTTTTTTTTTAATTCATGAAATATTTCTCTATACTGACTAGAAATTTAAAACTCGAAATTTGTGAAATCTAAAAACAGATAAATAATAAAATTTATTGTTATATATCGTGTTTTGTTCTCGTGGGGCGCAAGAACGGACGCACGCATTTTCCGGGGGTGCAACAGGTTGTTTCCCCCAATAAAACAATAAAATAGAAGTGTAAAATTCTATAAATATGACAACACATGGTGGAGAAAGACTCATTGGTTTTTGCTGTAAAAGTGCGTTTGGCGGAGTATTAACGCACATGGCACAATCACAAAAATGCATATCAGACTCGTTTTTAAGTAGATATACAATGATAAAACAAAGTTATAACTTACAGGCAAAAGGATAACTCAGTGGATATAATTTTGACGGGGAAAAGCGTAACTGGTACTCAAAACCGGCGATGGGGTGTCACGAAGAAACTGAGTCCATTCACTCGAGTGTGGTGGAATGCATAAACATGCAAGTAATTGACAACGACAGTTGCGACGAGAGAACGAATTTACTCCAGAAAAGCGGAGAAAAAGGAAGTCTCAAGGCGTACCCATTATGGCCGCAACTTTGCGCCAGTCTTGTGGCGTGCCTGGGAGCACTGTCTTCGGGAATTACCGTCGGTTTCACGTCGCCGGCTTTACCGGAGCTACAACAGCCATCGCACCCGAGTGGGGTGGATTTTGGAGATAAAGAAACAGCGATATTTGCTTCAATTTTGGGTATGTATTCTTATTCATACGTCTAAAGTTTCAATTTATGGCAGGAGGAGAAATCTACTACTATAAGTTATTAAAATACAATAAATAAATCAATAAAACAAAATAAATAAAACTTCACCAGTAGCCAAAGCTTGTGAGATACATATCCATGATTACATGGCCTGGTAAATGCTGTAATATGATTGGTCGATTCTCAAGTCAATAATTTTGCAATGTTGACCGGAATTCAGAAGTCAATTGACAATGCAGTTATTTGTAGTCAAAACGTCAATTAAGTCATGCAACAAAGCATATATTGCTTTTATTGTGAGTCAACATCAAGACATTCTTGATCAGTTACGCAAATGCTGATATTCATATCAACATTTTCTTTCTTGTCAACAGTACTTCATGTTGACTCAAAATAAGTCAAGATCTGCTAATCATTGTTTTCCCGCGTTTTTAGGGATTGGCGCCGTGGCTGGGGCACCACTAGGATCGCTTGTTGCGGACCTCCTCGGCAGGAAGTACTCACTAATGTTCAGTGGCCTACCGTTGGTACTCGGCTGGTTTATGATCATCATGTCTGGAGACTTCGGCGTCATGTGCGCCGGACGATTCCTTACTGGGCTCAGCGCAAGTATGGGATACATGTTACCGCCCTTGTACATATCGGAAATTGCATCCAAGGTGAGACTTAGTATCACAAACCTTTAGCAAAACCTCATGTTGCAGAAACTACTGATATTTGGTTAGCACTGTTGTGTCGCCGTAAACAAAGATTGATCCTGAGATTACTTATCCGATGTTCTATTGAAAACTGGCATTTTGGAGATATCTGTCAATTCGCTCAAACAGTGAAGCAGATCCGATTTCCATTTTTTTTCTTTAAAACATAATTTGGACAGTTATTTTAAAACGGTGATTAAATTATTAATTTCTTATTAAATGCATTTATGTCTGTTACATCTGCGATGTCATCCGTTGTCGTTTAAAATCGCTCGTTCCGATTCCGAATAAGGCGTATGTATAACCACGCCGTATTCTAAAAAAAAAAAAAAAAAAAAAAAAAAAAACAACGTTTCACCGTTTTTTCTTCTTTATTCCTGTTAAATGGAGCTAGTCATGTGTATTGTTGCAGGATCGCAGAGGTTCTCTGGGAGCATTCGTTTCGATCGCTGAGAACCTGGGAACAATCTTGGTGTTTGGTTTGGGCATCCAGCTGAACTATCGCTGGCTCTCCGTTGTTTCATCAATGGCCGCTGCAGCGCTGACAGTTCTTATGATTTTTATGCCGGAGTCTCCTCGATGGGCCTTGCAAAAAGGTATGCCTATGCCCAATTATACTAACAAGATGCCACTCAAACGAAAACGAAAAGCCATGGAATGTTTATGTGGCGATAAGTTAATATAATCATCCAATCATTTTCCGTCCTTTTATTTCCCATGCTCTTTAATTTCATCTATTTTTACATTTATGTTTTTACACTCCATTTTGACGGTTCTCCACCTTTTTTTGCAGGAGACACGGCATGTGCCCTCCAGGCGGTCACGTGGTTAATGCATGATGCGGATGCTGCCAAATCTGAATGCAGTCATTTATTAGAAGACATGGAATCGAATAACACTAAAAAATTCACATTCATGGACTTCTTCCGTGACAAAGTGGTATTCAAAACGATGGTCCTTAGTCTTGCCGTACAAGTTTTCATCCAGTACTCAGGAATGGACGCGGTTTTGAACTATGGCGAGCAGATATTTTTAAATGCAGGTTTTGAAGAAAATGCAGGTGTTGCAGTTCTCAGTCTTTCCATATTTGGACTTGCAGCGAGTCTCTTGACTATTTACTTGATGGAAAAATTAGGCAGGACTATCCTTTTGATGATATCTAGTTTCATTATGGCTGTGACGTTTACTGTATTTGGATGTTGCCTTTTCTACACAAGGAACATGAATCCTGACAGGGATGATGTCAGTGATGTCATATTTTGGACTATAATTATATGTTTAATAGTGTACCGGAGTGGCTATTTATTGGGGTGGGGAGCAGCGGGATTAATACTTCCGGCGGAGTTAATCCCAAACAGAGCCCGCGGCGTTGGCTGCGGTATTGCAGAAGCGTGGTGCTGGCTCCTAAGTTCAAGCGTTAGCTGCACGTTTATATATATGACGCACGTACTTCAGGATTACGGTACATTTTGGTTTTACGCTGCTTTTAACATGTTAGGTTTTATATTTGTTTATTTATGGCTTCCTGAAACTAAGGGGGTTTCTTTAGAAGATCTGGAGAGTAAATTAGCGACTGGATCTTCCATAGCGCAGCGAAGGAAACAATGCATGCTGTTGTGTTACTCATACGCGTAATCAGCTCTTTCATGGGAACTAAAAATTCAACTTCACCAGGCAGCCAACCCAACTCCACCCTCCAAAAGTAAACAACGAAGTAAAAATGCTTGGCCTCTTCGATGCTACGTTAACTGTAAACTGGGCCTGATTTGTGCGGGGGCGGGGGTGGGGGAGGCAAGTAGTGATACACACGTCTGTGAGTCCGTCCGTGGGAAAGTAGGTCGAAACTGTTGTTATTAACACTTGACAAGCTTTTGGCTTGCAAGGATTATATGAATTTGTGCGAGCAGCCGTTCGTCCTTTTTTTTTTTCTTGACAGTTTTTCCGATTTTTTGTGTCTTCTTCTCTGACACTATGGGCCCTAGGACCACGAAACTTAAGACTTATGAAGAGCTTCATCTGAACGTGTGCATTTCACTTTTTATTTTCGTCTTCGATTTCGTTGTCTTTGTTAAAACGCCACGTGAAAAGATTGTATTTATGCAAGTAAATGCAGAGCATTTAACGTACATCACATAACACAGTTGCTGAGCTTTGTGCGAGCTCTGACTGCGTAAATAGATAACACGGCGTATGCTTGCTCAGCCAATAAAACCTTAAGCCAACAAAAACCAAACACTACTCGGCTTATAAGACGAACTGTGATGTTTGCAATATATTATTCAAGAAATAACCCATTGAAGGAACTATTTTTGCGTTTTAATTTTTGTTTAACATTTCGCTAGCGAAATAAGGTTCTAGTTTTACACTGCAACAATTGCGGTATTTCTGTCTTAATCATAAAAAGCAATTAAAAAGTACGCTTGACTTGAAGTATATAAAATGAATGGAAGGGGTTTGAATAGAGCCCCCACTTCACTTGGAACCAGTGGTGATAGGCGTGTTGAAAAGATGATTTTATTCCGTCCTCAGTCCCACATGCAGTGGGTACCTACCACCCTGTCCCACTCCCCAACCCCCTCTGTGTTGAGCCACTGCTATATTGAGCTGTCTTATGCTTGGCAAATTCTTGAGGTTGTTAATTCCAACGGACTTCAACCCCACATATACTGGACGTTACGCTCCTCCCACCCCCTCCCATGAAATTACAGCTATTCCCCCTGTTTGCTACGCTACTCCCATGTGTGTTATGGGGTATTGTTGTACTTAAGCACAATGGAACTGGGTTGTGTGTAGAATCCATTCATAAACTGAACACAACGAGTGAAATGCAGTGGAAATTTTAGAAGCAATTCAAAATAACTAAACTAAAATTCGGAAGTGACCAAGAACGAGGAGGTGAAGGTTGCCAATGTACCTCTTGTCTTGCATCTTCTCTTTTAAGCCAAACTTTCGAAAATAAGCTTAAAATCGCACTACCTCTAACCGTTTATGGAACTACCGGTTTTGGACATTGACCATGACCGAAATGGTCAAGGTCATGAAGTACCTCTTACACATAGTCGATTAGACCTAAAGAGTAAAAAAGCTAAAAAAATTGCTATATTTCTAACCGTTTTCGAGATAATGGCCCACTTCTGCTATTTGACTTTCACCATGACCGAGGTGGTCAAGGTCACCAAGGTACCTCTTACAGTCTTTAGGTCCGAAGGGCAAAAAATAAGCTCGAAATCGCTCCATCTCCAACCGATTTTGGGATAATGTGCCACTTCCGATTTTTGACTTTGACCATGACCGAAGAGGTCAAGGTCACCAAGGTACCTCTTACATATCGTCTTTCAGGTCCAACGGGTCGAAAATAAGCTCAAAGTTGCTCCAACCGTTTTCGAGATACTTACCCTCTAACGTTTTTTTTTTCACATGGACCATGACTTAGAAGGTCAAGGTCACCGAGGCACATCTTACATATCGTCTTTTAGCCCTCAAAGGTAACAAATAAACTCAAAATTGCTACATCTCTAACAGTTTTGGAGATAATGGCCCATCAAAGTTTTTTGACATGGATCATGACCGAGAAAGTCAAGGACACCAAGATACCTCTTACATATTGTCTATTAGGTCAAACGGGTCCAAAATAACATCAGATAATGACCCACTTCTGGTTTTGAGATGCCCATGAACCAGAAGGTCAAGGTCACCGAGGTACCTCTTACATATCGTCTTTTAGTCCCAAAGGATTGAAAATAAGCTCAAGATCGCTCTGTCTGTAAACTTTTCCGGGATAATGGCCCTCTAAAGTTTTTTTTGGCATGGACCATGACCGAGAGGTCAAGGACAGCGAGGTACCTCTTCCGTATCGTCTTTCATGTCCAAAGGGTCGAAAACAAGGTCAAAATCGCTCTGTCTCAAACCATTTTCAAGATAATGGCCCACTTCCGGTTTGTTACTTTGACAATGGCCGAGGAGATCAAGGTCACCGACGCACCTCTTACATATCGTCTTTCAGGTCAAAAGTTTCGAGAATAAGCTCTAACCGATTCCCAGGTAAGGGTCAACTTCCTATTTTTGGCTTTGACCATGACCATTATCTCAAAATCGGTTAGAGATAGAGCAATCGCTAACGGTTTACGAAATAATGGCCCACTTTTAGTTTTTAGCTTTGACCATGACCGAGGTGATCGTGGTCATGAGCATTTATATATACTCATTATCAATTAGGAAAACCGAAACGCTGCAGCCAGTTTCAACATACATACGCATGCTGTGCGGCTCTCATTGTAGACAGTTGGGTGATCAATACGCCTAGGCTGATATCATACCAGTTCCTTTAGCTGTGAAATCAAAGCGTTTGCTTGCTTATAATTGGCGTCAAATGCAAAATTTCAATGTCCATTTTTACATATTAAATATTAATGGATTTTTTTCAAAAATAAGCTGGACCAACTGCACATCTTACTTTATGTCCTGCCCAATTTAATCGTCCTAGCCCTAGAAGTCTTAGATTTTCAAATTTTAATTTGCAGTGTCAAATAAAATATCAACGAATTTCTTGAAAAATTAAGCTGGGCCAACTAGACATGCTATGCTATGTCTGCCAAATCTGCAAAATGTTGTTCTAGCCCTGGCCGTCTCAGAGGAGTTCGCGTGACAACGTTTTTGGGGTTAAAATCTGAGATATCCTTGAGACAACATGGCGTCAAAAAAATCGTACCACTTCCCCAATCGACCTGATTCAATGACTCCAAATAGCGTCTCATATTTATCATTAGCACTGCAAAATTGAACCGCATCTCATATCAGATCTTGTCAACATAGTATGTTGAAATTAACGCTATGCAGGCCATCATCGCCAACAGCGGATAGCTGTCAACTCCTCCCTTTCACCGTTAATTCGAAGTCGTCTTCAGTGGATAACTGTTAAACCACCCCACTCCTCAACCAGTTCCCGTTAATTCATTAGCGAGTGTTGAAAAGTTGATTCTATGTAACTCATCTGTACAAACTTCGGGTAGCTGCTGCTCCGCCCCACTTTCCACTCCGCACCCTTAATCCACTGCCTCGTTTTAGTGTGTTGAAAACTTGATTTTATGCGGCTCAGCGCGTACCTCGTTCACATTCATACCCCCATCCCCTCCCCGTATGTCTCATTTTCTTTAATAAATAACTTGCACGCACGGTGCTAGGATAGCATTTACTGGTGTTAATGTAGTGTTTACTATTTCACTCAATCTCCTGTATTAGGTGTCAGTAAGTTTCCAAATGATTAAACATTAAAGAAGTCTGCTTTAGAGAGATTTCACAAAATGTTACATACCCGATAAATATGGAAACGTTTTCTAAATGTTATAAAAATGTTAAAACGTTATCTCAACGATTTACTAGCCATTTAGGATTGTTAAATGACTGTATTTTACAATAAAACCAAAAACACGTATTTTTTTAAACAAAATATGACTTCTTAGGTTTATAGAAATATTTTTTTTTTCAATAAAAGAGGAACGTTTTAATCACAGTCAAATGCAAAGATTTTGCAAAAGATTAATTTCTAAACAAATAAAAACTGTGCATCGAGCATGCGCATTATTAGCTTCGTCTTCCCAGTTTAAGAGCATATGGCAGTAGGAAAATATTTTTAAGAGAACAAATCTTTAAAGTCTGGATTTTTTAAATATCAATTTACAAAATATTGCAAGTGATCTTTTACAGAAACATAATTTGAACATTGCTGTAGTATTTTTAGCAACTTATGTACAAATGTTGGGATTAAAATCATGATTTAATTAGTAGAAAATGTATGTATCGTGTATAGAACGTTTTGAAACGACAGTTCCAAAATGTTTGAAAAAACATTATTCAATGCAACATATACTCCCTTCAGAAAAAGTTATTCGAACATTGAAAAGGTTTGGGTAAAAACTTTCTGAAAAAAGTTAATACAAACAAAAATGCTTGACGGGTGGCGTTTATGTGCATGAATAATTCACTAAGCACAATTAGCACAATCGAAGCCTGACATTGAGACCAAATAAGACCTTGGTAAAGAACAGATTGAATCATTTCTCACACAGGGAACAACTAAAGTTTATTCACTACACAGTGCGTGACAGTCAAGTTAAAGTGTACTGTTTTAAATTGTGTAGAGCTGTTTCATCCAAGGCTCACGACATATAGAGAGGTTTTGCATAACGGTAAACAGCACTTTACACTATTCTGACGTTCATTCCTGGTGTTATGTTGTGCAGGATCATTTATTCCACTATCGACCCTATTGTTTTTGGTCAGAGACGTGAGACGCCTATTGTGATGTCACATATGACGTCATAGTCAAGGACATTCCCAGCTGGACAATTATTGTTTAGTGGCAAGGCATTAGTTATTTTTAGCAAGCTAGAAGCGAGACTCGCAGTTTTGCTCTTCAAATGAGGCGAGTCAATCAGAGTGGAGATGACGTCATAGGTATTACAAGTAGGAGCTTAATTGTTTGAGAACTAGGTGAGGGTTTTCTATTGCGGCGTCATAGTCTAGCTAATAGTCATAGTCGCATATAGCTAAAATTGCAAAGTCTTGTAGACGTTTGGAAAGTCAAGTATAAAGCAATCGGATGTATGAAAAGCAAAACAGATGTGGACAAGTATTGCGAAATGTATGACGTTAGTTTGAGCATTAGTTTAATTTTGTAATTTGAAGTGAACGAAGTGTACTGAAATATGGATACACCGTGTGACTGTAGGAAGTGCAGAACAGTATTTTCCAACGTATCATTGTTCTGGACACATAAAATAGAGAATGAATCATGCATTCATCTTACATATCATCAGTGCGATAATAACGTATCGAATTCATACCCAGAGTATAATGTAGACAACTGGATTGTAGAAAATAGATTGTTTGTTTGTTTGTCTGTTTGGTGTTCACCAATTAGGATGGGTATATTAGGACGCACTTGCTAAAGAAACAAGTGGGAAAAAAAGAAGGAAAAATGAAGAAATAGTAAAAGAAGAAGAGTGAGTGGGTGTATTCTTAAGACTCCCCCACCCCACAGGGGCATGTAGTAAATAGAAATTTTGTCGAGGTGAAATGGCAAGATGAACACAAATTTGCGCGTGCAATAATGATTGGAAAAGCCAAAGGTGATTAGGATCCTGAATATGTTAAGACGTATAACAGTTATTGTTTAAATACTATTGCTGCGGCGTATTTATACAACCTTGCTAACGTACCAACGGGATCGTGTTGAGTGCTACAAGTAAAGATGTATCAGGAAGCTTTACAAAGCTATCAAATATTTTAAATAGCTAAAACCTGTGTTCAAACACTCAGCGACGTACTGTATATTGGTCCTGAAGCTGATAAACATTTATATCTATGAACATATCTACGAGGCTTGCAGATGTTACTGGAAAAACTCTCAAACAATGTTTTCCATTTCTGGATATTAGCTCGAGCAATTATCAGAAGCAAGAGCAGAACCACGTACACACGCTTCAGAGTTGAATGGAGGCAAACGTGTGGAAAATGCTAGAGAATCACTGGTAAAAAGAGTAAGAGTGCAACTAGATTTGCAAATATCAACAAATTCTATTATTTTTCAGTATCCCTTTGCTATGACCTACAGGGAGTGGAAAGACGTGGTTTGTAAAAGATATTCTGCAACAAAACATGATGGAGTCATAACCAGGTCGTATTTTATATTTATACAAACGCTGGCAACTGCTTTATCAGGAAATGAAAGAGACAATTTCAAACATAGAATTTATTCAGGGAATTGCTTCAGATTTGGACAACGATGCGTTCTTTGATATCAAGAAAACCAACGTGTTGATTCTTGATGATGTGATGTCTACCACCGAGATTGATCCCAAAATTGCCGACTTATTCGCAGAAGGTAGCCATCATAGATCCTTGGAGTGATCAACCTTACACAAAGCTTATTTCCTCTGGTAAAATGCAGTGACCCAAAGACGTAATACGCAATACATGATCATTTTCAAGTCACCAATGAGCCAGGATCAAGTACGAACACTCGGTACATTTATGTTTCCTGGACGCCTAGATCAATTTTTGCGAGTTTATGACAAAGCGACAGAAAAGCCGCATGGATATCTCGTGATTGACGCTACAATAAACACACCAGAAGAACGGTTTGAGACAAATATTTAACAAAAAATAATGCCAGTTTCTTCAACCTGCCAACAAGAAGACGCCATATTTTACTGTGCTAACTCCAAATTCAGCAACAATAATGAGCTCGTATTCGACAGCCATACTTGTGGGGAAAGCGAAGACATAAGCATTGCCGTGAGGATGACAGTAACAGCAGCTCTGAAAGTGGATCAGAAACAGAATCTGTTTGGGATGATATGGTCCAAGAGGTATAGGATGAACATGATGAAAAATTTCAAGAAAAAGTTTCAGAATATGAAGAGCAAGCACTTGGAGATACTCGTAAAAGAGCAAGTGATGACATCCGACCCATTTATAAGCGCCAACTAAAAAGGCTATTTATGAGGCGTTTCAGATATGCCCAGCATCTAGAACAAAGCGAACATTATCAAAACAGTTTAGAAGACTTTAATTATTTCATTGAAGAAAAAATTATGGCTATTCACATGATGGTATTTGGGATGTCTATGTCTCCAGCAAGGTAGTTGTTGTGTTAGTATCCAGTACAGCTTATTCTGGAGATCAAAAAAAAAAACACTTTAAACTTTGTACATTTTAACTTAAACTAGATTGACCTTGCTGTTGATGAGAAGTTCGTACCTAGACAAGCTTGTGCATCCAGTTGAAATTCAACCCTGATGAGGCAGGATCTTACCTTCAGACTGGATAAGTCATGAATATTTAAATATATTCAAAACTCAGCTCCCACAAAAAGACACCAATGTCATACAGCGCGAAGAGTTCCCTGAAGTATATGCAATCTATACCTTTCATCTGAAACCCGGAACTAGAGAAAATTTATTCAGCGAATTCAGCGTAAATTTTGAATCCTCTAAACAGGGCCCTGTTACAGCGATATACTGCCAATTTCCTTCCGGATCGATAAAACGCGCATACGAATCAACTGAAACACTATATGCTGAACGATCCGTACATTGAAAAGTTTATAGGGGTTTCGTTGCAAAAGGCCACTTACCCATTATTGTGGGGAAACCATGAATCTTCATTGTGAACATCGACCCCATTTCACTGGCTGGATCATTGGATTGCTGTATACATGGATACAGTGTGTGAACATTTTGATTCTGCTGGTTTCAAACCAAGACCTGACTTGGAAACATACTTTACAGCTAAAGACCCAAATTATATATGTAATTATAAGCGATTGTAGGCATTTGATTCTGACATTTGTGGATTATTTTGTTTGTTTTACTGTTATTTTCAATGTAGAGACTACAGTTTTTTAAATATGAATATGTTTCCCCTTAATCTTTTTTTTGATTGAAATAATTGTGCGATTATTTTATGGTATGACAAAGTAATAAGTCCACCTGAATCGATATTAATTTACCATATTATCGACATAATGGTCACTGGCGCGACGTTAACTTCGTCCATAAACCGATTTTGGTCACTGGCGCATAGTTAATTCGACCGTAAACCGGAATTAATGTTAAACATGATATGGGATAAAGCTTTCATTTTACAACATAAGTGTACATACTTTTTTGGTTAAGTTTGATAGAATTTATATTGAATATAACATCGTGTAAATTTTCAATTTATAATATTGTTGAGTGTACGAATTTATGTTATTAATTCTACTTATTAAAGTATATTGAAAAATGAAGTATAAATTTAAAATTATATTGCTATGTATATTTAAAGGCTTAAATGTTTTCCGTGTATTGTATAACACAGTTTATACTAAAATAAAACGTAAAGATCTATGCTATTGTTTCATTTATTAAAAAGCTATCCAGATCACTGACACATTTATTACTTTTCACAAAACATGCATATATATTACATTAGACCAAACTGAGAAAATAGAATAAGAACAAATAAAAAATCAAGTCTTAGTAATTTTAATTACTGCTTTAACACAAGATATAATAAAATATAAAAATGCAGAAATTATATCTTACTCGACAATATATTAGTGAGTTACATTTTAAAAAGTCTCTTATAAATGTAAAGTAGCAATCGGGAAATACACTCGCACTCTTCACACGACTCCGCATGTTGTCCGTTAGATTGTATACCCTGTTTTCTTCAGTGCTATCTGGCATTGTGCTGCTATTCACAGTTCAAGGTAGCCAAAAAGCCTGTTATATATATATCACGCAGTTCGTTATGTACGTCGTCACAACCGCACACCTCACCATCTGTCCCTCGCAGCTGCACTAAGTCGTATACTTTGTCTTCATCTATCTATTTTGTTTGGCATTGAGATTTTCCACTCCAGCGCGGTATTCAGTCGCTCCAGAGATTTCTCTACGCAAATTTTAACCTTTATTGCATGTAAATTATACATAACCGCATCCGCCTAGTTCTGAAGACATCCAGTTACAACCGACATGTGCGACCACTGATCCGGTGCTTGAGGAACCCCCAGGTTCTTTCAGAAAAGCTTATCCACTTTTCAAGATCCGAAAAGTTGGACATATTTTTCAAACTCTCCGACAGCTACAACAATTGCAATTCCATTGCACGGTTCTGCAGTATTTCTGTTCTCAATTTTGATTCGAATGTAAAGTTTTTTTTAGAACGCACATAAGTTTTATATATAATCATTAAAAATTCAAAGGCGTAGGATGTGCTTGAGTGAGTGAGCGCCAACTTTTAGTTATCATATCTTCCTTACGAGTATATGGATATGGCGCTAGTGCAGCTCATCTTCAATCTAACGCATCAAAATTGCTTTACATGCAGATCTTGTTTAAAATCATACGATCGTTTGCAAAGAGATTTATCAAAAACAATACAGTCATTTCCCATTATCTGAAATCCCATGAATTGCAACTCGCATAATATTACAATTCGTACAGTTTTATTATCCCCCATGAAACGGAGGGATATAGTTATGAGCTGGTCTGTCCGTCCGTCTGCCTGTCCGCAAAAAGTTTTGTCCGGCGGACTTCTCATAGAAGGGTATGTCATAGGAACCTGAAACCTTGCATGGTATATATATATATTTATATATATATATTAAAGATGTGCAACGTGGCATTATTGTCAAAATCGGCCAAAAATTGACGTCATGGGAAAGTGTCAAAAATGGTGAAGTTTTAGCTTGAACTTAGCCGTGGGACGATGTTTTGTCTGGCCGACTTCTCATAGAAGGGATTGTTGTAAGAACCTGAAACCTTGCAGCGTGACTTGATCTCATTTTACTTTTACAGCTTCACGGGGCATCCTGCCTTACTGAGGCTCTTATTTTCAGTTTTTTGTTTTTGGTTTGGTTGTTATAATTGCACGCCAGTTTATTTATTAATTGCAATTCCAATAATAGAAATACCATAAATTGCAACTCCATAATATTACCATTCTTACTGTTTGATTCTTACTTTCACTGTACAATTATAAAATGCATGTAGGCAGGCTCTTTTCGCAGCGTGATAATCCGTCTGGGAAATTCCCGTAAAGCATGTCCTTTGTTTCAATTTGGAACAGTTAATACAATCCACCATCTGCTGACTAGGTCTAAGAACTTCTTTGCAGTACAAACATTTATCCAGTGGCATCTCAGTGCACAGAAAAAAAACAAGCTGAACGCAATTATACGAAGTCTATTTTTCAAATTGCAGTTATCCTAGGCTTATTTCATTAATCGTAGTTTTCCGCATGGAGTTGTGATGAATCTCTTTCACAAAACATCCCTTTTAATACCCTCGAGCTATGCAACCGAACCAACCACAATTGCTTGTCAAAGGTTACTGAAGTTAAATTACTCAATCAAGTGCAAGCCAATCACCTTGCTTTTCAAATATTACTCCAATTGCAATTATACCCTCAAACATGAATTGCAATTTACCAGGGAAACTGTGGCACCTCAATGCAAAACAAAAAAAGGGAATCTCCGGCTTTGAACCTTTCTGTTATATTGCGATGAAATGGATAAAAGACCGATCTCTGACATATAGTAAATTGCAATAAAAACAACACAGAAAACCACAGGCTTTTCAAGTGGTGATGAAAGAGATTAAATACTTACCCTTGGCACGTCATTCGCGAGAATAATTGCATATTTTTAACAATAATACACAACCACGAAACTCTGATAATAATAATAATAATTAGAGTCTGTTTTTGCTAAAGCTAAAAAACGGATATGCCACAGTCTGTCAAAGGGACACGCTTCTAGTTTGAAACAATTATACATTATGTAACAAATCTAACAAAAGTCGAAGAATGGCTTGATATGAAAAAATATGTGGGCATTATATGTAGCTCGTAGGCAACTCGCGTGCAAAATTTGTTTGGGATCGCCCTGCTCGTTATTGAGAAATCGCTGCTGACAGACGAAGATACATTGCGAAATCTTGAAGTCAGAAATTAAAAAATTGCCAAAAATAGAAAAAATATTCGGGTATTTTAATGCATTTTAATATATGTGTAAAATTGGTTGCAATCGGCTGCCTTATTGTTGAGAAATCACTGCTGACAGACGAAGATACATTGCAAAATGTTAAAAGTCAAATTTTTTTTTCTAAAAATCGCCAAAAATCGAAAAACAATCAAATATAAAAATAAATACGTGGGCATTATCTGTAGGCTATAGGCAACGCGTGGGTAAAATGTGATTGCAATCGGCTGAATCGTTACTGAGAAAGCGCTGCTGACGGACGGACATACGGCAGGATGGAGTGACAGACGGGCAGACCAATAAGACTATATGCCTTCCCGAGGGGGAGATATATAATAATATTAATAATAATATTAATAACAATAATAATAATAATAATAATAATAATAATAATAATAATAATAACAGCTGGACTGTTTGTAGTATCTTTCTATTGTATTTTAAGTAATCACTTTGTCTGTCTCTGAAGATGAGATGTGGTTGTCGTTAGCTGCAAGCATGCAAACAGAATATTCGAGACATGCGCGAACGAGTCGAAAGCCCGATTTAGATCTAGATTTAGATTCAAAGCACGTGAGTTCGGCAGCGTAGCGTTCACTAATTCAGAGGCTGTTGTTCACAAAGTAGAGGTGTTTAATTTTGTTGTATTTTATGCTTCTAGAAACGCCTTGGACAGAACCCTAAAACTGAGGCCAAAAAGTGATAACACATCTGGCGTTTGCAATAATGGGACGTGGACTCATCTCTGCGATGACATAGGTCTATGGTGGTCTTATCATATTGATAGTGTGCCATTGGATATAACTGCATAGGTGTCACCCAAGGAAATAGAATTCGATTTATAGTGCATGTCTATGACTGCAGGCTAGAGTAACAGTCGCGCTAGGGTTTGAAAAAAACCCCTGTTGAAAAATATTTTGAAAAAAAAAACTTCGTACTGGTTCCCAACAGTCCCAGACAAACTGCGCACGTTCGGTTCTGAACGGGACACTGCTGAACGGGACACTGCTTTTTTATGTGTTTGCATTACAGCCACAATTTATTCAGTTCTAACTGTACGCTCACATGCATTAAAACTGTGATATGCACACTGATGTTTTGTTCCCCTCAAACATGCTGCATGTGGTAATACACGAATTTAACAAAAAACACTTTTATTGTTGGATCATAAATATACGCTCATTACTGCAGGTTTGCGAACTGATTGTTTCGTTGTTATAAAATCACACTTGTGCAACATCAGTCGTAGGTGTAGTCCTCAAAAGGCGTGTGCTTTTACAGCAATTTATTGGTACACGACTTGGATAAATGATGTAACCTGATTGGTCAATTATTGGTCAAACTTTTTTCAATGTTGGCCAGTGTGACAGGCTATCCCACCCCTTCCCCTGTACAGCTCTCCCCCGGGGGTTATACTAGGCTATCTTACTCCCCTCTCGAACTTTTTGGTGTGTTAATATATTTTGATATTTGTTCATGTGAATAAATGGACTCAATTAAACTGTACAAAACTATCTTAAACTACTTTATTGACTAAGTTCAACATAATTCAAACACAAATATAAAAAAGCATCCTTCGTCAGAAAGTTCTTTGTTTTCCTAATATCCCTTTTAGCACTTTAGAGAGTCCAGGTGGATATTTCTGATTGCTAAGATTGTCATAAATAACGTTTAAAATTATCCAAGAAGCTCTTTGTTGTATGTTCAACTTTATCTTCCATTTAGAAAGTGATACTAGGTGGTGAAAAAGCTTACAGTTTATACATACAGCCAGGACTAAGTCTTATGCTAGATTTCTTATCTAGCTCTTTTAATTGCTTGTTACAATACAAAAATAAAAATTAAAACAACAGATGTGGATTCGTTTAATTCCAATGCAGCGGCGACGTGATTGCCATTGGTAAATGCGACTGGGCTTAAACAATCAGATCAACCTTACTAATTTTGGTTATCACAGAGTCGTACATTAGAAAGACGATGAAGTCGGGTTGTAACTGTGTTTCCCAGAGGAGATAGCCTAGTCTAACTTTCTTCGCGGGAAGGGGGGAAGCTGTACAGAGGGAAGCTGTTACACCGGTAAACAACAGTCAACAGATATTGGACTTGTTTGTAATTTGTAATGTCTGCAAAATAAGAGCTGCTTTAAGAGTTAATATAACGTTTACAAAAATTCTTGTCATTTTAACCTCACGTCACTTTCTGTAATGTTCTTTCATTTTCGCTATATTACAATATTTTTGTCCGCTCGCAAATGAAACTATGATTTTCAGGGAGATGATCTTTCATACTCAAGGCATTCCTTCGTAGTCATGGCATTCTACGCTGTAATATTCTTTATTGACTACAGGGAGAACCATTCCAGTTAATTCTCCCCCTGTCACACATCTATAAAAATGACCAAAACAGAAGAAATAGCAGGCACAGTCATATATATTTTAAAATAAAGCTATCCCAGACCTCTTTAGTTTATGTTCTTTGAATAAGGTCCGTAACTGAATACTACATCATAACATTGCAATTTAATGAATGAATGACTCCAAATATACTTTTAAAATCTCCCACCTCCTATGCCTGGGTGAATTCAAAACATGCTGGCCATCCACAGCATGTTGATTGCAAAAAAATGAAGTTTTTTGTTTAAATGTAATTTAATTTAAAAATGTATAGATACAAAGTTTTCTATTTACTGTTTTATTTTTATGTAGGCCACAGTGTTAAGTAAAACGACCTTGTGTCCAGACCGTAGGCGTAATCAAATTCCTGTACGCCATCCTCGCCTCTACCGGCGTCATGTCCATAGATGACACTAGATGGCGCCACTTGTTCTCTACTGTACACCTCAGCCCAATTTTCACCTGGATAATTTATGGCAAACTTAAAGCGTATGTCATCTTCAACTATGGTACATATAGTGCAGGGCCAGAGAATATACGTTATTGGCGAGGAACGGTAGCTGTTTTTTGTTTAGATGTCTGTCGATGTAGCCAATTAAGGATTTACGTGAAACACAAAAAGCAGAAAATTGCAAACCAACTCGTCAATACCGAACAGAAACATTAGTCGCTCAAGAAGATGAAATTTCATCATTATAAATTGCGTATCGTGATAGTCGGCAAGATTCAATTGGACGGTCGCCAATAACATATGCCATTTAACGGTAGCATACAGAGAACTTTCACATAACTTCTATTTCGGCTCGTATTCTAAACCCTCATTACTAAAATAATAAAATAAGTGAAGGAAACAAAAATTTACATACGCTTGTAATTGCGAAATAAAACACAATTGAAGAAAGACCATCACGAAATAGACTAACATACGACAGTTCAGCTTATGTGATACTGAATTATGCAATATGCCCACATATATATGAACTGCCAGACAGTAGCAACATGTTTTACGCTGTTCAAGGAACATTGATTTTGCTAAGTAATTCGCAACATTTGTCCGACACAAATATTGATATTCGAGTTTTGCATTTCACTGAGTTTCCCTTTTTAAAATACGTTTGGAGCACGTCAGCTCCATTTTCTCATTTTTTTAGCTGACTCTCTATCAATTACTGAAAAATTAACAAGAACATAGAAATAGACAAACAATACATTTAACCAGTTTCTACCGGAACATCTATAATTACTTTTCATCAAGACAGAATCTAAGATAGCCTTGCAATTCTCTAATACTGTGATGGTTGTGAAGAAGTTATGTTTACCTAAACTCGATTAAACTTTTGTTTGCAATAGCCGTCCGGTGCTTCATGTTCTGTGTACATTTATAGTTACAGCATATCCATGTCTGCCTGCGGAATGTTTACGTGTTTCATGTTCTATGCACAGTTATAGGTACACCCATTTAGATGTCTTTCCCTGCTGAATGTTTACGGTGTTTATATTCTATGCACAGTTATAGGTACACCAATGTACATGTCTGCCTGTTGAATGTTTACGGTGTTTCATGTTCTATGCACATTTATAGGTACACCCATGTACATGTTTTTACCTGCTGAATGTTTACGGTGTTTATGTTCTGTGCGCAGTTATAGGAATACCCATGTACATGTCTGCCTGCTGAATGTTTACGGTGTTTCATGTTCTATGCAGTTATAGGTATACCCATGTACATGTCTGCCTGCTAAAAGTTTACTGTGTTTCATGTTCTATGCACAGTTATAGGTACACCCATGTACGTGTCTTTGCCTGTTGAATGTTACCAGTGTTTCATGTTCTATGCACAGTTATAGGCACATCCATGTACATGTCTTTACCTGCTGAATGTTTACGGTGTTTGTGTTCTATGCACAGTTATTGGTACACCCATGTAAATGTCTTTGCCTGCTGATTTTAAAGGTGTTTCATGTTCTATGCACAATTATAGGTACATCAATGTACATATATTTGTCTGTTGAATGTTTACGGTGTTTCATGTTCTATGCACATTTATAGGTACACCCATGTACATGTTTTTACCTGCTGAATGTTTACGGTGTTTATGTTCTGTGCGCAGTTATAGGAATACCCATGTACATGTCTGCCTGCTGAATGTTTACGGTGTTTCATGTTCTATGCAGTTATAGGTATACCCATGTACATGTCTGCCTGCTAAAAGTTTACTGTGTTTCATGTTCTATGCACAGTTATAGGTACACCCATGTACGTGTCTTTGCCTGTTGAATGTTACCAGTGTTTCATGTTCTATGCACAGTTATAGGCACATCCATGTACATGTCTTTACCTGCTGAATGTTTACGGTGTTTGTGTTCTATGCACAGTTATTGGTACACCCATGTAAATGTCTTTGCCTGCTGATTTTAAAGGTGTTTCATGTTCTATGCACAATTATAGGTACATCAATGTACATATATTTGTCTGCTGAATGTTTACGGTGTTTCATGTTCTATGCACAGTTATAGGCACACTCATGTACATCTCTTCGCCTGTTGAATATTTACGGTGTTTCATGTTCTGTGCACAGTTATAGGCACACCATGTACATGTCTTCACCTGCTGAATGTTTACACTGAACACCGTCTTTAATCGCAAGTTATGTACTTGTTGATCTGCTCACCTCCATCTTCCGGCTCTTCATGTGGAATAAATTCGTCCCCATCTTCTTCCAAATTACGCATTCGTGTCATTATATATTCTGTCTGTTCTTCAAGAGGCCAGTTGGGCATAAGACCTGCATGAACAACCTGTTACAAAAGTTGCTCATCTATAATCCATTTAAGGTGCTGAACAATGTTGACAAATTTGTCTTTCCATTTTTTGTGAAAGCACTCGTGATATATTCTTAGCAGTTGCTTTTTCTTCTTGTTTATATTACATTTAAATGGTATTTCTACTATTTCTATAACTTAAACGTTGCACCAGTTTACTTCTGTGTTCTTGTTAACAATAAAACCAAAAAATCTATATCACGACATATTGAAATCTGTTTCTTTTGGTGTTTTGCGCAAAATTTTTGTTATGAATAATCTAAGTGTAAAATAATTTTCACTCTTAAAATGCTACATTTATGTAGAGGGCTTACTGTAACGTTATATGTTGGAATACTAATAGTCCAAGGCAAATGTAACAGGAAACGGAAGTGTTCATCGTCTGCTTCCTCCGTCCAATCATAATCGTCCATATTTTCCAATGCATTTAGCTCATGATTACCTGTCTGTAATATACTTGCACTAAAGTAAATAACCAATACCATGTGGCCTCAAATTAGGCTATCAATGATGATAGATGAACTGCATGTATTATAAATGGCTCATCAAAATATTAAATGTCCCGCAAATTTTCTATTGCATCTCTTTCTATCTTGTATTTCTGTTTAAATTAGTATGGTTATGAGGGTAGAAAGTAGTGTTCTCCTTTGCCAAATATTTTTTTTTTAGCAAAAGCTGTTGTAAACATACCATCGGACAAAAATGAGCAAACATTTACCACTGCATATGCATTTTCGTTGTTCATCAGCCATTGAATTACTTCCAATGAATACGGTCCCTTATTTACAAAATCTCCCGCTAATATCACTATCGAGTCTTCCAACAATTTGTGGCCTAAAATGAACATAAATAACCAGCTACCGAGTATACCGATATATAATTGCATTTAAATATGCTGATTATTTGTTTCATTAATTTGGGCTATACAACTAAAGTCAAAAACACTTTATACATAGTTACTCAACAACGCCATGAAATGATTGGATAAATATTATCATAAAGCATCATGCACCTCTGCAATGATTGTCGTAAGATATACTTAAACTTCACTGTAAGTTCGATGATGTGAAATAATACGTATATTGATTGTTATTTGATATATTTATGCTCAATTGTAGTTTCTGCGACTTTTTAAATATTTTGAACTGGTGCAGGTATCGACACACAAAATACTTCTTGCACATCTACCAATGGTGGGGAACATTTCAAATCATGTATGTCAAGTGTCGACAGATAGACGGACAAACCCAAATACTTTAGTCCCCCCTTCGCGCTACCCAAAATCATACCGAAAAAAACCGAACCGAATAATTCAATG
The DNA here is from genome assembly GCA_949752745.1 of Protula sp. h YS-2021. Taxonomy (NCBI): domain Eukaryota; kingdom Metazoa; phylum Annelida; class Polychaeta; order Sabellida; family Serpulidae; genus Protula; species Protula sp. h YS-2021. The sequence goes on along the minus strand of OX457030.1, from coordinate 44,336,326 downwards.
TACCGAATCGATCCGAAATATAGCAATGGCGTAGCGTTACATCCCTAATATATATATATATATATATATATATATATATATATATATATATATATATATATATATATATATATATATATATATATATATATATAGAAGTGTACCTCCAGCAATACGGGGACCATTTTTGCTTAAAAAAACCAGTATTACGGAGACCAAAAATTTAGGGAGACCAAAAATAGGTCTTAATTCTTAGCGTGTTTAAACGTTACGAAACTACACAGCAAACAAAAAACTAATGATGTTATGGCATAGCGAATATAATATACTTTGGTTTAAAATTCAATTTGTGTGTTGACACTTGATAACAAGCTTTCAATCTGATCATAAACTTTATACCTTGTATAAACATTAGTGCCGAAAAATCAGCTTTAAGGAGACCGGGGAAAACTACCATTTTTATTTAAGATCCGCTATATATTATGTATTTAAAAATATTATAGCAACCAGTATTTTTTTTTCCTTAACTGCTCAACATGCTTACACATGGTTTAGCACGAAATTGTAGAAAAGGATAATTTAGCACTGTAAACACTCATTTTTTTCAAAAAAAAAAAAAAAAAAACGAACACTTTAGAGCAAGATGCATTGTTACGTAATAAGCATTATGACGTAATAAAACGTATCCATACTTTATATATATAGATAGTGTGTAAACAGACTTAAGGGGACTATGCTTCACACTTATACAAAACACTTCAAAGGGCATTTTTTTTATATTCATTACTCTTTTTTGCCTATCAAAATAATTTTTAAGGAATTTAAAATAACATTTAGCACTATTTTGTCTTAATAATATAAAAATCTTGCACATATTCATGAAAAATTTATGGTCTCCTTATTGTTGGTATATTTCTAGGTGTATAAACCGACTTAAGGCGACCATCTATATACAACTTGAAGAGACATTTTGTTTATCATTAAATACTACTTCAATTCTTTGCTTTCCTAAGTAATTTTGCAGAGTTTAAATGTCACGTAACAATATTTTAACCTAGAAACATGAAGAATCTTGCACCTATTTGCATGCAAAGTAGAACCAAATGCGGACTCATTGGTAATATGTGTATAGTGTCATCTCTCAAGGCTGTCGTACATGCGTATAACTTATAAACAATGCATATACATAACAAATAATAATAAACATAGGTTTAATATAAATCTTTAAAAACACCCAACTAGTAGCAAAATATGCTACTTTAGGAGACCAACTATACAGAGCTTTAAACCACAAACTTACGGAGACCCGGGAAAATCCGTGGTTTTAGCCAGGTCGCCTAAATGCCAAGGAAAATATAGAAAAATTTTGTTTATTTTTTGCTGCTTAATATGACAAGAAGAAAAAATCACAACCATTATCTACAACGTATAGGAACATTTTTTGGTAATTTTTGTCTTTCTAAACTCAAAGGTAAAAAGTATACAAATGGTCTCCCTAAGTGCTATATGTAAGGCATGGTCTCCCTATGACTAGTTATATATATATATATATATATATATATATATATATTATATATATATATATATATATATATATATATATATATATATATATATATATATATATATATATATATATATATATATATATATATATATATATATATATATATGTATATGTGTGTGTGTGTGTGTGTTACAGCGGATCTGTCAAATCAGCGACTTTACAAAGCCGCTGAAGTTTTCAGCGGTTTTGTAAAGTCGCTGATTCACTTAGCGGCTTTGCAAAACCGCTAAAAATTTAAGCGGCTTTGTAAAGATGCTGGTTTTAGAGCTCGAAAATTTGACAATTCCGCTGAAATGATCAAGTAGAAAGGGCATAGGAATATATCTATGAAATAGGCTATTTACACACCATTTTCTGATCGTTTCACCAAGATTAACAATAAATGAAAGTATGAGAGAAATTATTCATATATATATATATATAAAATTGTAGTTGCCTTACCGCGGTAGCTAGCCATTCCACTCTCAATTAAAAGATTCATAAGTTCTACAACGCAACCATGCGTGTCTCCAATCACCATGAGTCGCTTTCCCTCAACCTCCGATTCTGTGAATACTTTGTGTTCTTTGTCATAGTAGCAACTCTGTACATAATGTTGAAGTACTGCTGCCTCTGATTATGCTAAAATCTCACCGAATTTCATGTTTTATAACTAGATTTACACTGAATTACAAATACACCTTTCACGTCATTTAATCTAAAAATGCCATTCTTTATATAAACGTGTCGCTCAAACTATGACTGTAAGTAAATGCATTTTTCAATGCCAAAATATTAATTCTATGATTACACCTCCATAGTAATATTTTTCTTCCGCTAATGCAACATATTAAACGTAACCATGGTATATTATTATGAAAATAGTAAAAGTTTAAACCAACGTACGTAAGCCGCACCAAAAGAGCTAAGTAGTAGTATTAAGAGTTCCCGCACAGCTACCATTTTGCCTCACGACTCAAAATGTTTAGAATTTAAAAGCCTCTATCTATGTGTGCGTTAATGTTGCATACTATTAACAACATTTCGCTTCCTATCTTTGGTGTTTTCAGTGTCACAGCATTTATCATTCATTTGGTGGGATCTACCAGACGTCTTCATGACAAGAAATAAAATTTGCACGCAGTTAGACTGGTTGAAATCCACGGGAACTTGAAACATACAATTTAGAAACAAGTTTTAGAAAAAGTAGTAAAACGTTGCAGCTCAAGGTAAAAAAAAAGGCCCACCAGTTCTATTTACGATATGGGTCATCAATTCAGTACATTGAAAACATCGCAATATCTCCATTTTATTTTATCACGCCAAAAGCATACCCATGGTAATATAAGGTGCAACTTTTGGAATATCGATTGTGGCTTTCAAAAGTTGAAAACCCAGAGATCAACGTATTTCGAAATCTTTTCACGATGTTAAACATTTCTGTAACCTCCTGTATGTGGTTTATCACTAGTCACCACCTGAAGACTTTTCATTTCATTTTCATTTCATTTGAAACCATATCTTTACGGCGACTGTGGCTGCAACTTTGCCAAAAATATCGGGCGTACTCTGCTAAGCCTTGGCACTGTTCACTTCCCTTTCACCTATCTATAGTTTATCTTACACTTATAGAAGAGCTGAAGTACAAACTCAAATATAACATATAACCTGCTTTGGGTACTCCTTATCTTGCACCCGGTCCCCCATATCTTAACAGCAATCTGTGACTTGTAGATAAGGCTGTTCACGCCTGATGCCATGTGTGTCCTATGGTGTATCACAGCAAGTAGCAAACTGTCACATGTTATCGCTATTTAGGTGAATAGAATTATAAAGGTAAAAATCACACGTCACAATTAAATGTTCGCTACGTTCGTTCTACTTTTTGTTCGCAGATTACATGATTTTGTATAAATGGCGCCTTTAAAAGATAAGGCTTATAAAGATCGTGCGAGGTTAAATCCAAATTGCCTAACAGAAATCTGTAGATTTTAATTCAAAATGTGCGTTTAGCCAGCAGTTTCAGCTGAACCTTCTTAATGCACTACCAAGCTTTATCACGAAAACGATATGTGAATATTTTGATTGCACGTGCACGTGACAATATTTCTTATCTTGTGCATGTAATTTAATTATCTAGATGTGCATGAAATATAAAGGCCAAATCATGTCAGTAAGAATAACTAGTTTTCTAAGGGATTTGCCACAGATTTCTAATCCCATCCGTAAATCAGTTCTAATTTCAAAAACTGAACAACTGATGTTCGATCAATGCTGTTGCGGTTTAATTTTGGTGTTTTAGCAGTAGTAAGCATTGAACTTCTGATGGTCACAAAAATTTTGAGATTAGAAATTATAATCTAAAAATTAGGTTAGAAATTTGTCCACTGGAAACATATGATCCCTATGCAGCTCAAACTAAAAACAAAGCGTAATCTCCGAACATGCCGCAAAAAGTACCCATCTTTTTTGGTTAGTTCTAATGTGAACAACCCTGAAATATCACAAAGATAACGCTTCATTATATACATTTGGCCATTATTAAATTTTCCGGTTTTTCCGTTAAACACCCTGGTATAAAAGTGATAAGGGCACACTTCTGCGACCGACAGGCGACCTGCGCCCAAAACCTTCAATATTTAATTGCTCATTTCTTGCACTCCTTCAACATATATTTTTCCATTTATATTGGGTTTCGGGTTGTTCCATGAAAAACTGTACGAGTTTGGTGTATGAAGAGGCACGGGTCCGTGCATCTGTCGATGAATGCACGCAAAGTGTATTTTTGCCGTGAACTAGACTATCCAAATCTCAAACAAACTTTATAGGTAATAGCAATCTTTAAAAACTGGGGAATAGCCAAAATATAACAGTAGGTAAGCAGAAATAGTCCAGTTATCTGGATTATGTTTCAACAAAATTTGTTGGCAATTACACGAAGACCACTAAAGTTTCAAAGAAATAAGGACGGCGTAACAAAAGGACGATCGGACAGATTACTGATGTGGTCCAGGTTAAAAATTTCACATTCTTTGTAATAAATACCTTCTTTTTACAAGCAATCGTAGAGGGCACAGCCCCCAACCGGGGCCACATACAAGTATAAGGCCCCCAATCACTGAAGACTATATTCCAAGCCAGTAACAGAAATGTAATTTGGCAAAGTTTACGTAACAAGTAAGGTAGGTGAGACGGGAATTACGACACGCAAATTTGACTAAAACTGTGAAATCGTAAATAGTTAATTTTGCTGGATTTGAACATTACATGGGGTTGGATTAATAACTCAAAAAGCTAGATCAAACGTTTGTGATACTGGTGATCAGGGACTGCTGTAATTTCTTATTTTTTCTCTGTTGAGAAGTGCTAAAGAAAATGTATACCTGCATGACTTTCCTTTCTCTGAATAAGGGAAAGGTCTATTAAACACATAACCGACGTGACTAGCAAATGTGACGGGACTCAGCTTCTCCACCACGTACATTTATGTTTGTGCACATCGTTATTCAACAGATGTAGGCCCTATAGCTTACTAAGTTGTTTATTCATAGGTCTTGCAAGACTACAACTGCGACTTCATACACACACGTTTTCAGGATATTCTGTTCCACAACAGTTCTTATTATACTTAGGCGTGTGTCGAAATGAAATATAAAACTTTGATGTATTTAACACATAATCGACGTGACCAGCAAATCTGACGGTACTCAGCTTCTCCAACATGTACATTGATGTTTATCCACATCTTGTCCAATAGATGCACAGCTTATTGTAAGTTTGTTTATTCATAGGTTTTGCAAGTCTGCAGCAGCGACTTTATATGCACACAAGACGTTTTACAGATGTACCGTTACACCATAATTCTTGTTATAGTTAGGTATTTGTGTAATGGAACATAATACTTTGGTGTATTAAACACATAATCGAGAACTTTTTAGTCACCAAAACCTAATCACAGATCCTAATCGAGAGCCTTTTATATAGAAGCCACACACTACCTTTCATTGAAATCCACCCAGCACTTCAGATATGATATTCACAAGGTACATTTTCTTCATTCACATCCCTAAAATTTCAAAGTCCAATGGTGACCTTGAAAGTGGGGTCAAGGTCATCAAAACCTAAAGAGGTCAAGAACCTGTTATATAGAAGCCACACACTATGTTTCTGAAATCCACCCAGGACTACTTGAGATATTGTGTTCACAAGGTACACTTTCTTGGTTTATATGCCTATACTTTCTAAGTCCCATTGTGACCTTCACAGTGGGGTCAAGGTCACCAAAACCTCATCAAATCGAGAATATTTAATATAGAAGCCACACACCAAGTTTGATTGAAATCCACCCAGGACTTCTCGAGATATTGTGTTCACAAGGCACATTTTCTTGGTTTATACACCTAAAATTTCTAAGTCCCATGGTGACCTTCAAAGTGGGGTTAAGGCCACCAAAACCTCAGGTCGAGAACCTTTTATATAGAAGTAACACACCAAGTTTGATTGAAATCCACCCAGGACTTGCTGAGATATGGTGTTCACAAGCTTTTGTATACGGACGGACAGACGGAAGACGATCCTATAGCCCCCGCCCGGGTTCCCCGGTTGGGCGCTAAAAATAACACTTAAAATATCCGATTAAGCATTTTTCCCCAAAAGTTTATTTTGTCTGCGTTTCAGTGGTTGCCCCTAAACTTAACACTGTATTATATATTATCTGGATTTCTGCAATCCCGTATTATCGCCTACGAAATGGCACGAAGCAAACATTATACGACCTTGGTTTTCGTTGGAGCGGTCATGAAAAGAGGATGGCTGGTAAACTGACGGGCGCTTGGTGCCACGGCACCATAGGTAACCCCCAACTACTGATTTAGACACTATGAACATCTAACAAGGACAAACCGACGGCTGTGGCAGGCATTTCCCTATGGACTAAGGCCACACAACATGCATAACGTAAAAGCCAGCATCATCTTCATTTCTATTTTATTTCTTTTTCTTCGTTTTGTCGATCAACACTGAAAACAAATTTGTTACAAAAAGGACATAATACTTAACACCGTTTAAATATACATACGAATATTCCGTTATTCTCCACAGCAAAGAATTTGAACAGACACAAGGCAACTTAACATGCAACGCTGGCTACAAGACAGGGAAGATGGGACACGTAACCCCCCCCCCCCCGCCCCACGGCACCATATGACGCCTATGGACACTAAGCGTGTCTCAGCTGTGCGCTGATTGGTGCATTCTGTGGCATATCTTAAGAAAATCACGTCATGTGGACAGTCAGTCTACAAGCAAAGCCACGAACTGATAAACAGTAACATAAATATACAGTGTCCTACTGAATATGGATCACCTTTGGATCTGCAACGATTTATCCGGAATCACAATGTTCTGTACAACAAATACAATCTCAATATGAACGGTAAACGACCTGAGATATTTAACACAATCAAACCAACCATCATCGAGGGTACAGCCTTCAAAAGGAACGGACTGCGGCCAGTGAGACCCTGAAATTGGGTCAAGGTTAAAATGTAAATGCCTGCCAACTATGAAAGGGTATCTACAAATCAAATATCACAGGAAACGGAATATCAGTGTGTGAATAGCAGCATGTAATGCGGACGGAAAGATGAACAATATTAAAACCTATAGTTCCCAGTCGGGGCTTAAATCCCCGGTTGGGGACTAAATATATGTTACAGGGGATCCGTGTAATCAGCTGTTTCATGAAACCGCTAAACAGTTCAGCGATTTCTCATGAAACCGTTAAAATTTCCAGCGGTTTCATGAAATCGCTTGAAATCTTGAGTGTTCTGTTAGGCAGAATCGCTGACGGTTCAGGGAATCTGGGTAATACAAAAGCTAAGCAGGTCCGGAAAAAGACCAAATAAACAATTATGTGAAGTCAATTCAGTAATCCTTTACTGGCCTCAGTAGTAATTTGACCTGTTGTAGCTGTTTGAATAACATCTATGTCAATTGCAATCACTGTGAACTGCAATTTAAACATTTTTAGCTTATTTCAATGGTAATGCTTCGAATGTCTGAGTAGCTGTACGAAGTGCAATGGCAGTAATCCATGAAAGATCTCGAGTGGAATAAATTGCAGGAGATTTCAGTTAAATGGTATTGCTTCAAATGCCTGAGTAGCTTTATAAGTGCAATGGCAGTAATCTACGATAGATGGACTCCAGTGGAATAAATTGCAATTAATATTAACTGCAATTGCTCCTTATCTTAAAAGAAATACTTCAAATTCCCCAGTACACCGAATTCTATGGAATAAATAGCAATTTCTGTGAAGTGTTATTGCTGCTTATCTCTAAGGTAATCCTTCAAATAAACGAGTAGGTATTTGAACATGAAATGTAGCTGATGTAATTGTGCGGATACTCTGGACCCCGCAGTATATCAGCGCACATTTTTGAGACATTTTCAGTTTAAAGTTAAACAAGCTATTTCAGCTCGTCTGGGCAACTGACAATGGTGGAATCAACAGAGGATAGATTTAAGAACGAACTGTACAAAAAATATCCACTTTGTCCGAAAGTGTGGATTGAGAAGGAAAAATATTTCGAAACTATCGAAGAAATCAAAGCTGCGGCTTCAAAATGCTGGGCAAGACTACTATCTTCTAATCAGGTGCGTTTGATAATTAATTAATCAATTCAATAAAATAACAATGGAAGTAATGAAAAACAGGACCGTCACGTGACGGTGGTCCAGGTGACCCGTGCTCTGATCTGGCAGCGCGCTAAGCTCTGTTAACTCAGGTGTCGTTAGAACTCCGTGACCACTTGTATTTTTTGCAAGTTGTTAGGAAAAATACATGCCAATGTGTACATTTACAATGATCATATTTTTAATTTTTTCAGGTATGAAGTACTTCGGTGTGGCGATGTCGAAAAGCTCATCAAGAACAGAGGTCAACGCGAAAAGGAACTGTGGTGTTGTGTGTCTATTGAAGACCCGTACGATGCAATAAAGAGGGCTAGAAATTATTGACCTCATACAAAGTGAAGATGACCTCGCAGCGCTTACGCCCACAAACGGCATGCCTGTACCGCCGGACCAGCCTGATCCTCTGCCGCAGGAGCCGCAGCCACAACAAGTTGTACCGGAAGTACCCGAAGCTGCATCAGAAATGCCCCCAGTGGTTCCGGAAGTGCCCGAAGTTGTATCAGAAATGCCCCCAGTGGTTCCGGAAGTGCCCGAAGTTGTACCAGAACAGCCCCCCCCCCCACCCCCGTGCTGGCCCCAAGGTCCTCCAGTGCGAATGCAGAACCCTGTCGGCATGTCGCAAGAACCACCAGTGTTGCCGCAAGAACTCTAACGCTTTCGCAAGAGCCCGAATTTCTACCAGAAGAACCCCCCGGTGCTGATACAAGAGCGGAAAGCGGTTCTTCTGATACGGGAACCCGAAGAGCCTTCCGATATGAGCGACTTTGTTGTCCCTCGAAAACGCTCGATAAAGCGCACGAACGAGAGTGTACAGGGGTTGCACAGCCTTCACAAGCCGAGTGAAAGGTAAAACGATCACGCGTTGAACTTGCCCACGGCACAGCAGGAGGTATTGTTGCACTACCAAATACCTGTGGTAGACAAGAGTTCGTGGTGATCCTAGAAATATTTTAGGTGTTATAGTTGATCGTGATCAAAACAACATGTCCACCATTGCAGTGAAATCAGGTGTCCTTAAAACCAATATTCCAGAAGTCTGTTACAAGAATCGGATGTTAATTGCAATGAGTGTATAGCGTTGTGTCAAGCTGTAATTCAACAGCTGGAGTTCTGATGGACTAGGGTTTGTCAAGTGCAACTGTGGCGGTTCAAAGCGATGTAAAACGAACAGGTGTTAAGTGTTTCAAAAACAAAGTTAAGTGCCACAGCCGAGGCCATGCATGCCTTTCACGCAGCAACAAACAGCTTAGCAGACTCGAAATCGATAATTGATATGTGACAATTTTGATTTTATTAACTTAAATTAAAGTGAATAATTTATACTTGTCGAATCTTATTAGCTTTTACCCGTGTCTTAAGTTGTTATTGTAAAGTAAACGACAGAGTAGTTAACAGTTTGATTGTAGATCTTATTAGCTGTAAGTTGTTACTTAAATAGTGACTGTGAAGTAAACGATAGAGAACATTGATTATAGTTCTTGCACAGCAGAAAGAAATAAAATTATTGAAAACTTGGGATATGAAGTTTCTGCATCAAACGAAATCATTTCAGCGATTTCATGTAATCCCTGGCCGTTTATTTCAGCGATTTCATGTAATCCCTGGCCGTTTATTTCAGCGATTTCATGTAATCCCTGGCCCGTTTATTTCAGCGATTTCATGTAATCCCTGGCCGTTTATTTCAGCGATTTCATGTAATCCCTGGCCCGTTTATTTCAGCGATTTCATGTAATCCCTGGCCGTTTATTTCAGCGAGTTCATGTAATCCCTGGCCGTTTATTTCAGCAATTTCATGTAATCCCTGGCCCGTTTATTTCAGCGATTTCATGTAATCCCTGGCCGTTTATTTCAGCGATTTCATGAAATCGCTGATTACATCGATCGTCGTAACATACACAATATTCTCGTATAAACTAGACTGGCAACCCGTTACACACGGCCTACCACTGACCCAGCCCGTGAACTGATCTGACATCAGTTATACCAGTAAATACTTCAGATGAGACTCGATGTCTTACTGTTCCATACTGTGTATTTAGTTCACGCCATTTTAATCACATTTTCCTGATTAAACAAGTTATTTTATACATGCCTGTAAATCCCCTAATTGTAAACAAAAAAACATCATAACCTGATTTATAAATGAACACGATTTCGTCGGTGATGATAATGGCATTCATACAACAACTAGGCTAAAAGCATCGGTGGAAGGCCATGTTCTGCCACAATATACACATGTATTTGAAGGGAGTTGTATAAGAGATTTAAGTTGGATAAAGAAACAAATATTCTATTCATTTTACAACTTAATTCCTAACAAAACTTGAGTAAAATGCTCTCTGTGCTTCCGTACTCAACCGTTTACATTTGCCGTGTTGCCAAAACATGAACAGTCTACTTTCAAAAACAGCGAAAAAGAAGTGCGCAGCAAATGAGTCACTGATGACCCAAATGCAGTATAACCGCTGGCAACGATTACCACGAGCTAACACTGCAGGGCAGCACTGGCACACAAGTCAATAACAGATGCAGTCACACTTCAATGCTCAATCTAAAGAAAGCATTGCCACGAAACCCATAAAAATGCCTCTGTATTTTTTTAATCTATTCAAAAAAAATGTTTTAATATTTCATGAAAACAGTGACTCTTTGAAACAAAATCAATAAGCTATCGAAGTTCAAAGAATATCGGCCAAAACTCAATAACAAAATAGTAAGCCACAATCCACAGGTTAACAAATCGCTGTGACTATGGCAAATCTAGACGACAAGTTGCGACTTGTTTCATGGTCCAGTATTCCTAAGTCGCTGTTTTTCAGCTTCTTTCAGACGAAATGCAATAAATGTCCTACTCATTCAATGTTTGAGACAAACCCTAATACGTTCCTCAATGGGAGGTGATCAATATTCAAAGCAGATGCATGACATCACAAAAATCTTCAAATTTCATTGGCCCACTGTAGTTACTATTAGTTGACTCATCAATGAACGTAAATATATTATGAATGAAAGTAAATTTATGACTGAAATTGGAACCGTCTCAAAAAAAAAAATCCCCCAAGCGGAATGTAGCACTATAGGAAGGCCAGCTTGGGCTGGCCTTCCAACAAAAAACTGTCTATGGTTGGAATAGCTATAAATAGCATCGTGTGAACTGCAGGGTACTGTGCCCTCAAAATCATACTGACAACCGGCCATCCATGCATCAACCACAAAACCCGCGATATGAAGTAACTGCCTGGTGCAAATCTATTTCACGCGTAACTACTTGATCAAATAATGCAAACGGTAAGACTCATCTGTTCGGATTTAATCTTACCCGTTAAAAAATGTTTGAGACATTAAGTATTCCGAGTTATACAATCCAGAAAGTTTTTCCATATGTTACATATTTCACGCTATCAAAGTCCATGAATAAAGCCTGATTATTGTAAACCACGCGGGGGGGGGGGGGAAGGGCTTTAGCATTATAAATTCTATTTAGAACATTAAAATCACATACGCTTTTATCACTGAAATTGCTTGACACGTCACAGCACCAACACAAAAAAAAAAAAAGTCGCTATCACTTGATAGAAAACTGAGCAATGCATCTTCAAAACTGGAAGACTCGCAATAATATAATATAAGCAAAAATTTCCTATGACCAGAAAAACTATGATTTTAGTAAGGTTTTCGCCATCGAAAAGAGGCAGGGGGGAGGGAGGGGCAGGGGCAAACAATATAAAAAAGGCTTTCAGGAAGCACGTGTGAAGCACGTGAGCCACATGTGAAGCACGTCTCCTATGTGTTTATTGAGCCGATGCCGTGCCTGTCATCACTTGTCACGTGATTCCCCGCTGGCTGGTATTCACTGCGCATGTCCGCCTCCCCCGGCTGTTCCGCTGACTGTACGCTGTCCTGTGCATCAATTAATTTCTCTCTATCTTCGGTTGTTGAAGAGGCTAATGTCGGCAGCGGGGTGACATGAAAGCAGAGCTTCTCTATGATCATATATACAAGCATCTGTAGACTCTGAAAACACAAAACGATTTAGTTAGTTAGTCAGTTAGTTAGCTATATGGTTTTTTTAACGACACGGCCAACCCTTTGCGCGTCATATTGTGTCTTCATAACACAAAACGACCAGAAAAGTACAACCACATTGTTCAGACTGTAAAGACTTATTATCAAAAGGGTGAGACTGACTGTAGCAGCATGACATTATTTCTTACAGGTCCATTTCACACGCCCAGACAAAATTTGCGGACACAGCTGTTCAATTTCCTCTAATTATACTATTGATCAACGACCTGCGATCATTATTCAAGACGTAAATTTGACAATAACTTCCCCGTATTACGTCAGACAAAAAAAAAAAAACAAACAGACAAAATATGCATGGGGGCGGGGGGGGGGGGTGGTTAAAAGATATTGCCATTTTTTCTTTTTGTTGTTGTAAACTTACAGCGTAGGCTATCATAGCAGACACAATAGTGGATGAGGTGACAAAGCCCAGATTATCGTTCAGAATCCCGCCGCATACCGGCCCCAGAAATGCACTACAAAGAGAAAAATGTAGATGAAGAAACGAGTGCGCTGTCTGCACAAAGAAGTCCCGTCAACTGAACGTAAATATTCATGCGCCACCGAAAACAAAGTTTCTGAATTTTTTTCTTCGACTTTTTTGCATGGTATGTTTATTTATTTGTATTTTTTAATGAAGAAGAAAATGTGATATTGTAACCGAATTTGAAATAAAATTTATCCCAGCACAGTACATAAATTACTATTATAGCAATTTGCTCTATTATTATTATAATTCTTATTATTATTGTTATTGTTATTATTATTTCTACAGATTCTGTTTGTATGAATACTCACCCTAAATTACTAAATGCGTTGTACACCCCGGCAACCAGGCCCTGTGTTTCAATGGTGTGCTGAAAGCCACGCCTCCTATAACCACACGTCAATCACTCAATCACGTCAATCACTCAATCACGTCAATCACTCAATCACGTGTCAACAACTCCACGCCTGTTTTTAATTGTTTTTTATCTCCTTGTCAACAAAAGTATACAAAATTTACACAATATCAATAAAACATGGGAGAAAAGCATTACCTGGCGGCGTTGTTAAATTCCTGATACGTCACAACAATGGCGCCCCAGCCAACCCCAGCCACCGCAAGGCTCACCAACACCACCCACAGCTTATCCCTGCAATCAACGCACAATGGTTTACGCGTAACCATGACAACAGAACACGGCACAACACAAGTCACCCCGGCCACTGCCAGGCTCACCCGCACCTTATCCCTGCAATCAACGTGCAGTGGTTAACGCGTAACCATGGCAACAAAACACGGCACAACACAGACCACCCCGGCCAGGCTCACCCCCACAGCCTACAGCTTATCCCTGCAACCACCGCACAGCACTTTACATGTAACCATGGCAACCAAATACATATTGCAAAGTAAACTAAATTTCCATAATCCAGATATTCGAGATGCACTGGGAAGGAAGATATACTGTAAACTGAACCATCAACAGTTACGGTTACTAAGGACAGATACTGTTAATACTTGTGTACTTACTCTGGTAGAAACGGATAAATGAAGGAGGGACCCAGCCCTGCAAAACCGGCAGCGCTCACCAGGGCCCCTACCGTCATAATGGGCCGTGCCAATGCCTACAAAGTAGAAGGTGGAATTGTCTGTTTTTCGTAAATGTTTTTCACTCGCTGTTCTGTGGTTTGAGAATCTACCACTATACAACCCCAATCGTTAGATTTAAGACAAAAAATTAATATGTCCTGAAAATAAATTGTGTAGAGATAACAAAGAATCACAAAAGCCTGTTCGTAAAGGGTATCAATATACGGCTATTCAAGACACCGCTGGAAAACGGAGCACTCGCCACTGGAAAACAGAGCACTCACCGGATACTTATCCGCCAGAGCACCGCAAGATGGCGCGAGTATAACGACCACTAGGGGTGCTATCAAAAATATAAATCCTATCACTGTTGGTGACAAATGCTACAAAATAGAAACATCAACTCTCGAGTGACTGAATGACACAAATGAATGGAAAACAGGAATTACCACAGTAGTAAGAGGATGAAAAAAAAAACTACTTGTACTGATAATAGCAAAGCCTCTGGTATATACACTGTACTCTAACAAACAGAGGATCAAAATTAGTAAATATACCACAGAAAAACAAGTCAGTGAGTCTTAACATTTAAATGCACGCGGCAATGCCGTCGTTAAAGGGTTAAGGCTGCACGACTGTGACATACCGTTTGCGTCACGTGGCCAGCTTTTGACGGCTTGAGGCGAAGTTAAAGACTGTGTTTTCCAGTCCAAAATCTTTTGACCCAAACGGTGCATCAAACGCGGTTTTTTTATTTTATTTACGTATTCCTTGCTTGACACGGAAATAAATAACACGCTGTGCGGAACTCATCATGATCGGCTTTAGCGGGGTAAAGATGTAAAACACACCGCTCGGAAGTTAGATGGCTTTTATTTTGTGTAGCAAATGCAGAACTATCGATGCACATGTTGACCCAAATTTCATTGTACAAATACGTGAGGTTTTTCTTTCTCTAAGTTGCCATTCTTTTGCGCAACGGACGAACGTAGAGACGGGAGGGCAGGCGGGAATATTACAACCTTCCCCCCTCCTTCCCATAGGACTCGCCAGGCTGGGAACTAATAATAATTAAAGGATGACATAACACTGCAAGACAGACGTTGATTGGACTTCCACGCCATCACTGGTATGTTGCATCGGGTAATCTATTTTTATACTCGAGGCTACGGTTGTGGGTCACGGGAACACATAAACCCCACCCACACTACTTGCGACAAGTGAACATGGTGTTTCTCTGAATCATATCATTTCAATTTATTTTATTTAGATATATGCTCACGTATTTTTCAAACACTTACGTATTCGTTGTTTAAATGTATAGTGAAAACAACATCAATATAACCGATAGCAAACTGGCCAATCAGCGCCAAGTATCCAGCGATTGGAATGACGGGAACTTTTAGCAATTTCCATTTTGGAATTTTTTGCTCTGAACTTTGCTTTTCTTCTGGTGCTTCTACAAAAAAACAGAAAATCACCTCATGAGTGATGTGCCGTTTGTTGCGACGAGAAGTATGTTCGACTGGTTTCATAAACAAAACTAACGAAAAAAATCTTAAAATTCAATTCACAGCAATGATGCTTTTTACGTCACAATTGCTCTAATTCAGACCAATCAAGAATGCCGCGTGAAAAGAAGGCGCGGATGCCAGAAACACACCATACCTTTCGGAGATGGCAGTAGGAATATTGACAATACACCCGCAGCAATGAACGTTGAACCAGTCACCAGGAATGGCAGGTAGAACCCTCCGGCCTGTCAAACACACACGAGCTGTATTACTTTTTAACAGTTCCTTTTAATCATCAGATTGATGTAGTCTATTTAAAGCGCTGTATATAACTAAATATGGCCGATACTGAAGGTGATCAGAGAGGGTAATTTGTGACTAGAGAATGAATACGCACCTCGTACAGTAAGCCTCCGATGGGTGGACCAATCATGAGGCCTATACAGCTGCACGCGTTCAAGATTCCCTACAAGCAAAGTACACTGTTATCACTGTCTTGATTCATACACAACTAAATTACCATATCACCCTAGTCACATTTTAAAAACTTCTAAAACACTAGAATGTGTATGTCGCTAGGAAATGTGTAGGTGGTTATGGCCGTGCTCACTGTAGGTACTTACAATGACAGTAGACACGTGCTTGGGGAAGGTGTACGTGGCTATGGCCCTGGTTACTGTAGGTACTTACAATGACAGTACACACGTGCTTGGGGAAGGTGTACGTGTCTATGGCCCTGGTTACTGTAGGTACTAACAATGACAGTACACACGTGCTTTGGGAAGGTATACGTGTCTATGGCCGTGGTTACTGTAGGTACTAACAATGACAGTACACACGTGCTTGGGGAAGGTGTACGTGGCTATGGCCCTGGTTACTGTAGGTACTAACAATGACAGTACACACGTGCTTGGGGAAGGTGTAGGTGTCTATGGCCGTGGTCACTGTAGGTACTTACAATGACAGTAGACACGTGCTTGGGGAAGGTGTAGGTGTCTATGGCCCTGGTTACTGTAGGTACTAACAATGACAGTACACACGTGCTTTGGGAAGGTATACGTGTCTATGGCCGTGGTTACTGTAGGTACTAACAATGACAGTACACACGTGCTTGGGGAAGGTATACGTGTCTATGGCCGTGGTCACTGTAGGTACTAACAATGACAGTACACACGTGCTTGGGGAAGGTGTAGGTGTCTATGGCCCTGGTTACTGTAGGTACTAACAATGACAGTAGACACGTGCCTGGGGAAGGTGTAGGTGTCTATGGCCCTGGTTACTGTAGGTACTAACAATGACAGTACACACGTGCTTTGGGAAGGTATACGTGTCTATGGCCGTGGTTACTGTAGGTACTAACAATGACAGTACACACGTGCTTGGGGAAGGTGTAGGTGTCTATGGCCGTGGTCACTGTAGGTACTTACAATGACAGTAGACACGTGCTTGGGGAAGGTGTAGGTGTCTATGGCCCTGGTTACTGTAGGTACTAACAATGACAGTACACACGTGTTTTGGGAAGGTATACGTGTCTATGGCCGTGGTTACTGTAGGTACTAACAATGACAGTACACACGTGCTTGGGGAAGGTGTAAGTGGCTATGGCCGTGGTCACTGTAGGTACTAACAATGACAGTACACACGTGCTTGGGGAAGGTGTACGTGTCTATGGCCGTGGTCACTGTAGGTACTTACAATGACAGTACACACGTGCTTGGGGAAGGTGTACGTGGCTATGGCCCTGGTTACTGTAGGTACTTACAATGACAGTAGACACGTGCTTGGGGAAGGTGTAGGTGGCTATGGCCATGTTGGCTGTACTTGATGCAGCAGCCGACACCGATTCCAAGGTCCGTGTGCAAAAACACATCACTATATAAATCATCCCCGGCGGACACCACTCCAAAATTCTATACAAGGAAAGAAATGAAACCCTGATTTTTATTCACCAAATATCAATAATAATATGAAGTTAGTCACTTACTGTTAAGGTTATTGTAGTATTATTTAGATAATCCATAAAATGACTCATTCTGATACACTTGAATCGTTTTTAGTAAAATCGAGGACAAACAAGATGACAAGAAAAGTCACACCCGAACAGAATGGCACAGCTTCCGCACACACACATGCCCGCCACGTACATGAACTTCGGCCCAATTCGAGCAATCTAAAAACAATAACAAAGACACCACTGCACTGCTTTCAAACGCCATTTCGTTAGATTTGAAACTGCTTTGATAAAACAAGTCTATTCCGTTTGATATCGCCTCCAACAAAAAGGATAAAAAGCTTAAAGTGGTTTCGCGCACTGTAATGAACACTTCCGGTGTATCACGGCCGCTCACACAGAACACCTCTCATTCAATGCACCATGTTGAAAACACACAAGCGAAGCTGATTTGCCATGTAAACATGACAGGTGCCCTTTCCTACCCAACATTTCAGCAAAAACAACCCCCTCGCCCCCCGCCCCCCCAAAAAAAATAGGCTTCTACATGAAGCACCGAAAATAACTCCCTCTACTTACGAAATGCCCCCACACGGGACACATAACGAAGGACACGAGCTGGAAGCTGCCGAAGATGAGCCCGATCCACGTCTGCGACACCCCTTTCTTCACAGCCTGTACATATCAAGTGTGTATTAAACATAAACTCACATTATAATGTCACTATATCTTTTTGTTGTACTCTTTTGTTTTTTTTCATTTATGTCGTTATTTTTCTTCATTTTATTTTGTATTTTTCTTCTGTTTGTACGATTTTTGTTTTTGACATTGTTTTCTAGAAAAAAACTGAGCATCATTTTCGGTTAAATGATGCCCTGTATTCACGATTCATCATTGTGAACACTAAAATTACACGCACGTTTAGGCACCGCTACTATCTGATTATGAGAAAATAAAACTGAGTGTTCCTGTTGTTAACATATATAAAAACTGCGGGAAGTGTTAATCATGTTAAGGGGGGGCGAAATATTCTAACGAATATTTAACTGCGTAAGATACGGCCACACAATCGATTTTAACTAACTCAGCACACATATTAGGTGACCTTAAGACATGCGTTGTATAAAACAGCTGACCTCTGAAGAGATCTATGCGTTACGTATAAACATAGAGCGGATGGACATTTTACAAAGTAGTTCCTCTCTTTTACGAGTACCATTTTCGCGGAATTCCCAGTGGGTCTGTGGAGTAAAAAGGTGTTATACACAACAGATAAAACCGCCGTGGAGGTTGGCTGTTGACAACAACGCAAGACATGAACGATAAATGGCAGAAACTATAGAAGAAATACACAACGACACACCCCCTCCCCCTCCCCCACTTTCGGTCCTTTGTTGCTCCCGTAAATCGCAGATTCGCAACATCTTAAGTTCTAAATCTTAATTCTAGTGCAATCGCAGATTTCTTACTGGGTCTTTTTCCACGAGGCATACTTATTAATCGAAAAAAGATGTAATATTTGCACCGCCCCCACCAATTTAGTAACCCGCCTGCTACACTAAAAAAAAAAATAACCCCCCCCTCCACCCTTCATGGACTTGGCCAAACCGAATAACTTGCGAGAAAAAAATCCAGTGCATTTCTCACGTGTATGCCTGAGAAGAGCAAACAGGTGCTAAATATTCTACAGAGATACCACTTTTCCTTTAGCGACGTCCATAGCAACCACTGGTAGCGCCTGAAAACATTTTAATTTTTCCTACAATAAAGCCCTCAGATACCCCTCCCCCGATACCCCCTTCCCCCCCCCCCCCCCCCCCCCTCCGCAACAGACTTCATACATCGTCCCAAGAATTTGGAACTAAATACTTCTGGTATAAGTGTGTTGCAAAACTGCAAATGTACTACGCAACAGAGCACGATATTGACGAAATCATTTGTTTTTTTTTCGATGTCACAGAAATTACCGGAAATGTGCGTACCTGTGTTGGGAAAAAAGGAGCCAAAAGGGACCCAAACATAGAGCTACAGACGGTACAGAAGCAGAGAGTGCCTACGGTGAGCAGGTCTCGGTTAGAGAACAGACAGCAACGCGAGGAGGTGGTGTTACCTTCTGCAACAAGACGTAATTGCAAGTGGTGTAAGATTCTTCGTTGTCGAATCTGCCACGACGCATCTTGTATTTTATCTCGTGCGACTCCTGTTAATCGTCGGAAGAGGCCGGGGGAAGGGGGGTGGTGGTGAAGGATTCATTTCTCACATAAAAAAAATGAAATTTCGATTAGGTATATTTCTGTCGGGTGGAATCCCTTCATCACAATTAAACACCCTGTGCAGATAAATTCCTTTAACTGCTCCTGTAGCCAACAGCAGTTTTGAAAGGTATTAAGTTTTACTTTTATGTTAAAAGATACTCTTGTAAACACTGCTTGCGTAATTCAGTTCAATGAGCTGAATTCCCGTGTGCAATGTATAATTAACTGCACAGTTTTTTTTATGACTACCGGGCAGGCAATGTATGCAATTGTTATCACAATCAAGAATAACCCAACATACACAAAAAATATTTTGCCAAAGATATAATTGAAGGAATTAGTAATGGTAGTACAAGTAGAAAATTTTCACTGTAATTATGTCAAAATCGTGCCAGAGATATAACATTCCTTAAGTGAAGTCCCAAAGTAAAAGCCTGAGTTTTCCAAAGACGCCACATATAGTTCCCTATAATTTATGACAGATTTCACGAATCCAGGTCTTTTACAATATACAGTATATATTCGTTACTTCGAAATCGGTTAATTCGAATTATTGGATAATTCGAACAAAAGAGCCCGGTCACAACGTTTTTTACTACACATTATACCAAAAAAATTCGAATTAACGAATATACCGATTAATTCGAACAAAATGAAAAGTGGCCATTTTTATATTTCTTGTTTTAACTCAAAATTACTAAGAAATGACTGAACATCAATGGTTATTTATCTTTTGTGCTTATTTGCAACGAAGAACCACTCAAACACCATTGATTGTGCCACAGACCTCAACATAACCAAGGCATTAAAGAGCGACGTTCATCGCGAATCCACTCCTTCGCAGCTGAATCCAAACTGTGCCAACTCACTCCTGCTGACATGACGCAGTTTGGAAGTCAATATGAATCCACATCAATTCCTTTTATCTTTTTAACCAATGAAATTAAGATTTAGTGTATGGAGTACCTTATTTTAACCAATAAAATCTGCAGCTGTGAATTACTCATCATGGGAGTAAATTCAGTCTGGCTATAAATATGACATGATCTACCTGAAATGTATCAACATTTTTGAATGGCTAGTAAACGAAAATACAACGATCATACATTGGAAGTGAAATACAAAGCAGTAAAAGAGGTTGAAAGAGGCACCAAAAAGGCTCAGATTGCAAGTGACTTCGACATAAAGCCTAGCACGCTTTCAACCTGGATAAAGGAAAAGGAGAACGAAACAGTTG
Organism: Protula sp. h YS-2021; assembly: GCA_949752745.1. Classification (NCBI taxonomy): domain Eukaryota; kingdom Metazoa; phylum Annelida; class Polychaeta; order Sabellida; family Serpulidae; genus Protula; species Protula sp. h YS-2021. The sequence goes on along the minus strand of OX457030.1, from coordinate 44,315,507 downwards.
AGAAAAAGCGCAAGCATTTAAGACTTGCAAAGCACGAAGATTTAGAGAATGCCTTGTTTAAGTGGTTCTGCGATGCCCGAGCTCATAATCTGCCTACTAGCAGGTCTATTCTGATTGCAAAGGCACCCCCTAACATCAATACCTTTGCTGTCAATTGCTGATGTAAAAAAATCTGAAGCCAAATATCGGTTAGTTCGAACAATTTCGCCGGTCCCAGCTTGTTCGAAGTAACGAATATTTACTGTATTTTCATTGTAACCTGCGTCAAGCCATTATCCTACATATTTCGGAAAATGCGAAGTACAGTGTACATTATTTAAAAAAAAAAAACATGGAAGGAGAAAGAGATACAACTCTGTCAACTGAAATCCCGGGGTATCTAAGGCCAATTAGGCGAAAATTGCAGCTATATCTCTGACACGACAAAACGGACTTTTCTACTCGACAATCAATACACGAAACAATATTATCGTATGTCTAGCAGACGGCACAACACAGTCAATGGTAAACCAACAACGAAACAACACAGATGATATGACAACAACACGCGAAGCAACACAATCAGCTGCTACAACTACAACGAAACAACACAGTCAGATGGTAAACAACAACGAAACAACACAGATGATATAACAACAACACGCGAAGCAACAGTCAGCTGATACAACTACAACGAAAAAACACAGTCAGATGGTAAACAACAACGAACAAAACAGTCAGATGATAAAACCATAACACTAGAAACAACACAGTGATACGGCAAAAACTACACATTCAGAAACATGAACACAACATAACAAAGCTTTATCACCTAATATATATATATATAATATATAAATCTAGTAAAATCTACAAAATTCCATTTTAGGAGACACACTACGAAATCTACGAAAGGGGCAGAATAATACGTAAAATAGATTTTAAAAGCTTATAGGTTGCTTTTTAAACCTGAAAGTGCACTCATGTAAAGGAAATAAGAATTTTGATGATTTTTTCTTATCATTTTATATAATTTATCAAAAAAAAAAAAATTGCAGTCGAAACGATGCTTCCATTGGGAAGAGTCCGAATATACGAATTTGCTTATAGCGCGGTACCGGAGCATAATAAATATCCTTTAAAAAACACAATGGATGGAACTTAGTTTGAATCAATGCAAACGTGCTTTCTAATGCATTTGTAAAGAAGCGTTGTAGACAGGAAGTTAAGGTACACCAACACCGGACCTCAATTTTTGAAAACACCATTTCTCACCTCCATCGGGAAAAACGGAGCGAGAAGGGAAATAAACATCATAGACATTGTATTTGAAAAACATAGAGCAGCTATTGTTAGGAGCTGCTTGTTTGTGAAGGGGCAGCGGCCCCAACAATGTCCACTTGACGTGTCAATTCCTACAAAACAAATAAATAAAACACTACAACAAACCAGGCCGGAAAAAAGCTACGGCGTACAGTCAGCTGAAACGGGCAAACCATGCCCTTGCTTACCAAGCTATCCATGTGACAATTTCCTTGATTGTCAAACAGATTTCCTGCAAGATTTTATTTCAGGTATTACAGCATCAAAACTAGTGCATTTAGAAACGATAAAAAAAAAAAAAAAACTACGCTGTTTTAAATCTCATCTTACTGACATATAAAGATGGAGTTATACAATGGCGTCATAAAACAGGGTTCATAGCGAAAGCCAGACGTCAAATTCCAGGATTTTCAAGGACATTTGGAGGTAAAATTCCAGGATTTTCAAGGATATTTGCAGGTGAAATTCCAGGATTTTTTAGGATATTTTAAAATGAAATTCCAGGATTTTAAAGGATTTTTCCAAGAAACATTTTAAATTCAAGACTGTTGTTTATTTGTACTTCTAAACCAACGAATTCGATTATCTATATGTACATTATATTTTTAAATCATACACACAGGAAAAATAGGTACATGTATACTTCATAAATTAGAAAAAAAATTAAGTACAAATTCCGAATTCCAGGATTTTCAAGGATTTCTTGTCAGATTCCAGGATTTTCCATGATCCTTGAATGATTCTGCCGAATTCCACGATTTTCCAGGATTTACAGGATCGTTATGAACCCTGTAAAACGCCGGGTCACGTGAGGAAGATTGTGTGGCGTATGTCTGACCGTGTTCCTCCGAGTCTTCGTCAATTTTCGGCAGTGTCCTTTCCTCTGTTGGCGCGTGAGCATCCGCGTTAATACCGCCAGACTGCTCTGTCCACTCATTGGCATTGCTATCTGTTGCTGTCCCCGTCTTGAAAGACATGCAAAAAAAAAAAAAAATCCCCAACACTAAAATCCTATTGAACTACAAGTTTAGCTAAGTAATCCAATATGAACGCTGGGGTGAATGTTCATTTTAAACTTTATTTCGACATACAATTTAAACTCAACGCATGGACATCTTTTAGTTCTCCTTAAAAGAAAGAAAAACGGCATTACAAATTGCTGATGAAATGTGTTCCGGAGTAACATAAAAGATCCGTTTTAACAAATCCGTTCAGTACTTCGATTTCACCAATTCCTGTCGTTCCAATTTGAAAGCGAATTAACAGTAGCTGCAATTACACTAGAAACATTTTCTCATAAACGGTAATTAAAACACTCACCAACTTGTCCGAAATTGCTGAATGAAGTGAATCATTGGAATGGCGCCATGATTGAGGATGACGGTTGGATCCCACGGAACCTACCGGTGTGTTGGAGGGAGTGACGGTTGGCGAGTACCACCTTGTTGGGGAGCCCACTGGGCTGTGGAGAGGCGAAGGTGTTGTGTATAAAGTGTTCATGGCTAGTGGCGATAACTTCCTTGTTTACGCATCATTTCTGTGGTACACACAAATGACTGGTGTATTAAAACATGCACGATGTATGAAGAGGTGGTGAATATTTCAATATAAGCAGATTCACAACCACACAGATTTCCCGCTTTTATATCAAGGTTAAAACCAAATATTCTGATTTTTCACGAAGTCCTGTTTGTGTCATAAAATATCACGATTACAGGATAACGGTGTGATTAACCCCACCACTCACCCAAGAGTATGGCAAGAACGAACATCCAATTGTATAGGGACAGCAGTTCCTTCTTGGAGCCAATGGGCTGAACCTGTCTGTCTTCACGGATTAGAGAAACTTGTGACTAGGATAACTTTCTTTGGAAACATCAATACATATCACACCAGTAAACAGTCACTCATAAAGAGTAGTATATTCTGCTATGTCCTTATTTCAAAGAATGTCCTTAAATACACAACAGCAGAACAAAATGTGATTCCAGGGGCAATATGCGGTGTCCATTGATATGTAAACATGCAACTTTCAGCTTGTGTTTTCGACAGTTTTATCGCAATTGAAAATCTGGCGAAAAGCTTTCACATTTCGACTGTATCAGGTTAGGATAAACGATACTCGTAGCAAAATGGGCAAATTTCGATTTTATCAGGAATATGTTCACAATGTGAAAATGGTTTGAAAGCTGAGATTTTGTCTTAGTATGAGTTGTAAAGTGCGTATATTTAAAGAAACTTATGATTTTTGTTGTTTTATTATTGTATAACGTGTTTATGATTTATCAAAAATGCAGTCGAAACGACACGTCTGATAAAAAGGTTCGAAAGAGGGCTCATGTTATCGGCTTTTCGACTTTGCCCCTGCCTACGAGTACTTGTCTGTGTCCAAAGTAACTGCAACCAAAATTTGTGTCCAGACTAACTGCAACCTAAATCATGCACTGAACTCAGTATTCTTGTTAGAATTTCTTCAGTAGCATTCAAGAAAACGCCGTCAGTTCACTACAAGATAATCCGGTAAAAAAAAAACTTTGGCAAACCCTAAAATGTTGTCACGTGCTAGTGTTTTGAAACTAATTGCAGTAAACAACGAAAAAAAGTTCGCAAAAATAAGATGCGGAAAATATCACACCTTTGGCAAATGAAGTTTTACCTTCATGATATCCAGTTGTATCTAAAAGTTGCATATTTTTGAAATGAGGACATTACAAATCTACACTTTTCTTCCTACAAATCTCAGCCCTAAACTGTGTTCGGGCTTTCGGCTATTTCCGTAAACTCAGGCTAGATTGTTGGAATACCCCGGAATTCCTTCTTTTAATGTCCATTTTTCTGAGCAACGAACAACTAAATAACAATATCAATAATTGCATTTGATTTTAATAGAGGCTTCCCGTTGAGATATGTTTCGAAAGAAAATTCTTAAAACATGGAAAACTACGTGAGCCAACAATTTCTTCAAAGCCTAGATACCACATCTACGAGTACTGGAAAAAATTGCAAACAGCACTTTTTTTTAATTTTTTTAAACTAATTAACTTAGCAAAAACATGTTAATATTAAATTCATATCAAAGATTTTTCATTTTTATATATTTATCAGTTTAGATACGTTTTACCAATTTGTTTATGCAAAATTGTGGAACTGCAGAAACGGATACCCCATCTTGCGGCAAGATTTGCAAACATAATTAGTGATCGGCCTTTGGAAAGATTGACCGTGTTTTATTGGACGTATCTGAAAAAAAATAATAAATCCAGATAATGTTTCGAAAATGTCCCAATAAAACACTTCAGATACTGTATCGAGAATAAAAATGGCTGCCGGAGCTTTGGTGCTTTTCTCTCTAGTAGAGAGCAACCCAAATTGCGAATTGCTATTGTCAATAGTTGTATTTCTTCTGTAAGTTGTCATATGTCAGTTTTGAATCGACGTAAGTAAAGCAAAACTGTTTCACTTTTGGGCGATAATGGCGCGCAGGTGCGCAGAAAAGGATTATGGGAAGATTATCTGAATGTAAAGCTCGATACACTTGAGAATGTTTCGAGACATTATCGAAAAACCAAGAAACATTATCTGATTTCCGAAACATTTTCGAAACATTATCCTTGCCCAATAAAACGCAGGTATTAATGCCCAGCTACGCCATCTCGCGTCCATATTTTGCAGTTTTAACCAGTGGGCGGGGCTTGAACAAAGCCCCGCCCGCTCTTTTTGTAAGGCAGTGAATGTCATTCGTAACTCCTGGCACCTGTAGGCGGAGCTCGTGCTTTTTACTATACACTAAACTTCCATTCATAAACTCTAGTAAATCCCATTCATTGCTCTGGTGAAAACAACGCCTTTACGATTTCCTTTCAAGTGTATGTCAAATGTATATATTACCCTTGTTCAGAGGTCAGTTAGACACAGTTTAATGCACTGAAATGAAAGACAATTCACATGAATTCTTCGTGCAGCAGTTTGCTTTTGTATGATATCCTTTAAATGAAAAATATAATGGCAAGTGATCCGTAAATCAATGCATATAGAATGTGTGTGCGGATTTTTTTGGGGGAGGGGGGGTGGGGTGGGGTGGGGAGGCTTCTCTCAATTTTATTTCGAGGACAGGTGGGGGAGGTTACGTAACGCACCTCCACAAACACACAGGAACTGTCCTTGGGCCTCCAATCGGGATATGGTTCTGACTACGACCTTTTACAAAAAGTCAAGGCATTACCCCAGTGCACAGAACCTGGATACACAGGCCAATATTACCCTCGCCCCGCCACTTATAAACATTTAGGTGCGGGGCTGAATACATTCTACCTTCTGAGGTTGTGGTATCCACCACTAGAGGCTTAGAAGGTCATTGATTGCATCCTCAGTAGCATAAAGCAATAAAACAGATTCATTAAAAACGATGGGAGATTGTAAATGAATGTTTTGCATAAATATATAATTTACCACTGCATAAAATGCCAAACGGATATCAGGGGAAATTTAAAAGGAAAAAAAAAAACGTTCCGGACAGATGTGCAGACGAGGACTGTTGTTTACACAGTCCCTATCTATGATGGCGGGGAATAAACAATAGGTTAACAACATGGTTTTTACAAAACGAGTGTCCAAGGACATTGTGACCATGTGAGATCTAGGAAATCAAGTATCAAAAGCTTTGTTGGGTCGCCAATAAGTGGCAGTAGCATTTTTGAAACTTGTTGCTGAAAAATTTTCAAAGCCTTTGCCCAATCTGTGGCGGATTAAAAAATCTAATTTCAATGAAGCTCTTTTAAAATGGCGCCATTTGCCCAATTTTTAAGCAATCGCCACCTCCCCCCCCCCCCCCCCGACCAAGTATTTTTTCACTTATCGCGTTTACAAGAAATGTTAACGAAAATCCTTAAATACACAACAGCAGAACAAAATGTGATTCCAGGGGCAATATGCGGTGTCCATTGATATGTAAACATGCGAACTTTCAGCTTGTGTTTTCGACAGTTTTATCGCAATTGAAAATCTGGCGAAAAGCTTTCACATTTCGACTGTATCAGGTTAGGATAAACGATACTCGTAGCAAAATGGGCAAATTTCGATTTTATCAGGAATATGTTCACAATGTGAAAATGGTTTGAAAGCTGAGATTTTGTCTTAGTATGAGTTGTAAAGTGCGTATATTTAAAGAAACTTATGATTTTTGTTGTTTTATTATTGTATAACGTGTTTATGATTTATCAAAAATGCAGTCGAAACGACACGTCTGATAAAAAGGTTCGAAAGAGGGCTCATGTTATCGGCTTTTCGACTTTGCCCCTGCCTACGAGTACTTGTCTGTGTCCAAAGTAACTGCAACCAAAATTTGTGTCCAGACTAACTGCAACCTAAATCATGCACTGAACTCAGTATTCTTGTTAGAATTTCTTCAGTAGCATTCAAGAAAACGCCGTCAGTTCACTACAAGATAATCCGGTAAAAAAAAAACTTTGGCAAACCCTAAAATGTTGTCACGTGCTAGTGTTTTGAAACTAATTGCAGTAAACAACGAAAAAAAGTTCGCAAAAATAAGATGCGGAAAATATCACACCTTTGGCAAATGAAGTTTTACCTTCATGATATCCAGTTGTATCTAAAAGTTGCATATTTTTGAAATGAGGACATTACAAATCTACACTTTTCTTCCTACAAATCTCAGCCCTAAACTGTGTTCGGGCTTTCGGCTATTTCCGTAAACTCAGGCTAGATTGTTGGAATACCCCGGAATTCCTTCTTTTAATGTCCATTTTTCTGAGCAACGAACAACTAAATAACAATATCAATAATTGCATTTGATTTTAATAGAGGCTTCCCGTTGAGATATGTTTCGAAGAAAATTCTTAAAACATGGAAAACTACGTGAGCCAACAATTTCTTCAAAGCCTAGATACCACATCTACGAGTACTGGAAAAAATTGCAAACAGCACTTTTTTTTAATTTTTTTTAAACTAATTAACTTAGCAAAAACATGTTAATATTAAATTCATATCAAAGATTTTTCATTTTTATATATTTATCAGTTTAGATACGTTTTACCAATTTGTTTATGCAAAATTGTGGAACTGCAGAAACGGATACCCCATCTTGCGGCAAGATTTGCAAACATAATTAGTGATCGGCCTTTGGAAAGATTAATGCCCAGCTACGCCATCTCGCGTCCATATTTTGCAGTTTTAACCAGTGGGCGGGGCTTGAACAAAGCCCCGCCCGCTCTTTTTGTAAGGCAGTGAATGTCATTCGTAACTCCTGGCACCTGTAGGCGGAGCTCGTGCTTTTTACTATACACTAAACTTCCATTCATAAACTCTAGTAAATCCCATTCATTGCTCTGGTGAAAACAACGCCTTTACGATTTCCTTTCAAGTGTATGTCAAATGTATATATTACCCTTGTTCAGAGGTCAGTTAGACACAGTTTAATGCACTGAAATGAAAGACAATTCACATGAATTCTTCGTGCAGCAGTTTGCTTTTGTATGATATCCTTTAAATGAAAAATATAATGGCAAGTGATCCGTAAATCAATGCATATAGAATGTGTGTGCGGATTTTTTTGGGGGAGGGGGGGTGGGGTGGGGTGGGGAGGCTTCTCTCAATTTTATTTCGAGGACAGGTGGGGGAGGTTACGTAACGCACCTCCACAAACACACAGGAACTGTCCTTGGGCCTCCAATCGGGATATGGTTCTGACTACGACCTTTTACAAAAAGTCAAGGCATTACCCCAGTGCACAGAACCTGGATACACAGGCCAATATTACCCTCGCCCCGCCACTTATAAACATTTAGGTGCGGGGCTGAATACATTCTACCTTCTGAGGTTGTGGTATCCACCACTAGAGGCTTAGAAGGTCATTGATTGCATCCTCAGTAGCATAAAGCAATAAAACAGATTCATTAAAAACGATGGGAGATTGTAAATGAATGTTTTGCATAAATATATAATTTACCACTGCATAAAATGCCAAACGGATATCAGGGGAAATTTAAAAGGAAAAAAAAAAAACGTTCGGACAGATGTGCAGACGAGGACTGTTGTTTACACAGTCCCTATCTATGATGGCGGGGAATAAACAATAGGTTAACAACATGGTTTTTACAAAACGAGTGTCCAAGGACATTGTGACCATGTGAGATCTAGGAAATCAAGTATCAAAAGCTTTGTTGGGTCGCCAATAAGTGGCAGTAGCATTTTTGAAACTTGTTGCTGAAAAATTTTCAAAGCCTTTGCCCAATCTGTGGCGGATTAAAAAATCTAATTTCAATGAAGCTCTTTTAAAATGGCGCCATTTGCCCAATTTTTAAGCAATCGCCACCTCCCCCCCCCCCCCCCCCCCCCCCCCCGACCAAGTATTTTTTCACTTATCGCGTTTACAAGAAATGTTAACGAAAATCCAAGATGGGGGCCGACAGTCATTTTAAATTTTTCAATCGAGCCCAAAATCAACAGAAGCCAAGAATTAGATCTGGTAAATATGTGCACAAGATTTGGTGATAATCGTCCATGTGTTTTTTAACTTAACGTGTTTACACGAAAAATTCAAGATGGCGGCTGGCAACCATTTTGAATTTTTCGATTGGGCCGTAAATCAATTTTAGCCGAGATTTTGACCCGGAAAATTTTGCGATCGAGCTCAAAATCAATACCAGCCCAGTTCTTTACCTGATTACTCCCTGCACAAAATTTTGTGATGATCGTTCGAGTACTTTTCAGGCTATCGTGTTTGCAAAAAGTTGGTGTCAACAAAGATGGCCGCCCGGTAGGCATTTTGAATTGCCCGATCGGGCCCAAAATCAATACCAGCCTAGATCTTTACCTGATTAATTCCTGCACAAAATTTTGTGATGATCGACCAAGTACTTTTCAAGCTATCGTCTTTACAAGATTAGCGTGACGGACAGACAGACAGACCTCCCGACGATGACAATACCACTTCGGCAATTTTGGCCGAGGGGTAATATACGTACATACAGACGACAGACACCCGAACGAATACGAGAAATCAGAATATTGAAATGTTCAGCAGCTCCGAATAAGAGTGTTACGCGACGTGCGCACGCTCAGGGAAATCACTGTTAACAGTCGTCAGTGAGGAAGAAGAAGCCCCTTATAATCCCTTCATATCAGCATATCAGACCCAGACTCCGGTTTCAGCCACATCTTCCTCAGCTAATAATCGTTTAGATGTATCACAATATCAACCGTTTTTTTTTTTCGACTTTGCTTCCTGCCCATTTCACCTAGCAACGACAAAAGCTTTGTCTAGTGAGGTTGTTCAATTGCAGAAAACTTACGAGGATAGTTTCATGTTCTACACTAAGGTAATATAAACACTTTTTTAGGTGACACTGCAGTGCTGCTGGGGTAATCCGATATTAAAGGATAGCTGATTAAATGAAGGTAATCCTTGAAGAAAAAGAACAGTTCTCGTAGCATTTATTATGCAAAAAATTACTCGGACATTAAGTGACACTGGATTTAAAAATCCAAGTGAGCATCTTAACAGTACGACGTTTTCATCTTTAAACGACTGTTGATCCCCTAATTAAAATATAAAACTTGTAACTTTTCTCCAATTATCAAAACAATCCAATTGGACATGACATTTCTTCTTCTGTTTACATTTCTTCCCCAAGGCGATAATTGAACGAAAAATGTAACTTAACTGAAAGTAAACATCTGTGTAAAAATGCACTGTTTTATTTGCAGCGAAAACAGAGATATTTCAATGGCAATAACACACAGGAATAAGTGAGAAGCGAAAGAATTAACAACAACTCAACGTCCTAGACGGCGGCCATCTCTTTTTAACTTACGAGTCAACAAAAGAAACACAGGCCTAGGACACTAGAACGCATACTTATGAAAAACAGTCATTCGATTTTAACTATCTGAAAGCCATACATAGCAGCATTAAAGAAAAAAAAAACTGATAAAAAAGTCAGATTGATCGGGTCTTTAAAAACTTAGTGCCAAAACAGTTCTCTGTATAGGACGATTCACACGGAAACCGAATGCACATTGCTTTCATTACTGTATCAACATAACCAACAAAACGCTATAATCAACTTTCAACAAAACAACACATTCTACGGTTTCATGAAATCCCTAATTACACAGATTCCCTGTAACATATATACTCTTGTCACAATAAACCACTTGTAACCATCCACTGTATTTTGTCCTCAAATCTGAACCTAACAATTCAGTACGTTAAACTGGTATGGCAAAAGTAATATTTCAATTACAAACCCAAACTATCACCTATTCTAATTCTAAAAGACGCTGCAACACAACAATCTATCAAAGATACCGAGTAACTAGCCACTAAAAAGAATACTGGCAGTGCCAAATTAATCACTTGAGTTGCTAAAAATTCAACAATCTACATATCTTCAACAAACAATGCTGATGTGACTGACTGTGCTCTGAAGAAGAAATATATATGGATAAATTTATAAACACGAGCTGGGTCTATAAAAAACTAGAGCCTCAGTAAGGCAGCATCCCCCGTGAAGCCGTAAAAGTAAAATGCATGAAAAAGTTACAGGTAAAAAATAATGATTTTTGACAGCTTTCTTCACATGAATTTCAAAATAGCAACTTGTATTAAAATATTTATAACACACTTTGAATAATCCTTAAAACACATGCAAAATGTGCAATTTTTACTATTCGCATGTATTCCAGAAACAAACGTCGAATGCAGAAATGTAAATAAAGTACCACATAGTAACGGCCACATAAACATCGTGTCACGGCTAAGTTCCAGCAAAAAATTCACAATTTTTGACAATTTCCCTCGACGTCAATTTTTGCCCATTTTGACAATAATGCCAAGTTGCATATTTTTAACATATATATTTTCACCATGCAAGGTTTCAGGTTCCTATGACGATCACTTCTATGAGAAGTCGGCCGGACAAAACGTCGTCTCACGGCTAAGTTCAAACCAAAGATTCGCCATTTTTGACAATTTCCCACGACGTCAATTTCTGGCGGACTTTGACAATAATGTCACGTTGCACATCTTCAATATATATATTTTCACCATTCAAGGTTTCAGGTTCCTATGAAGGTTTCAGGTTCCTATGACATACCCTTCTATGAGAAGTCGGCCGGACCAAACTTAGTACCTTTTGACCAGCTCATAACTATATCCCACCGTTTCACGGGGGATAATAACCCTCAAGGCACTGGGCCGTTGCTTTTTAGCGACACATCGGAAGCTATTTTTCTCTCCTGTTTCCTTAGCAACTATTTAAAAGCCCTAGTACAGTCTAGCCATTGTCACCTTCTTAAATACAATGTTAGTTTTCGCTCAAAGTAGCCGCATCCCATTCGGATACTGTTGGAATATTTGTCAACCCTGAGGCAACCTCATCCCTGTCGCGACGCTTCGCCCGCGTTCACGAGCTGCCTGGTTTATAGTCACTGAGGAACTGCTCGATAATGCACTTTCGGTCTTCAATGTAGCTCTGCCAAAGGAGGTAGTTCTGCACTATGATGGGCAAACACAGCGCCTCAATCTTCTCCTTGACACTTTTGTGTCCAAGCAGCTTGAGAATCTTCAGTCGGCTGATTCCTTTCAAGCCCATTGGCTGGTGAGATTTCTGCTGAATGTACGCATAGATGGCGCTCCAGTTCTCATCGTCGTCTGTCAAGCCGCCGCTGTTCAGCTTCTCATTCAGCCAATCGTGGACTTTATTGAGGCAGACGTCAGCGGAAAGCAGCAGCAACGTCAGCTGATAGTCTTGGTCATGAATGGCTATCTGCAGTGGTGTCAAGTGCATGTGCTCTGCGTTGTTCAGGAACTCAGAAAGGCTACACGTACGCTGCGTGGCTGTAATGTCCACGTGATATCTCAACAATAGCTTCACTATGTCCGTGCGGTACCCGATATCACAGGCAGCCAAAAGTGGGTACAGTCCATAAACGGATACGTAATCCGGGTTGGCTCCTCTCTCAAGCAGCCACTCAACTATCTCGTTGTCTTCGATATAGCGCAAAAGCGCGGTGCGGCCACTTTGGTCCATGACGTCAATGTTTGCACCGAGGCGAAGTAAGATGTCTGCCATCTGACCAGGGTTCTCCGTGCTCCGAAACTCACTGATGGCATGGTGGAAAGTCGGTCGGCCATGGATGTCTTGATATTCAAATTCAGAGGGTGGAACTTTTGCTAAAATCTCCATGGCAGCTATATTCTTCGCTAATATGGCTGTGATCAAAGGCATCTGTCCGTTGTTATTTTTTTGGCACCGGTCGGCACCTTGCTCTAGCAGATATTCACAAGCCTGGGGTCCACATTCTTTGGCGGCGAAATGCAAATACGAGCTAAAATAGGGTAAGTTTTTATTGATGTTTTCGATGTCACAAAGAAGACTATAAAGGTGAGAGTGACTGAAGAACAGTGCGTACATGAACGGGTCGCGGTAAGATGAATCCTCACTGTACTTCTCCGCTCCAATCTCGAGCAGATACTCGATGACTTGCTTGTAGCCGAGCATACTGGCATAATGAAGAGCCGATCTTCGGCTGTCGTCCCGCGCATTGACATCGCATCCGTGTGCAATAAGCGCTTGGATAATCCGCAAATCGTACGATTTTAATTTTTGCAAACAGCACGACTTTATCTCATCTTTTAACGGCTTATTCAATTCTCCCTCCCCTTTATCGTTGGCTGTCGGCTCTCCTCGCGTTTGATCTGGTTTTTCGTCGGAGCTTGTGTCCATTTTTTCGCCACTGGGTTGCTTTTGTTGTTCGCAATTATTTTGTTTTGTTTCTGCAGCAGTGGACAGAAGTCTCACGCATCTAGAAAAAAAAGATATCTGTATTATGCATAGACAGTCTACGTTCCAGTTATACGAGACCGCTTAAAACTGGCCATGCTTGTAACGTTTGTCTTACAGATCAGAAAGGCCAAGTCAAACAAGCAAGTGGTAAGATGGAGCGGGGGGTGGGGGGGGGGGTGGGGGGAGTGGGTGAATTGTCCTACATCCATTATACCTGACAGCATCCAACAGTGCTGTGCTTCCTTGTACTGCTGATGTGTGCTTAACATCTACCTCCTTCAAGGTCAAGGTGAACTGAACCAGCTCGTAATTACCCGACCGTACAGCCGAGTGCAGAATGTTTCCGTAATGGCCTGATTGCAAGAAAACAGGACGACAGTTTCAGTCATAAATTTATGCTTATAAATTTATTTCAGTTCTTACTATTATATACAGTTTTTCGGCCTGCATTCTGCAGGAAGCCAGAAACCCCAGTTACTGTTTCCACTCATTTTGTTTTTGTTTTTTAATTTCAATATGAAACAAAGAATGTTAGAAAGGCAATACAGCGGAAACTCGCTACAACGACACGACTGAAACCGGGCAAACTTGCCACCATATCCAAAATGTCGATTAAACAGGAAAAAACTCTATGGGTTCAGATATTTACATCGCAATTCGCTGCATGACGGTATATCTGATGTCGTGATAACGCGATTCTGCTGCATAGCCCTTGTCGTTGAGACTGAAATAAACTTCACCTGAAATGGCCAGGTTTTTACAGTGTTTCACCATGACTTTGAATGACTCAATATCGCCCAGCTCAGCGGTGGTGCAAATAAGCGGGCACCAGGAATCCACGATGTGCATGTCCACTCCGAATTCCGTGCCATCCACCAGCAGCCGGTCAATCATCCCAGCCTGTTTAGTAGTGATAGCCATCATCAGCGCGTGCGAAATTTCAGTCTTGGGCGATAACTTGGGAAAGATGACGTCGTCGGGGACTTGCGGCTCCTTCTTGTCCGTTTGATCACCGTTTTCCTCTGGTTTCTCTGTGCTTTTCACATCAGTGGCAGCGCTGCCTTCGTCGCCCGCTTTCGACGTTCCCGCGTCAGTCATTTTGTCTGTCTGTTCGATGCGGTGATTCGCATCACTTTCACGATTTATTTCGCTCTCTGTTTTGCCACCAGGTTGTGGGACACTCTCACCTGCTTTACCGGTATTGTCTTTATCCGATGTGGATGGAGTAGCCTGTAAATCAATAATTCACAGAATAGAAAAAAGTTTTCTTTCAAATATTTCATAATTATACACCATTATAAGAAATGTCAAAGCTCCTGTTTACGTAATACTGCACCCCATCAATTTCGAGATTGCTTTAAACACTGGTAAGAAATCTCAACTCCAAAAGATTTAAACGAAAAACCATCTCAGTTTCATGCGCTGCTATCTTTCCGCCTTCCTCCTTTTCTGCATTTCCTTTGTTTTCTTTCTCTTCTCTTTCTTCGTTTTTAGGTTCAACTACTTCTTCAGCCATCTGTTTTTCTTTTACTAGTTTCAATTTGTTTAAAAGAGTTTGGAGTAAGTCCATGTCCTTCGAGGCTACTGCGGAAACCAGCGACCTACGAAACGAACCATTCTCACTCGTGAATTATAATACAAGTCTAAGACAAAATTTCCACAAGTACAAGTCTAAGACAAAATTTCCACAAGTTTCCACATTGCGTTCAGAACATCAATTGGTGACAAGCTCGACGTCAGTCACCTAAAAGATTGTATCTGGAAACATTTTCAAGAATCAAGTTTCAGTTAAACACTGCTGTGGGAGATAATTGTTATTTCTCTGTCTTAAGGACACGGTTAGATAACTTATTTCGGGTCACTATTGGTACATTTTATACCTAAATCCCCCATACCAGAACAAATCGTACATTCTTTCTACAAAAGCAAGGAGTATGAATCACCATGGGATACGACAAGGCGAATCACAGAGATAACAAAAAAAAAAGACTAATATAATTTTATAAAACAGTAAAAAAATCCTTACTGTTTGTTGGTTATCAGGCCGATATATGGTTTCGGCTTTTCGTTTTTTCTATCACTTTCATCTTTCTCCTTTTCATCTGCCTTATTTTCGCCATTTTCTTTTTGGGAATTATCAACTGCAACCAAAATAAAAAAGTGTGTTAGTAAAACTGACTAGGTCCCCCGCAGGCGTGCAATCACAGGATTGCAATACGACGCACAACCACTGAAATCTCAATTGTGTTGAATTTTCAAAGTTTTCCCATTTTCCCAATTTTTATGAAATTTTCAAAATAACCCTTCGTTGCACATGTCCACTATATAGTCTTTGCATGTGCAAGAGAACAATTGATTCCCTTCAATGGTTACGGAGATATGGCACCGGCACAAAAAGTGTCGACGGACGGATGGACCCGTATCCTATAGTACATGACGACGGACAGATGGACCCGTATCCCATGGTACACAGCACCGACAAGCAGCCATTGTACAAATCAATACGGTGAAATTTCAACGGTCTTTCCATTTTCCTATTTTGTTACTTATGAAAATCTCAAAATAATCCCTCGTTGCACAGATCCACTATGTAATCTTTCTATGTACAAGAGAACAATTGAATGGCTTCAATTGTTACGGAGACATGGCGCCGACAAACACCCGTTGAATAGGTCAATTGTGCTGTATTTTCAAAGTTTTCCCATTTTCCCAATTTTAGCGAAAATCTCAAAATAACCCCTCGCTGCACAGCTCCACTATATAGTCCTTGCAGGTGCAGGATAACCATTGAATCGCTTCAATGGTTACGGAGATATGGCGCCGACAAACACTCATTGAATAGGTCAATTGTGTTGAATTTTCAAAGTTTTTCCATTTTTCCAATTTTGGCGGAAATCTCAAAATAATCCCTCGTCGCAAAGCTCCACTATATAGTCTTTGCATGTGCAAGAGAACAATTGAATCGCTTCAGTGGTTACGGAGATATAGCGCCTACAAAAAAGTGTCGACGGACCCGAATCCTTTAGTTCCCCGCTTCGCGCTACGCGGCGGCGGGAGACTAATAAAAACTGGGGCCTGTGATCTCACATACGCCACATTTAAACAGGAAATGGCCAGGCTACATAGTAACACGGTAAGATTATGCCCCCTAATAATCACGCTCGTATTTACATTGCATGCTTTTATGAATGGCCAGGCGAAGTTGGGGGCGGGGAATTCCCATTCTGCGTAGAATTTTGGCATTGTCTAACAAATTCATTAATAAATGTATGTAACAAATGACTCAAAAAATACAAACCGTTGTTCGTGACAGACTGCTCAGACTGTTCAGCATTGTCTACTTCGGGGCCACCGTCAGCGACCCCGCCTTGCTCAGACTGTTCAGCATTGTCTACTTCGGGGCTGTCAGCGACTCCGCCTTGCTCAGATTGTTCAGTATTGTCTACTTTGGGACTACCGTCAGCGACTCCGCCTTGCTCAGACTGTTCAGCATTGTATACTTCGGGGCTAACGTCAGCGACTCCGCCTTGCCCAGACTGTTCAGCATTGTTTGCTTCCGGTCGGCCGTCAGCGACCCTGCCCTGCTCAGACTGTTCAGCATTGTCTACTTCTGGGCGACCGTCAGTCACATTGCTTTGTTCAGATGGTCTGATATCATTAGCGTTTCGGGTATCTGAGGCTAAATTTTCGAGCTCAGATCGACTGACATCTTCGTCACTGGTTCTGATTTCATCCTGCCCAGATGGTCTACCATCAGAAACGCCCTGTTTTCCACCAGAGTCATTATCTTCCTCCGGCGATCTGATACCAATGACCTGATGAATATCATCTACGACATTGTCTGTTTCCATTGCGTCCACAGGACTACTTGAACTCGCCATTTTCCTGCAACATAATATTATTATAATATGTATGGGAGAATCTTCAAAGATATTGTAAGGTCTAAGTTACTGGGTTATGTGTCAAAATATCTTAAAAGTTACTTACTGCCTAATAACAGAATATTAGTCCTAATATGAAATAACTACATTACCAAAAGCATATCACAGAGGTTATTCTTGGAAAACACGAATAAAGAAACGACTGGAAAAGATGAAAAATAATAGTAAAACTCTATTTAAGAAATATAATCACAATAGATGCCTTTTATCCTGTGTATTTTTCTCTTCGAGAATGTTTGGACTATTTTATATTTTTATAACCATTTTAATCTTGACTTCCTTGGAAACTAAATGATCAAATCTTCTCGGTCACTTTGTCCGGGACAACAGCTCGATACCAAATATTTACAAAATAACATGTGATACATTCTTCAAGATTTTACATAAATATGTATTTGAAACAAGCAACAGATGTTAGATTTTATATCATGTGCTGTTGCCATATTTCTCTTGTACTTAAAAAAAAACTCAGCACGTTTGATAAAGACTTTTCTTCGCGAATCAGCTCTACGGGGAGAAATTTGGTGACCCACGCACAAAAGTATGACACAGAAACCTCGCGGTTTTGACTTGAAAAAGAAAATGTTATTTCAGTTAAGATACTTATTTTTAACTTAAAACTTAAGGCGATGCAGAATAAAATATGGATAAATTTGAAAAATGCAAAGCATTTAAAGGTACAAGAAAAAATTTAAAATTGATTTTTACAGATTTATTGTGTGATGGTTCTGCTGTGGTTATGACTTTCTTGGAAACCTGAGAACAATTTTACCGTGGCCGTTTCCAGAAACATTCTCAGGCATGATTGGTCGTTTCCGCATCTATTTTTTTCCATGACGGCATACTAAAAGACGATCTTAGGCTATATAGGGGAATACTGTATTAAAATTTTTAAAAATCACAGATGATGAGTGATTAAATTTTTAAATGCGTTGGAAGAAATTTGCGTAATGGCCAGCAATTGACCGAGCAAATTAATGGATAGAAATAGAAATGGAGAACTTTGATGTAAAAAAACCACTAGGCAGTTTCGTAAAACACACTGAAAAAAAGTGAAATTCTTATTATGTTTTCCGGTGACAATTATCTGGCAGTGCACAGAGGTATACAATAGTAAAATAGTTTCCAGCTGTCCACTAGTTTTCCTCACCGCTTTCTTCGAATGTGATGTTGCTTGGTTCTCGTGTGGGCGATAATAGAAGAACCACACTAACTTGCTAACTGTCTGACGATTTGACAAACCAGTCACAGTTGTATAAATAAATTGACCGTGTACTTATGACTTTGTAAAGAATTCGGCTTGAAATAAAATCACATTAGTGCAACTACTTACCAGTACAGGCCCGTCCGTCTATCTGCACATCGACTGGAGTGTGCGAACAGCGAAATACAAATTCGAGGACATTGTCAGACTTTGTAAAATTACCTCAAAAGATTAATCGAAAATATGTCGCCCAGTCCCCCAAACTGGTTAGTCAGTAGTATTTTTCAGTGGCCCCCTTGCATACAGAACACCTTTTCTCTTAAATTTTAGACACTTGAAAAGGACAACAGCGTTTTTTGTGGTTTGTAACATTTCCACCTGAGTGATTCCAACCTAAAATACTGGGGTATTTGTAAACCTATCTGAAATTAGTGTAATTATTTTTCTGAAATTAGTGTAATTATTTTTCTGCCGTTTCAGATACTCATAACAAATACGCAAGGAAACTGATGTTGTCAAAACCTGAAATTTGCATTCAATTCTTGATAATAGCTGCTTCATTGGTTCTTCGCACCGTTAAATGATATGAAACACTTACAGTAGTTTAGAAGATTATCCACTGGTTTATTATCTGTCATTTCATAAGAAACTAGTTTATTTGGCTAAATATCTAGGGCAATACTGTTTGAACATATTGTTAAGAAGCCTGTCGCGTAGAAGAAAACTTATGCTTTTGATAGATTATATATAGTATTCGATTGTGAAATTTAAGAGCTTTTATTATTTTATTTAGATATAACACCCGCAATACTGTGATTGGCGGAAAACATGCTCAATAAGCACATTGCTAATGGATCTCAGGGGATATATCTGTTTGGCCTAAACACAGAGCGGATTTATGTTAGAAAAACAGTTACTCATGTTCATAAGAACTATTTTTGCGGAACACTTTGTGAGTAAAAGGTGCAATACAGAACAGACCCGCTGTTCTTCAAAAGCCAACCTCTTCGGCGGTTCGGTCTGTTGTATATAACGCTTTTTCACACCACAGGCCCATTGGAAAATAGTACTCATAAAAGAGAGGAAGTATGTTAAAATGTGTTCAACAAGCAATCTCTAGAGCGGTTAGGTCTGTTGTGTATAATACGTTTTTATTCCGCAGACCCACCGGAAATTTCCCGAAAATAATACTAATAAAGAGTGGAATTACTTTTTAAAATATCCATCCGCTCTGTGTTCATACATAACAGATTTCATCAGAGGTCAGTTGTTTCATAACAAAGAGAATAGACCGAACCGTCATAGAGGCTGGTTGTTAGACAACAACGCAATAAGTTTACCACGATATTTTATGGATATGTTGGATATATAGCTACCATATACATCTGTAAACAACAGCGATGGCCATCGAAAAGGGGCAGCTCACAGAGGAAGAAAAATCATTGTTTCAGTTTATTGCTGAAGGTAGAAGTTGTTCATTTTTTTTCATTACTTGACCAAGGAATCCCATTTAATTAAAAATTAGAATGTGTTTGTTGATAAATTCGAGCGATATTTCAATAACGCAAATCACACTTTGGACATTCCCAATAAAAAATGCCCAAAAATTCTGCGTTTCGAATAAAAATACCGGGTGAAAAATAAAAGAAATGAGAGAGAGATTTCGCCTAAATGTCAAATTTCTCTTGCACCTAAGAGCAATCGTGTTTTTAACAACCTATATGCTATTTTAAACATTTATTAAAGGTTTTAACAAATAGTTTCAAGTTTCAATTTCTTTGGTGTTCCCAGTATGAGCTGTTTTTTGCGATATTTCTTCCACATTTTTCTTTCATTTTTTACCCAATCCCGTCGTAGCTGAAATTAAAAATTCTGGGGTATTTTATTCGAGACACCCAAAGTGTGATTTGGGTGATTGTTTTATGGTTGTCCGATAGCTCCGAGTCGTTTCTTCCTTAGCTTTACTCTGTATTTCTCTCCACGAGAGCTGCGAAGAAAAGAAAAAAAGCAACAACAACAAAAAAAAGGAAGAAAACAGGAGCATTCTTTAATGGACTGTATATGTTTTATTTCTCCGTTAAAGTGGAGGAAAATTAGCTTCACACTCAGCTGTCTGTGTTTATGTTCAAAAATTTGAAAAGTCGTGTAACCAAAGCCAGATGACCAAAATTTAAACAAAGGGGTTATGGATTTTCTGTAAAATATATACTCAAATAATTGATAGATGCACAATTAGGCCTAACTTTATTCTGTATACGTAATATCTAACTTGTAATTTCTTTTGTGCTTTTCAAAATATCAGTTCAAAGGTTTTCGTGCATAATGACAAAATTTATTACTTCTTTGTTGTGCTTTTTTATGTGATTATACAAAGGAAGCATAGTCCAAAGTCGCTTGCAATAATGTATTTAGGCCTTTTATAAATTATACAGAATGTGTAGTGTGTGTTTTGAAATATCACAGAAAATGATAAATAATTGTACTGAACTAAAACGAAAACTAATGCTGTAGCTTAGATAAAAGGGATCACAAAGAATCTTTCAGATAATGAAATATTGGTTGCCCCCTGAATAGTGATATTATATTTATGTTAGAGCCCATCGGTCGATCCAGCCCATCGGTCGATGGGCTTCGCCCATCGGAGAATTTACCGATGCGCTGCCCATCGGCCGTTGGGTAGCCCAACGGCCGATCATGAAATTTCAATTTAGACAGGAATTACTTAGAAATATGTAAAAGATTGTAATGATGGGTTGAAATATGTATTTGTTAGTCCCGCGTAACAAAAAATTCCGGTCCGTTCATCCCCAAGTCTCTCCGTCCGTCGACACTTTTTTGTCGGTGCTATATCTCCGTAAGCACTGAAGCGATTCAATTGTTCTCTGCACATGCAAAACTATGTAGTGGAGCTGTGCAATGAGGGGTTAGTTTAAACATTTCACAAAAATTTGGAAAATGGGGGAACTTTGAAAATTCAACACAATTGACCTATTCAGTGGGTGTTTGTCGGCGCCATCTCTCCGTAACCATTGAAACGATTCAATTGTTCTCTTGCGCCTGCAAAGACTATATAGTGGGCCTGTGTAACGAGGGGTTATTTTGAAATTTTGGCAAAAATTGGGAAAATGGCAAAAACTTTGAAAATACAGCACAGTTGATCTATTCAATGGGTGTTTGTTGTCTTGAAATCCTGTGATTGCACGCCTGCGGGGGGGAGGGGGGGCGGTGGGATTAGTCAGTTTTACTGACATACTTGTCATCTGTGGACCACGAATCTGATTCAAGTAATAAACAAAGAACATGCTGTAAACTATTTAAATAAATGTCAATCACTGCCTGAGATTTGTGGTTATTTCGATGTTCTTTCTTCAAAAGAAAACTTAACGCAGAAGTTTTTATCTTTGTTATTTTTGACGTAGGATTCTGAAATGATGTACGTTACTTAACATGCGAAGTAAAAAAAAATACAAGCCATCGTACAAAGCTCGACCCAACCGGAATTGAAAATCCAAGATGGCAGCTATTGTGACCTTCAAATTGGATCAAGATCAAAACAAAAACCGGAATTGAAAATCCAAGATGGCGGCCATTGTGAGCTTGAAATTGGGTAAAGGTCGGAACAAAAACAATGGGCAGCTAACAAATACTGTGGGCCATCTATATATAACAAATATCGTAAGAAACGCATTATCAGGGTCTGGGTAACAGGCAGTGATAGGCATATAAACAGACGGGTAAAACCCGAACCTATAGTTCCCTTTTAGTGCATAAAGCTGAAAGAAAAAAGATAGGCAGTGAGTGAGAGTGATAGAGAGAGATATAGATATATATGTATATATATATATATATATATATATATATATATATATCTAGAGAGAGAGAGAGAGAGAGAGAAAGAGACAGAGTTAAAAAAATGAGGTGTTTCCCAACAGAAAATTTGTCAACAAAAATCAGTTTTTGCTTGGCAAAGTGAATATTTATAGTCGTTCAAACTGGATCGGGTAAATGACTTCGATTTCAACGCCATTTTGAAAAAAAAAGACGTTTGTTCGTCAATTCCTGAGAGATTTTTGATTCAGCGGTTTTATAAACTTGGATTGATCGTTTATTTTAGAACAGTTAGAACAGTTTTTATATATTTTATTGAACAAAAGCATACCAAAACCAAGTGTTTGTTTACTCCTAAAATTAAGCCAATGGCTGTTGTTACAAACATAAATACAGTGACCTGCCATTGAACTTATTACATTGCAATTGAATACAAGGATGTGCACATAAAAATTCCCATCCAGAGCATGTAGTCAAATAATCGAAGTATGCGTATGTATTGAAAGTGTAAAGAAAAAAAGTCTCGAGGGAAAGATGCAAAGACATCTCAAAGAAACTAGGGAGATGTGTATCTGACGAAATGGCGTGAATACAAGGTGAGGGGATGTGAATTTGCCTTTCGAATTACCCGTCGCAAAATATGTAAAGTGACTGTTTATGAAATGTTTTGAATATGGGACCGGCAACAATACTTTGATTGTAGCCACTTTAGAACTAAGCGTATTGGAATTAACCGTGTGTTTATTATTGTTTGTTGCGTGCCTTTTCAAGACAATGCAAGTGACGTCAGCCGAATACTGGCCGCGGGCAACATCCGAGTAAATTGCTTGGATGAGGTAAATTTTTTTTTTCCATTTTTTAACTGTATATATATATATATATATATATATATATATATATAGTGAAAGTCTTATTTAAGAAAAAAGAAAAGGCCAGAGAGGTGTTGACCTCTCATTTAGCCTTTTTATGCTTGAGTTTATAAGTTTAAGTTTGGAGTGATTATGGTGTCCACAGTTTCAGTTTTGCGTGTTATTCAGTACCGCTTTTTGCGCAATTAAACGCCAGATCAGAGCCAGATGCACAGGCTGTATCTATGGTTCGTAAACTTGCATCTGTTCTTTATGCCAGCATAACAAAGTAGTTAGTCAGGCAGTAATAATTGTTTCTCGTGTTAGTATTCTCTCCTAGGGGCTCTGTAATCAGGGACTGCTTTACAGTGTGGCGACACACCTGAATTTCCTTACACAGTCCTGCAAAGCAGTGCAGTCCAAACGTGCACCCGTTTTGCATTATTGTTACTGGGTGGTGAATCTCTCATCACAATTTTCACCTGGCCCTTTTGCATATTGAAAAAAAATACCTTTGCCTACTCAGCGGGTCATCATTATGTTAAGGAGCCATAAACAGCTGGGACAAGTGAAAGGATACATCATACTTTCTTCGCTGCTTTAAGCGCATTGTTAGGTTATTAAGGTATGGGAAATATTGAAACACAGTAGGGATTACATCTGAGTTTGCTGCAATTCAAGCGGCTGCACGCTATGCTTGGTAATTAGCGTTAGTTAGCGAGACACCTGTTTTTTTGCTCTTCTAGAATGGCATGTCTCCGCTACAGCAGGCTGCCTACAAGGGAAACAGGCAAATTTGTGAGGTTTTGCTAAACAGCGGCGCCGATGTCAATTCCAATTACCAAGAGCATGGCTATACAGCCTTGATGTTCGCCGCCCTTTCAGGTATAATGGGACTGAATGATCTCTAAAGCAAGCACCTTGTAATGAAAAAAAAACCTCTACATTTAAGGACATGGTGAGCAGCCGCACTGAGGACGAGTTCTGAGACCGATAAATTTAATAAAGGTTGTTCTGTCACGAAAGGTGTTCCTGGCATATTAACAGCAGATTCAGTAGTTTTTTTTTTCGTCAATAACCAAAAAAAAGTGTCATTAATTTAGTAACAGCATGCCTGAAAAAAACAGAAAAAATTCCCGAGAACTATCCTGAAAATGAGTTGGGGCTGCACAAAAATCTATTCTACACTGATTTTATTTGAAAAATTATTTTCCATAGGACATCGATAAAAACTTGTTTTATAAAAAATTGAAACAAGAGCGCCTATAGTTCATTGGTTATAGGACTGTTAATGTAAATATTTATGAATGTTGCTTTCTTTAGGGAGTCTGGAGGTAACTAAGCTAATTCTGGAGGCCGGGGCCAAAGTTTATCATGAAAACTCGGTCGGGAGAACAGCTGCACAAATGGCTGCTTTTGTAGGTTTGTAAGCTATGAACAAATTGTAAACATATTAAAAAAATTCTTGTGCTGGATCATGGCAGTTTGGTCGGTCAAAATATTACTTTCTTTGAACTTTTAATTAAGTTTATTGAAAACCTACAAATTTATATCTTTATGTAATGTTTTTACGTGAACAGGTCAGCACCAGTGTGTGTCACTGATAAATAATTTCTTTTCAAGAGAAGACCTCGACTATTTCACAGTAACTAGAGGTAAGTATGTGAAGTGTGAGTATATCAGGTATAAATATATGGGATTGATATATCGTCCGAAACTTCTGTGCAGTCAAAAAGGTGTTAGAATGTCGGAAAATCCAAAAGTAAATTTTAATATCGAATTAAAAAATGATGACAATGAATAAGAGAACAGAGATTTTGATCTCGAGTAAATGTTAGATTTTTAGATACATTTGTGTAACAGTTCTTAAGTAAACTTTTTAATAGGGTGTTATTTAAAGTTCAATTGGCCGCTTCGCTTTTAACAAATATGGCATTATTGATACGGAGGCTTGTAAATTTGGATTGTAGGCTTTGAAAAAGAACCTAAACTGCCCCAAGCCCTGGCTCCGGCTGTTTATAATTTCATACTGAACAACAACCTGCATCCTGCTAAGGTAAGCCATATTAAATATCATAAAATAGCAAATAGTGAAAATCTTATGTAACATTTGCAGACGTAAAATATCCAATGAGGCCATTTTGTCGATAGCACCCCCACCCACACTCCTACCGCCTGTAGGCGAACGGTATTTTAATTTAGTACATGGTTAATTCAGCAGTCCGTTTTAAAAATTGTCGGAGCATTGTAGCATGGTTGTATTCACTGCTTATTTTTATTGAAGCTTTGCATGATGATTCAAGACCAACCTGATATCTTGAATGAAGGCGAGAAGATCAGCAGATTGTTTGAGACCTTGTGCGAAAAAGCCATGAAATCCAAGCACACGAACGAAGTGATGGGCTTAAAATTTCACTACTTAGGACATGTTGTCAAGCACTGCTATAAAAATAGGGACGAATTAGAGACGTGTATAAAAAAGTGAGTGCAAACCAGATTTAGAAAATAAACAACTACCTGAATTCGGTAAGAATTTGGCTGAAGTATTAACATAAATAAAGCAAATAAGTACCATATAAAATTATTGGCAGCTTCATCTTTTCTTACCCATATGTAAGAAAAAATATTGCGCGAATCTTGTTACTGGTGTTCAAAAGTCCTTCCTGATTGACAGAATTGTCAGAGGTTTGCGCTCGTGTTGTAGCTTTGTGAAGGGCAGGGCGAGCGATGGCTTTCCAGAGAAACAGGAACTGTTCCTCCGCTCCGTCATCAGAGATTTTCCTTATGTGGAAAACGCCCTTATCCAGACTGTGGTTAGGACTCTATCCAGCGTGAAGATTGTGAGTGAATACATGATGACCTCTTTTTATTGAACAAGTTAACTGTTGGTTTCGCCAAAAGCCATTAACATCAAGTTGAAATTTAGTAAAAATGCATGCTGTCGACATAATTTTTGAGAGAAAAAAAAGAATGAATCGATGTGACGAGCAATGATTCTGGATTATAGTCCTGGGTAACGCCAAGTGAATTTAATAACATCAACGGATATTCGGCTCTATACTTTGTTCTGTGGCAGTTTTAAAGAAAAATACAATTGAGTGGGCAAGGCAAAATGGGGTAGGAGTCTAGAAGGAAGAATCTCCAGCTCTGTAAGTGGTCGGATCTCAAGTACTTGATTTAGAGTGAAACAGCAGTTGCCCGGTCGCCTAGAGCAAACTGGAGTCTAGTGCTTAATATTCAGGGATGTGACGTGCAACTTTTTTTTGCCCTTCAGGGTGGACAACCGACAGCACTCGGGGTATTAGATTCGTCCATAAATGGACAACGCATGGGGTCTGAAGATGATATGCCTTGCTCCACGTGTTCAACCCACAAAGCCGTCAAGAAGTGTGCCAACTGCAAAGTGGTGAGTGCCGGTAACCATGGCGAATTTTCAGATATCTCCAGCGATTGGTCAAAAAGCACATTCCCAGAACTGTATGTATTCCCGATACGATAATTAGTGGAAAAATAAACTCAAGTTATTGACACTTTGCCTTCCATTGCTTTCAGTCCTTATTTGGTTTATTTCAATTTAGTTATCTTGCTGTCATTACTTTTTAGGAAGCAGATTAAATTATTAGTGATTTTTTTTTTTATTTTTATTTTTTTTCAGATGAATTACTGTGATCAGAGATGTCAGAAATTGCACTGGTCTACGCACAAAAAATTTTGCAAGCAGCTTAAACTGGAAAGGGAATTGACAGGTGAGTCCAAGGAACCGCAAGGTTTGCTGCAATATTTATCTAAAAACCCTACGTTTGGGACTGTTAATACTATGTTTGTTTTTTTTTTCAGTTTACAGACAGAACGAAGTTTGGATAAACATTTATATTTGAATTCTCTAGTACGGTCAGTTTTGCATTCATTTTAATTGTCTAGAATTTTCTGTACTAGAATCTCGTGCGCAGTTAGAAGATCTGAAAACGGAAGTGGTGGAAAAAGAAAAAGAGGTAGCGAAGTGTGAGCAGGCGAAAAATAGTGCCGAAGACAAGCTTCAAAAATTGAAATCAAAAGGTGAATACTGTGGCCATTATTACGTAAAAATTGTATGTTTTCTTCAGAGGGACGCACGAAAAAAAAAACGCTGTCCGCGCATCTTGCCTTCCCATGGAAGAATATTTCGTAAACGGTCTCTTCCTCAAGTAAATTAGCCATTATTTCTTTGCCTTAAATTACAGATGAAGAACCGCATACCAAGACAGAGGAACTGCAAACCACGGCAGAGAAGCCATAAACCAAGGCATAAGAACCACATACCAGGGCTGAGGAATCGCGTACCAGAGCTGAGAAACCGCATACGAATGCAGAAACACGAAACATATCAATCCCAAATACCACGAAATGAAAAACCCATTTTGTTGATAGACGGATTTGGGCAGAGAGAAAAGAATAGCTTTGGACTTCCAGATAAAGCAAGTGTTGATGTTGATATCGTTGATGAGTTAGTAAATTACTCGTTGTATCAGAAAAGCAGGATTTGTTGTCTTAGTAAGTTCCAGCAAACTCATTGGATTTTTAACAAGAAAAGTGTTCGCCTTGGGAAAAGTGACAGCGAATAAAGGGTGTAAACAAAATCGAAACTGTGTTCATCTGAGATTTATTATTCTGGTAGATTTTCGAATTGATTGTCCTGGATTCTCAATTTAGAACAACTATTTGCAGCAAAGGCAAGTCAAAGCTGTTTAACCTTACGAAACTTTGTTGTAATTTTGTGTGGTGTAGTACGTTCGTCTAGATTTTCTTTAGATCAGTGTTATATGCGCTTGAAAGTAAAGTCATTGATTTCACTTGCCGGTATTTTAGATACACGAATGTAAGTCAGGTTGCCGTGTAATGCATTTCGAACAACGAAGATTTTTTTTGTTTGGCTGTAAACTGCGGAGGAAATGAACGTTGTATAAGAAAAACGTGATGCTAAACATGTATTTGTAATGAAAAACTTTTTAAATTCTTTTGCAATAATAACAGAAATAAAGAGTACTTTCAAAAAATATACATAATTTCTTTTTTTTTCGCAAGTCTAGTTTTTCAATGAAAACGCGTGCAAAAAAGTTACTAGAATGGCCAGTGTTTTTGTTAAAACAAAAAAGGATATGTCTCCCCCGCCTCCCCCCCCCCCCCCCCAATCAGTCACGTGGAAAAATTCCTTGCTTAAAAGTACATCATTGGCGAGCCAAAAAATTTAACATTTTTACAGAAAATAAGGAAAAAAATCCAACAAACTGTTTCGGAGATATCGCAACAAAACTTAAAAATGAGAAATTTAAAAAATCGCCAAAAATACATTTTTACAGAAAATGAAGAAAAACTTTGCAGTATACATTTGCGCTATATGTGTGTTGTTCTTGCGACGTCTGAGCCTTATCCAACGAACTGTTTTGAGGATTTAGCCTGCCGAAGTGAAAAAAATGCACGCCCTCCCCCCCCCCCCCATGTTCAAAAATTTGCCAAAAATGGAATTTTTGAAGGAACGAAAGAAAACAGGAGCATCATCTAGACATGTACCCAGTATGTAGGTATATTTTGAGAAAATTCGACTCATTAATTTCATAAGAATTCACTGTGGACAGACACACCCAGTACTATATATGTCTCCCTTAGGGGGAGACATATAATACTATATTATGATCTCTGGGCACAGTGATACAGCCTGAAATGTCTAGAGGAGGCGGTTCGCACAACCAATACATTCATTAGCTGTTTGCGAGTGAAAAGGCTCACCAAGAAAGTCTCAATGTACTTCCACAATACGACCAGGCTGATACGGACGAATGACCAAAGCATATCATATGTAAAAATTATACACGGAATTGAACCTAATAAGGAACAATCGGAGTCAACTCTGAATGCTCTGCAGCTCAGAAATTTTGCACACCATTGGCCTCAATGTGAAAGAAATTTCAGAGCAATTCGATTCCTGGAACAAACATGCAAAGTTTCAAGCCGATAGGAATTTCCCGTTTATAATCGGTATTTTTCTTTCCATCTTTGCAAACAAAATCTCGCTTACTACAAAATTTAACAGGTTCTTCCAGACCTACCAAATAGCCGTACGACTGACCTAAGGAATGGCAATATGAAATTTGAAGTCGATATGACCTTCCGTTATCGAAATATTTTGCACACAAGACCTTGTTCAATATATATATATATATATATATATATATATATATATATATATATATATATATATATATATATATATATATATATACATATATATATATATGTTAAGGGAATCTGTGAAATTAGGGATTTCATGAAATCCCTAGTGGATTCGTGTAATAACTTGTTCAATCAATTTCGATGTTTTTAATGAGAATTTCCATGTCTGTAATGTAGTATTTTACCGAAATTAATAATAGATTTTGAATTAATATACTCAAAGCACACGGTTGCCAAACTATCATTCATGAGATACTTCATTAGCGGACTTTAGCGATATTTTTATCCTATGTAACTTATGTCACATTTCATGCCAACTTCTGTTATTTTGGATGGTAATGTTATAAATTCCAATTCCTTTCGATGTGAAAAGGGATACATAGTTTTGAAGAACCACTAAACAGCCTTCCGGAATAGATGATTTTTTAAAATACGTTTATAATCAACATGAACTTATTCATTACACTAATTCCCTAGGGATTTTATGAAATCCCTAATTACACAGATTCCCTGTAACATATATATATATATACTCATAGAATACTCATATAAAATTTGAAGGCGATAAGACTTTCCGCTATCGAGATATTTCGCACACAAGATCTTGTTCAAAATATATAGATATTTTACGTTATGACGTCATACACCCCACTCCTTCGTTCTACTAACGACAAAATTTGTCAGAATCTTTCGTACCTACCAAGCAACAACCCACCAAGTCTGAACTTTCCGATGTTCAGCGGCTGAGAAATTTTTCGTAATGACGTCATATGCCTGCCCTAATAGTGTAACATGGACAGAACCGTCCGACCTAACCAAGGAATAACCAAGGAATAAACTGATCAAGTTTGAAGTCGATCATACTTTTCGTTCTCGAAATATCTTGCACATAACATTTTGTTCATAACAGACTGCCACATACGCGCACACACATGCACACACACAGAACGTGCAAACATTATATGCCGATTTCACAACTGAAGTCTAGACCTCGTCTGAAACCAAGTTTCAAACCCAGTTTAGACATGGTTTTGTCAGTTTATACAGCCAGATCACATATGAATGTGGTCTGGACCGAGGCTGTGAAATTCACCAGTCTGAAACCCAGTCTTAATAGCGGTCTAGACTGAGTGTGCTCCAAATCAGGTCTAGACTTAAGTTGTGAAATCGGCCCTTGGTCCTTGGAGACATAAGAATATGAGACATGGCCTGGAGAAAACATAGCACTTCAGTGACTAGATACAGATGGACGGCTAGACAGACTCACCGACACAGATCTCTACGGGGTTTGGTTAACTCGGCACCTTGCCAACTCGGCACCCAAATTCTTACGAACTCGGCACCCGGTGATACCAACTCGGCACCCGAAAAAAAACCAAATCCCACCGTAAATTATCATAAATGATAAAGTCGTGTTTTTGTCAACTCCTGATTTTTTTATTCAACTTTTTTTTATGCAAAAATAGCAAAAAATATTTATTGATTGCGTTCAAGGCTTCTCCGCAAATGCCAACAAAATATTGCAATTGAACATTTACCCTAATTACTGATTAAAGCCTAATTACTGATTAAAGCCAGTGGTCCTGTCCACTGTCTTATGAAATCCCATGAATTGCAACTTACATAATATTACAATTCGTACAGTTTTAGTATCCCCCGTGAAACGGAGGGATATAGTTATGAGCTGGTCCGTCCGTCTGTCTGTCCGCAAAAAGTTTTGTCCGACCGACTTCTCATAGACGGGTATGTCATAGGAACCTGAAACCTTGCAAGGTGAAAATATATATATATTGAAGATGCGCATCGTGGCATTATTGTCAAAATCGACCAAAAATTGACATCGTGGGAAATTGTCAAAAATGGTGAATTTTTGGCTTCAACTTAGCCGTGAGACGATGTTTTGTCCAACCAACTTCTCACAGAAGGATTGTCGTAGGAACCTGAAACCTTGCAGCGTGACTTGATCTCATTTTACTTTTACTGCTTCACGGGGGGTCCTGTCTTACTGAGGCTCTAGTTCTTATTTTCAGTTTTTTTTGTTTGCTTGTGATAATTGCACGCCAGTTTATTTATTAATTGCAATTCCAATAATACAAATATCATTAATTGCAACTCATAATATTACCATTCTTACTGCTTGATTCTTATTTTCACTGTCAAATTATAAAATGCATGTAGGCAACCTCTTTTCGCACCGTGATAATCCGTCTGGGAAATTCCCGTGAAGCATGTCCTATGTTGCAATTTAAAACAGTTAATACAATTCACGATCTGCTGACGAGGTCTAAGAACCCCTTTGCAGTAAAGACATTTATCCAGCGGCATCTCAGTGCGCAGAAAAACAAGTTGGACGCAAATATCCGAAGTCTATTTTTCAAATTGCAGTTATACTACGCTTATTTCATAAATCGTAGTTATCCGCATCGAGTTGTGATGAATCTTTCTTTCACGAAACATATCTTTTAATACCCTCGAGCTGTACAGACGAACCAATCACAATTGCTTGTCCAAGGTTACTCCGTAAATTACTCAAGTGCAAACCAATCACCTTGCTTGTCAAATACTACTCCAATTGTAATTATACCCTCAAATTTACCAGGAAAACTAGGGCACTTCAATATAAAACAAAAAAGGGAATCTCCGGCTTTTGAATCGTTCTGCAATATTGCGATGAAATGAATAAAAGACCGATCTCTGACATGTACGTAATTGCAATAATAACAACACAGAAAATCACAGGCTTTTCAAGTGGTCTCTGTTATTGTGATGAAAGAGATTAAATACTTGCCTTTAGCACGTCATTCACGAGAATAATTGCATTTTGTCACAAAAAGATAGTGTCATGGTTTAAAAAACAAGATGGTAAGGCGGGTGCCGAGTTGGTGGGTGCCGAGTTGACCAAAAAGTGCCGAGTTGGTCAGGTGCCGATTTGGCAAGGTGCCGAGTTGACCATAGAGCACCTCTACGGTAACAATGACAACAGGCGGACGGACATCGTGTTGATAAAATTACCCTTTGAGCTCTGTTCACCGAACGGGTTAATAACAAGTTAGGTAGAATATTTGAGGAACAGTTTGAGGAACATTCGAAACACTTCTGCTTCTTCAAACAACAAAGCTTTCGGAAAACAAGGAATTTAATTGTTTCGATTCTGTCTAACGGATTACAGCACAGTTTTCAAATGGGTCAGAGTTAAGATATTTAACCAGAGACTCAAGTACCCAGCAGGATTCATCCATAAAGTACGTACGCACGAAGTGTTCTGCGGGGAGGCGGGGTGCCCAGGGTTGTTCGTAGGCTGTTATAGTTTAATGTGCATCACACATAACCGAAAACCCAGCGCGGTTGTACGGTTCGGTGAGAAAACCGAAAGTAAAAACAGCGGTATTTTCGGTTTCGGTTTTTGTCACTGGTAGTGGAAAGCTATGAAACAAGAATGTCCAGGGACATTGTGACCAGCTGAGATCTAGTAAATCACCTATCACTAGGCTTGCATGGTCGCCGAAAAGTGGATTTCATGTTGTTAACCCCGGTTGATGACAATTCGTACAACTTTATAAAGGAATATGGGTGAAATTGTTGGAGAAGAAGCGTTTTGAAAAAATGACTACTAAATACTCTTAAATGCCCCCGTTTATTCCAATTTTTAATGGGTCGACAGAAAAGTAACATTTCAAAAGAGGGCCGCCTAATGAACATTTATGAAAAATTGGGGGACAATCTGATCAAAATCGTGGAATAAGGGCTTTCAAAGTTGGCCAAGGAAAAATGCTCCTCCCTCCATATGGCCAATGAATTGTGGATCACCAGAAACTTAACTTTTCAAGAGATGGCAGGCTAGTGAACATTTATGCAACATTTCAGGCCATTCCGAGCAAAATTTTGGAAGAAAACTAATGTGTCCAAGGACAAAGTCTAGCTTACGAAAAGCGATGACTCATTCCAGCGTGCATGAGCAAGGGAACTTCCCTGAAAAATTGGGCTTAAAAAAAGAAGAAGGCAAAGAGCTAGTTAGATAATTAATTTAGCAACGGACCCGAACATAGACAGATAAATACATACAAAGATTTGTTTCCGAGAAAAATGGGAAACAGATCGTGTGTATCTCTGGTAGATAGTCTGCCAGAGATACCTTCGAACAACTCATCGAAATTGTATCCACACACGTGTACTGTTGGTCGGACATAAACAATTATTTCAACGGTGCGCATGTTTCTTTAGCTTGCGTTGATGCGTGGTGGTTCACATTTCTGACCACTGCACATGCTTATTTAATCTGCGTTGATGTGCGGTTGTTATTTTGGACCACTGTGCATGTTTGGTTAATGTGCATTGATGCACGGTTTGCATTTCGTACCAGTGCGCATCTTTATTAGTCCCCCGCCGCCGCGTAGCGCGGAGCGGGGGACTACAGTATTCGGGTCCGTCTGTTTGTCTGCCTGGCGACACTTGGAAGTACAAGTTTGGGCAAGCGATATCTCAGCCGCTATTCAACCCTGGCTTTTGATTGTTGCTACAGTCAAACTGTATATACTGAAGTTGTGCGACGTCGCATTATTTTTCGATTCGAAAAAAAATGATGAAATGGCAATTTTTTTGTATTTCTGTTGCGTACAGTGTAACTTTGTGCACGCGATATCGCAGCCGCTATTCAACCCTGGCTTTTGATTGTTGCTACAGTGAAACTGTATATACTGAAGTTGTGCGACGTCGCATTATTTTTCGATTCGACCAAAAATGATGAAATGGCGACTTGTTGAAAACAGGCAATTTCTGTTGCCTACAGTGTAATTTTGTGCACGCGATATCGCAGCCGCTATTCAACCCTGGCTTTTGATTGTTGCTACAGTGAAAAGATACAGTGTACCGATCCTTGTTCGTGCCAGTACTACCCATATATGGAATATCTTAACTATCGGTCGAAAAATGTAGGCTTGCGTGTGTTAACAAAAAAGGTGTCAACAGACGGATACAGAGACAGACCCGAAAACTATAGTCCCCCGGCGGCGGACTAACAACTGTAGTGTACCGAACCGAACCAAGGGAAAGGTGTACCGTCACACTCGTAATGTGCAATGATCGATTTACTTATATACTCACTTTTCTCATTATGTCGCGATTACTGTGGAATGCAACGGCTGTTTGAGGCATCACTGAACAGTTTCAGTTAGCCGTTCTGCGTGAGGGCTTTAGATCAAACCAGTAAATACCCTGAATCTCAAACACGCGAAGTACTGCATAAATTATTCACTTTATTTATTCATTTAGGCAAACACATTGTTTGTGAACTGGATAAATTATTGCTCTGACCTTTAAGTTTATTAACAATAAAGTCTGGACAGAACAGTACCAGGGGCCTTAATAGGTGTGTAATTAACAAACAAATACACATCCGTAAAGTAACAATGGAAATATAAGGTCACTGTTCCCATAATCCTCGATAAACAAGATAATCACAATAAATTAGAAAAATGCCATACATTTCTTTTCCTTAAGGGTTTTTTAATTTAAAAACTGTAGTTCATGCATGTTGAGAACATTCGTAGTTCAATATTTTACATTTTTTACCACTGATATAAGCAAGGGTTACGGTTTGTTTTACAGCACCTCAGTACAACGGAATTAAGACCTCCTTGGGACTGGGCCCAAAGTGAACTTTCTCCGTTGGTACTCTATAATGCTATTTCACGGCAACGGGGCTGACGACAACAGTCTTATTTTGTGGTGGTATTCATTCTGGGGTGGTCTTATCCCGTGGCTTTGGTTAACACCCCAAAAGTATCTCGGAGTGTTCTATTTAAGTGTTTTTACAACACTCAGACACAATTATTCTGTTACGTGTGACACCTGCACACAATGTTAGCACTTATGTCAGCGACAATAAAGTGTTAATTCAGTTTATGTCAGCCGTTCCTTCAGCAGCCTCACGCGGCGTTTGTGGTGTGTATACCGGCTGGCATCTTCCTTATACGACCCTAGACTCCAACAGCAGAACATCATTTCAAACTGGTACACAGCAGCCGCGGCGGCGGGAATTTTGAGATGCAATCTCATGACGACCACAGCCTCTCATGCCTCCCATATTAAACTAGAGCGGCCAGTGCACAACATCAGTGTACCCGAACATTTAAAACGTTTTCTTAGCCAACCATTGCCGTTTTGCTTTTGTAATCAGGAACAAATGTTCCCCTCCCTCTCCTTTTCCACTGTTTGCCCCTCCTTCCGTTTCGAAAGTTTCAGTTTGACAAGTGGTACTATTTCAGAATTATACGACTTAGCTTAATAAATATATGGAAATATATATCTGATGTGTCCTGAAGTTGCGCTACGTAACACCCTTATCCTATTTCTGACACCGAGATGTACGTAACCCGAGTTGTGTTTATCTTAATCCTCAATTTCTATGTATGTCCAGGTGCAGGTGTAGCAATGTGGTCACTATAACTGGGCTTATACTCTTTAAATCTGGATCTAGAATGTAGTCGCTATACACGGGTTTGACTATGCGTTTTTATCCCGATCTGGAAGGTTTTACTGTATTTTTTACCCGGCCTTTGAGGTGGTCCCGGCAGGTTTTACTGTACGTCTTTTTCGCATGTCGCTACAGCGCCATTTCCCCCATTTCATTGGGGATTTTTGTGGTTTACTGTTCCACCCCACCTCCCCTGCGGCTCTAAACGCAACCCTAATCCTTTTAACACTTTCGCAGTATGGGTCTCCACCCAAAGTGTGCTAAAATCCATGATATATACCTTGTCTTCGTATATTCCCCACAGCAAAAAAAAAAAAAGCACTACAAAAACCTGCTTCATAACTGTACAAAAGATGGCTCACCTTAGGGGGGATGGGGGATTTTAGTGCCAAAATGGTGGGCTGCGTGTCACAGCACAAGATAGCAGATGACCCACTTAAAAGTTAAAAATACTTCCAGATACTACTAACATTGCTACACAAGGTTACATAACCACTCCCATATATGAACAAGCTTACCAGCCAAGTGAAAACAACTTTGCTGGGGAGAGGAGGGGGAGCAGAAATGACTTATTTATTTAAAAGTTTGAAGCTGATCCGACGTTTCTTTCTGCAGTTACAGTGATAACGTATTTTTCCCGTCATATGAGGTCACGCGTTGTCCAATGTATGTAAAAAACAACACCACCCGGCGGACCCACCCAAGGCACCAACCCTCCACATATGAAGCTGATCTGCCTTGTCACTCTCGAGTTTACAAAGTCTCGTGTCCACAACACACAACGACGCCATAAGACGTCTGCGTTGCGCTATACAAGTCGAATACAATATGAACCGTCGGACCCAACCAAGGCATTATACTATCAAGTCTGAAGCTGCTCCGACGTTTCTTTCTGCAGTTAAAGTGATGACGCCACTGTCAGATTTTGACGTCAAATGACGTCACGCGTTGCCCAATATACGTCAAATACGATTTCATCCGCCTGACCAACCGAACGCATAATCCTGTTTGTCGTTCGAGATCTATCCCGTTAACAAAGTTTAGTGTCCTGCACACGTAATGACGTCATACGTTGCGATATATACTCAAAATACATTATGACCCGTCGGATCAACCCAAAGTGATACCAGCTTTAAAGCTAATCCGACATGTCGTTCTGAAGTTGCAGTGATAACGCAATTGTCACGTTCTGACGTCCTACGTAAGTCACGCGCTGTCAAATATATGTCATATACAAACCCAACAGGCGGAGCAACCCAAGGCATAATCCAATCCAGTTTGAAGTTGATCCAACGTTTCGTTCTCGAGTTATCGTGTTAACAAAATCAAGTATCTACAACAGACGTATACCCTCCATTCACGTACTCATACACACACGCACCCACACAAAAGTACAAAACAAAATGTTTCCCATCAACGCAGGAAACAATAACGCTGACTATTGTAAAGCGGACGGTCAAAATAAACTGTTTCTACATCTCCCTTCTATCATAGCTCTTCAGATATAACAAAAAAAAAAGTTGATGATAAACAAGGGTCATTTTTTCTTCCCTTTTCCTTTTCCAACCCCTTTGCCTTTCCCTGTGTCTGGCTTTGTTTTTGTTGTTTTTGCTGCCGGTTTCTTCTTTGCCTGAAACACAAACAACCATGTTCTGCTTTAAAATCATATAGTTTAAAATCAATAATATTTTGAAGATCACACTTAGAACACTGATATATACTATTTAAAGGATCGGGCTGCAACCCAGGAAACGCGCACCCTTCACACACGTGCGGATGCGTATACTGGACCAGCCCAACTACAGTCCAGTGGCTTTAAACGTAGCGGTAAACAGTGAGACATCAACCCCACCTTGGGAGCAGCGAACGGAAACACAATGTCATTTTAGTTCCTTTGCTGTACGTTAAAAAAAAACGACAATTCCAAGCTGACTTTAATCATGGCGTCGTTGGTGACGTCATCGTCGTTGTCGTCCTCGGATGCTTGCTCGATCTCTCCATCCTCCCCTAGATCCATGTCGTCTGCGGCAGGCTTGCGGCGGGACTTCTTGGCCGCCTGCGTCACAGCGTACGGCGTCATGTGCGACTCCTTGTTAAACGTCCGCGTGAATGAGGCCTTCACCTGGATACCAACAAGAAAGGGATAATAGCAGGATTGCTTTCCTTGTAAACATACCCCCACCCCTCTCTATCCCTCCCCCACGGGTTAATAACAGGAGGGCTTTCGCTGCAAACACATGCCTCTCACTCCTGCTTTAACGTTCGCGTGAATGAGGCATCTGCTTGCATACATAACACAGAGGAGAGGGATAATAACAGAAAGGCTCCAAATATAAACACAACGATCCCTCCCCCATCCAACCTTGCCAAAAAGAAAAAAAAAATGGTAATCGGAAAGGCATGCCTTTGAATCGACGCCAGCCATTGGATCTTGCGTTCCAGGCCAAGACGTAATTTCGACGATGCCGTCCACGTCGTCACGCAACAAGTCGTACTGCTCCATAACGTCTATCACTGCCCTCACGCCATCTTGTCCCTCCTGACGTAACGGTGACGTCAGACTGTGACGTAGGTGAGGTAAATAGTCCGTATTCAAACTCCTTTTGTCGCTCGATATTCTGAAATCCAACATGACACAAAACATTCCTATTTTTTTCCCCCGAAACAGTTGCCTATTTTGTAAAAATCATGAAAGTTTTTTTAATTAAAAAAAGGAGAAAAAGAGTACCTTAAGCACATGTGGTTGCGCAACTCAGATAATATTCGCTCCGTTTTTGAAGTGGATGAATTTTTACCGAGCCACTGCGGGAACTGTATCATGCCACCTATCGTGCCTCGCATCATTTCTCCCGGGATCACACTCGCATATATGGCCTGCAACCATAAAAACCCTGATTGACTTATCCATGTGTCAGACCTACCCCCCCCCAAAAAAAAAAAAAAAAAAAAAATGTACGGATAATAGCAACTGTTGTCTTGGAGCACCTGCAAAGTGTGTGACATACTAGCAATGTTTATTGAGCGGACTCACCTGCGTTGGAAGAAGGGACCAGTTATTACCGGTGCGAATCTGTCGCCCCACCAGATCACCGTCCGCCAAGCTATCAGCAGCCTTACTCAGCTGCTCCAAGTGCTTGCGTACACTTCCCCTGAAACACAATTGTAATGCCCACTGGAGACTGTTAGTTAAGAACACTTGCCATTAAAATTAAAGGCGGCCAGAAAATGGGTCCCCGTTTGCCATAAAAAGTAAAGAAATACAAAGCCAGAGCCAAACGATTTTTATTTTAAAAAATAATATTGCTCAACCTTGACTGAAATTCTTTTTTTTTTCAACATAAAGACGAGTTGTAAATATGAGTTGCATCGGGAAATTACTGTTACTGCTGAAGTACGAGTGCGTTAGCCAAGCCGTCCCTATTTTCTCCCCAGTCAGAAATGCGCTCTTTGTATAATTTTTCTTTTGAAACAACTTTGTTTTTCACCTTGCCACATAAGGGGACACGTTGATATAATTTTCTTGTACAAATAAAGGGCCAAAGCTGTAATCTTGAAAGAACAGATCGGCCTTGTCGTGAATGGTCATGTGTGCCGTTTCTTCTCCGCCAACAAACACCTTTCTACACACATCAAACGGACCCTGAAACAAGAATGTCCGAGGACTCTGTGACAGAACAATGACATCTAACAATAACACAAAACAATAACCGTGTACCATACAAAACAAAAACCAAAGTTCCCAGGAAAAATTTGGTTTCCTTATTGTGAAGTTTTCTAAAAATACCCTCTTCCGGTACAACCAGTATATATTCAGATTACAAATGGAAATATTAATTTGTTTCTGTGCATATCCATAGAATCATAATGTATGTTGGCCGGTCAACACACCTTAATCTTACAGCCTTCCCCCTGCCACAAAGCGCCATGAGGAAGAGATTGGGGGGGGGGGGGAGGGGGGGGGGCGGCTAATCATCCAGCT
Source organism: Protula sp. h YS-2021 (assembly GCA_949752745.1). Taxonomy (NCBI): domain Eukaryota; kingdom Metazoa; phylum Annelida; class Polychaeta; order Sabellida; family Serpulidae; genus Protula; species Protula sp. h YS-2021. The sequence continues at coordinate 44,275,919 of OX457030.1, read as the reverse complement.
CCGCACCATACTTACGATGTGCATGTCCTTTTTAGCTTTACTCGACTCCGCTTTCAGTTGTTCTATACTCAGTGATTTGTCTTTGGATGTCCACATAGATAAATTGTTCAAAACCTAAAAGAGATTTACAACCAATCAAATCGCACACTTTATCAACAATCTGTGTCCTTCTTGAAGTATTTTGTGATTACTGATTTGTGCCTATGGCAACGGTACGATCCTCCACAATGAAGTATTGTACTGTGTTCATTATTTTGAAGTTTTGGATAACATCTTGGACAAAACCCTTTCAATTCATTTTCAGAAATAGACCCTTGAATAAAAAATAATGCATATGAAAATATCTCTCACTCTCTCCTTTGTCTCTCTCTCTCTCTCTCTCTCTCTCTCTCTCTCTCTCTCTCTCTCTCTCTCTCTCTCCTGTTTTAAGTCGATTATGTACATATTGTTTATATACTTTTTATATATAACATACTGTTTCATATTTTTATTTACACACAACTAGGCATGTAACCTGTCTGATATCCTGATTGGCAGCTGCTATGACGTCATTCAATGCCGGAGGTGGGATTTTCAGGCCTTCTTTAAAAGCAATTGACATCATTGCACTCTGAAAGCGGATAACGAGTCTATTACGACACTCCTTCGGAATCAAACTGAAGTTTTTGACTGACTTCAACTACAATAAAACTCGTGTTTTTGACTGTTTCCTTAACATAATCTACTTGTCCCTGAGGAAAGAAAATAAAACAAAGATGCACATGTGTAACCAAAATGACAGCTGACCTTTATCTGTTCCAGCCTGGGTCTTTGGAATCGCAGATCAAAGCAGTAGTTGGAGAGTGAGCGCACTTTGGGATGATTCCTATCATTGCACATACATATGATTGGGATCTTTGTAGTTTTTATGAGCTGGATCAATTCCTGTGAAGAACAAATGCACACATTTCTTACCCACTTTCGTGTGAGGTTACCGCTATTGTTTTCATTTAGTTCTTAAACTGGAACGTTCTGAAAAATCACAACAATTATATGACTTTGCTTGATACAAAAAATGATAAACAATACGGAAAACACAAGTTTTGTCACTGATAAAAATAAAACAGAGGAAATGAGCGACACGGAAGCAGGGAAAGAGCTGGGAGCGAGGGAAGGAATGGACATAAAGGAAGTGACCTGCATGCCCCCGCGGTCTTCATTTCCCGCCATTCCGTCTACCTCATCCATGATCACACAGTGCTTTTTACCGTCTTCTTTCTGGCTCGACGAACCTAAGAAGATATTCACGTCACTCATTTTTTCTTTCTGTACTACGAAACTCCAGAAAAATGTTAAAAAAAAAAAAAAAAATCGCTAAAACCATGAATATACTAGAAATTTGCTATTCGTTACTTCTCCCTTTTCTGAATTTGCTCCCATAAATAATTCAGGAATGCAAAAAAAAAAACAAAAAAAAAACAAAAAACAAAAAAACAAAAAAAAAAAACAAAAAACGACAGCATCTTCGATCGGTCTTCTGTTTTAAAGAAGTGAGGTGCTCCATTTTATAAGTCTGGAATGAGTAAATATCCGTGTTTTTTTCTCTTTTTTTTTTGGTGTGTGTATGTGTTGCAAATTGCGTGATTTCGTTTCTGACAGAAGGGCGCAGACATAGGGAGAAATTCTCACCAAGGTAATCGACCAAGGTGTGGTTTCCCAGGGCCTCGGACACTTCTTCTTTCAGGCTACGCTTGGACCGGTTGTCAGATGCGTTCAGTTCGACGTAGGAGAAGCCCACCTCTTTGCACACAATCGTCGACGTTGTCGTTTTGCCCACGCCCGGCGGGCCGGAAAGCAGGGCAGCTCTGTGGCCCGAACCATCGTCGTTAAACCTGTTAACTGCAAGGGGAAAAACATTTTTCTAAGAATGAGAGCGGAGTTTACCTCATGCCAATAACGAAGATTTTAGGCTCGGGCTCAATGTCATCGATCAGGGTTCGATTGCGAACTCCATATTTTATATACTTTTCTAATTCTATATGTAATTACATAATTATATGCTTTCTGTAATTCTAAGCATATCATTCTATATACTTCATATTTTTAACCCCGTAGTTTTACACTGACTGGAGATATTTGCTATCTCTGGCTATAAATCCACCCTCGAAACCTGGATCAGACAGCGACTCATTTCTCTTTTTTTTTCGCGTGCTGCAGCTTACACATAAACACTTACAAGCGGGCTTTTTCCCTGCTGCTATATTTTTATGCCAGTTCTGTATCCAGTGCAGTAACTTCCTAGCGTTGCTCTTATCGCCTTGCTGGCCAATAATCTGCTTCATCGTACTGGGCTTGTATTTGTCCACCCACAGAAGACTCTCGGCAGAATCGCCCTTGGTTACCTGAGACGTTAAGCGTAAGAACGGTTCTGATTTAATAATCGAACCACTTTTTACAATCAATGCCAAAGAGAACGAGAAGAGATTAATTTTGAACCACACCAGAGGTGAAGCGGTTCAACTCGCGCACCCGCTCCCCGACCCCCTCCCTATCCCGGTCACACAAAAATAATCCTGCACTGCTATAAAACACGCTGTTTTCACACAAGCACACCCACAAAAAAAACCGCTCATATATCCTTAGTCAGTGATATGCAGAAATAACAGACCTGCGAGGACTGGGAAGATTCTGCAGCGTGCGCTGAATTCAGCGCATTCTTTGGACTGTCTTTTTGTGACTGGGACTTAAATTTACTCAGCTGCGGAGTTTTGGGTTCGGCTTGTTTTTCCTGAAATGTGACAGAAAATAAGGAATGTCACAACCAACATTTATAATTTGTCACGAGTCTTTAAATTTGTCCCTCGGTATTTCTATTTAATTCTTTATTTAATTTTTCCTCAAGAAAATATCAACTTTGCATCAACACAGTAATTTTATTACTACTGTATCGGGGTTTGATATAGCACTATCCTCAATATTATTTTATAGACAATTGTTATCCTTACTTTCGCTATTTCCTTTTCAGCCTGGATTTGATATTTTGACTTTTTGCCGGGAAACGTCCTTATTAAATTCAGTAGACCATCCTCGTCAAGGGTCTTAGTGCCCAGCTGTGCTGCCTAAAATTAAAGCAGAAAATTCAATAAAACCAGTGCATGTGATTTACTTACTCTTTTTCTTACACAGAGGCAAAGTAAAGGAGCACGCGCCTACCTTTGAGGTCTTGCTCTCTCCTGGGTCTCGACCAATCACAATGTAGCTGGTTTTCTTACTGAGGCTCGTGGTCACTTTACCGCCGTACCGCTCCACCAGCGACTTGGCTTCATCTCTTTCTAAAGATTCTAAGACACCTATGTAGAAAATAAAACAGTCCTTTATAACTGCAGTTCTTAAAATCCGTGAATGGCTCTCCACTAACTGGCCAGGCGCGGCTGCTTTCCCTGGAAACACTCAGGCCACCCCCCCCCCCAACCGGCCGCGCAAAATTCTCTCCTGCAAAACCCCTTGAAACCTGCATTTTATCTCCGCCCCATTGAGAGTTCAATTCATGGGGTCATACCTGTGATGACAAATGCCAGGCCTTCCAGACAATTCTCAGCACCCTCGGGAATTTCCTTAGAACCCAAAGCACGCGGCCCTTCTCGGTGAAGGTACGACCTGTATTGTGACCCTTTTCTCTGCAGTGTCGGCGTCTCTGAGGCATTCTTATCTGGTGTCTGGCAAAGGCATAAACAAACTCATCTGTTAGTTTTAAAATAAAAAATAGAAGTTACAACTATTTGGTATTTCAATATTTGTTTTTCCGCCGTATGTTTGCCTTCTTCATTTTTACACTACTGCCAAACAGCAGTCTTTCTCGCTGTATTTGTAACTGACGTTAAAAATAATTCATCAAATTTACAGGCTTAACTTGCAATAAGAGCTGGCAAAAAAACCCCAATTGTTTTTATAACAAAACAGCATTTCTTACTTGTCCTTTAGATGGCGGCGTCTTCTTTGCTGGGGTTTTATTTTGCACTTTTGGAGTGACCACAGGGGATGTTGGTTTCTAAAAACAGACAAAAAGTAATAACTAAATAGTTTCTTCTAAATAATTTGTAATTATTCGGCTGAACTGCTCTGACTGGCGTTTTTTCAGTTTATTCTATCCCGATTGTTTCGCCATTAAATATAAACTGCACAAGCACCGACATAGCTTAGTTATTGTTTGGCTTATTCATCTAATTCTACTTCACAAAAAAAAACAACAACAAAAATAGCTCGATATTTAACTCATAAAAAAAGGCCACAACGCTTTCGTTTATGTCTCCAGTGGCTGGTTCACCTCTGGTTTGGTCGGTGACCTTTCTGTTGACCTCTGCACATTCCTACTGGCCATGTCACGTTCTGGAGTTTCCGCCACAAATGTATCCCTTTGCAAGGCTTTCTTGGCGGACAATTTCGATGCCAGTGAAGAAGTCGACATGCCCTCTGCGGTATCGTCTTCTCGCCTCAGCTTAAAACATGTTTAAAATATGTCTTTTTGGACTAAAATTTTTATAATTATCCTTAGTATTATTATTATTATTATTATTATTTTGGATCATAACTAATATTTACATTTCGGTCCTCAACCCCATTTAGATTGAGATAAAATCGTTGTTCAAATCAATACGCATTGTCTAATGTTCTTCATGTCAAAATAACTATTACTTCTAGGGTTCGAAATCGGTGAGGGTCACCAACCGAAACTACTGATGCTCAAAACGAACACATCGGTTATTGCCGTTAGTTGGGTGATAAAAAATGCAGTCCTACAAAACTTTTGATACTTGAATTATCAGATCTCGGCTTATCACAATGTCCTTGGGCATTCTTGTTTAAATTTAGATGGAGTTGTTTGAGGAGGCGGAGCCTGAAGACTATGATTTATGTCAAATTTCCGGGGTGCAGAAGGTCCCCCACACACGCATCCTACACAATAAATGGACATCATATATGCCAATAACCGCGTTCGCCCACGACAAACTTTCAGTAACCGAAGCTGATTTTTTTTTTTTCAGAAAACTGCGGAACAATTCACACAGCATACCTTCTTATTTGGCTGCTTTTCGTCTAGCACGGCAAGTGTTTTCTCAAAGTCGTCATCGTCGTGAATCTCCACGTCATCGCCTTCCATCTGTTCTTCTTTCTTCACCGGACTCTCCTGCTTCGACAGATTGCACCAAATTAAAAAAAAAAAATAAAAGCATAGCCAAGATGGTGGCCACCGTGACCTTGAAATTAGACCATGGTCAAAATAACAACAAAGTGCACCTGCCCACTACTGTAGGCCATCTTTACGATAAATATCGTAGGAAATATAGAACTGTCAGGGCGGTAATCAAGGGACGGACAACACCTAAACCTATACCCCACCACTGGGCTAAAGCCCCGGATGAGAGTCAAGAAAATTCATAGCCCACATTCATATTCTTTATTTTCTTCATCGAAAAACCTTGCAGCAAAAGAAAAAATTAGCTAAATATGAGGCTGCACCAACACGACTCACCGCTTTCCGCTTGACTGCAAGAGTTGCCCGTTGTGTCTGCTGAACCGCGCCGGTACCAAAAAAATCTGCAGCTGAGATCAGTTTCTTCTTCGCTGGCGACTTCTTCTGCTGCGACAGAGTTTTCTGCGGCGTCGCATCGTCAAGAACTTTCTTGGGTTTTGCATGCGCGAAGGCTTCTTGGATTGATACTTGATGTTCTTCATCTACAAGCCATCAAATATTTCCAAGACATGGTTAAGTGCAACATGCGTTAGAGAATACCTACTCGGTGAACACCTAGTGAACTCTCTGGTTAGTGAACGCTATTTTTATTTTAATTTCTAGTTTTTATAATGATATTTACCTCTTGAGTGAACCCCTCGGTACAATGAATATTTTCGGGGGGGGGGGGGAGCTGTTCACGATGAACAGGTTTTACTGTACAAAACTAAAACAGCTGCACCACCATGCCAAATTCGGCAATTCTTACAAGGCAGACTACATCGACACATAAAAACTCAGACCAAATCCACACCTGATTAGAATGCATCTACTAACACCACACTGATACTTCGCTTTAACCGAACAACCGCCGCCCATGATATTACCAATATGCCCCCCCCCCCCCCCCCGGCGCCAAAAAATGCCCGCACCACATAGCGCAGTACCTGAATCTTCCAGGCAGCCGTGTGTTTTGCGCTTCCTTGGGCGTGGCGCTGCTCGGCTCTTCCTTGGCAACGGCTCCTCCGCGTCACCTCCCGAGTCTTAAAAACAAGAACACGAACCAACATGGACACGAGGACTTATTCACCAATTTTCTGCTCTTCGCAGTCCGGCGCTGGCTCATTCTTGCATTTCATTGCGTTTGAGTTGGTTTCTTTTTCGTTAGTGACCCATAACTTTTAGTTTTAAAATCAACACAGCATATGTTTATTACATGCAATATATTCTGGGTGGTAGATTCTTACCTGAATCGTAAATCACAGTTCCCTTTTTCGTTTTTCCTTTTTTCTTCTTGCTTGACTTAGTAGCTTTTATTGGCGAGTCGTCATCTTCATCGCTGATGTCCTAACAAATAAACGATCAAAGTGTGATTTAAATGTTATGCAAATGCAAATCCGTATATTCTCAGCAAACGCAGTGTTTGCATTTATGCCTTCTTTGGCCAAATGTCTGCAGACACGCACACATTTATTGTTACGCAAATCTTCGGAATGATTTTTAACGAAATTCGCAACATTCAAAACCCTAGCATGAACTCTGAGGTGGCAATGAAAACAGTACTGAACAGGGTTCGCGCTGGGTTCTTAGGAAAGTGAGTCAAAAAAGAAAAGTGTGACTCAGTTGGGTGCAGAAAACTCGGTGGGTTCCGAAAAAGTGAGTCACTTCCTGAAGAATGCCCAAAAGTGGACAAAAACCCAGCCAACGCGAACCCTGATTGAACTGAACTGGTCTGAAAACCAAAACATACCAGAACTTGCACATCTTCTTCACTTTCTGCCAATGCTTTCTTCGTTTTCTTCTTCCTCTCCTTCCTCGATTTAGAAGAGCTGCTTTTACCCTTTGACTGTTTGAATTCTGTAGAATCATCTTCGTCAATCTCCACATCGTCGTCATATAGGTTGTCTTTCCATGAAGTCTTCTCCTTGGATTTCGTTTCCTGCTTGGTTGTTTTGTTCTCAGAGGCTGTACTCACACTGTCGATATTTTCTACACTTGGTTCAGATGTTGGGGATGGTTCCGGTCTTGATTCTTGAGAAATATCTACTGCAACATCTCCCCCACCTGTACTGTCACGAGTCTTTTTCCGGGGACTTGACCGTGCCGCTATTTTACTGTGTGTAGTTTTCTTTGAATGCTTACTGCCATTGCTTGCGCCCAGCAAAGGCGGTGTTGTTACTTGCGACTTGGCCTTGTCTGTTTTAGATTTTGCTTGAGGTGGGGTTTTCGATTTCAAACTCGCTTTCTCAGACTTCAGTGCAGCATCAGCAGACTTCACATTACTTTCCGCTTTACTCGAAGACTTGGTTGGAACAGCAGAGAAAAATTTCCTTATATCCTATGAAACAAAACCATCAAATAATTTGCCATATTGGTTGGTTTTTACAGGGTTTTACCTCAACTGCAAAATCTTTGCGTCCCAGGGACACCACGATTTAATACTTTTGCGTCCCCCAGTTTGCATCCTGATTTGTTTGTGTCCCCTGATTTGAATATGCACAAAGGGTGTGTGTTTGGGGGGGGGGGGGTAAGAGGTAACGCGTAGTTGCAGTTCACACTACCATCTTTTATTACCAAAGCAGGCCTGCTTTTCATATGGTTGAACAATCTGGCAGGACGGGACAGAAAGTGTCCGCTGGGACTAAGGGAGCAGATCCCCACAATATAACGCTCTAAATACAATTTTTGCGTTAAAAAAAGCAAGTGGGCGATAATATAAGGTCTGCTAAAATCAGGTTAAATGTAAACTGGATACTTCTTTATTTAAATGGAGAAACAACATATATGTATCATTAAGTGTTAATGAAATGTTTTTACCATCGTCTGTCACGTCAAACAGCCTTTAAAATGGAAATATAAACACTTCGCGCCACACTACGCATGACCAAGGCCAGAAAGAAGATTATGCCCGTTTCTCATCCGAAATATTTGGCCAAGTCGTCGACTTGCACAAAGTATATTGAAGTTGCACGACGCCAATGTTTCCAACCTTTTTTATCTCCTTACTTGTCCACCAATTTCTCTTGACTACTCCTCTGACCATACTGATCTTACGACTCCCAAGTTTCTCACATATTTAATGCTTGATCTGAAATTTCAATATCGCTTCTTGTTTTCCGCTTTGTTTTCATTTTTATGGTCAAAAGTGATTTTTTTTTTTTATAAAGTAGTACAACACCTTAAAGCTGCCGCAAAATTTGCACAGTCTCTCGCATCTGGCAACAGTCACATTGTACATTAAATAAATCAGGGGTGCTTTCTCTGCATAAGCCGATCGGAATCTGGAAAATTTTATTTTGTCTGTAAACGAAAAGCAAACCAAAATCACGCTGAAAAGATTTTTTTAAAAATTCTACTCGAAATGGGAAAGTATTTTTAAGAATATCACCTTCTGGCGAATAGTTCTTAAATTCTACTCGAAATGGGAAAGTAATTTTAAGAATATTAATTTTTGGCAAAGAGTCCAATACAGGCCTTTCAGAAATAGGCTCTCGTTTGTCTCCTTGACGAAAAGCGAGAATCGAAGGCCCACCCAAAATGTTTTGTTTTAAATTGGTTTCTTAAAGAAATAGGTTCTAGTTTGTCTTTGGACAAAATGTGAGAATCGAAGGTGCACCCAAAAGTTTTTGTTTTAAATTGGTTCTCACGACGGCCATCTTCCACAGTTTTCTGTTTTCCCAGATTTAACTTTTACTACTCAATTTTCAATCACCTTCCTTTTTTCATACCAAACTATGGGGCATGTGGTCAGTTGAACGCTGGTTTCCATTGTACATAATCCCTAATATGGCACCAACCATTGTCATACTAACGATCACCCTATAACAGTCCTGGAGAGCATACCATTGTCTTAAAGCTGTGAACACTAAGCATCGCGAAACTTTTTCTTTAAACTTGTGTCTGTGCCTTTTTACGGCAAACAGTATTTAAACATCAGTTTGCCCAACACCGTTCATTACACTCCAGTTTTTTTGCCCACCATTTAACGGCCTGTTACTACAGCCTCACTGATGATCAGCTGTGGCCTGTTTTTCTTTATTTGAAAATTAGAACTAAATGGTACAAATATACGCGATAATTGCTGCTTATATGCATAAGTATATACACCATGATTTACCACAGAAATAACTTGAAAGTAAAATGAACATCACGGTTTGATCTTAGTTTTGTCCAAAGAGAAAAACATTTTTTCCAAGTTCTTTCCAGGTTTCTTCACTGCTCAGAAGAAATAAATTTTCGACTGGAAGAATCACAAACCTTGACCTAACGGCACAGCATGAAAAGCAAGTACGGTATGCTACAGGCTTGCCCTGTATGTATTCCCACAGTTATTTAATGTCCTGCAATAATTCCTTAATGTATCTATATATTAAATTACTAATGCGTAATCTAATTTGAATGTAAAGTTCTAATTCTAAGAATTTGGAAACAATTATGCACGCAAAGGGTTCAGTGTAAAACATTTTCCCAGACTTGGACAGTTACCGCACATGCATACAAGAGTCTTTGTTGTAAAAAGAGCGAAATATAGCATAAAAAAGGAATTTGTTATTAGATTAAAATTATAGATGAATTGTATTCAATTATAAATTATTTAAAATGTATGCAACTTCGACAAACTAAGTATACATTAAACAAAACACATAAAATTTATCCCCGTAAAACTTGATCTAAGAGAAATAAATGGGATTGATCGAAATTGATGAGAATTCAAACGCAAATGTACAAATATGATACGAATAGAGTTTAGTTATCAAAGTAAATACTCTTAGCAGCACCTTATTGATAAATGGATAAAGGGAGATTTTTTAAAACCAGACTTATTCGGTGTTTATTTGGAATTCAGCCTGCCACAGATTAACGCAAGCTTATAAATGATTGCCAAAACCTAACAAAGTCTGAAATTAATTACATATCCACTGCTTTGAATTCATAAATCATGGCCGGAATTAAAAAATGCATATGGACAACTTGCCAAGCAATGCACGTCACTTGTTCAATAGCCGTAATTTTGAATTGAAAATAGGTCCACACTTTAGAGTAAGAACAAATATAAAAGAGCAAATTAGCCACAAAATACAGGAAAAATGATTTCAAAAAGAATCAAATGTTATTTAAGTATCTGGAATTTTACATTAAAAGGTAAAAGTTTTAATATAAAGTCATAGAATACCTTGATCATGAAGGAACTGGGGAAAAGAAGTTGTCACTGTGATTTTTGTGCGTTCACCCTACGTGCGTGTAGACTTTCAAGTAAACAAACGTTGCATTTTTTTAAAGTTATTTGTTTTCAGTTCCTACTTGTTTGTTGTTATAAAACGACACAAATTATCGCCAATCAAATTGAAACCAAGAGAACGGTAGCTCTGAGTACGCCCAGACGGTTAATTGTCGGGAAAAAATGCAAAAAAAATCATAAATTATAAGCTAGATGTAATATAGAAGTGGTATACTGTTTGACTTTTCTAATATAACAAAAACTGAGCTTTTAATACAAACTTGCTTTATCGCTTCCTACCTCGTGACTTAACCGGAAGTGAAATTGGGTATTATAGCTCTGTCATGACTGGAATCATTTTTAGACTTGCGTTCTTTTTGAAAATTAAAAGGGTAATAATAAAATATTTAAACATGGCGGCCTCCATTGAAAGTGATTTTGACAGTTGGTTATCAAAGAAATTGATTGCTCTAAATCCAGACACCGATATCGATGTTTTTGTGCAGTACATACGCAGTATATTTGAAACAGAAGTTGATACTGATGAAATAAAAGATTCTTTAGAAAACATTATTGCTGAAATTACGGTATGTTTTAAATTCCCATTTATCGCCCGCTTAATATAAGTCAAAAGTGTATGAAGTCGCATATTCAGAATACAGCTAGGTCAACTAAAATAAGCAATGCAGCATTTATCTGTGAAAAAAAACTTTGCACACGAGTCATAAATTTTTGACAATAAAAGTGTTGACCATGGCGCGCTTTGGTAGTCCCCAGTGGAAATTGACATGTTCTATTACAGGAACTATGACTCATGCTGGGACGGAAGCAAGAGTCATCTGGGCCTAGCTCTTAGAATGCTCCAAAGAAACGTTGTCGCGACTTATTCCTTAGTCCCAGCGGACCCTGTCCATCTTTCTAAGGCAGAAAGGGTCATAGTTTTTGTAATAGAAATGGCCATTTATCTCAATTTTCAAGACTTCGGACCTTTGGCGCACGTTCAAGGACACCGAGGTTCGAACTAGCAGGCTTTCTTTAAAGCACACTAAGAAGCACCCTGGTGCATTATTTTCGACCTCGGCAAAACTCACAAACTAGAGTAAAGAGTGGTTTTGCAGTTGCAGATTCATCGGTGTTGTGGTCGATAATTGGTGATTCGATATCCGGATCTCAAGAAAACACATACTCATCTCAGCACAAAATTGTTATTTGACCATAAAAATTATGCGCCGTAATTTATAACTGGATCATTTATGTGATGCACCCTGTCTAAAATAATGCCATTGGTCCCAGTCATGCGCCGAGATTGGCAAAATTGACATCCATGGCATGTTCTGTTTTGGAACTAGGACTCTTGCTGTCATGGGACTACTTATTCGTTAATCTTGCGGTCTTTCAATGTGGGTGTGCAACATCCAACCTCTTCAACGATTCGGTCTATTGTGTATAACACCTTTTTACTCCACAGAGCCACCGGACATTGCGAGAAAATAGTACTCGTAAAAGAGAGGAACTACTTTTTAAAATATATTCAACAACTGCGGCGGTTCGGTCTGTTGTGTATAATGCCTTCTTACTCTTTAGACACACTGGGGATGCCGCAAAAATAATACTCATAAAAGAGCGGAACTGGTCTTTAAAATATCCATCCTCTGAGTCTGTGTTAAAACGTTATAGATGTTTTATAACAACGGTCTTCCTATGTCAGCAAGAGTCGGAGTTTCTATATAAGAACTTACCATTGATGTCAGTTTTGTTGATCTCGGCGCACGACACGGACCTCCTTTTATTTTCATTTCTAACCGGTCGGTTTGCAGTCAAACACAAAATTGTGTATTTTATTCGAAACGAAAGTGCAGTTAGGCTATGGTCGTTTTACAATTTTTTCGCTTCAGGAAAACAACGTAGAAGATAATTGTGCTGAAATTATTAAAGAATGGCAGTCTTACCAAGGTATACGAGAAGAAATGATCAAGAAAAAGGGTGAGTCGGTTTTTGTCGAAATACTCTGGAGGTATCAGATGAGATAACTCTAAATTTGTCGTATAACATCAAACTGACGGAATGATAATGAAAAACGGTGTTTTAAACACAGTAAAGGGGGGGAAGTGAAAAACATCTCGTTGGAGCCAGTTTGGAAAAAAGCTTAGTTTGGGCAATACAAGTCACTACAGATAAAATTCGGTGTAAACTTACTGGCATTTCCTCCCATCCTGCCAAACATTTGCTATAATATTCGTTCCACGTCGTTACAGCGGTTCTTCGTGTCTTATTTGTCATTTTGTATCTTGTAGACAGAGTAAGTCTTGACGAGCAGATATGTAGCATTATGTCAGAGCAGAAGGAGCAAGTAACGAAGACCTTGGATGTCACAGCGGGTGACCAGGCGAGGCAGGCGGCAAAACAATCTATACTTAATCAGTACGCAGAAGTGTCTGATGGAGAACGGTATCCTTTATCAAAACACAAACAAACAGAAAGCTCAAACAGTAAAAGCAGAATATCGGTACACTGACAGGCGGCTTACAGCAAGTTATGGTATTTTTCTTCTTTTTTTCTTTGTTGGAAGTGTGAGCCACATTTGTAAAAGCACTTTTGGTACGGCGATTTGGTTATAACCAAGTAACCGAATTCTGAAGGCTGTAAAATTATCGTGGCTAACTCCAACAACTCTGATTAGATTTACCCGTAAATGAAAAGCAGTACTAACACTGCCACATGTTCAAGAGAAAGTTTTTGCAGTCTCATTTAAAAGAAAAAAATCTTTAACGGTTTTTAGTACGGATTCAGATGAAGATGCAGACGGTAATAACTTTTGTTACTTTAGCTTGAAAATGTTTATAGTTTCCAATACTTCCTTTAATAAGACTGCGTACGCATCTCCAATAATTTCGGTGCAACTGTAGCTATATCCTGCTATTGTACAAAAATTAAAAAGTTAGTTTTTAAATAAGTATATAACTGTTTTTGGAGTGTAGTCTTGTTATTGCATACCCAGTAGAAATTAACTACATTCAACTGTGGCTTTATTCTATGAAATTGTAGAACTGGCGAAAAATGTAAACGCGAAATTAGTTGTTGACCGAGAGAAGGCGATCCGCGAGAAAACCAAAGCTGAACATGAACAGAAGAAGCAGAAAGATAAAGAAGACAGAGAAAAACAGAAACAAAAAGCGGAAGAAAGAAAACAAAATGAAAAGAAAAGGACACAAAAGGGGGAAAGAAGGAGGTAGTGCAAATGGTCATTTTGTGGGGAGGGGGTGAGGGTGATAAAGCTAGTTTCATTTGCTTTTTTTTTTTTTTGTCTGAATATGCGTTTATTAAACGAAAAAGGATTCGATAAGACATTGGAATGTTTTTTTTTTTTTCATTTAAGTGATATGTGTTCCATAATAACTTTTCAGCACAGTGTTTGCTCCGTTGAAAAGAAAAAAAAAGTCGGACACACAAAAGTCGAATGAAATCGTGGTTCCTGGGTATTGAAATGAAAACTTGATTAAAAGTTACTCTGATGTTTCTGTTCTGTGACTGCACGTTCCAACTGTTCATTACCTAAATCAACTGGATACAAACGCCTTATAAAAATACACGTATTGCTATGTGGTAGATAGTAAACATTTCCTGACGGCTTCGGTCGGGGCCTCCCAGGTCCAACTTTATTTTGCATGTGAAATAAGCAAAGGAAGCAACTGCTGAAGATGAAAAGATGCATTTACTTATTTAATTGTGGAAGACTTCGTCCCCAGTGTTAAGGAATAATTTGAAATTATTTAAGCAAAGTATGTAATGCTGAACGGATAGGATTGTCTTAAAAGAAATCAAAACTGACAGGGCAGTTCGTGGTAAATACTAAATTAATGCACATTATTATGCCACATATGTTAGTCACAGAAATCATTGAGACACTGCAACCATTTATTTAGAATTAAATATTCCTGTTTCCGTCCTGTTTGACTTTGTTATGTAATTATAGATGTAGTCCCTAGTGGATTTGTATGCCTTTTGAAATTAGTTGAAGGAAGCGGGGCAGGATAAATATTTAACACATTGGTCTTTCACTAGAGACAAGTAGTGCATTTGTATTTAATAAAGCTATGTCTGAATATGGAATAGTGTTTTTTTTTAATCTGTGTCAGAATGTGAAGGGAAAGGTACAATTCATTTTGGCGACAGTACAGAAATCTAAAAGTTGATCTGGTTAAGTTTTACGTTTGTTTAAACCGAGCATTGCATGAAGGTGCTGAGAAAAAAATACACGAAGAAGAGATACAGAAGGTCTTCAATTATTTAGTGTATTCATTCGGCCACTTATGTTAGAAATTAGTTGGCTTCTTCTGCAGAAGCGAATAAACCGGCTGACTTTGTAAGTGTGTGTTTAATTCTGTTTCCCTTGTTTAGAGCAAACATTTTGCTGTTGAATCAGATAAAAACTTGGGTTTGGTCCGAAGGTTCCTAATGTATTTGGTTCCAGACTTCAACAGGATAACTTGAGAACAAGTCGGGCCTTGGGCGGGGGATATAGAAACGCCTCGTGTCCGTTCGTCTGCAACCCTGATGTGCTCCCTTTTGTTCGGGCCACTTTCTTAATTTTTTTCTCAGTCCGTGTCGGGTCTCTTGTCCGCCCCCCCCCCCCCCATCAGTTAAACATGGCCATCAATAGTCAAGAGCTGAAATTTTCTAAGTCCTGCTGGTCCTTTTAACTTGGACGAACCTGGTCCATTTACAATACCAATCTGTGTTTGCTCCCATAGAACGTACATGACAAGTTTCATTAAAATCCTTGCAGCAGTTTTTAAGTTATCGTGTCAACAAGCTCTTGACAGACCGACACGCGGTCGATCGCATATATTCCCCCTGTGGGGAATAAACAATGGGTGACGTCATGACGTGAAAAATGCGCCATCACTGCAATTGCAGAATGAAACGTCGACACAGTTTAGCCTTGGTAGGATAATGCCTTTTGTGGGTTCTACAGTTCGTACTGTATTTGGCGCATATAGCTCAAGCATTACGTCATATGAGGTCAAAACGTGTTATGAACAGTTAGCACGATAACTCGATAACGACAACTCGGATGAGCTTTAAACTTTGTAGGATTATGCCGTTGGTGGGACTGACGACTGCTACTGTAAATGATGCATACTGGGCAGAGAGTGATGCCATGTGACAAAACGTGATTGAAAACGTGAGCGACCAGTTTATTATACTCAACCATACGACCATTCCCGTAAAATTTTCAATTGTTCTTTTGTTAAGTATGCCTTAAGTCATTTCCTTTCTCGTAGGACAAACTCCAAACAAACGAAAAGTCTCAAGCGGAACAACTTTTAATTACCTAAAACTTGCACAACTCGTGTATACCAATATGAAAACCATAAGAACAACAGTCATATTACAGATCTATTCAAATGACTTAACCTTACCTTCGTCGGTTAAAAAATCGTATAACAATGATTTTCTATAGTTTAAACATGTAAAAAAATGTCAATACTCTTTTTTGCAAACCCTACACACTTGTAAGGGAATCTTGCAAAAACATTTTGCATCAGCCCAAGAGATAAACGTAGATGCCCACTGAAATACGCATATAAGAGTTGGTTGGGTGTTTAACGTCCCATTCGGCGGCTGTGATGGCCATATGGGGACGCACTTGCTAAAGAAACCAGTGGGAAAAACAGAAGAACGAAAAAATAGTGAAACGAGAGCTGGGAAAGAAGTAAATTCCGATTAGTCGGCTTCTACGATATCCACGGAAAAGACAGCAGACACAGAAATGAAAACATAAAATGTTTAATTCCAGACTAAATAACAGTCTATTATGTAAAGTAAGACTTATCGAGGAAATACATATAGACTTCTTTTGTCATGCGACAAGCAGACAGATTAACCACCCTTGAGTTTCAGAATTATTAGTGCGACACACTCTTTGTTTCAAATAGTCGATATCCACTAAGTTCGACATAAAACACAACCTATGATGTTTTGCACGACCGAAACATGTCAGACACACATATTCAACTGCGACACACTTACTTACATATGCTATTTTAAAAAAAACTATGAAAATTCGTTAAAACACACAATGTCTATTAATCCATTTTAGGCCCTCCGTAAGAAACTCTTCTTCCGTGACTGGAGAAAAACAGAGTCAAGTCACGTTCATGCCACGTGGCGAAAGTGTTAAATAAAAATGAATATCGAAACAAAAGTGCATGAGACGAAGCAAACAGACGAAACCACCAAACCTTAATACAACAATATGCTAATGCATTATAGGTTGCTTTCATCCGACAAAAAAAATTAGAGTTCTCAAATAAAACATCATGACCCTGTTCACCGTGATCCAAATACGAACGGCATCAATAATCTAGGGAGCAGAATGTCATTATATGTGTGATCACTTCCACAGCCTTGCACGTTTCTTGGTGTACGGCACGTTAATTTCGCTAATTGTTATACTCCCCAAATGCTAGGACGGCCCGTGCACACAGATATCCGTGTACAGGGAGATATCATAGACTTTCACTTGAAATGAATTTAATTTCTTGTTTTTGTGGTCAAAAACACGACTCAACACCCATTTCCCATTTTTTCCTTCTGCAGAAATAAACATAGGCATCAGAGACGCAAAGCCCCCAGCCAGTGCTTTATGTTCAACGCTTTATACCAAAGCGTTCATGTCGAAGTGATGCGTACAAAGTCGCCTGTATGACAGTGCAATACATGAAAATTGCCTAAGTTTAGAGGGCCATAATTTCGACAGTTTTTAGTTGATCAAACTGAAACCTTGACATTGCACACCTTTAATATATATTCTTTCACTGTGTTAAATTTTAAAGTGACCCGACAACGGAAACCTAAAGTTTTGGTGCGTACAAAATATAACACCCCAAATGTTAACGGACGGACGGAGTAACCGATAGCAATAGCCCTCAGCCAAAATTTAGCTGGGGGCTAAAAACAACGTATTGTCTCATCAAGCGACAGACATGGAGGACGAAGGTCTGAAAAAACACCAAAATTTGGCTGGGGGCTAAAAAATGCTATTATTCATATAAAATTCACAATAAAAAATTCAAAGCAAGCACAAAATTATTCACAGGAACGGTGGCTAAAATATTTAATAAAACTTGCATTATGTAATTGTATGCAACCTATCCCAACCCCCATCACTCAAAAAAAAAGTTCCTCTCACGTATCTAAACGATGGGTCCAGTATTTTATTTAATCTAACCCATTTTTTAGCACTGTACAACTTTTAAATAAAACTGCACACCGCACTATTCAATTGCTAAATTGTTTATGTGATGAAATAGGTGCACTGTACTTTCAGGGAAATTTTGAGAATACTATTCTCGTTACCGTTTCCTCACAAACCTCCCTGAATCAGTAGAATCATTTGTGTTAGTACAGACCTACCGCTTATCCTGTTTTCCATAACACAGGCAGTCACAGCAGGTTGCGACTTACATATTGCAATAGAACTGGAATTGATCCCTGGCCGACGAATTCATTATGTAAAGTCGTTCAGTCAGCCGTTCTCACTTAACGGCAGGAAATACTGCAAAAACAGTTACGAGCCATGCAGCATTGAGCGATGGCTTGATCTACACTGTCACTGTTTCGAATGCCTCAAGAATACAGATATGAGCAATAATCGTTCTCGAAAACGCTGTAATCCCCGTCGTGGTTACAACAACACAGTTTTACTCACGACCGATAAATACCAAACAAACAAACAACGAGTCTTTCCGTTCCTGAGATGTTTTGCACTCCTGTCAAAAATATGTACATATATAAATACACATACATACATAATGACGTCCTATGCCGTACTCGTTCTTTCTACTCACGAGAAAATTTGACAGAATCTTGCGGACCTACCAACAAACTATCCCACCAAATTGAAACATTCTGCGATGTTCAGCCACTGGGGAATAGCACCGTAAAGGCTTTTTCACGTCTATGCCGTAACACGCCTTTCTTAATTTCGCCACAGCCGCCTGACTGTTCTACGGAGTAACCATAGGAAGTTTGAAGTCGATCCGATTTTTCGTTTTCGAGATATCCTGTACAGAATATATTGTTCACAACTGACTGACACAAACACACATACATACACAACTACAGAACGTACAAACATTACATATATGCCCCCCCCCCCCCACGGTTTGGGAAACATAACTACAGGTGCGGATATCTCTGGCGAACGGCAATAGTGTTAATCTTAATAAGATTTTGTTTATTTCAAATAGTTCTTTCACCCATGACGAGCTAACATCACAAGTTTCAGCCTTACCCTCATGACAGTGGCTGTAATTTATGGCTTCGTCTTAGAACCTGGCTAGTTACTTAGTCACATGATTTGTTTAAATCTGGTCAAAAAATACCGAAACAATGAAAGCACCTGAACAATGAGAAGTCCCTGACGAACAGAGTAACATAATAGTAAGTGCACATCAGCAACAAGAATTCGTTCTATGAGGGTCTTTGTTTGTTTTTTTTGTAAAATTTCAGGAGCGATTCCAAAGAAAACTAAGCTAAATATCACTTACTCCAGACACCTGCACTGGATATCTTTGTCGACAGGAAAGGTTCTTAATACAAGATTTAAACATGCATTAAGTTTTTGTTACATCGACATAGATTTTAGATTGCTCCAGCTAAAACTCGGACAAGAACTACAACACTTTTAATCAAAACACATGCGAAACACTTATTATATATCCCAATTATGGTTAGACGATTGATCTCCACAAAAGACGGTGCACATCTTCAAAATGTATGTTTATAACCTCTAAGGCCTGCTTGCTCAACCTAAAACAAGGACATTCAGAATATAAGGTGCGCATTTTCAAAATGATTTAAGTTCATTCCAGCTAAAACTCTACAGACCTTTCGCAATTTATGTGTTCACGACGCACAGATTTGAGTACACTAAATAGAAAACTCTTCCGAATCATCTGTCGCATAGCCAGCGCACGTGCTCCTGGTTGTAGAAGTTTGCAACGAAGCAGTATCCGAGGGACAGAAGCCAATCGGTAGCAAAAACTTAAAAACGAAAACGTAGGCATCGGAGATGCAGAGCCCTTATCCGATAGCGGTAACATCACCGTTACTCTTTTGAAATACCACCCGGACAAAAACAATATGCAAGGTGCAACAGATGGAGCGACGGACGGATGCTTGCACATCTACACTATATATACTTTCTTCCTGTAAGGTTTAGTTAAGATCAGATGAAAAGTTTTTGAGACAAGAAAAGTTTAAAATGCGACGGGCGGACAGACGAACGAACACGGGAAAACAGAACCTCCCGTTGCACATCTACACTATATATACTGCTTTCCTGTAAGGTTTGGTGAAGATCCGATGAATACTTTTTGTGATATAAACCAGACAAAAAAAAACTTTAAAGTGCGACGGACGGACGGACGGATGGAAGTCAGACAAATTGTACCCACCGTTGCACATCTATATTATACATATTTCCTTCCTGTAAGGTCTGGTGAAGATCCGATGAATACTTTTTGAGATATCGCCCGGACAAGAAAAAAGTTTAAAGTGCGACGGACGGACGGACGGACTGACACGGGATAAATTGAACCCCCTTTTCACATCTACACTATATATTCTTTCTTCCTGCAAGGTTTTGTGAAGCTCCAATAAATAGTTTTTGAGATATCGCCCGGACAAAAAAAAAGTTTACTAACGGAAGGACAGACGGACCGATAGCAATAGCCTTCAGTCAATATTGGCTGAGGGCTAAAAAGCAAAAATACCTAGTAGCTATGTTCTTCATCAAATACGTCCAGAACTCCATAAACATGGTAAGATCAGCTTATGCTAATATATAGTATCTGAAGTTGCACTAAATGTATAGCATCTGAAGTGAATACATGCAAGTATGATTCATGCTATATGACATGCTATATGACACTCCCAACTTTGTGACGGTGGCTCATTAAAAGAATGGATTCCACACTGGTTATAAAAACTGAGATTCGAAATCATCAGAACAAAACGTAAACGATTATATAAAGGAACACATCACACTGAAAAAAATCGTACACAGGCGACTAGATTACTTCATGCGAAGCTTTAAACTACATAAGAAAC
This sequence comes from Protula sp. h YS-2021, assembly GCA_949752745.1. Classification (NCBI taxonomy): domain Eukaryota; kingdom Metazoa; phylum Annelida; class Polychaeta; order Sabellida; family Serpulidae; genus Protula; species Protula sp. h YS-2021. The sequence continues at coordinate 44,255,373 of OX457030.1, read as the reverse complement.
AGAAACAATATATTGACTAGGAGAGAGCGAAAAGATTTTAAAAGTTTCCTGATGGCAGTACGGCAGAGAAGAACACAGAAAACACTAAGAATTGTTCCGTTTCTCCACACACTGCTGACAATAAGATCTGAAACATTCTGACGATATTTTAAACAGTCGTATTTCCCTTGGATATAGTACAAAGTGAAGTTCTGCCACTGTCTTGGATTGCTACAATTGCTACAAAGTACCACAAATAATCGAAGCCTTTAATTCAGGTTATATGCAAGGCAAACAACCTGCTTTACTTTTCTAAACTTCACAAAATAATGGAACTTAACTCTCGTACGTCACAAAATCCCAGTCAGAGCTTACAATAAACAAGAATAAAAGGTACATATAACAAAATTACAGAAAATTCGAAATGTATATGAACAATATTAGCTTTGCCAAGCTGGTTGTAACACAGCTAATGCTAACTTCCGTAGCTTGCTAAGCTCTGGTTAAAACGGTTAACATTGTATTATTTAAAACAAGAATAAATCAAACAAATAAGAATTCATATATGTTTTGGTTATTCCTCAAATAAGCCACTGTAGTCCAAGTTACTCTATTCCGGAATAGACCAACTTGCATTAAGGACAGTTAAACTTCCATGATTCTCAATATATTAAAGCTGGACTGAGACTCACTGAGTCTATTCAGGAATAACCTGAATTTGTCGATAGTGCCTTATTTCGACTTTGACAAAAAATGTAGATTCTTATTCGCTTGATGTATTCGTATTTTAAATAAGTGTTTTGGTTCTTGAAACGAACCGTTCGAGACTAGAATTTCACGAGAACGTTCTTAAGTACACAGATTTACACCTAGCTGTAATATCTGACTTTTCAGCCCCTTTACTCCCTAATTAAAATGAGTATCACTTTTGAAAGAACGAGATATATTAAAAACCGTGTAAATTAAGCGAAAATAAGCGAACCAAAATACGCGTTAAAGGAATTCTGAAGAAAATAAAAGTCGGATTATAAACTAAAGCACCGGTATTCAAAGAACACAATCACTAAACTTTGAAGAAACAAAATAAAACTGTATGTACAAGCACACCAATATTAACACATAATATGTAAATAAAGACTAGAACGTTAGGGCGCGGAAATCAGTACAGCTGTATGGGTAACAAAGGTCAGTTAGTATACACCAAAGACCCATTTCAAACAAAATCAGTGCTACGGACTGGTGGATCCCTTTAATAAACATACACGAAAGAAAATGCACATTTCAGTCTATCAGTTAATCCCTCTGCTATAAATAACGTCTCCAGTATCAAGCACAAATATTACAAACATGGCACTTCACATTTTATAGTATAAACAACATATCATTCAGATTTAACATTTTAGTACAGTCCACATTTTTTTCAAAATTGTGTAGTTGCTCAAACACACTGGGTGAATTTCCTGTAAGTAAGCTTACAAAAACCAGTTCAATAATCAGGTTAAGTAATTAAAAAATTACCTTTTCATTAAAACTTTTTTTCAGATTTTCATAAACTCTGTATATTCCCCACAAAAAAAAACTCATGACAAAGTACCTTAGCTGGCTAGATGCAAAATACTAAATCAACAAGACTTAAATACTGATTTGGTATTCGCCACAAGTGACTATGCTAATCTAATTTTTTTCAAGATATCTTTTTTCTCTTCCAAGCCAACTAAAATTGGTATAAATTTCACCTCGGTACAAATGCTACAGGTCGACTTTTTCTATACTGCTAGTGAATTTTGATTTCAGCTGAAGATATTCTGGTATAAATGATAAAATAAACTTTCTGTGAGCTACATAACATTCTGTAATAGTTCAAACTACATATCAACATTAATACCTACAACATAAATCAAAATCAGCAGCCGTGAAGCAGGATACAACACGCCTGCTACTTTAAATGCATTACCCAGCTTCCATTTAAGTGCAAAAAAAACTTAAATAAAGCTGTGAAGTTAGAGGAAGTCACATGACTAAGCGTGACTGGCAGTGAATACTTCAACTAAACGGTGTAGCACCAAGCAATGCACAAGAGTTTCAAAGTGTCATCCAAAAGTATATCCGGGCGTTAAGTAGCGGCAGTAAAGTTGATTTTATGTATAATCCAATAAGACGGGCAAGCTCTGACCGGTATATTATGTCTTCCCTGGTTGGTAGGTAAAGTCAAGTTATGTGTCATGGGGAGAGGAGGGCGGGGGTCGGTGTAACGTAATTGAATATTATATACGTTAACGCTGCATTATTGAAAAGGATAAAAAAATTGTATTTTATAGATGGCCCCTAAACACGCAGTTTCACAACTTGTTTGGTCTTGGAAAAAGGGTTTGCTTTACGTTTTTAGACTTACGAGCTAGTTTAGTCCATTTTATACATTTTAATGTACCTCACTACTTCAGAATTGGCCTCCACGAAGCCATCGTGAGACATACCCGGTACCTTCATGCGCACATATCCTAGAAAACGGGTCTCACAGACACGCACAGCGGTAGTGTCATGGTTCAGGTAAACAAGGCGGCAGTGACACAGAGACATAAAAAATGCCATCAGATAAAATAATGCATAAAGCGACTTAGGCGCTGACTGCTGGGGCGTCATAAGATGTAATCAATCAATCAGAAAAAATTCTTCGTCCAGATCAGGACGTGACCTTGACCTGGGCTTATCGCTAGTTGCAAGTTCAGTCGTAAACTGATCCAACGGGAATGTTTCTGACCGTGTTCTGAAAAGTAAAACTCAATCAGTTTAATTGTGTTTTGCACGACGGCAAAATACTTTATGTCGCAGTTTTATTCTTGACATGAAACTCATCTAAAAAAGCAATACAAACTGGAGAAATACTCAAAGCTCTTTCTATTTTTAAAATTAAACGCATTTTCCTATCTCTACACGCCGTAGTGCAGTGTATGAACTATTAGAAATGTTTTACTCACTTAATACACGAGCTGTGATCGGGCCAGTAAATATGTTTTTCTCCAAAACTGAAGTTTTCATCACCTAAAAAAAACATACAATAGACTTCTTTTTCTAAACCAAGAAATTTACTCACAGTATTATCTGACAGGTAAGTAACGCACTGTTTTTCTCAGTGGCCACCAAGTTTAAACATGCCTTAAATACTGACAAAAGCTGACCAAAGCACGGACACCACTCTGACAGACGCTCAAACTTGCCCGTTCATAGGACGATGAAAACCGACATGACACACCCATTTCAAACTTCTTAAAATGGCTTGGGATAATACGAACAATTGAACCCTTCCAAAAAGTTTTCTCTGAACAAAATTGTACTATTTTCAGAATAATAAGACCTTTTACTGGGCATAAATGTTCCCAGGAGTCGGGTTGCGTAATACCTTTATCTAATCTTTGAAGGGGTTGGGTACGTAATTTGACTTGAGGGCATCTCCTTTTTCTACAAGATCAGGTTTAAGTGTTTTATCTAGGTCTACAGACAGGTTTACGGTACGCTTTTTTATCCAGGTCTGCCCTAATCAAGTGACATGTGTCTAAGGATGAAAGAACCGTCCTACTCAACCAAGGAATAAACAGATAAAGGTTGACGCCGATTGGACTTTTCGTTATCGAGATATCTTGCACACTACATTTTGTTCACAACAGACTGACAACACACACTATATGTCTCCCCTTGATCGGGGAAACACAATAATTTACAAGACCGTGTTTTCATTGCTTTCAGTTGTTTTTTTTTTTCTGAAAGCCAGCGGCACTGACCGCCCCTTTTTTCGGGACAGCTGTCTCTATGCTTCAATTGGCAATAAGGGTTCTTACCAATCAATGTTTTCGCCCATGAAGAAAGATTATAAGGAGGACCAGGGCCTCCTAATTCAGCCGGTAGAATATCGTCATGAACAAAATCATACAATGTGGCCAGATTGTTGCCGTGCATATGCATCTGCAATCAAACGCTTATGAAAATTATTTATCGCGCAGAAACCCACTTTATTCACTCATTTACCTATTTGTCTTAAACGGTACTTTTCACCAACATCACTTGAGTTTTTTAACTATATTTATATTATCATTACTATTTTTGATCTTTTCTTTATTATTAGTATCGTTGCTTTTCAGTTAAACAAAGTAAATTATTAATACCACTACTTACTTTCTGTTTCGTTTTGTCTTTAAGAAATGGTCTAATCACTTTAATAATAGCCTCAATATACCACGGTTGGTTCACAAAATGTATAGCTGCAAACCTTGATCAAAATGCAAAAGATATTTGAATGGTAAAAGGATATATCTAAAAGTACCGGTTACTGTAAACTATACGGTAAGCATTAGGACGAAATTCTAGACACGACGAACTAATCGACAAGTTACAAAAAAAAAAAAAAAACTCGGATCAAAACTGCCCTCTCAGGATACGAAATGCAACGCCCTTTTCCTTACTAGCTCTAAACACATTACATTATATTTAGATCACGAGTAAATCCATGTCAGCTCAGTATAACCAGAAATACATGCGGATTTATTACCCAAGCTATTGAAAGAACCGAAGCAGTGGAGATATTTTGTTCTTTATTTCGTGCTCTGCGATTCATATTGTGTTGTTATATTGTATTGTTATTTATTTATTTATTTTAATTGTTTCAGGTTTTGAAGCAGTATATACCTGGCCGGGAAGCAATCCTGCAGTCCATCAATCATTAACTTAAGCAGCTTAGGCTGGATCCATGTCGATTGTTTAAAAGTGAATTGGGACCAGTCTACTATGATGACAAATCCATTAATCTGTGCTTCGTCGTTTTCTATCAATTTCTCAAGCGTCAATAAAATAGCACGGTATATAGAAGCTAAGCCGTAGGATCGTAAGTCCCAGTTTGCCGAAAACAAAACAAGTACTTTGCGCCCGCAATGGTCTGTTTGTTCCAGTACACCTACAACAAAAATAGAATATACTCGTAGGTGAGTATTCTAGAAATCAACACTAGCTTGAAAAGAATGCAGAACTTCAGTAAATCTTGTCTTTTCCAATCAATGGTTGCAAGAATATGAGGAAATACGCACAAGTTGACAATTAAAGTAAATCTTTAATGTACCCTCATATACACACTGCGGGTGACAAGAAAACTATTACAGGTATCAGCTTTGACTGTTGAATATTACAAAATCTTCACTAACCGGGGAAAGCATCCATCAGTGCCCCCTTAACTTGCGGCTCGGCACTGCTAAAGTGTTTGAAAAGGTTGGCATTATGTTCCCTGTACTCAAAATAACGTGCATACAGCTTAAATGCTTCATACACATCGAATTTTCTCGCCCGCAGGAAGCGAAGAATGAAGGCACTGTCTTTTCGTAAGAAATCTGAAAATAGAAATCAACATCTAACCCCTTATTTTTAAAAATTCAGAATATATCAAGCAAATAAATATTTTGATATTTTTTGTCTTGCGTGAAATAAGACACTTTCGACTATGTGAGTCTGTTTCAGAATTGGCTTACGATGCTTGGTCTCATTAATATACACATTACATATAGAGTATGTAAGTGTAAGTGTGTCTACATTAGTCTACGTTAGTCTAGTCACTGTGTCAAAAGTGCTTTTTTTACACAAGACAAAAAAATATCTACTGTCTTATTTTCTTGACATGTTCTTATTTTAAATAATACAGTGTTATATCTTAATTAGAAAAAAAAAAACTAATGTTTCCAATTTTTTTCATCTTCCAACCTTGAAAGAACAAAAAAAAAGCCTTTCAGTCTGATTTGGCAGAGGACTAGGGGTAAAAATTGCATTACATCAAATCGTGTTCAAGATAACGCAAGGATTAATGCTGTAAAACCACTGAAGTTTGTAAAACCAGGAATATACACCCGGCATTCTTCGTATTAAAATTCTACTTACTTATGTCTGGCCTTGTTTCTATTAATTCTTTTACAGCATCTACTGATAAATGTCTGCTTTCTGGATGCTCGTTCAATTCCTTAAGCGCTTTGTTTTCTAATTCTTTCGACAAAGCCCAGCCATACTCTGCCATTCCTTTGAACACCATATACAATTTTCTTGACTCAAAAGATACAAGAATGAAAATTAGAAAAAAATACAATACAGCCCCAATCGATATCCAAGATGGCGGTCATTACGACCTTGAAACTGCGTTACATGCTTTGTCTATAACCAGGTTATCTATTGTTAGCCTCAAATCAGACTATCTTTAGATAGCCTAAGTCAATCAGATTAACAACAGATGGCCTGAAAACAGGCGGGCTGTCTATTGACAGCCTGAATTTAGAGCTTGAAAATTATAGAGTTAGCTTAAAATGCTTCAATCCGACTTTCTTGCCACGTAGCAAGAATAGTTCTTTTTTTTGTTTTTTTTTTTTTGTTTTTGCTCTTTATACCTGATTGGTGTTCATGATGTAAGATCAGTCCAAACAGATCAGTGTTCTCGGTTTGTGACAATTCAACACAGGCATAGTTTACAGTATATTAATTATATCTAAGTGAATACAGGAATACAACTCACCTTAATACCGGAACAAGACGAAAATATGTCAGTGCGAAGACTTTCCTTGTTCCATTGTGAAAAGCTATTAAAGTTACTTATACCTCAGCTTTTGCACTTGCTACCACAGCGCTTCTGTTTAAAACGAAAGAGATAATACGAAGTTCACAACTGAGATTCATTCAGCAATCAACTACGCAAATTCTAAAATTCCATGAGATTTTTTTATTTCTGGGAGCTCCAAGGCAAATTTTTAAGAAATAAGAAATATAGACTCACGACTCATAGTTCGAATATTTACTGAGATGTGACATAGAAGGATACTAGAGCGATCAGTGCAGACGAAACATAAGCGCGCAGGCTTATATTACACACTTTCAATCGACACCTATTTAGTTTCCTGTTTTTGTAAACAAAAACAAATGTCTCCCCACAAATCACCGATAACTATTTTCCTAATTTTCTCATTACGGAAATGAAGGGTTCATTGCCAAAAATTCGAAAAATAAACAAAACTAGATGATCACTGAAGCAGATCACTGAAGCAGATTTTACTTTACGTCTTTTTTATCCGAGTCTGGAACATGGTGGCTAACACGGGTTTTACTGTACGTCCTACTCGCTACAATACGTCAAGGAATAAAAATTTCAATTCAGAAGTCGATCTTACTTTAGTTCTCGAGATTTCTTGCACACAACATTTTGTTCACAACAGACTGATACACACACACATACACAGAACGTACAAACACTATGGGCCCATTTCACAACTTAGGTCTAGACCTGATTTGGAGCAAATTCAGTCTAGACCGCGGCTAAGACTGCGTTTCAGACCATAATGTATTTCACAGCCTCAGTCCAGACCACATTCATATGTGATTTTCTACGTCTGTATAACCGACAAAACTGTCTAGACTAGGTTTGAAACCTGGTTTCAGACCAGGTTTAGATTTAAGTTGTGAAATCAGCGTTTGTCGAGAGACATAATTACTACACACTGGAGACAAGCGGACGAACGCGCAACGTTTCAACGCCCCTCTCCCTCCTTCTTTTGTTTGTGTTTACTTTGTTTCTTGTTCAGCACCACGTTCAGCGATGATGGTGGCTATAACGTGATGCACTAACTTGTTAAAGGAACATATGAATAAAAATGAAGGAAGAATGAATAAATAGTACAGCTAGAAAGAAACTGCTGAAGAGAGGGACTAAGCTAATGTGGCCTGCATAAGATGGTTAATTAAATAGGGGTCTACCTATTTGGAAAATAACCGGAAGGTGATTTTGAGGTCAGACACGGTCCACGCGAAACGCCAATTTTGTTTAAAAAAGGGGGAATTGTTTTATTCAGTACTCCGCACTTCTCAAAAAAAAGGGCGATTCTTCGGGCACTTCACTCCGTCATTGATATGCATGGTAATCAATTTGTACTTGATGGTCCCCGACCACCCCCTTTCCGTGGGGGCGCACGGTCTTCGTTCAAACTAGCACTTTTTTAAAAAAATAAATATGCCGAGAAGATTCACGGTGCTTTACTCCCGGACTTTTATGGACTGTCATGTTCACGCTTTCATTAAAATTAAACACTAAAATGTCTACAAGTCTAGGAGCGGTAACTCAATCTAACAGTACACAGCCGCTTCTTGGAGCTGTAAGTAAGACAGAGTAATTGGAATAAAATTATGGGCTTTAGTGGTTTTATGGAAATACGCAAGTAACAAACTGTTACCATTGACAGAAGAAATCGAACCAAAAACTGCCAATACAAAAAACAGTAAATTCTTGGTAAACAGACAATAAACGATACAAAAGCATATATTGCTTCTGGGGTGAAAATACACAGGCAGTGCACGCGAACCAATAATAAAAAAAAAAAAACAGCCTGTTATTTAAAATAAGAACCTTTAAGAAACCAGTTTTATTTTCTTCTAAGCAGTTTTCAGTAGTCATGGGTAGTTATTCTTGTTTGTGTAGTTTGTTACTTGCGTTAGTTATCTGTAGTTAACTTATCGATATCCTGATATCAATAAAACACATTTTGTTATTTGGCCATAAAAATTGTGCGCCATAATTTATAATTGGGCCATTTACATGTATGTGATGCACCCTTTCTAAAATAATGCCGTTGGTCCCAATCATGCGCCGAGATTGGAAAAATTGACATCAATGACACGTTCTATTAAATGAACTATGACTCTTGCTGTCTATAGGAAGACCGTGAGAGTCATCTGGTACGAGAAGATCTCCTGATAGCTTCAATAAGCCAAATCACACTTTCGGTGTTTCGAATAAAATGCGCAAGAACTTTGAATTTCGACTGCGACGGAACCGGGTAAAGAATGAAAGAAATGATAGAAAAATATGGAAGAAATATCGCAAAAACAGCTCATATTCGGAACATAAAAGGAATTGAAACTTGAAACCATTTGTTAAAACTTCTAATAAATTTTTAAAATATCATACCGGTTGTTAAAAACCCGATAAGTGCCCTTTGGTGCAAGAAAAATTTGACATTTAGGCGAAATCTCTCTATCATTTCTTTCATTTTTACCCGGTTATTGTTTTCGAAACGCGGGAATTTTTTGCGTATTTTCATTGGGAACGTCCAAAGTGTGATTTGGCTTATTCAGTCGTGGATCAGAGTTCGATGCCGAAAGAGGAAAGGTATCACGTTTACCCTGAACTTAATTTTCACACGAAATTATAAAACTGAGTGTTTTTATACTACTCGTTACCACACACCCATCCCAAGCCTGTCTCATAAAACCCGGAAGTCATTTTATTTACAAAAACACTAGCTGCTAAACAGGTTTTCAAAGTTAAAAAACACACACACACAGATATTACATCAACCACAACTTTTCAATTTATCCAAAAATGTTTGGATTCCAAATCATGTATGTAAGCAGAATGCCACTATTGATCTTTTTTGTTTGCAACGTAAACCTTTTCTACTTAGTTAAAGTTAGCAGCACTAAAGGTGTTGACATATATCACACCAGCTAATGATAATTTCAAAGGACTCTAACATGTACAAATTGGCATTTCATTCATTTATTATAAAATATTTGCAAGTGAAAAGATCAAACGAAATTACCATATATATATATATATAGAGAGAGAGAGAGAGAAAGAGAGAGAGAGAGAGAGAGAGAGAGAGAGAGAGAGAGAGAGAGAGAGAGAGAGAGAGAGAGAGAGAGAGAGAGAGAGAGAGAGAGAGTTAGCAAACAACGTCGTTATCCATGGGCCAGAAAAACTGCTAAATAACTGGCAAATACAGTGCAAGCAACAAATGAAACTTGTTGGATTTGCAAATCGGTAAACCTAAAATGCAGATGTTTATGACTGCACTTCGAGATATCTGTAACATATAATCCAATATTCTAAACAATAATAAAACTTATCTGAATGGTATACCGAAATTGTTATACGCTGATATTTGTAATTTAAACGAAACTCATAAAATATAAAAATCGCTTTGGCTGTTTGTGGTATGTTTGTTTATTTGGTGTTTAATGTCCCGTTCACCGACGAGGATGGGTATATTGGGGTGCACTTGCAAAAGGAACAAGTAGAAAAAAGAAGGAAGAATGGAGAAATAGTGAAAGAAGAGTTCGAAAGAAAGAAATTCCGGTTGGCCGCTTCTTACGGACCGAACAGAAAGCAGTGGGCGTTCTTTTAAGATTCCCCCCAACCCACAGGGGGTGCCCTTTGTGAACATACCCATGCACGAAATCTTACTTAAGATAAATCGCACAAGAATGAATAAATCAATTTATAAGTTCGTTATTCACTTCCAATTTTTGGCAAGAGTAAAATGCTCAAATGGATCGCGTTATGTTAAATAACTGGGTCACTTTAATCACCTTTATGACGATTTTTTGGTAAATAGTTACCTCACGCGGGTTTCGAGAGTACACGAGATCGCCATTTTGAGCGAAATTACAAAGAATTTGGGCGCAAAATTCTTCAATTTTCGCCTACAAAACATTGAAATACGATGTCCAATACAGCGGAAGAAAAACAGGTTCAGCTAGGATGGCATAGTAACGTAATAATTGACACAGAGCATGGAGAAGTTGAGGGACAAAATGAAGCAGTTTATGTCGCCATGCAACCTGGCGAAGGGCAAGTGGAGGTTCAAGACTGTCAGGAAGTCGTAATTGTTGCTGACGGTGGGGGTGAAGTTGCGGAAATAAGCGAATCGATGCTAGGAGAGGTGGTGGCAGTTGGGGCTGAAGAGGTCTATCAAGAAGCATTTGTTGCCAAAGATGAAAAACCTGATTTTGCGACTTTATCGAGGAAATTATGGCACTCTAACAGATATTCGTTCCCATCGAAGCTTCAAATGCACTATGAGCAAAGTCCGTCATCAGCAGAATGGAACGATCTGAGTCAGTTTTCCTATCCATCCCCTGTAAAGTATCGTCCAGGGGGTGGAAAGAGTTTAGCCAAAATGCGCAAAGTTGAGGCCAGAGAGAGCAGTTCGGAGGAAGAATCGGAAGATGTCAGTCCGAATTATATCCCGGAAACAACGATGTTGCGCCACAAAACCCCAAAAAGGAGAGAATTCGCACATAGGTGAGCCGAATCCTGGCCGCTTGCCACTTATTCTTTTATCATCGTCCTTGATCAACTCGTGAAACGAAAGTTTCGTTTCTGAAAGTAATAAGCCTGCGGAGTTTGCATTTGTTCAGCTGTAAAAGAAGAATATGTAGCAGCCTGGAGGCCACCAAAGTGATAGAACAATTCCACAACATAAACTGGGAATATGAACGCATCAAATGTGGAAAACTAGAATAATCGAACGCATTATTTGTCAAGTTTGGCTGAATATTGAAATACAAGCATCGATGTGTAACATAATCTCCATGGTATAGAATAACAGTTACTATCTGTTTTAGAATATGCAGTAAAGACATATTGGGATAACCTTGTCTGAAACTGTGAAATCTTTATGTTTAGATTACAGTGGAGGAATAGAGATATGCTGGAGGCAATGAAAGCTGTTGAAGAACAGAAAATGACCATCCGAGGTTTTTTACGCAATTATATGTGAACTATGTTGTCCAGTTATGTAACACAGTAACACGGTTTAAATGCATCTTGGGCGTGATTCTTTGGTTAATTTTATGTGAAATTAATTGAAAAAAAAAAAACGCATGCTTTCTTATATTTTTTTCGAAGTTAAAGTCATGTATTTCAGGTGCTGCAAAGAAGTTTAACGTTCCATACAGCACTTTAAAAGACAGGGTGCATGGCAGAGTGAGGCATGGAGCTAAGCCCGGTGTTAAAACTATCCTCTCTCCAGAAGAAGAAGAAGAATTGTCCAAATTTGTCAGGGTAGTTATCTAATAGCCAGGTTGTGATGAATTAATCTATGGGGGTAGGGGGGCGGTGCAGATGGGTAAATTGATTTCTTTGATAAAGAAATATTTGGATAGATTTCGTACAGTGTGATTTATTTTGCACTTCCGGAAGGTATGTGGTGGTTGCCACTGTTTGTAAGGAACTCAGTGAAAGATTTAGTCGGAGGCATCGCATATCTGAGGTGGCAGTTTAGCGATAACGAGAGTCCTGACTTTCGATATTTCGATAATTAAATGCGAAACTGGACAATGGTTCACTTTTATATCAAACACCTTTCGTTTGACAACCACATGTATGTAATAGCATGATTTTGAGATATAACATTTTTATCAAATATAAAGTTTTAAATTTACTTGGCACTTTAAGAAGCTTTACATTGGTTAGATCCGAATAAGTAGTAATATAAATACTCTGTAACATTGACAGGATATGGAAAATGCAGGATTTCAGCTGCGTTGTGTGGATGTTAGGGATAGAGCTGCTGAGCTGTTACGTCTCAACCATGGTCACAATAGTCCGTATAAAGATGGAAGTCCTGGGCATAACTGGTTTCACGGTTTTGTGAAAAGGCATCCAGGTCGGTTAAATAAACGGTTGCGTAATAAGCGTGAATAAAATAAATACATATCTGGATTATTTGGTGTTTTTTTTTTTTTTTGTTTTTTTTTGGTTTTATTTTTTCGATTTTTTTTTTATTTTTTATTTTTTGGCAGGGGTAGGGGATATGGGTGTGTGAGGATGTCTGAATCTATGACAGGATCAGGTCTGAAATAAGGCCAGCCTTGAACTGAATATATTCTGGTCCCTAAACTGTCAGATATCTGGGACGTCCAAGGTAATGTATGTACAAACCAAGACCGGTTTTGTGTAATCCCTCTCCAGGTCTTTCAGCGGGTTGTAGTGTGCAGCTTGTTCCTTTACATTAAAGTATGAGTATTTCTTTTCAATCTTGATAATATGTGTTTAAGGTCTGGAGTTCAAACGAACAGTGAAACGGAACATAGTGCCCAGTATCTCAAAGCAAAAACACATGCTGAGAAGATTCTACGACATCACGGCGAACGTATGTGCAGTGATGGAAGACCCGTTGAGATTACCTTTAACTTTTTTGTCACCTTTCTTAGCTGTATTGTAAAATACACTTGAGCGATGGAAAATTACTTCTCAGTAAGGAGAAATACGAAAAATTGTGATCTTTGGCTTCAATTGACTTTATGACCCCCCATTTGCAAACAAATTGAGTTTTATAAAAGCCAATAACGTTGGTTAAATATCATGTTTATAGAGAAAAAAAATGAGTATAGCCTAAAATATCTTGCAGATCTACAGAAAGAACAAGTTGTCACACAAGTCGGACAGGATTTTCTCCGTGTCAGAGTTACGTATTGGTGGCCAGTTTGAAGCTACGATCCTCTACGCTTCTGCTGCAAATGGTTCTCTTATTCCGCCATTTGTTATCTTCAGAGGTGAGTTTCATATAAAGAGAGCTTTGGTCAATAAATGAAGGGGAAATCGTAATGTAAATTGTTGTTGCGATGTGGAAGTCTTGCTACCACTCATCACCTTTCAAACCATACTTTCATGGCAAGTTCACCAAGTGCCTGTTGGAACTTTTTCATCTTATTTGTTCCATAGAGATGTGAAATGTACCTTGTGGGCTTTCACAGGCAATGCACTGAAGTTAACAGCCGCCAGACAAGAGTTTCCAGACGCTTTCTTCACGTGCAGCTACGACGGGCGTGTCAACGAGGACATCTTCCTCTGGTGGTTTCGCGATCATTTCTTAAAGAGAGTACCAACAGCTGCCTCGAGGCCTGGCATACTGTTCATTAGCCGCGGTGTGCATGATATAACCATGCAGTAAGTGAAAATTCTCTGGGCCATAATTCAGAAGTTCAGTCACGTCGAGTTTTGTTGTAAGCTGTAATTAGTGTGGTTATCTTTCTATCGAATAATAAATGTCAAGTCAGCAGTTCATTTCTGTAATTTCATCCTGTGTTGAAGAGCAGTAATCATTTTGAACGTTGGTGCTTCGTCTAGACTAGTGCAGCTCGCCAAAGAAGAGAAGATGCATTTGGTTGGCATGGCGTTTGGGATCTCACACCTAGTGCAACCGCTGGATGATGACGTGTCGGACATGATCAAGAACGCCTTCAACAAGTAAGTATTGACTTTCCCCCGCCCCCCACCCCCCCCCCCAAAAAAAAAAAAAATAATAATAAAAATAAAAAACAGAAAATAGAAAATAAAACAGAACCAAGGAGGAAGACGAGATTTCGCATGTGTGCTCTTATTTTGTTTCAGGCGCTTCAAGAAGTGGCAAGATGAGAATCCCGGCCAGACAGTCACTCAGAAAGTTGTCGCTGCCATCTTGCGCAAAGTGTGGTCCAAAGTGAATCCTGAAGAGATCGCGACCAAGTACACAGCAAACGGCATCTACCCTCTCAATGCTTACGCAATTACACAAGACAAGCTGTTGACAGGTGCTGACAGGATTCTGGGCTGTTCAAGAAAGACATTAAGGACATAAGAAATTCGATGAGACAACATGAACAAAAATAAATAAATATAATAAATAAATAAAAATCTAAATTTTCTTTATGTGAATATTGAAAATGAAAGGAAAAGCATGCAGTAGAATATCACTTCAGGTTAAATAATTCTTTTTTTTTTTTTTTTTTTTTTTTTGGAAAAATATACATGTAATACAATCTTTTCACTTGGATGTAGGTGCACATATTTTGAGAGAAATGGTTGAAAGGAGTCCACCAAGACAAGAGAGCTATGGATCCAGTTCGTCAGGACTCTCAGGTCAGCTGTTTCATCAGCACGCATTTCTCTCAGTGAAATGATGCGTAATTGACACAGTGCATAAATGTAAATTTTCCCCGTGGATGATCAGCTGAAGGAGGACTGACATAGTTTTAGTTATTTTGGGTTTTTGTCCACTGACAAGTGCTTAAGTCTCAGAGAAAAGGTTTTTGTTTGTTTGTTTGTTTGTTTTTTTTTTTTTTTTTTTTTTGTGAAGTTGATTACATGAGTGTTGTTTTCCGTTTGCAGGACTAAATCTCTTGTCAGCGCTCTCCTCGCACGAATACGCCACATTGGACTTGGTGAATCGCGATGGTCAGAACAGCAACTCGACTGCAAATCGCTCCTTTGAGAGCCAATTTGATTTAAGCCTAAATGAGAGCCAAAATCTGGTGCCGAGCGAATATCCCAATTACAAAATTGTCATAAAGAAACAGGCCGGCAAAGAAAATGAAGTACGTATCAACGCATATGATCAGAGAATTAAACTTACGCTGTCGAAGAAAATAGGAATTGACATGGTGTCCTTATGTTATTTTTATCATGGTTTATCGTATTGAGGGAACAGACGTTATGTCAGAAAATCTTAAGGTTTTTTTCGGGGGTTGGGGGGGGAGGGGGGAGAGTAGGGGTTGGTAAGCGGTTGTGAGAAAAAAAAGTATTCTGTGTTCACTTGTTCAGGTAGTGGTCGTACCTCTGAACGAGACCTCTGAGTCAGGCGTCGTGGAACAAGTGGAGGTGGAAAGCTCCGAGATGATCGAGACGGAAATCGTGCAAGAAGAAGAGCAGATGATGCAGCCGACAACTGAGCAGGTAACCAGCAATGTGTGTGTGTGAATCTCCGCAACCAAAAGCTTGCCTCTCATATCAACAAGTCATATCTGGGTTCTAAGAAAGCGAACCGACGAAGCACTGAATATGTTTTTTTGCAAGATAGTCATTCTTTGAAACCTTCTGTGAAAAATCTTCCATTTCTGTGTCTATAAATTCCGCTGAAGAGGAGATTTTATACAATATAAGACGTGAGCTTGTAGGTTTTTGGTGAATGTTTATTTGTTTGTTGTCAATGTCTACAGCTTGAAGAATTGATACAACGCCAGAAAGAATACCACCTTACTCGTCCTCGGCCAACTGTCGACATCTTACGTCAGACTGACGTGACAAAGGAATTGGACGCCTCACGCGACACGCAGCAGATCAATAAAGCTGTCGACAGCATTCTAGGAAATGGTAGCAATCCCTTTGTGTTTGTAATATTTAATATGCTTTCTTTGTTCTTTAAGCTCATCCTAACTTCACCTTTTCGGGTAGTGGCATCGACATTCGCTGGGTGACGATTTTAAACTGTAATTTTGTTACCTGCATAAATACTTTAAAACATGTAAACTGGTTGGAGTGAAGACAGATATATGGCTGTTATGCAATTAGCAAATGTTCGTGGTATGATTTGAAGGTATAGGCGTCAAGACAGAACCCCGGTCGCCTTCGACGCGATCTGCCTCCGAAGATGAAGAACAAGGTGAAAGCACTCCAGCTGTCACCAAAACCGAGGAGAATTCCACAGTCATCCGAATAGCACCAGATAAAATTAAAGATGAAATATCCAAGGCAATCCAGTCAGGTTCGTTTAGTAAGACGAACACACTGAAATTATCCGATTTCCATGGAAATGACATAAAAATTCAAATCCGAATTAAGAATCCGGATGAAGTGAAAGAGCTGGGATCGGAGAGCGCGTCGCGGGTTCGGCAGCCCGCCCAAGTTACCGCGCAACCATCAAGAGTACCCCGGGTCATTTCTCTACCTCCTTCCCCGCCTCCACCCGTGGAGACTAGAGTATCTCCCGACCAGACACGTCAAGGCCAGTCTCAAGGTCAAGGTCGTTTCATTCAAGTTTCCGGCCCTGGAGGTGGTGCCCGCAATATCGTTATTCAATCGTCACAGATTCGAACAAAAACTGCGGGATTTTCACCTCTGATGAAAGTGGAAAAGGTGCAAGAATCCTTGCCCAGTCAGTTCCTGGAGGCTGATGATGAAGGTCAAGGTCCCCTGCTAGAATACGAAGAAGAAATTGTCGATTCCCATGGCGAAGTCGTCCACGGTGGCGACATTATGACGTCACAGGAAGTTGTAGCGACGGACGGAGAGGTGATAGCCCAAGAAGTGGTGGCGTCAAACATTGGGGACGTGCAGGAGGTGGAGACGTCAGAAGGGGTCATGCAGATCGTCATGGGGGAGGACGGTCATGAGTACATCATGCCTGGAGCGCAGGAGGAAGTTCAAGATTGCGTAGTGGAATATATCAATGCAGAGGGTGAGGTCATTCAAGTGCAGCCAGTGCCGTCGCAGTGATGACGTAATTGGACCACGATTATTGTTGAGCATGAACAGGACTGCGTTTCCGTTATTTACCGGAAGTGAACAAGACATTTTTAGATCGAGGTTGCGATGTCGATGGATATTTTACTCGCATTTTCTTGAATATGCTTAAAGTATTTAAAACTTAAAACGTCTTCGTTGACTTTGCTTGTTTTGAAATTACCCACAGTGATTTGTACTATATTGTGAGCTGGTGTGGTGTTACATACGAAGGGGTTGTCAAACATGGATAAAAAACGTCTTTGTGTGGCTGCATCCTCTGTACATTTATGAGGGGCGCCATGACACTCGGTTCAGTACATTGGCTTAAGCAGCGGCATTATGTGAACTGAGACTCTATGATATAAAGTAAGAACAAATGCATATTATATTGTTTTAATACCGTGGGTTCAAGTTTTAGTTTAGTTTTAGAAACTTTGCCAAGGAGAGAACACGGTCCAGTATATCGCCTCATTCCATTGCTGTCAATACTTGCTTGTGAATGCAACTGTTGACCTTTATTTAGCTGCAGTTTTGAACCTGTACCAGTGTATCATGTAATAAAACAATCTTTCAGGGTATTTATTTGTTTAGCAAAATGTATAATCGCTATGTGTATTTGTATTTTTTTTTATTTTTTTTTTTTGGTTTCAAAAATTTCTCTTTTTTTCTCTTTTTTTTTTTCTTTGGAAGAATTATCTCAAGTTATTTTTGCATAATGAATTCAGTTGACTGTGTACTGCTGTCACATAACATGCAAGGGCTAAATTAATGGAGTTTGGGACGATCATATATCGGTTTCGATGTGGCAAAGCGATCAGCAACCTATGTCCTCAACAATTACGCATTTATTTATTATTTATCATGTGAATCGCCATTGAATCAAGAAGATAAGACCGGCATCGGTTTTAATTTAAGAGCCAACAGCCAACGGCCTCCCTTCCTGCCCCCACCCCAGTATTTGTTGCCGCTGAAATCATCACGACAAAACGTCAAGTTATGTATTTTATTTGTTAGAAATATTTTACTTTGCTTTTGTAAAAAGTTGTACAGGATAACTCGTGTGTTTTGCAAACAGGGCGAGAAATAAACCTGGCTGAAATGCATTTCACGAAAGAATTCATCATTACCCTGAACTGTTGTGTTTTTCACCTGACTTTACTGACCTATACATATATGCTACCTATTGTCAACTTGAAGATGTTAAGCTTTCAATGGTCCGATCCAAAATATCAATACGAAAAAAAAAAAACTTTTCCAAGACGCGACTACCTCTCGGTCTAAAAGATTTACCAAAAGTTCAAGACGCCTTGTCTGCCCACATTACAAAGTGATTTCCAAATTTTCAAAAAAGAAGCAGATCGGATACCTCAAAATAATATTCAGAGGCCATGTGACGTCGTGTGTCCCAGTTAACTGCGGTATCAGTTGCCCAATTCCACTTCAGACATGATTTCGGGATGCATAGGAAAAATACTCTCGGGGTATGCACCGCGTGGAAGATTTTTTTTTGCAATATTAAGGCCTAAAATCGGTATTTTTAAACTTTCAAATCATATTTATTAGTCCCCTACCGGGGGACTAGTTTTCGGGTCTGTCTGTCCGTCTGTCGACACCTTTTTTGTTAACACACTCAAGCCTACATTTTTCGACCGATTGTTAAGATATTCTATGTATGGGTAGAACTGGAACGAACAAGGATCGGTATTCTAAGTGAGCCATATCGGCCCAAGGGCATTGGCCCGGCTGAACTTCACGAATTTTCCCAATCGTTACTCATTTGAATGAGTTTGTTAACACACTCAAGCCTACATTTCTGCATCGATTGTGGAAATCTTTTACATATAGGAAGTATTGGAATCAACAAAGGTCCGTATTGTAAATGAGCCCTGTCGGCCCAAGGACATTGGCCAAGCTGAACTTCAGAAATTTTCACAACCCTTACATACTGGAATGAGTTTGTTAACATACTCAAGCCTACATTTCTGCATCGATCGACAGGATATCTTAACTATAAGTAGTACTGGAACCAACAAATGTTGTTATTGTAAATGAGCCATGTCGGTCCAAGGGCATTGGCTCAGCTGAACTTCACAAATTTTCCCAATCCTTACTCATTTGAATGAGTTTGTCAACACACTCAAGTCTACATTTCTGGATCGATTGTTGAAATCTTTTACATACAGGAAGTGTTGGAACCAACAAAGGTTGGCATTGTAAATGAGCCCTATCAGCCCAAGGACATTGACCCAGCTGAACTTCAGAAATTTTCACAACCCTTACATACTGGAATGAGTTTGTTAACATACTCAAGCCTACATTTCTGCATCGATTTATAAGATAACTATAAGTAGTATTGGAACCAACAAGGTCTGTTATTGTAAATCAGCCATGTCGGCCCAAGGACATTGGCCCAGCTAGACTTTAAAAATTCACACAGTCTTTGAGCACTTGATTGAGTTTAACACCATGAAGCCAACATTTTTAATCGATTGTCGAAATATTTTACATATACATAGTGTGGGTGATAACAAGGGTTAGTCTTATAAATGAGATAGGTCGGCCCAAGAACATTGACCCAGGTGGACTTAAAAAATTGTACACTCCTTGAGCACTTGAGTTTGGTGTCACACTCCAGCTTACTTTTCTTGATCGACTGACAAAATATTTCACAAATAGTCAGTATGGGTTCTAACAAAAATTGGTATTGTAAATGAGCGACGTCTGCCCGAGGACATTGGCCCAGCTTAACTTTGAAAATCCACACAGTCTTTGAGCACTTGAGTGAGTTTGTTAACATATATTCCTGAATATGATACGAATTGCTTGAGGGTTGTAGTCCAACCTAACAAAATCAAATACAGCGATTGTACGCCGGCGGGGGATTTAGTCAATTTCACTGACCTACTTGTTATCTATTACAATGCGTTGAAGTATATTGAGCTGGTATATTGATAGCCAGAAAAATATTTCTCGACCCCTCCCCAATAAGAATCACGTTTTTGGGATAGTATTTAAATCAATATCAAGGATGACCTCAAAATTTGCGGAATTCAGGAAATGTCTGAGAAAATACCAGGCTTCCAAGCATCACCTCAAATTTTTTTGAAGACGAGCTTTTTCACGAAAATGACCTCTGTGACCTCTTTTTAGACCAGCCGACTTTGTCGGCTGGTCTTATTACATCGGTAGAGAGGCATCCGTCGTCTGTATACGTGTGTAAACTTTCACTTAAAATGCTTCTCCTTCAGTTTTGATCGGATTCCTTTCAAATTTTGTGTGAATGTTCTCTGGGGGTGCCTCTCTTGAAAATTACTTTTTTTGGCGATCCGCGAAAAATTGGCCAAATGGGGGGCATTTAAATTTTTTTGGTTGCCAATTTTAATCTGATTTTCTTAAATTTTGTGCAAATATTTCCAAAGTAGGCTTTCTTTGAAAAATAACATTTTTTGGCGATCGGCCAAATGGGGGCTTTTTAAATTTTTATTTTTTTTTTTTGGCTTCTAATTTTCAAAGTGCTTCTTCTCCAACAATTTTTATTGGATTCTTTTCCAATTTTCTATGATTGTTCTCTAAGTAGGCCTGTCATCAAAAATTAATTTTTTGGACGATCCGCCAAAAATTGGCTAAAGGGGGGCATTTAAATTTTTTGGGTTGCCAATTTCCAAAATGCTTCTCCCACAACTTTATCAGGTTTCCTCTAAATTTGTTGGCGAATATACTCTAGGTAGATTTCTCTTAAAAACTATTTTTTTTTGTGATCCGCCAAAAATTGGCAAGTGGGGGCATTTTTTAATTTGTTGGCTCTAAATTTTCAAAATGCTCCTTCTCCCGCAATTTGGATCGGATTCTTTTCCAATTTGTGTACGATTGTTCTCTTGGTGTTTCTCTTGATAAAAATCCTTTTTTTTTGCCGATCCGCCAAAAATGGCCAAATGGGGGACATTTATAATTTTACGGTTGCCAGTTTTCCAAATGCTTCTTCTCCCACAGTTTTGACCAGATTTTCTTCCAATTTTGTACAAATGTTCTTTACGTAAACCTATCTTGAAATGTTACTTTTTTGGCGATCCGCAAAAAATGGACCAAATGAGGGGCATTTTTTAATTTCCTGATAGCCAATTTTCAAAATTCTTTATCTCCCACAATTTGGATCGGTCAAAACGCCCCCAAGCAAAATTTGTCTTAGTGGGTTTCAGGACAAAACGTCCCTTATATAAGTTTCCCAGCCATAAGGTGCTTAAATGAATTTAGGGCCAAAACATCCCCAAAGTTAAACAAGAATATCTAGTGAGTCAGGTATGAATAAGCTTGCATGGTTGCCAAAAAGGGGTAGTCACGAGACGAGACGAGATGGCAAAGAGCTAGCTAAACAATTAATTTAGCAACGGACCCGAACATAGATCGATAAATACGTACAAAGATTTGTTTCCCAGAAAAATGGGAAACAGATCTTGTGTATCTCTGGTAAACTACCAGAGTCAACCAGAGGTACCTTCGAACAACGTATCGAAATTGTATCCACAAATGTGTACTGTTGGTCGGACACACACAATTATTACAAGGAACAGAAATGACCAATGAATGGTAATGTGATCAAACACATGTGATTACGTTTGAGCTTGCGGTTTGACAAGAGGAAAACGCCGCGTATAAAACATTATTACTGAAGTTTTATTGTTTAAGTATGTATTATTTTGTGGGGTTTGCATTTCGGACCAGTGCGCATGTTTATTTAACTTGCGTCGATGCGCAGTTTGCATTTCGAACCAGTGCGCATATTTATTTAACTTGCCGTTATGCTCTGTTCCTATTTCGGATGTTTATTCACCTTGCGTTGATGTACGGTTCGCAATTCGAACCAGTGCGCATGTTTATTTAACTTGCGTTGATGCGCGGTTTTTTTATTTTAGACCAATGTGCATGTTTACTTAACTTGCGTCGATGCATGATTGGCATTTGGGACCAGTGCGCATGTTTGTTTAATTTGTGTTGATGCGCGGTTCACTTTTCGGACCACTGCGAATGCTTATTTAATTTGCGTTGATGCACGGTACTTATTTCAGCCCAACGCGCATATTTTTATATTTGAGTTGATGCATGGTTCTTATTTTGGACCAGTGCGCATGTTTATTTAACTTGCGTTGATGCGCGGTTCTTATTTTGAATAGTGTGCATGTTTAGTTAAGTTACGTTAATGCGCAGTTCGCATTTCGAACCAGTACGCATGTTTATTTAACTTGCACTGATGCGCGGTTCGCATTTGGGTCCAGTGCGCATGTTTATTCAACTTGCGTCGGTGCACGGTTCTTACTTCGGACCACTGCGCATGTTTTTTTAACTTGCGTTAATACGCGGTGTGTATTTCGGACCAGTGCGCATGTTTATTTAACTTGCGTCGATGCGCGGTTCGGACCAGTGCGCATGTTTTTTTTTCGGTTGCATCGATGCGCGGTTTGCATTTCGAACCAGTGCGCAGGAAATGTTTTCTCTTTAAAAATTCCCCAAAAATACAAAAATATTGTCCGATCGATTGAAAAATACAAGTCGTATGCACGACCCTTTAGAGATGCCTCATACCGAAAATAAATGAAATCGGATAAAAACTGTAGGAAGAAATTCACTTTGAAGTTATTTCTTCAAAAATTACCAAAAATTCAAAAAACACATGATCGATTAAAAAAGCAAAGGCGTGGCCGCTTAGTATGCCTGACACCAAAAATAAACGAAGTGGGATAAAAACTGTAGGGGGAAATGCATTTTTTAATCAAAACCTTCCCCAAAATACAAAAATCGTCCGATCAACTGAAAAAGCATAAGCCGTATGCATGACCCATTAGAGATGCCTCAACCGAAAATAAACTAAATTGGTTAAAATTGTACGGTGAAATACATTTTTTAAGTTTTTTCTTTAAAAATTCTCCCAAAATTAAAATATCACCGATCGACTAAAAAACCACATGCCATATGCACGGGCCCCCCTAGGGATATCTCATACCAAAGATAAACGAAATGGGATAAAATCTGAAGAGAGAAATGCATTTCGAAATTTCCTCTTCAAAAATTCCCCTAAAATTTCAAAAATTGTTTACTCGGCTAAGAAAGCATAAGCCGCATGCATGGCACCTAGGGATGCTTCATACAAAAAATAAATGACATCGGATAAAAAAATGTAGGAGATCCATTTTGAATTTTTCCCCAAAAAATACAAAAATTGTTCGATCGACAAGGAAAGCACAAGCCGTATGGATGACCCCTCAGGGGTACCTCATACCAAAAATATATGATATCGGATAAAAAATTAAGGAGATATATTTTAAAATTTTCTCTTCAAAAATTCCCCGAAAATTAAACAAGCATTTCCAAGAGCATGACCCAAACAAGGAAATTGAGAAAAGCTCTGAAACGAATACTGTTAGGTCAAAAAATGAAGTATGTAAAATGCATTTAATTTGAATTTGGAAGGCACCCGAAAAGGGATGTTGGAGAGGTTGGGTTTTGACGATTCACGTTTTTACCAACATTTACACAATTTACAAAATTGTTAAAAGTCCAAGATTTCGGCATTATTTGTCATTTGCGAAAAAAACAAAGTCCAGGTGGAGAAGCACCTAAGAAACTTTCGATTAAAATTTTATAACTATTTGGAAAGAGTGAGAGAAATGAATGGTTTGACAATTCAGTTATTTACTACCATTTATTCCAGTTTTTGCCAAAATTCAAAGTTTCGCCATTTCGGCAGTTTTTGGCGAACAGTAAAAAAAATGATAGCCTGGTTGACGAACCCCTGGGGAACATCCCTGCGTAACATCTAAACGATTGGAGTAAAACTGTAGGAGGAGTAGCATTTTAAAAATGGGTCAAAACGAGCACAAAAAGTGCCGCCATTTTGTCAGTTTTTCGTCAATCGTCAAAAAAAAGTTAAACATACAAAGTCGACTGGGTTAAAAACTACCCGATCGACTAAACAAGCAGAAGCCGTATGCAAGTTCTTCCAGGGATGCCTCATACCAAAAATAAATGACATCAGATCAAAGTTGTAGGATCAGATGCAATTTGAAACAAAACTTTACCAAAAACTAGAGGTGTGTCCGATCGGAGCACGAATGCCCCGCCTGGCGGATAGTCAGTGACATAATCTTAGTTTGAGGGATGTGATTCTTCTTGAAGAAAGAATGAATAAGCATGGACTCAGTGCCGAGAACCTAAGTGCAGTACAACTGCCTAAGTTCAAAGGCCAATTTCGACCGAATAAACGCCTCGTCGGACATACGGACGACGTCCTGCACAACTTCAATATGTTAGAAATAATAATCTATAAACAAAAAAATCACCAAACAAATATGTAGAGTGAGGTGCGATCCACAAAACTTAGTACATAAAAATCTAACAACAGTAAAATTGCCTAAGTTCAAACTCCAATTCCGACCGAATAAACGCCTCGTCGGACAAAAGCACGACGTCCTGCACAACTTCAATATATTAGGAACAATATCCCAAAAACTCGCCAGTCAAATAGCTACGCTACAGTGCGATCCACAAAACTTGGTACCTAAAACGTAACGCACACACAGACAGACGGGACAGACGCACAAGTCAAACACTATATGTCCCGCTGACATTTGTCAGGCGGGGCATAAAAACAACAACTAACTACTAACGGGCGTCGTCTGCAGACCGATAGGTATACCCAAGCTTACGTGTAACTTAAGTTGCGCTAATGAATTAAAAAATGCCCTCTCCCCTATTTGGCCAATTTTAGGTGGATCGCAAAAAAAGTAATTTTTCAAGAGAGGCCTAGCTAGAGAAAAAATATGTTTAAATGCCTTTAGAGCATCCCCAGCCGACAGTTTACACGTTGAGGCAAATGAACAACCTCTCAATATACGGCGGTTAAAACTTGCCATGCAGTATTGTATAAAACTTTACGCCAATAGAAATAACCCTACTCATCAGATTGTTTTCGGATCACATTATGCGGATAGAGGTACCAATGCTATCCCCCCCTTTGGAACTAGGATGATACCACACCTGCGCGAAGCAGGTATAATCGTTGAATCTGTTGCAAATTACAAAATACCTAACCAACCCCCTTGGAAGTTAACGAAACCTGTGGTCTTGAAGACTCTTTCTGAGTCCACAAAATGGTGAGAGAAACATTTGAAAATTAGACACAAAAAAATTAAACCAGAGTAAGGCGGGATCCCCCGTGAAGCAGTAAAAGTAAAATGAGGTCAAGTCACGCTGCAAGGTTTCAGGTTCCTACGGCAATCCCTTCTATGAGAGCTCGGCCGGACAAAACATAGTCTCACGGCTAAGTTCAAGCCCAAAATTCACAATACTTGACAATTTCCCACGACGTCAATTTTTGGCCCACTTTGACAATAATGCCACGTTGCACATCTTCAATATATATATTTATATATATATATATATTCACCATGCAAGGTTTCAGGTTAACAAGACAATCCCTTCTATGAGAAGTCGGCCGGACAAAACATCGTCTCACGGCTAAGTTTAAGCCAAAAATTCACCATATTTGACAATTTGCCACGACGTCAATTTTTGGCCAATTTTGACAATAATGCCACGTTGCACATCTTCAATATATATATATTCATCATCCAAGGTTTCAGGTTCCTATGACAATTCCTTCCATAAAAAGTCGGCCGGACAAAACATCGTCTCACAGCTAAGTTCCAGCCAAAATTTCACAATTTTTAACAATTTGCCACGGCGTCAATTTTTGGCCGATTTTGACCATTATGCCACGTTGCACAACTTAAATATATATATTTTCACCAAGCAAGGTTTCAGGTTCCTACGAAAATTCCTTCCATGAGAAGTCCGCCGGACAAAACATCGTCTCACAGCTAAGTTCAAGCCAAAATTTCACCATTTTTAACAATTTCCCACAACGTCAATTTTTGTCGATTTTGACAATAATGCCACGTTGCACATCTTCAATATATATATTTTCATACAAGGTTTCAGGTTCCTACGACAATTACTTACATGAGAAGTCAGTCGGACAAAACATCGCGTCACGGCTAAGTTCATGCCAAAAATGCACCATATTTGACAGTTTCCCACGACGTCAATTTTTGGCTGATTTTGACAATAATGCCACGTTGCACATCTTCAATATATATATATTTTCACCATGTAAGGTTTCAGGCTCCTACAACAATTCCTTCTATGAAAAGTCGGTCGGACAAAACTTAGGACTTTTTGTGGACAAACAGACCGACGGACCAGCTCATAACTATATCCCTCCATTTCACGGGGGATAAAAATACCCACATTTGGCCAATTTTTGGTGCATCACCAAAATAATCAATTTTTCAAAAGAGGCCTACCTGCAGAACATTTGTAAAAAATTGTAAAGGAATCCGGTCAAAATTGTGGGAGAAGAGTTTTGATAGTGGGACACAAAAAAGAAAATTAAAAAAATACGCCCCCCCCCGCATTGGGCCAATTTTGGCGAATCGCCAAAAAAAAAAAAAATTAAGAGAGGCCTATGTTAAGTACATTCCTGCAAAATTAGAAAAAAATCTAGTCAATCTTGTTCGAGAAGAAGCACTTTAAAAATTGGCAACGGAAAACTTTTAAATGCCCTCCATTTAGCCATTTTTTTCGCGTATCGCCAAAAAAAAACAAAAAAAAAACATTTTTACATTTTTACAGAAAATGAAGAAAAACTACGCAGGAAACATTTGCACTATATGTGGGTTCTTCTTACCACGTTTCAGCCTAATCCAAGAAACTTTCGGAGATATCCAATATGGCCAAAAAAACTTAAAAATCAGAAATTTAAAAAATCGCCAAAAATACATTTTCAACAGAAATGAAGAAAAACTTTGCAGTATACATTGCGCTGAGCCTTATCCAACCTTATCCAACCAACTGTTTTGGAGATTTAGCCTGCCAAAGTGAAAAAAAATGCACGAAAACCTCCTATGTTCAAGAATCTGGCAAAAATAGAATTTTTGAAGAAACAAAAAATAAATAAAAAATAAAAATAACACGGATATCATCTAGACATGTACCCCAATATGTATGTATGTTTTGAGAAAAATCGACACGTATTTCCTATGAACTCATTGCGGACAGACGGACAGACACACCAAATACTATAGGGGGCATATAATATAATTTCAAGACAGGCCTACCTAGAGAACATTTGCACAGAATTTGAAAGAAATCTAAATCAAAATCGAAGGAGAAGAAGCATTTTAAGTAAAAGTTTACATACGTACATACAGAGGACGGATGCCCTCCTTTTTTATGTGATAAGAAAAATCCGACGTAGTTGGCTAGTCTAAATTCTAAAAACGCTTTATTAGGCTTTACCCCTTCCATAAGGTTCCCAAATAAATTTTGGGTCAAAACGTCCCAAAAGCAAAATTTGTCGTAGAAACCAAATCTAAAATACATATTCTTTCACTGTGTGAAGTTTCAAAGCTGTGCGGCCAGGAAAAGTTAACAAAATGAACCGGGCAAAACACCTCACATGGTCTGAGAAAAAAAAATTACCTGGTTCAGAGGGCCATAATTCTGGCAATTATTGGTCAATCAAACTGAAAACCAAGACGTTGGAAGTCTACAATATATATTCTTTCACAGTGTGGATTTTGAAAGCTGTGCGATCAAGGCAAGTTAACAAAGTGGCCAGGACAAAAAGGGGCACATTGGGGTTGCGGACAGACAGGCGGACACGAGGCGTTTCTATTCCCAGGACACGGCAGTGCGGCGGGGGATAACAAAAAAAAAAAAAATGCCGCAGCCACACAACACAAGAACTAGACAAATTATAATAATGTCACACTTTTCTTGCGAACGCCAAAAAATGATTCATCAATTTGTTTTTACAGCACCGATCCGTGAATTTTTTGCAGATTTAAAAAATAAAGGGACGTTTCTCAATATATCTGTTTACACTGTGTACATTTCTCAAAGGCAAGGCATCATAATGTGTAAATTTATATCCATTTTCGACAAAAGGCAAAATCCTCATTAAAAAAATATAATAAATGAAAACGAATATGATTTAGTTACATTTTGCTTTATTGAAATCTTTACATACATGTTATCGGACAACTCGCACATCCCGTGTCTGAAACGAAAACTGTGCTGCGATTACCAAGATCCACTTCTGACCCTTATACAATAAATAAGCCGGAAGCGCCCACACAAATTTATCAAAAAAAAAAAAAAAAACAGTTGTGACTAAATGCACCAGCGACTAACAAGTGCAACCTGAATGCAACAATAGCTTATTTCCATGCACCATTCGGTGGCTTGCACTTCAACTGTACAATTGAATGACTTCCCATACCTTAGGCAACATAACTATACCATCTCCATACATCAACAAACTTTAAAAAAAAATTAATCAAAACATAAACAAAACTAAGCTGACTGCTGACACGGAATATTTTCCGATTCTATTTTACAGTTTTGTGTTGGCAGTTTCTGGATATATCGGCTTTTGTTCCGCCCACGGCAGTTTTCGTATCTGTAGAATGCACATTTTCTGTTTGAAACTAAGAACACTAAGAACACATGTGGAATCATGAGCGGTGTATTGATGGTAGGCACCATATCATGCAATGCAAAACTGCACTGTATTTCACATCTTTGGAACAAACTGAGAAAGAAAGTGTGCATTACCCAAGCAAAACTGCTACGATTTTCCACCCTGAGGCAGTTCTATACACCACAAAAATATCCTTTTGATATGCAAAATAATTGGAATATATAATACTGAAAATTACATAACAAGAATGTCCAGGGACATTGCAACCAGCCGAGCCCAACGCAAGGAGAGCACATGTTTTAATGGTCACTTGACGTTCTATTTTATTACCAAGACAAAACAACAGGAATTCATCATGAATAAAGCACCACTATGGCAACTGTCATATTTTTATAGATCAAATTTACTAAACAATGAAGGAAGACATAGCTTTCTCTCTCCTTGTGGCTTTTAATTGTGACCCGTCACTCAAACACAACTGACTTCAAGGATCAGGCCGGATCCAACTTTTCGTGAAGGGGAGGGAGGGGGTAAGGTTTCAACTTCTGACACCTTGAGCTCAAAAGTTGAAAGAAAACCCAAAGCTTAACAGTTATTTTTTTTCCAATGTAGTTGGGGAGGGGATCGCTACCCCGGCCTTCCCCCCCCCCCCCCCCCACCACTGGATCCGCGACCCAGAAAGAATTTTTCTTTGTAGCGTCTCTTGTGTAATCTCTTTTAATTGTGACCCGTCACTCAAACACAACTGACTTCAAGGATCAGGCCGGATCCAACTTTTCGTGATGGGGAGGGAGGGGTTAAGGTTTCAACTTCTGACACCTTGAGCTTAAAGGTTGAAAGAAAACCCAAAGCTTAACAGTATTTTTTTCGAATGTAGGTGGGGAGGGAATCGTGACCCCGGCCTCTCCCCCCGCCGGATCCGCGACCCAGAAAGAATTTTTGTTTGTAGCGTCTCTTGTGTAATCGGCCCTTATTGCAACACACACAACTATCCAAAGGCTCAGCATACATAGGAACTACAATGCTAAAAACAGGCAATGGGGAAATCACAGGCTTCTGTTAACACTGCATTAAGACACGCATACACAACACGGCTTTTTCTACATTCAATCCGGACAACAGTAACTCTGTTCGTGTGTGTCGGGAGTGGGCGGGAGGGGGGTCAGGTGAGGGGGGAAAGGGAGGGGGAAGGAGGGCGAGAAAGAGATGTTAGATACAACTATTGCTCCATAGATACTGTAGATTTATGTAAAAAATATATACCAACATATACAAATTTCTGACAAATTTCAAAGTTCCGTCCTCTTATGGCTCTTTTCGGCCGATCGCGAAAAAAGTAGAGGACCACCTAGAGATTGCACACGTGTAATATTTAAGAAGATCCAAATAAAACTGTAGAACGAGGTGCATTTTGAAAAAAAGTTTAACAAAATTTTCAAAGTCCCGTTACTTCGGCTTTTTTCGGCCGATCGCGAAAAAAGTACAGTAAAACCTGTTTTTGGGACCGGAAAAAATGTTCATTATACGGTGGTGTTCATTACATAGAGATTTTGTTTTTAGGAGTCGTTCGCGGAAATTTTTCAAAACCAAGGGTAACAAGCAATCATCGAAGGCGCAGACCCCAACCGGACACAACAAGTCGTCATTTTGGCAATTTTTTACCGATTTGAAAAATAACACAACGTTGCAGAACTTCAATATATATATTTTCAATGTGCAAGGTAGCATATGCCTAGGGTAAACAGTTTCGGAGAAATTGCGTGGAAACAAAACAGCATCGAAAGTGTGACACACGAACGGAGAGCAATCCTATAGACCTCCCCCCCCCCCCCCCCCCCCCCCGGGCTCACCCGGTTATAGTCTAAAACACAACTGATGACTAGTATACCTTTTAATTCACATTTTCATCAGTCAAATCTTCAAGTTTTCGTTTTGATTTGACAATTCCACTGACAGCCTCAACGAGTTGTCCGAAAAGGGGGCCTCGTTGGCCGTGTGGTTAAAGACGCTTGCCAGCCACGCAGTTGTGGTTCTGTAACCCGGGTTCGAATCCCGCTCGTGGCCAGGAATCATGACATTATGCAAATCCCCTAGGGATGTCGGTGTGCCTGTATAGTCCTCTAATACCAAGTTAGAATTGCATTATTGTCAGGCGTATGCGTCAGTAGATAGGGATTTCAGAGACACTCACAAAACACAGTCCATTGCTAGTGCATTTGACCACCCTATCTCAGGTGCTGGCATATGTTGTTGTTACATTATGTACACATAATGCATATGGTTTTAAATACCCCATTGTTTAGGGAGGCATCACAAAAAGAAATCTGGCTGAGCTTCAGTAACTACAGCCTCAGTAAGGTAGGATCCCCCGTGAAGCAGTAAAAGTAAAATGCATGAAAAAGTTACAGGTAAGAATTAACGATTTTTGACAGCTTTCCTCACGTGAAGTCTTCGCAGATTTTCAAGATAGCTGCAATTTATATATTGTTCACAATCCAGTGTTTAATATTCCCTTATTTATCCTTAAAGTAGTAGACCGGTTACGTCAATTTTTCCCCATTTTGACAATAATGCCACGTTGCACATCTTCAATATATATATTTTCACCACGCAAGGCTTCAGGTTCCTACGACAATCCCTTCTATGAGAAGTCGGTCGGACAAAACATCGGCAAGGCTTCAGGTTCCTACGACAATCCCTTCTACGAGAAGTCGGTCGGACAAAACATCGTCTCACGGCTAAGTTCAAACCAAAAATTCACCATTTTTGACAACTTCCAACGACGTCAATTTGTGGCCATTTTGACAATAATGCCACGTTGCATATCTTCAGTATATATATTTTCGCCATGGAAGCTTTCAGGTTCCAACGACAATCACTTCTATGAGAAGTCGGCCGGACAAAACATCGTCTCACGGCTAAGTTCCAGCCCAAAATTCACCATTTTTAACAATTACCCACGACGTCAATTTTTGGGAGATTTTGACAATAATGCCACGTTGCACATTTTCAGGATATACATTTTCACCAGGCAAGGTTTTAGGTTCCTATGACAATCACCCTTATGAGAAGTCGGCCGGACAAAACATCGTCTCATGCCTGAGTTCAAGCCCAAAATTTACCATATTTGACAATTTCCGGTCGATTTTGACAATAATGCCACGTTGCTCATCTTCAATATATACATTTTCACCACACAAGGTTTCAGGTTCCTCTGACAATCACTTCTATGAGAAGTCGGTCGGACAAAACATCGTCTCACGGCTAAGTTCAAGCCAAAAATTCACCATTTTTAATAATTTTCCACCACGTCAATTTGTGGCCGATTTTGACTATAATGCCACGTTGCTCATCTTCAATATATACTTTCACCATGCAAGATTCCTGCGACAATACCTTCCATGAGAAGTCGTCCGGACAAAACATCGCGTCACTTAAATTTTCCAATAGTTAAGCCAATGGGGAAATTTGGGACCGAGAAATAATTCAATAACTAGGGATGTTCACTTGAAGAGGTTTTACTGTAACTCTCCGGTAGAGGACCACCTAGAGATTGTAATGTGTAATATCAAACAGATCCAATGAAAACTGTACGAGGAGATGCATTTTGAAAAAAAGTTTAACAAAATTTTCAAAGTTCCGTCATTTCGGCTATTTCCGGCCGATCGCGAAAAAAGTAATTTTCCGGTAGAGGACCACCTAGAGATTGAACGTGTGTAATTTCAAGAAGATCCGATCAAAACTGTATGAGATGTACACCCACATACACACACACTTTTTTCAAAAGTGATTGCACAAGACTACCCGACAGAGTTGCCTGGTCTAAAAAACGCAACACCTGAAGCAGTTGCGCCATCGACAATTGATATAGTTATATGGTCAGCAGTAGAAATCAACGGGAAGCCCTTGCCCGTCACACATTTGAAGCGGTATGGTATTATTTTCATCACTGTACTTGAACGATAACATACCCAACTCGCTGAGCAATGTTCTTTATTCTTATTCAATGCACATTGCAAATACTAACATTACAACTGTCATGACCGTAGTCTAATAACAGCACCTCAAATGGCAGTTTTCGATGAGACCCCCTCTCCCCCAGTATATAAAACTTGCTTTTTCCGTACATATGTACTGTAAACCGTAAACAAACACCCGCGAAAACACTGTTCAAATTTCAATAAACTACATCACAAACTCACGTAAATGCAAACCAAATGGTACGACTGTGGGGCCAGATGGTATAAACATGCATGTTTAAAATGAGGAAAAACTGCCATATGGACTTTGGCCGGATAAAATTCGCAAGCAATACATTTTCACTTGAAAAGTGACTTAACTGATGAAATTTACTGAAACTTGAGGAAATTTATTGAAATCCAAAACATACTAACAGTGTGCAGCTGAATCAAAGGCGCTAAATAACGAGGTATTTTCTGACAACATTCACCCCACTGAGTACGGACAGAAACACACCAATAAACAAAAAACAATAAACGAGTTACTGTCGCTGTATTCAAATCTCTCCAGTGCAAGCCAAATGGTTCATTGAAAACCGTGAAAACGGGAACAAAAACGGTGACTATACAAATAATTATTTCATAACTGCAGGTAACGGCGTTCTTACTGGCTCAGTAATATGGCGACACAGCTGGACTTAAATAGCAGCAAAGGAATTCACACGCAAGTAAGGTCTGAATGTCACCAGACCGTGGGCAATATCCTCCATGTATCCTCCACGTTTTTAACAAAGTAAAGTAACTGCACTTCACCTAGACGGATGGGTTTGTGCTCCATCTTGTTTTTGTACGATGGGTGAAAAAAAAATGGTGCCAAAAAAGTGAGTTTATATTTCTCGCAACCATTGAAGCTGGAGAACAAAAACTTGCAGATCGATAGGTCTTGCAATGTGCATTAGCCTGCTAACTTGAATGAAAATGTGAAAATGTGGTTAACACGGTTGACTATTTAACCATTAAATCTTTCTTGCACATCTCATAAACGATACCAGTTACGGCCCGTTTCTCATAACAGTACTGATGTTCCTAATTTATTTATTTTATTTTTTTTGGAGGATACAAAGTCGGTTATGGATATTTTTAATTTAAAGAAATACAAAAATCCTTTGTTTTTGGAATACCACAAATGCAATACGGCGATTTTACATCGTCTTACGCAGCCAATGGCTTCGAAAGAAGCTTCGCAATCAAGCTCCGGAGTAAATTCATCGCTACGAGGTAGCCAAAAACGGTTTAGTTTTTAGTTTAGTGTTTTTTTTTTATCTCTGCAATGTTTTTCACATAATCCAGCTTCGTTTATGTCTTAGGGGACAGATGTTGGACGCTGCCATATTTTGCCAGCAGAGATACGTTTTGTTCCTTTGTGTCAAAGGAATCCTTGGAATCCGAATAATATTATGCTTTTTCTCCGACGAACCGACCTCTTAACTCAAGGCTCTTTCAGTTGAAACGCTATTGACAAACGTCGGAAGTGCAACAAACAGGGTTGAGACTTCGTAAAATTTCTTAACTTTAAATTAACTTTAAAAAGTTAGTCGCCCGGCACAAAAGATAATCGCAAAATTTGTCTAGCCCGCCTCACATGAAAAAAAAAAACAATAACAAAATGATGTTGAAAATAATCAACAGTATTTACCTGAAAATACTCAGAAAAAAGTTAGTCGCCACTCGGGCGACCAACTCGAAAAAGTTGGTCGCCCGAGCCAAACCGCGAAATCTCAACCCTGAACAAATGCAGTGAACATTACAGTATATCGACTCAAATATGTCAAACATACCAAATAATAAAATAGAACCATTTAAATGTATTTCCCCCCTTCATGTATTCTTCAGAGAGCACGTTTTTCATTCGCACACTTCCCAAAGTAGGCAGCGTAACAATAAGTGAAAACAGTTGCACTTTTCCTCCCACTCAGTGCGGGCGCTTGTTTTCTACGACAGAAGGGACACGATGCCCCTGTTTGCGCTTCACGTTTGGCTCCGCCTGCAGTAGATCTTGAATGTGCTGCACAATGAGCTCTATAGCCACGGCGTTATCTGCGCCTCTCGGGATGATGACATCGGCGTACTTTTTCGACGGCAAGCAAAATTCTTCGAAGGCTGGCTTCACAAACGTTGTGTACTGGTAAAGAATAGATTCAATATCTCTCCCGTGCTCTTTCGAATCGCGCATTACCCGGCGTGACAGGCGCGTGTCTGGGTCCGTGTCTACAAACAGCTTCATGTTGAATTGGTCACGGACCTCTTTGAAGTAGAAAAGGAGTATCCCTTCGAACAGCACTACGTTCGCAGGATATATCATTTGATAACAGTCCGGTTTCCATTTGTGACTGCGGAAATCGTACACAGGTAATTTCACTGTCTTGCCTTCCTTGATATCCACGACTGTTTTGAAAATTAACTCGTGGTCAAGGGCATCAGGATGGTCGAAATTAAACTGTCCTTTGCCTGCTTTTACCTGATCTTCATCCGTGAGAGGGCGGTAAAAGCTGTCAAGAGAGACCGTGACGACACGCCGTTCCTTTGACGCCACTTTGTTTTGCCCCAACTGCTCCATGATGCGCGCGCAAACCGACGCTTTGCCGGACGCCGTTCCACCAGCTACGCCAATCAGAAACGGTTTCCCTAAGCAGCGAGGACTTCCAATGCCATTTGGCTGACTTGACTGACTAATCTTAGGCGTACTGGAAGCGCTTCCATTACAAACTTCAAAAGACTTCAAGTGGTCATCCCCACCATTCATCTGTTTTACATCAATTTTTCCATTCATTATACTCGTGTCGAAATTCGCCACAAGTTGCAAATACTCCTTCGATCACAATCAAGCTCGAGTTTTGTTCCGACTGCCACGTTAGACGAACTTGACTACGGAGGTGATTCTGTTTTCTTCGTGAAACGATACAAGTGTATATCTTCACTGCTGTAAACCGGGTCCTGTTGTTCCAAAGCAATCTTCTCTGTTACGAAGCTTTCTTCTATAAGCTGTGGAAAAAGCAGATTATTTTGAACTACTTTGAAAAGCCAATTGTTGGCAAATATACGAAGTACAACATTAGGCAAAACACGTTTCGTGTGCTGGTAAGCCGACGCTGCTCTGCGCGATTTCAAAAGGAATCACTTTGTAGGTAAGCCTTTACAACACATTCAAAATGTTCTCTTGTTTTTGTTAATACATCGCCATAGCTCATTACAAGCTGTATCTATCAATGCATTAATGTTGCGTTTACTGTTCGTACCGTTTGCGAGGAAAAGACTAAACTACACCCTTTCAAGTGGATTTTTGATTTTCTTCAATACTGCGCTTTTTCATGAGTTCACCGTCCCTGGTGGAAAAAAAAATGGTTCCAAGAGCTAACCTTGAAAAATTCCCTCTGAAGGTCCTCCTTATTTCCAAGCGTTCGTTCTTCGTAACAACACAGAACCTCAGTCGATGGCCCTGCTAAAGCTTTGATGGTGTCGGCCAGTGGTGCTACAGCCTGGAGCAATGTAAGCGTAGCGTTCCATCAAACATCACTAAACAAGAAAGTACTCGCAACAGCAAAGAATATGCGCCATAGGAGCCTCTGAATGCTTTATTATTTTTTTTCCTGATCTCTGATCACATCGACTGATATACAAATTCCTACACTAATTGCATTCGTTCAATTTGAGAAATCAGTTACTGCTATGATTCACACACCTTGCTAATATCTCTCTTGAACATTAAGTTATTACATGCTCCAACTGTTTAATAGATTACAAAATCAACGAATTCATATGCTCATTCATTCATCCATTCATTAATTTACTCTCACAAAGCCTTACAGTTTATGCGGTCTTAAATTAATCGTGAGAAAAATATATGAATCAGTTCCTTTGACAAAGCACTGATTTCTGGGCATTACAAACCTCTTGATAGTAAACACAGTCTGCAAGTAAGATGTAGTCAGGCTGAAGAAATGTTTTATCCGTAATTTCCTCACCCCACTTGAGTTTCTGTGCGCATGCAGTTCCTCTTATTATATCCTTATTTTGTACAATATTTAAGTCCAGTAGTGGGATGAACTCGCTCAAGTCAGTCAGTGTGACGTTGGCCCTGTTAATATATTTTAAAGAAAACAAGTAAGTATTTGTGAAACACAAGCAGGCCCCAACCGCCCCCAAATTCATAGGGGTACAAAGCGATGGACGGACGGACGCCCCAAACCTATAGGCCCCAATCCGAAGGGTTGGGGCCTAAAAAAACTGAACAGCAACTATTTTTAGATTTAACGGTCAGGATTCCTTGGTGAAGATAACACAGGCCAAGGTTAAGCAGCCTATTTTTGTCACTTTATGAAGCAGGAGCTGCTCGTACCATTCCAAAAGGTCTGCGGCCAGAAACACTTAAATTTACTGGATCTAGTGTAACCATTCCGTGTTGCCACTGCCTTTTGACCCAAAAGCCGTAGGAAAATTACCAAAAAGCCGTAGGATTTTCGGTCAAAAGCCGTAGGTTTGACTAACTGTTATTAGTCAAATATCGTGTTTTTCTTCTTTTTTTTCTTCATATTTTTGTTATTACTATTTGGTGTGACTTTAACATCCAATGGAAATTTGACCCTTTTATAGTTATCATCCAGCAAAACAAAAAATATAAGCATGCTCACAGTGAGGATTCCACTGGTCTTACCCATTTTCACTTCATCTGTCATGAAAGCATCTTCAGCAGTGTGACCAATCCTAAAATTTTATTCAAACAACTTTTAGAACAATTCAAGAAAACATGATTTCAAGCATTAAAACACTGAACGCAGATCAAATACCCGAAATAAATGGCACAATATACAATTTAGTAAAAATCTAAAATTATAAAACAGAAATCTACATGAATTCTCAAGGATAAAACTTGCAGTGATAGAAAGATGCAGTTAGATGGTGATTGTAAAATCAACAAATCCATTAAAATATATAATCATTCACAAGTACATAGAACAGGAACTGTTTTCACTGGCTCGAGAAACATGTTATGCTACCTTTTAATACTGTTTTGGTTAAAAACCTTGTCAATATACCAAACACCTGTTAAGACGGAATAAGATTTGCATAACCAACACCTAACACCTTAACATTAATGCATGTCAATCAAATAGGAACTCTGTTTTCACTGGCTCTTAAAACATGTTATGCTACTTTTTAAAACTGTTTTTTAAAACACCTTTGTCAATAATATATCAAACATCTGTTGAAATGGAATTAGATTAGCATAACCGATACTTTTATAACGAACATATATTCTTGCTTACAAAGTACGAATCGAATTGTATTAAACCTTTCTGGAAAACAACATCTCTCAGTTAGGTAAATAATTTTGGCGTCCCGAGAATTGTTTTCTTAGGCGAATCACTATATATTATGCACATAAAATAAAACCAATATGCTACCTCCTCTAATAGTCCTGCTGTGGTTAAAATTTCATAGTCAAAATAAAGGGCAACATACGACTCTGTAAAAGCAGAAAAAAGACAGGCCAATAATATTTCACTTATTGGACAAAAGTGGGACATGTTCGAAAAATTTTTAATACCAGACAAAATTAAAACACTGTAACAGCCTCTAAAATCATTTTATTTCACGATGAAATTACTGTACTTTGACCTCATACAACAACATAAGAAAACAAAGAAATTGAAACACAGTAACGCCTTTTAAAATTATTTTATTTCACCATGAAATGATAACAATTTGGCCTGATACAAAACCAAAAAGATCATTGCATTCGTAACCAAAAAAAAAAAAAAAAAAAAAAAAAAAACGATTATACTTTACATTTATATTACAGTCATTATATTGCATGTCATTAACAGCTTTTTAAAGTTATGTGCCATTCATTTCGGATATTGATAATAACTAAATATATTTGTATTTTAAAAGTGAAATAAACAACTTTGTTTGAATTATTTCAAAACAAAAGCTCAATATATATATATATATATATATATATATATATATATACGTATTAAAAACACAACTTACCTATTTTGGCACTGTAAAGCCTGATCAGCATTAGAAGCTTTCATGACAGTTGACGTGATTCTGGAGTATAAAAAAGGCACGACAGAAAAGGCAAATTACTTGTTGAAAAAATATTCATTTTACCATTTAAAAGAACCTTAATTATCTATTTATGTCGGCTGAAAGCAAAAAGCCGTAGGAAACCGAGTTTTGTGTCGACGCCGTAGCATTTTGGGGTATCTACGGTCAAAGCCGTAGAAAATGGCAACCCTGCATTCGCATACTGCTAATTTACAATGGATTTTTATTTCATAAGAGATTTTCACAACTGGGCCCCTAATGACAGCATACAGGCCTCCCCTGTATCTAACCGGTATTTAACATGGGAAAACACACCGACAACATCTCCAAGAAGTGACTCGCTACTCTGGGGTCGGCTACCGCTTCAATTCCTCGCTATATATAATGATATTAAAATTAACTGCGCTCACTGTGAAGCGCCTCTGTGGCGATTTAGTGCCAGATTCAACGGCCGCAAGTTTTACTGGCACTTGCTAAAGGCCTCACAGAAATCATATACAACTGCTATGTCGTGCTTTCTTTAAAAGAAAAGAATACGTTAATAACCACAAATCTCACGCGACGTTAATGGATAAGTGATAGGCAAGTGTATGTCATAAATTATCAATTGATAACAAAGCCTTTAAAATTAACTGGCATAGAAAGCGGTGCACAGCAGCGAGATTTTTTCGCTATTTATCTCGTTCTAAGAAGTGGTATGATGCTGGGTTCCAATGTACCGCTTCAATTCCCCGCTGTATAACGATATGCAAGTCAACTGCGCTCGCTTTGAGGCACCTCTGTGGCAACTTTGTGCAAGATTCAACGACCCACAAGGCCCTCAAAGCACAACGGTAATGATATACAACTTCTGCGTCACCCTTTCTTCAAACAGAAAAGAATACTGCAATAACCACGAACCTCCCGCAATAACTGACACTTGGCAAAAATAATAAATCTTTGAATCATCCGCCAAACAATTCTTGAATTCATATTTCGAAAAGAATGGAAAAAACTAAAAGTTAAATACTGTTGACATTTTAAGGCCGGAACGTGAACATTTGACAGCTGAGTGCGGAAGCGAATTTTTCTGCACTTCGTGCCTCAGATCAAATGTGTTTAACCCCTATCAGCAGAATAATGGAAGGCGTCGTCGCTCTGACAGAGATATGCCGTATGAGTGTAAGTAAGAACATACTCGGAGCTACACTTACCGCTTCAAATCCTCGCTATATAACGACATGCAAGTTCATTGCGCTCGCTTTGAGGCACCTCTACGCTATTTCGTGCGAGATTCAATGACCCACAAGTGTATAAAGGCATGTGCTAAAACCCCTCATAGCACAACAGAAATGATACACAACCTCTCCGTTAAAAAATCCACGCAATAATTGACATTTGTTTAGACACAGGGAGTATAGTTTT
The DNA here is from genome assembly GCA_949752745.1 of Protula sp. h YS-2021. Classification (NCBI taxonomy): domain Eukaryota; kingdom Metazoa; phylum Annelida; class Polychaeta; order Sabellida; family Serpulidae; genus Protula; species Protula sp. h YS-2021. The sequence continues at coordinate 44,215,331 of OX457030.1, read as the reverse complement.
ATTTTTTTTTGTTTTTTTTTTGACAATCAAGTGTGCAATTAGCCACTAGAACCTTTGAACTGATATTTCGGAATCATGGGAAAAGCTAGCTCAAAGAAGCGGTCCGCCACACCTGCTCTGACACAGAGATGTACGACGTTATTCAAGTCAGAGCTGACTACGAGCTGGGGGAAAATAAAATCTAAATACTGCTGGTGTACAGAATAAATTTATGAATAATTCTGCATCTATTTATTATTTGAGTATATATTTTACAGATAATCAAAAAGCCCTTTATTTAAATTTTGGGTCACTTGACTTCGGTCACATGACATTTAAAGAACAGAAATTAAACATCTGACAGGTAATTGGGCAAGCTGACTTTTCTACACTTTAACAAGGTGCAGCCAATTAAAAATTCTGCCTCTTTCGCAAAAAGATTATTTTGTGCCTGAACATTCAGTAAATGCTTCAATATTAGGCACCGGCATGCAGGTATGAAGTTGACCCCTATTGGCTGGACAATGTAAGGCTTCGTAGCTCTGACAGAGATATACGTTACGTACAGTCACAAGGTTTTACCTCATCTTCAAAATCTTTGCGTCCCAGGGACGCCAGGCTTTCCTATTTTTGCGCCCCCCATGATTTTTTTTGCGTCCCCATAATTTGCACCCTGATTTGTTTATGCACAAAGGGTGTGTGTTGGGGGGGGGTAAGAGATAACGCGTACAATTGCAGTTCACACTATCTTTTATTACCAAACCAAGAAATTCTAAAAGCAATGAATTGTCATCTAGCCAGGCTTGCTTTTCATATTGTTAAACAATCTGGCAGCGTCGGGAAAATTAAACTGTTCTATGGCTGGTCCTTTCAGTTTAATAAACATTAAACAGATCAACCGCTCGGGATTCAGTCTGTTTCAGTTTTTATTGCGTTTTAAACCAAAAATCTTCTTTCACATGGAACAGACGAAACAGGTATAACCAGGGCCAGTTTGCACAGCAACGCAAAATCGGGAAGCTGAATATGGAATCGTTAATGAGCATTTTCACAAAATCGGGGCTCGAAATCAGCTACAGCCCTGGGGCTCGAGGCCCCATAATTTCTGGCCGGGCCCCACGATTTTCGAGACTTGGGACCCCGCGGGCCCTATGATTTTTGTTTTTGTAAAGGCTTATGTGAATCGTCAATATAAACGACTTCCAAGAGGAAATAGGGGTGTGGAAAGAGTCAAAATATAAAAAAAAATGGATAAATAAAAAGACAAACTGAATACTTTGTATTACCGGTATGTGTACGAATAGTTAAGGTAAATAAATTACATTTATGGGAATATCGTCATTTTTCTAATATATAACCTATATCGATCCAGGCCCCAGGATTTTCCAACGGATCACAAGAAATTTGGTAAAAATGGTTAATTCCGAGCCCTGCAAAACCCTCAAAAGTCAGCGTATTTTTGTAGGACCGTACAAAGTGTTAAACTGTATATAGTTTTTTCAGTAACAAGAGTACCGGAACGTTGCAAATCCCCTCTACCTCAATTTTGGCTAAATAAATGAAAAGTCGGACAAACTGAATACGAGGTGCACAACTACAACATATGGGGAGTAATTCTGTATAGGATTTAAAATGTGTGTGCTTACCCATTCGGAGGAGCTGTGCATACAAGTCCACTACCGAAAAGCGGGACGTACGGACTAACCACATCCTATATTCCCTTCAAAGTTGGGCGAGGGGATAATAATGCACGTGTGAAGACAGATTTTTTTATGCGTCCCCTGGGACGCAACCCCAAAATTTGTATGCGTCCCGGGTCAATTTTTTTGCGACATTGACGCCCAAAATCCGCGTCCCGTAAAACCCTGAGTCACGTACCATAAGTCTTCGTCACTTTCAAAATAGCGACGCGTTTGGCGTTTAAATGGTTTGCAATATTATTCAAACCTCATTTAATTTGCTTAACAACACAATCTACCTCAATATTTGGTGAGATGGCCTTTCAAAGATGATTTCGCTTACGTGTCCACATGTAATAAAGCCTCGTCGTCGTCGGGATTCTCCAGGACGGGTTCACGTCATAACCGTACATCCACCAATGAGAATTAACATTTTCATCACGTGATCAAAAAGTGCCAGTGCCTGCGTCGGGGCAAAAAGCACATTTTCTCACTCCTTTATACCAAATAAAAGGGCATTTTTCTTGTTCTGGGCCGATTGCATATATTTTGGCCTACTTGTCATATGCCAGGAAGTTCTTTAAATAGTTTTTAGCTCCAAGAAGCGGTGCGCTAAAATGTTTCCAGGCACCGCTTCAAAGCCTCGCTACATAACGATAAGCAAGTCAACTAACCTCGCTTTGAGGCAGCCCTGTGGCTAATTTGTGCGAGATTCAAGCCCATAAGCTTTTATTGGCATTTGCTTAAGGCCCTCAAAGTACAACGGTAATCATATACGACTTCTGTGTTATGTTTTCTTTAAAAGAAAATAATACGGAAATAACCCCAAATCTCCCGCAATAAAAATAAAGTCAAATATTGTAAGTGTACAAAATAAATATATACGTAATTCTCATCTATCAACTATTTTAGTATATGTTTTACAAATAAACTATAACCCCTTTATTTAAATTTTCGATCCCTTGACTTTGGACACGTTATATTTAAAGGCCAGAACGTAAACAAACATTTGACAGGTGGGTGCGGAACTTTTCTGCACTTTTATGAACAAATAAAAGATATACGTACAGCTCACTAAAAACTGTGCCTGTTTTACAAAAAGGGCATATTGCGCATGAACTTTCTGTAAATGCCTGAATAACAGGGGTTGGTATGCAGGATTCGTACCTCAGAACATATGAAGTTGGCCCTATTAGTGGTGCAACAGAAGGCTTCGTAGCTCTGACAGAGGGATATATGACGTTATACAAGTAAGAGCGGACTCGGAGCTGAATATTTTTTACCGTTTAGAAAAATTTTATTACTTAACCTAAATATCGAAGAATTTGCATTGGTATAAAACAGTGCGATAAGTTCCAAACATCGCTCATTATGCCCTCAGTTACCCACAATGCATTGCATGAAGGTGTCCGCAAGGATACAAGCTCGTACGCTTAGAGCAAAGTTCTATGCGTTTCTATACAGTTTCTCCTAGTTCGTAACAGTTTTACGATGTCACACACCTTCTAACCAGGACCCCATAAAAAACCAGCTGTTGTCCTCGTCACACACTTACCCTAAGCACGCCGCTTGAATCCCAACAATACCTGTGCCTGAACCAAGTTCTACTACACGTGTATTTTGCAACACGTTTTTGCAGTCCTCACTAATAAAACTTGGAGTCTCCAAAAAACTAGTCAAAACTATTGCAGCATCCCAGACAACACAACCTACGTCTCCAATCTCACACTGACTTATTTTTAAAACAGAACCGTCTTTCCTTTCAAATTCTCTAACAAAGAGATTTTCTAGCCTGCACGACATGAGGACTTTTTCCTTTGGAACATCGTTGTTGTCCAGCAGCCAGCCTCTACGGCGGTTTGGCGTTGTAACAAAACAACTGACCCCTGGAAAATCTCGCTCTTATATCGTTTTTATAAAATAGCTGACCTCTGAGAAGATCTATCTGTTATGCATGAACACAAAGTGGATTGGTATTTTAAAAAGTAGTTCCTCTCTTTTATGAACACTAGCTTCGCGGTATCCCCGGTCTTCTGAGTGAAAAGGTGTTATAACACACGGTACGGTAAAGCCCTCTACGTTGTTATAAAACAGTTGACGTCTGTTAAAATTTGTCTGTTATGAGTACTGTTCTCACGAAATCACCAGTTGGTCTACGGAGTAAAATGGTGTTAAACACAACAGATCAAGCCGCCGTAGAGGTAAGCTGTTATACAACAACCGATCCCACCGTAAAAACACGACAGGGCTGTGGGTCTGCGGAGTAAAAAGGTGTTATTCACAACAGAACAAACCGTAGATGTTGCTGTTGGTCAACAAAGGCAGCACGAGTATTGCCAAAAAAAAAAAGTTGTTGTTGTAAAATAATCATAGAAGCTGCATTGTTTTGCAAAAAAAAATTATAGTGAAACATTTCTTAGTTAAGACATAACGAGTCTTTAAAACAAAAGCAAAATTCAAGAAAAGTTGGCCAAAACTGGAGAATCCCGCGGGTGTTTTTTTTATAAATTAGCATAGAAAAAAATCCAATCAAAAGGCGCAATTTTTTAGTTACTTCTGTTATTCAGTACGTCTGAATTCGTGGTTGTATTAAATGGTTCAATGTTATGAATAGTATTAGATAAAATTGGCTACCAAAAAAAAAATATAATTGCCCCTATTCTGAAAATCTTTGGCGGACCGCCAAAAAAAACGTCATTTTTCAAGAGAGGCCTATCTAGGGAACATTCGTGCGAAATTGGAAAGGCATTCAGTCAAACTTGTGGGAGAAGCATTTTAAAAATTGAAAAAATACAAATTACAATTTGTTCCAATTCAGCCAAAAAAAAAAGTAATTTTTAAAAGAGGTGTACCTGGAGAACATTCGCACAAAATTTAAAGAAAATCTGATAAAAATTGTGGGAGAACAAGCATTTTGAAAATTGGTAACGAAAAATTTGAAATGAGCCCTCCCCCCCCCCCCCCCCATTTTGCCAATTTTTAGAGGATCGTCAAAAAAGAATAATTGCTAAAAAGGGGCCTACCTAGAGAGCAATCGTTTAGAATTTTGAAGAAATCTAATAAAAATTGTGGGAAAAGAAGCGTTTTGAAAATTAGAAGCCAAAAAATACAAAAATGACCATTTTTGGCGAAATGTTTAAATGCCCCCATTTGGCCAATTTTTAGCCGATCGTCAAGATAAAGTAATTTTTCAAGACAGGCCTACCTAGAGAACATTTGCGCAAAATTTAAAAGGAATCTAATCAAAACTGAAGAAGCAGTTTAAGTAAACATTTACACGCGTACATACGGACGACAGATGCCCATCTATTGATGTGACAAGACCAGCCCGACGAAGTTGGCTGGTCTAAAAAAGTAACTTTACAAGAGAGTCCTCCCTAGACAACAATCGTGCAAAATTGGAAATTAATTCAATAAAAATTGTGAGAGAAGAAGCATTTTGAAAATTTGACACCAAAAAATTTTAAAGCATAGGCATCAGAGATGTAAAGCCCTCAGCCAGCCGGAACATTTGAAACGGAAAATAGTAGGTTTGAGGCCGGTCAATCCTTAACAGCGAAAAAAAGGTTGGCAGTGCTTTAAGATGAACAAAACACAAAAACATTTACCATGAGAAAGTCCAACTGAGCCACTGTCCATGGTCGGATATAACTCATATACAATAGGGATCTTCATTGGACCATGTACTAGATAATCTGAAATATCTTAGTAATTGGTGAAGAATTGTAGGCTAGCGAGTGTTCACAAGCCATTTGACGCCAAACATGATAATGGTAGAAATATGCAAATTTCAGAGTCCAGTTGAGCCACTGTCCTTGGTCGGATATGGCTCATAAACAATAGGGATCTTCATTGGCCCATATACAAGCTATATTTAAAATATAGCCTAGTGAACATTTTACGGTTCTAAGGAGGTTCATTATATTGCTGTACAAACCACAACCTAATCAGCTCCAGAACATCATATATAAAAGTTACAAAACAGGTTTGATTGAAATCAGACCATTGGACATATGGTGTTCACAAATCACTTGGTATAGGAAATCCCATGTAAAATTTCGAAGTCCGCCAGTGACCTTAAAACAACGACGCAAGGTCACCAAAACCTAATCACCTCTAAAACATTATATGTAAAAGCTATGGATCAGATTTGATCGAAATCCGACCAGCTGAACTTTACATATGGTGCTCACAAAGCACTTGGTATAGTTAACAACGATGCAAGGCACCAGAACTGAATCAGTCTAGAACCTTACATATAAAAGGCACACACTGGGTTTGATTGAAATCCGATTGGCAGAACTAATCATAACGCAACGCACAGAATGACGGAGCAAACAGTCAAAAACATACTGTCCCTCCTTCACTCTTACCTTAGTCAGGTCGGAGCATAAAAATACTACCAAAGATCTAAATTCGAATCTAACCAGTCGAAATCCGCAAAAGGTAAGCCAGGTTTTACGAGAATCAGATATGAATTTGATTCATAAAGTAGTTCTTTATATATTGCCTGGAAAAATTGAAATACTTTGGCAAATGGTCCAGATAAACTTTTCAATGGACGGACGGACCCGGTGCTTTTCAATATTCTATATGCGACAAGAAGACTTCACTACAAATAACTATTTGGAAATATCTGTCAAATTGTGCTTAGGGCAGTCATGACTGGAGAAGACCTACAATTCGTTAAAAGACGGTCAGGATTCTCAGCACGAAATATGCCATAAACTAAAGGACTAACTTCATAATTCAATATTGTTATCCTGCAACTTTTCAAATATTCAGCATCTCACCTTGGTGTAGGAAAAGATTGAATCTTTCAATTAAAGGTAAAATGTAAGTTGAAGTTGTAATTTTTCCTGGACCAACCCAGAGATCGATACGCAAAAGATATAGTACGTTGTATGACACACTAGGTGCACTTGGTGAATAACGTTATCCTTTTGGTAAAGAAAAAATAAAACTTTGAACATTAATGATGTTTACTTGTTGGCTGTTTTAACCAGAAAAAAGTGAGATATTTGGGGTTACCATCTTGAATATCTCCGAATCAACACGGAACAGTTTCAAGCAACTCCTGAGAAAAATAAAAGTTTTTAAAAGAGTGCTTTAAAAAGGGTTTTATAAAGGTTTTTTTAAAGATTTTTGAAAGATATGATGACGGCATAGGAATAGTAGGTTCAAAACGCATTAAAGATAGAAACACAGATCAATACTTCTATTTCACAAGATTCAAGTACAGCAATTGTCAAATGGCAGACAAAACATAGCAATTAGTTACACTTATTCTACAATATATAATAAACTATAATAATATTTAGAGCTTTTTCACTTATTTGCTTAGATATGCAAAAAAAACTTACAAGGGGCTTTTGATCTCCAACAAAAATAAAGTTTTTCTGAAGGTTTTCCGACCAAATTAAACAGTAATAAAAAAATAAAGGTTTTCAAAAGGTTTTGGAGGCTTCGCTTACATGTCTATTAGTTTATTGGAAATTTCTTTCTGTAATTCAGGGTTCCCTTTCGAGAAGCCAGGCGTATTATTATCTTTACATTTCCCCATTCAAGTTTACTCTTGAAAGCACCTCTGAAATATGATCACAAGAGAGATGGCAAATTCGCACACTTAAATTTATAATTTATTCGTCCATTCTAGACGCGCTCCATAAAATGCACTCGGACAAGTCAACTATTTACACGAACAGAACCGAACAAGAGCATTCTTAAAGCTAGTCGTATGTCTATAACATATATGTTTAATTCCAGAAAGGTTTCAGACTCCTCTAACTAAAAATCTAAAACGAACTTAAATTTACAATAGTAGATTTTCAATGACAAAAAATCGAAAGTATAACAGAGCTAGAGCAATCAGAGATCGTTGGTTGAGGCAAAATGCAAACATAGACATCGGAGATGCACCGCCCTCAGTCAATAGCGCTTACATCACTGTGGTCCAGTTACTCTTTTGAAATACCGCCCGGACAAAAACAATATATAAGTGCAACGGATGGAGCGACGGGCGGGTCCTGGCACATCTGCAATATATATACTTTCTTCCTGTAAGGTTTTGGTTAAGATCCGATGAATAGTTTTTGAGGTATCGCCCGGCCAAGAAGTTTAAAATGCGATGGGCGGACAGACGAACGGACATGGGACAAATTGAACCCTCCCCCCGATGCACATATGCACTACATACTTCCTTCCTGTAAGGTTTGGTGCAGGGTTGGCACATTTAACACATTGGTGGTTTAAACACGTGTTTTACATCGGTTTAAACTGTCATGTCATAAATAGGTTGAACACCGTCAGTCGGTGTTAAACTGTGTAAAACCCAAAATATAAAAAAAGAAGTGTCATTTTCTCCGTTTTGGGGAGCGGATGCATGTACGCTTATCTATTTATTTACTCTAAAGTCACTGTGCAATGAATGCCCCGAGCGGACGCATTGCCAGTACACTATTTTGCCCTGAGTTGCAGGTATTAGCACACTCACAAAACAAACACAGGCCTGGCTCAGAAGCAAATACCTTTTAATTCGGTGCTTATCTAACTTGGCTTTGTAAATAACTGCCGGAGTTACAGGCTGCCGAATGTTAAAACCATACTACTCGGGGCATGTAGTACACAGCCCCACCAAAGTCCGCATCAGGGCATGTACTACAAAGCATTTCCCATCATTGTCAGCTACTGTCAAAACTGTCACCAGGCGAGAGACGTTAATTTCTTGTTACTCGGGATGTGTACTACACCAAATTCAGCTGCTATCCTCACCTTCGTCATCAGCTGCCATCGAACGCATATTTTCTAACTTTTGGTGCAATTACTCGAAAGTTCGAAATCGATTGGGTAATGAACGGGTTTCAAACTGGTGTTTTGCTACAGAATGTTACGTGAAAAAAAAAAAAAAAGAAATTGACTATTAGTTGGTTGTTGTAGTTGTTCGTTGTTTGTGCGAGTTACTGTGGACAAATTGACATATTTTACGTTGGATGTAGATCAGTAAAGTTACGGTAATGAACGCCACCAAATTTTTATTTTGTAGTTTTTGACAGTTTATGACAGTTTTTGACGGTTTAAACCCTTTAACACATGTTTTAACACGGGTTTTACACCATGTCATGTCATAAATAGGGTGTGTAAGCCAACCCTGGTTTAGTGAAGATCCAATAAATAGTTTTTGAGATATCGCCCGGACAACACAAAGTTTAAATTGCGACGGACGGCAAGACGGACTGACACGGGATAAATTAAACCCCCCATTGCACATCTACACGATTTACACTTTCTTGCTGCAAGGTTTTTTATGAAGCTCCAATAAACAGTTTTTGAGATATCGCCCGGACAAAAAAAGTTTACGGACAGACAGACGGACGGACGGCAAGACAGACCGATAGCAATAGCCTTCAGCCAATATTGGCTGAGGGCTAAAAAGGTGGTTTAGATTACTGCTTTAGAGCATCGATTACTTAGCTGTCACGCTAAAATAAATATCACAGGTTCTGTAACTGCGACCCTAGAAACAACTATACATCACAGTGACATGCACTAAGCGTGATTAATGCCAGTAATAAATTGTTGCGTTTCGACGCAGTCTGGTAACCTTTCCCACCAGCCCCGTAAACAGCCATCGCGTATGGCTGTGGAGGTTTTAGTATCTATCGTTATTCGGAAACGGTTATTAATGTAAACTCATGCATTCTGTCACAGTCACTGCTGGATCCAACGCCTGGCTGTCAGGTTTACTGCCATATCCAACATCTGGCTGTCACATATACCCATAAGAAAAGAGTTATAATTTCTCGTGAAAGTCATGTCTCTCGTAGGAAAGATGTCGACCTTACCAAAAACAGGTCTAGTCAGAAATAGTCCGTTTACAAAGAATCAACGCAATAAATTCTGAAAATGAAACGGGTTACGGCTTGCGAAATGAGTTCAGTGCCGAGGTGAAACCATAGTCCACATTTGTAAGCTCAAAGTAGATTTCAGCTAATTTCAGTTGACTTTAATAACAATACGAGATGGCACAGCTGCAATATATATTTTGTGCAACAAATAAAAGTCCAGAAAAAAGGCTTTTATATTTCGACCAAAATTCAACAATTTTTAAACGAATATTGGTTTATTAAAAATATATGATGTTGCACACTTGCCACATATACATTTTAACTATACCAGAAACAATATCCAACATACACTCGAAGAACATGGGTGTACAAAACCTCACAAAAGCGTGGTAATGTTTCACACATTTTACCTATAACAGAAAGAATAACCGACATATCTTCGAACAACAAAGGTGCACAAGATCTCACAACCAGGTAGTAATATTTCAAAACGATTCAGCTATAACTGCACAACATACTTTTTAAAGTTTAAATAAAATCAAACGCAAAGTCACACATTATCTGTCAGTCAATTTTTAAAGAATTCGCCAATTTTAAAATTTTTAAGAAAAACGAAAAATAACCTCACTTCTGAAGCTCCTATATATGGTCTTTCTTTATGGAAGAAATGGAATCCGTAAAATACTTGCTGAGATTTGGTGCGTACAAAATACAAAGGCCACAAGCTAATGAAATTTTGAAAAATTCGCCAATTTGATATTTTTGTGGCGAAAAACGAAAAATAGCCTCACGCGAACAGCTCCAAGATATGGTATTTCTTTGTGTAAGAAAGAAGCGGAATCTGTTGAATAGTTGCTGAGATTTGGCGCGTACAAAATGCCTAATAATAACCTCACGTCTCACAGCTGCAATACATGGGGCTTGAGTTCTCCCGGCTTGCTGCTGCGCAAGCGAGAACGCCCAGTCCTTGACCAAACAAGTTTCCACAACTTTTTGATCGACAATGAAGCGTCAAGCAGTAGCATTTTAATTTTTTGACATTTCAATATCTATTTCTTTATTACTTACAGGCTTAGTTTCAGAAACTGTACTGCGGGTCGATACCACAAACCACATGAGTTGAATGAGTTATCAGTGTTAACGGCAGGCACAGACGAACAAAGTGTATGTGAACCCCGACTATATCCGAGATTGGGGCGAGGGTGGGAGTGAGTCGAAAGGCGCAAACTTCAAACGGGCATTAACGGAATCACAGTAAATTCAGACGAAAACACAAGATTTGATTATAAAATGCAACTTATAAACAAACAGACAATATATTTTATTCTATACAGCCGCCAAAACAAAATCTAAAAGAACTCTGACAGGACGACACGAGAAACAATCAACAAATTTGAAAGCAATCTGGTAAAATTTACAAAAAAAGAAGTATTTTGGATAAAATTTTTACATACGAACATCCACGTGACAGATACCACCACTCATGTGACTAGACTCAGTAGTAGAGAAGGACCACAGACTGCTTGTCCAAAAATGGCATTCTGTAAGGCTGCCAAAAAGCAAAAATTATGCATGGGGCCGCGACTCTCAGCACATTACATCGTCCTTTACATCGTCCTAACAAAGTAACTGAGACACATAAAACATCCCGTAGCAGTATAAAAATATGTAAACTACAAGTCACTAAAATTGCACACAAGAAATCACGAAATCAAAATAAAACCAACATACGCGTTTGAGCTGATCTGCCCCCCCCCCCCCCACCCTCTAACCTCACTCACCAGATCAGTCCATTCGCTCGTGTGGTTTTATCACGACACTTAATGCGTCTATATCACATAATACTGAACATTGATTTATATGTTGTCATGCAGGCTTTTACATTTTCTGTTGTGTTTTATAATACTTTTATAATACTTTTAGAATAATTTGCTTTAAAATGGGACATTTTGGCCCTTTAACCTTCCTTCCAGATCCCCATTTTGTACAGCACCGGTTAATTTCTGTTTACTCGCACTTTTTGTATTTTGGTTTTGTTTTGTAGCGTCAAACCGCACTTGTTGACAAAATGAGGAAGAACTTGATCATAAATACTACAGTTCGCAACTCAGCCCCGACTAAGTCTGACTAAGTCCCCTGGCCGCTTGCAATCATAGCAAATTAATTGTTTCAGGTTCCTATAAGTAGGTGAACAATTACAACCCTTATTCTATACATGTGCAAGGTTTAAATGAAATCCCTTCAGTAGTTCTTGAGATCTGTCGCGGAACCGACACCCTATGTCAAAGGTCGACAGACAGACAGACGAACGGACAGACCCGGAGACAATAGTCCCCCACGCCACGCTCCGCGGCGGTGGGGGACTAATAATAATTGGTTTGAAAAAGTGCCACTCACTGCGGTGGCATTCATTTTTTCAACAGACTCGGTGGGCTTTCTTGAAAAAAAGAAAACTCGAAATGAAATGGAGAAATTCATGTTCTGCGATGGAAAAATATAATGAATATCAGAAAAATATGTCTTGGGATAGCCTGGTGGGGAGGGGGTGGTATACAGCGGGGCAGAATATGCTATTAAACAGAGGTAGAGAGAGTTTTCATCTGGAATTGTCGGGCCCCGCCTGGACCAACCGAGCCAAAAAAAAATGCAAGCACCGAACCAAAAATTTTGGCGGAATTGCAAACCCTAATATGTCCCCCGGCTGACCATCCAGTCAGCATTCTCATATTCAAAGACCCGGTTATTATCTTCATTTAAGCGTTTGGTGACTGAGCCAAGAAACAAGTTTTGGCCCAATGCGTGGTTACATATGCATGTCGTGAAGAAATGGTGAAGAAATGATGTATATATCTAAGCAAGTATTGTCACAGTTAACTGGGTTTATCGATCATGCACAAGATGTGTGGTTATTTAACAAGTGACCTCTAGAGAGATATCAATCCGTTATTTACAAGCACAAAGCTGATGGATTTGACAAGCAGTTCCTGTGTTGCAATAAGAGTGCTATGTTCGAGGAATCCCGAACCGCTGCAGAAGTAGTCTATTGGAGAACAACGGCGTGAGATGCCGCCTTTGATTGTTTTTGCAGGAGAGATATCCATTTAAATGAGCAGCTGTGAGAAAACTTTATGTGCTGTGAAAAAATTTATCCAATGTCTATCTTTCCTCTGTATAATGAACATTTTGCCCGGCCCCAGTGCTGGTTATTATAAGGTTTTGATTTACAGCAAATATACTGAATGCCATGTTGGCAGGGTTTGTTTCGTTGTTTGGTGTTAGCGTCCCGTTGGTAGGGGTGATTCCACAAACTGTGCTGGAGGACGGGCGAGGGAAAAGGGTGCGGAATAGAGGTTTGGTTTATTGGTGTTTTAAGTCCCTTTCAGCGATCACAGCGCTATATCAGGACTACCCTGCCACATTATACTGAAATTGGCTATTCCAGTTTGAATCCCCAGGGGGATCATAACTGAGTGCACAGCTAAAAGGCACGAGCAGGATTCGAACCCGTACAGATGAGGAATAGAGGGACATCGCACGTGTTACTCATACCCAGCACGCCAAACCATGCAATCTGCCTATCGTTTCAGTCTGCAATTATTTTGAGATTTATGCTCCTTCGCCTGATTTTTTTTTTTTTTTTTGCTGCCTATTTCCTATTTTACTACAAATTTCTGGAAGAGCATTTGTTTACACGGCGATCCCTGACTGTGCTGCGTTATGAGGTATCACAACATCCGACTTTTGAGGCAAAAATAGCGTAACATCGTGGTGACGTCAGTGGATCAAACAGCTGTACCAAGTAGGCTTTAGACGTGCAATCCTGAAACAATAAAATTTACTTGACTGAGAAAATATGTCGTCGTAGATATTGTATATATTTCATATTTAGTAAGTCTAACAGAAATCAAGGATCTTTAATGATACACGGTTATTTTTCATGAATAACATTACTGATGTTTGAACTCACCGCTCCGTCATACTTGCGCTAAAATAACAAACTCACCATGAGATAGGAGTCTAACATTGCTTGGTTTAATTTGTCAATAAATGACTGACATTCCCCACACATAAAAATTAGCTTGATCAATGGACCTGTTCAAGAACGTAGCAAAGTCTGTCCAGCAGAATCAGAGCCTCGATACACGGCGCAAGCACAGCTCTGAGGTAATAAAACGCCACCATTTTCTTCTCCAAGTGACTATAACGACGCTCATAATCTGCAATATCGGCGTCTGACAACTGCGGAGTGTAAAAGCATTATTATTACATTCCAAGTGATTCAACTGTAAGTATGTATGTGTACAACCTATGCAGCGGACCCATTAATTGCAAATGCACAAGGTTTAAAAATATTCAGATCAGGGCAAACTGTTCGTATTACAATATTTAATTACAATACTCCGTTATATCGATCACGTCGGTTTCAACTTTTCGACCGTTTCTAGTAAACAGTTCAAACCTTTGTTTCGACAACCTGACATATTGACACACTGGGCATTCTTCCAAACTTGTCAATAGACACGAATATGACTATAAATGTTAGTTAGTTAGTCACAAACCCACCATTTCATCTGCAATCATTTTAATTGGAAACACAAGAACACATTACACAGACCTGGTGCTCTATATGCAGTTTGTTCAATGCCTTATGGACATATTCAGTGAAGCTGCAACATTTTGCTCCAATTTTACCAATCTTCCAATCATCTCGTTTCTCTCCAGTCAAATCTCGCAGGATCACTTGCAAGACGGCACGCCAGTGAAGCAGCTTGTCTCTCTTAACCTGCCACAGAACGTAAGGTCACAAAATGTAACGAACAAAAATCCTGTTTATTGCTTGTGTGCAGAATAAAATGTTATGTCAAATGCCCTGTTCAAATTCAATTGTTAAGGATCATTCAAACTCACATTCACTTGTTCGGCTATTCTGTCGGCAGACTGTGACGCAAGCATGCGGGCATTCCTGCCCAGCTGGCACTCACGTGATCGGAGCACACTGCTCTGCGGAAATCCTGGCTCAACACTGCCCTCTACAAAGAAACAAGATTTTGTTGGCAATGTGCACGTTATATTTGAGAAATCTCATTGAAAGCGCATCTTAGACGTTCACATGGTAGAATTTCAAATAATTTAATTGATAAAATACTTGCCTGGTGGATCCATGGGCGTTGATAAGAAGTGCTCGCTGATGAGATGGTAACAACAGCCCACGCTGCAAAGTGCTTTCAAATCCCGGCTCGCTGCGTACAGTCTCAGTACGCTCCCGGCCAGGTCGCCACATGTATGCAGTCCTGTCAACAGGATGCTAGCCTGACACCACGAACTATCTGCGCTGTTTTCCTTACCAGCCCCTACTGTATCTAATCCATCTGAATTATGTCTTGGTTCACACTCGGCATTAGTTTCCTGGCTTTCAGTTTTGGCACCGAAATGCGTTCGCACCAGCAAACCAAGGTCTGTTTGCTCATTGACAAAGCCTGTAACTGGTTTATACAAAGACGCCAATGGATCGTCATCCTGGGCAATGCCACCAGAAGCAGAGGGTCCTGTGACATCATCTACACTTAAAGAGTCCCCCAAACTGTTTTCTGGATCGGCGCTCCTGACATCACTCCCAGGTGTATGCGAGAGCCCATGATTCCGTGCTTCTTGCTTCTGTGCGATCGATCGTTTCTTTTTACGCTGGCGCCGATTTAAAGGCTTTGCACCCGGATGTGCCGCTTGCTCTCCTGGAAGAAAAAAAAGCACAAAATTTCACGGAAATTTAGCAAAATTGCAGTTGACCAGATATGAATGGCTGTAGATCGAGCTCAAGACGATTTTCAATACAAACGAGATATTTTGTTCCTAAGATCCGGGCACGACACACACACAAATCAAGCTGAAACTTAATGTCAGCCCTTCAAAGGTGGGACACATAAATTTTAAGTCCTGCGCGAAACCATTCTTAGTTGCGCAAGACGTGTTAATTAACCAAAGATACGGATTTTCCGGCCTTACTGCCTTACGTAGAAAAATGTGGTCCCCTTTCTGAGGTAAGAATAACAATAAAGAGATATCACACCAAACAGGCGTTGATGGATGATGTATAGGACTTACTTGACTGTTGCAGGAGCGATGGCCACAGTCTCTGCAACTGTGAGCTTCGTGCGGCCGCACTTTGCGTATTACCTTGAGATGAATCGACCCCCAGAACATGAAGCTTGTACAACAGCGCCAAATGGCAACCCAGATAGCCGCGACCACTGCCTATATCGATCACGTGATCAATGGCACACGTTTTAGCCACATGTCCACAGGCATCTGCCATCACACGTATCTCGTGCGACTTCTTCTCACCCATGCCATGGCTGACGTGAATACTACTCTGAAGATCCCGGGCACCTCCAGCTAGGTCGGATAACACGTCACCAAGTGAACTTAGAATACCCATTTCTGGCAGAGTAAACCTGTGTGCCTCTCTCACAAAAGCAGTCAGATCTTGCTGTTTCCACACGCTATTCAATGTCTTGTCCCACTCAGCTTTCCTCCCAGAAGGGTCACTACAAATTTTTAAACTGCTTTTCGTATTGAGCGGCCCACAACGTTCACTGGTCGATCTTGCTCCTTTGTCTATTGTTCCTCCGGGTAGCTTCACCAACTGTTCTTTACTTAGGTTATCAAGTTCAGACGCTAAGAGAGGAGGAAGACAACTGTCCCACAGATTATCAGCTATTAAATCACAGTTGTGCTTGTTAGCCAGCGGCAAGTAATCGCGCAAGAAATATGCCAGGGCAAGTGTAAGTTCTTCAACGTGTTTTAAGTTCGCGGCTTTCATTACTTTGTTGCTTGCCATCGTTTATTTGGGTCATCCAATGTTAACTGTAAACAAAAATAGATGTCGAGAGCTAATGTTGCAGATGTGAAGACGTTTAAATCAAGATATACTTATTTTTTCTTCACTATCACATACTTTATATAGGTCAAGAAACCAACACGCGACCACTGAGGCGTTCATGGGCAAGTGACAGGCAGAAAATAAATAAAAAATAAATTTTGCACTTTGTTCTCTTTTTTTTAAATTCTTGCCTTCTTAAACAAGAATATCTAGGGACATTATAACCAGAGTGAGATCAATTGATCAAGTATGAATAGGCTTGTATTATTGTCAAAATGCGGTAGTCAAAACCGGTTACTGGAAATTATTGAAAGGCCGGAATAAGCCTAATCCCTGGCGGATTTCAGAAAAGTAAATTTCAATGAAGCCCTACCATTGGATTATGCCTAACAAATGAAAGCAATTTAATTAATCTAATTAATCTAATTGCTTTTTGAAGAACTGCTTTGAAAAAACTGATTACTAAAACTTTCAAATAGTGGCATGAGGCCATTTTGTAAAAAAAAGCAAACATCACATGAAGAGCAATATTCTAAAATTTCGTATAAATCCAATCAAACTACAGCAGACAACGCATTTTGGAAAACAAAAAGATTCAAAATGCCTATAATTGGCCAGTTTTTGGAGACCTGCCATTTGGTCAATTTTAGCGTTTCGCCAAAAAAAGTAATACTTCAAAAGAGATCCACCTGGCAGAAATTCATATCAAATTGGAAAGGAAGTCGATCAATTTTTTTGGGAGATGGTTTTTCAAATTGACTATTTTTAACAATTACCCACCTCTCATTTAGCCAATTTTTGGCGGATCGCCAAAAAAGCATGTTGACAACAGAGGACCTCCTAGTGAATATTTATGCCAAATTTGAAGGCAATCCGAGCAATATTGGTGAACGAGTAGCATTTTGACAATGCGCTATCAAAAAATTATAAAATGCCCCCACTCGGCCAATTTCTGGCGGATCACCAAAAAAAAATTAAGAAGGGCCTATCTAGTGAACATTTGTAGAAAATTTCAAAGTAATTCTATCCAAATTGTGGAAATTGAAGCATTTTGAAAATTGCCTACAAAAATACAAAATGCGTTCAACATTGGAACATAATCCGATCAAAACTGTGGAAGAAGACGTATTTGGAAAACTGACAACCAAAAAAATGAGCAATGCCCTTTTTCTTTTTTTTTTTTTTCAATTTTGTCGCATTTTTCAAGACCGAACCACCCAGGGAACAATCGTACAAAAATGGAAAGGAATCCAATCAAAATTGTGGGAGAAGCAATCCCCCCCCCCCCCACCCCATTTGGTCCATTTTTCGGCGGATCCCCAAATAGTCATACAAAATTTGATAGAAGTTCCATCAAAATTGTGGGAGAAGAAGCATTTTCAAAATTGACCATCATTTTTAAATGAACCCTATTTAGCCAAATTTTGGCGGATCGCCAAAAAAGTAACTTTTCACGATAGAACCGCCCAGTGAATATTTATGCAAAATTTGAAGGCAATCTGATCAAAACTGTTGGAAAATCATTTTGAAAACAGGCAACCAACAAACTATAAGAGAAGAATCTGGGAAACAAACAGACAAAATTGAAAAAGAATTCGGTTGTGGGAGTAGAAGTATTTTGAAAATAAGCTTCCAAAAACTTTAAAAAATGTCCTAAATTTAACCTTTTTAGCGAACATTTATACAAAATTTAAAGAAAACCTGATCAATATCGCTGGAGAGGTATTTTGAAAATTGGCAACAAAAAATACCCCTCATTATCCAATTTTTGGCAGATCACCAAAAAAAGTAAATTTTTAAGACAGAACCATCGCACCAAACTGGAAAGGAATCAGATCAAAATTGTGAGAGAAGAAGCATTTTGAAAACTGGCCAGCAAAAAAATTAGAAATGCCCCTCATCTTGTCAGATTTTAATGGATCGCCAAAAAAGTAACTTTTCAAAAGAGGACGGGTTAGTGAATATCTGTGCAAAATTTGAAGAAATCCAATCGAAGTTGTGGGAGAATGATTTTGAAAACTGGCAACCAAAAATTTTAAATTTTTAAGTAATTTTGCAATAGAGGCCTGACTAAAGAACATTTGTACAGAATTTGAAAGGAAAAGAAGCAGTATAAGTAAAAAGTTTACATACCTACACACGTACATACGTAATACAGACGACGGATGTCCCCCTTTTGACGTGATAAGATAAGCCCGACCAAGTTGGCTGTCTAAAAAGCTACAGGATTTCAGTCTCAGCATGCACACTATATAAATGAAATGTGTTGACGTTTCGACGAGGTAAGACCACCAACCGGTATTTCCTTTCATACTTTATGACCGACTCTGGCGATTTGGTGTGAGATTCAGCGTCCCACAAATCTTTATTGGCATTTGCTAAATGCCCTCAAAGTACAACGGTAATCATATACAACTTCTGTGTTGCGCTTTCGTTAAAAGACAATAATACGGAAATAACACCAAATCTCCCGTAATAATTGACATTTGTTTGTACACAGGGAGCATACTTTAGTACGTGAAAAAGTAACAATAATTTTTGCAATTACATGTATCCACCAAAAAACTTTTAAGTTAATGTTTCAAAAAGAACGTAAAAACTATAGTCAAATATTGTGGGTGTACAAAATAAATTTATACGTAATTCTGCATCTATCAAGTATAGCAGTATATATTTTACAAATAAACTATAACCCCTTTATTTAAATTTTCGGTCCCTTGACTTTGGTCATGTGACATTTAAAGGTCAGAATGTAAACAAACATTTGACAGGTTGGTGCGGAAGCTAACTTTTCTGCACTTTTATGAACAAATAAAAGATAAACAGCTCACTAAAAACTGTGCCTGTTTTAGAAAAAGGGCATATTGGGCATGAACTTTCTGACAATGTTTGAATAATAAGGGCTGGTATGCAGGATTTTTGCCTCAGAACATATCAAGTTGACCCCTATTAGTGGAGCAATGAAAGGCTTCGTAGCTCTGACAGAGAAATATAGGATGTTATACAAGTCAGAGCTGACTCGGAGACAGAACAACAAAAGATACTTTCAATTTTACGTTACAATGTTACGAGATATACTTTACCAAGTACGTGAATCTAAGGATATCTAATAATAAAATGAGCAAAGCAGGTTTCTGCCTATCTGCGTCAATGTCTCATTCTACCCTCCGTCCTATAAGCCAATTCGCACTTTTGACTTTTGCCGAGAAGTTTTTGCGTTTCGGCTGAATTCAGGTGGGATAAGGATATAAAGAAATGATAGGAAAAAAACGGCAAAAATCAACAAAATTCCATTTTGCCATAAATATAGTCGCATGTTGGTTTTTAAAGGGACTGAACAATATGTAACATAGTTTTTAAAAGATCATATGATGGCTTTATAAGTTCAAAAGTGTGCATGTTGAAAGAAAATTAGAATTTTGATTTTTTTTCCTTATCATTTCTTTATTATTTATCCCCCAACATTTTCAGTCGAAACAACACCTCCACGGAAAAACCCGAAAGTGCGAATTGGCTTATTCTACGGTTTGGGTCTTGTAAGACACCTGTAGTCGATAATGAAGGATTCTATTCACATTACATAAATTTAGACATCAAAGCGCACAGCTTGAAAAACATTATCATCTATACATATATCATCTTGATACAAAAAAGAGAAAACTACAATATTTTGCACGTGTGGCGTGTAAAGTAAACTGTTAAAACTTGTGAAAGGAACAGTCTACACGCACAACGGACCGTTGTTGTCCAACAGCCGGTTCTCCTCAGAGGTCGGTAGACCGGCAAGCGTCGTTAATAAACTACTCTAGAGTGGCTTGGGGAACCAATTTAAGAGGTCGGCTGATTGATCTCCTCAGAGGCCGGCTGTTTTATAACAACGACAACGGACTGTTTTTCATGACTATGCATCAACTGTGTCTTTATATTTTCTCATAATCAAGTCTGAATCATAATGATGTTTTAGTGACTAAAAATCCTATATCATAACAGTATATATTCTACACACATATCTGAAATAATCCAAACCATACATTATAACAGTCAAGATATTCATTATTTAGAGACATTTTGCTCCGATTTTTATTATATGCCTGCTCTCAAATCAAAATTTAAATCTTAACAATAAGTTGTGATGAGGGTTTTAACACTTACGCAGTTCAACATACACATAATTTTGGGGATATATTAGACAACTACCACTACTTTAAATGACTGACACCAGGGCACGTATTTGTCGAGCCATTGCTCTGTAAATCTAAAATTGTTGTGATATGTTAGAGGATGTCATGAAGAATGTTCACCAAAAGGCCTTGCTTCATTTAATAGCCCGATCCTTTGATGAACAGAATTGTATATCATGCTTATAAAGCTATTGCGGTAATGTCTTTTTCAATTTACCATAAAAGGCATAATTATCTTAAATCTCTAGGTGAAATTTCGTGTTATGAAGTGTTTATAATTTTTACCCATTCAAAATCAATCAATCAATTATAATAATTATTTATTTGTGCATATAAAGGGTGAAACTGCACTCTCATAAAAGGAAAAGGAAGTAAATTTTGCGCTGTCTAGCTGTGAACAAAACGTCGCTGGCCAATCATAGCAACGTCTTAGGCATGAGTCAATGTGCCACTGATGGAGGCTTCGTGGTGAACTCTTTTTGTTTTGTGTAACGAAGGTTTCTATTGCGCTACAGTATTTTAGAAAGTATCTATTGTGGTGGATCTATGATTTCGCAGGTCTTCTACGTAATTTAACACAAACCATCCAGCCACATCATCCATCACTGTATTAAAAAATATATCAAATGCACAAATCTACTTATGGTCCACATGCTCGGTATATAGTCATTTACTTGTAATCATTTCCGTTTGAGTGATAATAAGGGATTTCATAGTATATTTGTTGAAAGATTTTTTGTGATATCTGCATTTAGTGTTTTTATAGAACAGGAGAGTGAACAATTGATTTTTTTCATGATTCGAATTCTAATTTGAAACTTAACCACATATAGTCTTGAACCGTACGTGCACCTGGGGCAGGAGATAAAATTGGTGAGAGCTCCGAGTCAGCTCTGACTTAAAGAACATCGTTTATCTCTGTTTTATAGCTACGAAACCTTCCATTTTTCCATAAATATGGTCAACTTCATGTGTTTTGAGGCACGAATCCTCACTACCAGTCCTATTTATTCAAACATTTACAGCAAGTTCATGCCCAAATAGCTCCAAGAAGCGGCGCTAAAAAGTTTCCAGGCACCGCTTTAAAGCCTCGCTATATAACGATAAGCAAGTCAACTGCCCTCGCTTTGAGGCACCCCTGTGGCTACTTTGTGCGAGATTTAACGACCCATAAGTTTTTACTGGCATTTGCTAAAGGCCCTCAAAGTACAACGGTAATAATATACAACTCCCGTTGTTACGCTTTGTTTAAAAGAAAATAATACGGAAATAAGCCCAAATCTCCCGCAATAACTGACATTTGTTTGTATACAGGGAGCGTACTTTATTACGTGAAAAATAACAATATTTTTTTTAAATTATCCACTAAAAACTTTTAAATTGATATTTCAAAAAGAACGTAAAAAATAAAAAGTCAAATATTGTGGGTGTACAAAATAAATTGATACGTAATTCTGCGTCTATCAACTATTTTAGTATATATTTTTCAAATAAACTATAACCCCTTTATTTAAATTTTCGGTCCCTTGGCTTTGATCACGTGACATTAAAGGCCAGAACGTAAACAAACATTTGATAGGTGGGTGCGGAAGCTAACTTTTCTGCACTTTTATGAACAAATAAAAGATATACAGCTCACTAAAAACTGTGCCTGTTTTACAAAAAGGGCATGTTGGGCATAAACTTTCTGTAAATGTTCGAATAATAGGGGCTGGTATACAGGATTCGTGCCTCAGAACATACGAACTCAACCCCGATTAGTGGAGCAATGGAAGGCTTCGTAGCTCTGACAGAGAGATATACGATGTTATAGAAGTCAGAGCTACTCGGAGCTAATGCCCAATATGCCCTTTTTAGCAAACAGGCACATTTTTTCATGGATTTGATATCTGTTATGTCTTCGTTAAAGTGCAGAAAAATTAGCTTACACACTCGCCTGTCAAGTGGTTGTTATATTCCGGCCCTTTAAATGTCACGTGACCAAAGTCAAGTGACGAAAAATTTCCATCAAGGAGTTGTACATTATCTGTAAAATATATACTAAAGAAGTTTATAGATGCAGAATTAAATATAAATTATATTGTACACCCACAATATTTAACTTTAAATGTCTTCCATTCTTCATGAAATATCGATTCAAAAGTTTTTTTGGTGGATTATTGGAGAAATTATTGTTACTTTCATGCAATAAACTATGCTCCCTGTGTGTAAACAAATGTCAATCAATCAGTTTCTATGTAACAGCACTGTTGTCATGCATGTCTACAATGAACAATATTCATTCGGCTAATGAACAATATTCATTCGGTTAACCGTGCATATAAATGTAAGCAAGTAGACAAGGGACCGCCGCGACGTAGGCTCAAAAACCTTATAACCGTGCATCAGAAATTGACTCTGTTTTGTTTGCACGGAACGGAATTCTAATCTCTGTGTCTTTTTCATGCTATAAGCGGATTCGTAGTTAGAATTTTGCCCAAAATTTTTCATTTCGACCGAATTCGGTTGGCATAAGGGTGTAAAGAAATGGTAGCATAAAACTAAACCCAAAAATTTTGCAGTAGAAACGACACCTCCATTAGAAACATCTAAGGCAAGAATGAGTTTATAGAATAGGCCGCCAATGTGTTTCCAAATCCATCCTAATCCCTGCGCCTTCTGCGATGCCAAACTGTCTCAAAATCCATCCTTCCTACTCCGTGCTGCCAAGCTCTGTTTGCTCAGGTGTGCAACACTTATTCTTTAGCTCTCGATACCTCTTTGCTCTCTTTCCCACTCCCCTCTCTCAATAATAAGTGACTGCAAATCCCGCTGGCAGTCAAATGGTCGACTTTTCATTTCGCTGGTGGTCATTTGTCCGGTAGCCAATTGACCGGTGACCGTGTAATGTATTTCGATTCCATTAAATAAGTCAGATACAAATTTCGGCTCAGGTGTTTGTTTTTATTCATGAAAGATGCATTCCATTCACCAATTTGTATCTGTTCTAATTAGTCGCTCTCCTATGTACTCATTCCTTCTAACCTACCTCCCGAGTTTGTCTTTCGCTGGCCGCAAACTTAAAAAAATATACACAAATAGAAGAAAACTGTTACTTGAATGTTCAGATTTTACAAGGACTGTTGTTAGATTTGTTGATATTTTCTAACCCAAATGCTTAAAAAACTCATTGGAAGTACTGTTTAACCGGTTCTCGTAGTACCGATTTCGAATAGCAACTATTTTTTCAAAACGCCTCTATAATTATTGCGTTATTTATCTTAAATGAAAATGAGTAACTGGGCACAAACGCAAAATCTGTTTTATACCTCGAATTACTAGAAAAGACTAGTTACTGGCATACAGTCAATATGGCGTGTTTCAAAGGACTTACATGATATTGCTCGTAATTGCACGACCTTAATAGGTTTAGCTTGAAATGTTATAATGTTATGGTTTCAATTTTAGGGCCTGGTATTGTGCTAAAGGATTTAGGAAACAGGATGCTGAAAATAGTCCTTAATTTATTGTATGGGATATTAGGAATATTTAAAAGACTACTGTGCTTCTTGAATATAAAGAGAAGGCGCAAGACTTCTGGAAGTCTCTTGCCCATGCACTCACAGATGCCACCAAGCGGGGAGGTTACGCAGTCAATTCCAAGCAATGACGTAAGTTCAAGAGATTATATGATTATGGTTTATAATGGCGACTGAATTGAAACTTAGCAGAAAAAGTAGCTTTGAGATGGCTTACCATGCTAATGCACTAGGGTTCCAGTTGTGGGCGCTACCTCCTTAAATGTCCTGCTTTTTAACAAGATGTAGACATGCATGTTCTTGTTTTTCTTGTGTTCAGTGATGAAATATAACATATATGATCTATATATAAAGTGATAAAATTGATTTTTTTTTTAAATATTAAAAATCGCATAAAAAGATCTTTCCTGAATGTGATCCATGCACTGAGATAGGCCCCTAATTTCCAAGACCCAGCTCGTTTTCCCCCAAGCCAAGATGATGCTCTTACAAGATGAATTTGTTTTACCAAGTGAAAAAAATGCATTAAAATTTTAGGTACGTTTCTAGTTCAGACTACATACTCAAGGGCACTTTATAACCGCATGTTCTTTCTTTGATTTTCAGCTTGAATTAGAATCGTGGGATGCCTGGGGTACAGATCAGACTGAGTCAAACCAGACTAACAGTAACCGCTATGGCAACCATACACAACATGGCAATCATCTGTATAGCAACCATGCAAAGTCTGAAGCACAAGAAGAAGAAATAGATTTTTTCTCGGACATGACACCCAATTTTAAAAAAGCCACAAAGGTCTTCTATTTTCCACCTTTTTTGCGTATATTAATAAAAAAAAGATCTTTATTATTGACTGGAGAACTAAATG
The DNA here is from genome assembly GCA_949752745.1 of Protula sp. h YS-2021. Taxonomy (NCBI): domain Eukaryota; kingdom Metazoa; phylum Annelida; class Polychaeta; order Sabellida; family Serpulidae; genus Protula; species Protula sp. h YS-2021. The sequence continues at coordinate 44,190,385 of OX457030.1, read as the reverse complement.
CAAACAGGTCAAAAGCCCAGTAGCCTCGGATTAAATCATTAGTATTTGGCAAATGTGAAAAGTTACTTAGACTAAAGTGTATCAGTATTTAGGCTCAGTGAAATCAATGTTGAAAAATCTTTTAATTTTTCTTTGACTATTTTATGAAAACAGCAATTTACGCAGCTATGTTTTGCAAAGAGAAAGTTGGACAGGTTGTTTTTATGAGTTGTTACATATTTTTCTCAGATTTTAGTGCGAAAGAAAGAAGAAACAAACAACTATGGTGGCTTTACAAACAGATTGGCGGTCCAATCAGATGTTCCGTTGAATCAAGTGAGTAAAAAGGGAAAGGTAATGAAGGAATACCCTAAAAATCAGAAATTCGCTTCACAAAAAGCTTAACAGTTATTTATTGCGTGGGTCGTATTAGCTTATTAAATATAACAGTAAAAACAGTGACAGTGATGTTGCGTTGTTGGTGCAATTAATGGAGATTATTAGGACTAAAATTAGGCACAGGCATGAGCTATGGGAAAACCTGAAAGTCACAAGCGAAAACAAGTTTAACAGCTGCAGTGTTCATATCGCGGCAGGGTCCTGACCTTGGCACATGGGAGGAATCGGAGAGCGCGTGGGCGGAGGAGGCGAGCGAGGACCTGTCGTGGGAAGCGCAGGCCACGCTAAAAGAGAAGCGGCGGCTTGAAAGAGAGGCACGACAGGCGGAACAGCTACGCAAAAAACATGAGCGCGAGGCGACGCGATCTCAGCAAAGGACTCAGGCACATCTAGCCGCTGTCAAACTGAAGTGATATCATTACTTGAAGACTCTATCGTTCTTTTACTGGGCTATACGTAATTTAGGGACATGTCACGGTATAAAATCGTGTAGATTGTATATAGTTGCTTTTTTTTTTTGGCATGTGTTGATCACGGGTTATAAACTGCTTTTTTTTTATAGCCGCGGCATTGTCTCGTTCCCTTGTGGGCTTAATGCACCACATAAACTTGCTTGTTGAAAGTCTTAAGAAACGTTAACTTGGGTGAAATTGCATGGAGCTTGAGGCAAGTCTTCACACTTTTCGCCAGTTTTCAGGGTCTGAAAGTACAAACACTTTCACGTTATTTTCGACCGCTGGTGAAATTTTAAATCTTCAACTTTTATTATAATTGATAGAGTACAAGTGAACTTTGAAAGAGCTATTGAGATTTTAAGAGAATCCTTAGTGTTGCCGATTTGCTGCTTTTCAAAAATGTTCAGGGAGTGACAGATGAAAAATTACGTGTTAATGCGTCATTTAACATGTTAATGTTCCGCGAACTAGTGTACGTTTGTGTTATTCGCGTTTCAAATATCATTAAATGCGAAAACCTTGACTATTGTTGTGATGTGGGATGTATTGGCGATGTTTATAAGAATAAATAATTGGCTAAATTGGCTATTCGTAGTTTTGCAAAACCACTGTACTGTTTTTTTCATTTGGTCTCCTAGGTAGGCTTTATAATTTTATAAAATTAATAAGGGTGTGCTTTCAGTAGGCTTAGTGGTCAAACAGATGTTAGCCCCGGCTGACCACTGCACACTGTAGTACTTTAAGTCATTGTTTGCTAATATTTTTGATTGCAGACATATCTTCATGATCTTACATATATTTTTTGTTAAATGTTGGATAGATCCGAGCAAAATATAGCGCCTGACTGAAAGCCTAAGTTACTGGGTGAAACTGTAATAGCTGCCGTATGACTTCTTTGCTCTGCGTACAAAACCATTACCAACCCTGGATGCTACTCAAAACATTTGAACGGTCTCCGTGGGGTTTAAACAGCCTTCCAGATGTTAAATTATCCTTGTTTTGTATAAGATGGAAGTACTATTGGTGTAGTATATGTTTGCATATTGTGCGCTACTCGAATTGTGTGTGGGCAGCGTTTGGATGGGGAGAATATTTAAGTTTAGTGACAGAAAAAATGCAATCTGAACAAAAAGGGCTAGTCCATGAGGAGCTTTACGTACAAATCATTATGTGTACCACCGGAGGGCGCGCTGTGCGGGATTGCTGTGTATATATGTAAGTGATTTCTTAAGAACAGATCAACGATTTTGTTGGACTGGTATTGCTGGTTCTCATCCCTGCAGCGCGTATAAATAGTTTGCCCGTTTCATATTTTGGTGTCATGTGCATTTGGAAAGTTTACAAATCGATAGCAGCCCTGATGGATTTCATTCAAACTTTAGATGAAAAATAGGGCTTTTCTTTCCGAATCTTCAATTAACGTGCTGTTTTTTGACACTGAAAAATTGGCTTTTGCGCGAATTATAAAAAATCTCATAAACGATAAGGCACTTGCTTGAGTTTGTGCTTTTTCCGATAAATTTCATAGAAACAAATCTTGTGACACTAGTTGGCGAAATGACCAGCTCCTACCTAACGGCATTGTCCATGTGTTTATATGCTGTTACACGTTGGAATGTCTTCGAAGCACCGACATTTGATCATTGCGACGCGTGGTCTGAAGGTGTAGTTTTTTTTTAATTAAATGAGAGCTAGTTTGGGTATGTCTGTGTTTGTTGAAAGAGACCACTTTCATTGGACCACTGATTTTTAAAGAGTTGGTTCTTCGGTGCCCAGCCTACTGTAAAATTGTATCCGTCTCGATATAAGGTTTATTTGTTTTAATTTATTACTTTTTGTGGTGTGAAAAAAGTTATATTTGTGACGCCAGTGTGATAAAAAGCTTAAAAATGCCTCGTTTTGAGCTCAGTAATTGAAAATAAATAAAACGGCCAGTCAAATTTACCACATGAACAATCTACCAAAAATTCTCTAAACCCAATGAAGATTGTCAAATAGAAATAAGTATATATTTCAAAAAATAGGTTGTTATCAAGATTATTGAAATGCCTGAATGGTTAAATTGTTGTATTGTTGAATTAGATTCGAAATTAAAAACAGTCAAAATGTTAAGCAGAAGAAAGAAATAATCATGTTTTTTTCTGACCTTGATACGCATGTTAACGGTAGTTTGAGGAGATTTACGGGTTTTTTTCGAAAAGTAAGAGCTAAAAGGCATTCACCAAGTAAAAGCAGTACGACTTTTGCAGAAAATCAGTTGCCACCGAGGGGTCTAGATCTTTTTGCTTACTTTCAATGCGTTGTACTTTTGACAGAATTACTCGTGGCATGGCGATGTGCAAAGATTACCATTTGACCAAGCAGTTGTGCTCGTTATTAAATACATTTTGCATCAATGACTGCAGTTGTTTTTTATTTTGAATTTCGTTATTCCAACCAGCCCAACCAACCAGTAATCGCTCTGCCCGTTAGTGATACGATGTTCATAAGAAAAAAAAGACGTCGTGAACTTTACCAAAAAGGAAGAAAAGGCTGACTTTGTATGAGACTGACATGACCGTGACCCTTCGGTCTTGGTCAAATAACCGCCAAGGCTGTTAGTGGCTCGAGGCATGCTCAAACGTGTTGTTCCAAAATTTAAAAAAAGCGCGCAGTGTAATATGTAAGTTGTCAATGAACAGTCTTGTAAGAACCAGGAAAACAAGAACCAGTAATTCAGTTGATCACGTGATTAAACTATAAAGGTAGTATTATTCAGTTTGCAAGATGGGCCTTGAAACATTTTCATGAATGAAACTCTAAGCGTACCATTTGTGCACAATCCACTGAATCAATACTGTCACGGGGCCTTTTTATCACAGAACACTGGTATAGATCGTAGAAATCGAAGCAGTTTAAAGCGAAAACTACAGTAACATTTGAGATCAGACTTTCTTAAAACATAATCTTAAAACTTTGCACTGCAAAGAAGGCCATAAAGACATGAGATAATGTACTTATTTCGCCTTAATTGAAATTCAATTTTTAAGTTACTTGAAAGCCTCAGGCTGGGCATACCAGCGACGCCAGCTGCTCATATGATGTCGCATCTTCAAACATTTTACTACAATAAAGCGAAAGACGAATCGGCATATGCCACGTATTAGTTTAAACCTCGACTTTTCATCCCAACTTTTTAATCTATGATTGTATATGGGACTTGCATAAACGTAGACTGATGAAAAGGTGCTATACACCCCCTCCCCCTTTGAGCCAAATAGAACGTTCGTAGGTATAAATTCATCGGGATTGTTCTCTTTAATTAAATCTTTGTTCTGTCATTTTTTCTCATCAAACAAGCATCACTGATTATGTTCTGTAGCCCTTTAAATAACTAGTGAGAAACGACGATGTATTTATTGCTACAGTCCTACCACTGCCGCTTGTACTACTGCTAATAATAATTGTTGTTATTATTTAATATTATTACAGCACCATTAATATTAAATTTTTAAGGTTTTAGTTTCTTTTGAGCAGTTTTCGGAATCCTCTCAGGCTAAGTGCTGCACGCTCCCCCACTTTATAAAGTCGCCAAGTTGTCAATTGGCCCAGTTTTTTTCGGGGACTGTTCTATATTGCTGCTGTCAGTTCCTTCTCACTGAGGTGTCACTGGTCGCGAACACACAGTTACGGCCCCAGTGGGCTGTTATAATCCAATTACAAACAATTGTCGTTTGAAAAATCAATGGAAATTGACTTGTAAAAAAAAAAATTATAGACTTATAGCGAACAGGCTGAGACAACAAAAAGCGCTTTGTATGAAATTTGAGCGTAGAATTTAAACTGAATTTAAACAGCTGTACATACCGTGCCAGGAAAGTGAAATTATCGTTACAGAAAGACTCGGGGTAATTGTTAGGTTGTTAATAAGCATTGCTATGCATAAATCCAGTGCATTAGAGTTTGAAATCTAAACAAGATTTAATGCAAATATTATAGAAGCAAAAAGTGTTTATTTCGTCAGATTAGTGATTTGGAAATATCTTTCGACTATTTTGCAAGCGAAAAAGTACAAGCTGTAATATTTTTTCTTTAGAATTTGATGTTTTATTAAATGAAACGGTGTAATAGTAATACATTAAAGTAAAATAATAAATCACCACTTTTCTTGTGAGAAAAAAAAACAATAATGTCGGGTGTTAAAATTTTGAATGGAATGTAGAATGCTGAAATGCATCAAAAACCCAAAAGTGATTACATTACAGGACCTTGACCGTAGTTTGTGAGTCAAGTTAGGCTGACATCTCATTCAGGACTTGTCCATTTTCTCAGCAAAATGTATGGCAGAAGGAAGAAATCAACCTTAAATGGAAGATATGAGTATACTGAAGGAATACTATGACATAGCAAAGCTTTGCCAAGAACAGAGTAAAAGCGTTGCAGCTGAGCCAAGCAACGTTTTGACAACTGGTTCAGTCACTTTCCCAACGACCACAAGGGAATCACCGTGTATCAGAACAGACTCCGTGCGTTTTGCAAACAGTGGAGATTTGTTTAGTGAAACACAAGACATTATTGATTCCGATACGGAATCGAATTCAACAGCATCATCTTTGTTGTATTATTTGTTGGACACAAAACCCATGCGTTATGCTAAATTAAAGGAAAAATACAAAAATATCACTTCACGTGCCTGTTCCTTACTTAATGAGCAACAAAACAAATCTGGTGAAAAACAAGAAAGCAACAGATCAAGTGGTAGGCACGCAAATTGCTCAGATTATTTACCGTCTGAGAAAAGTAATGCTGATGGTTTCGTGGGCGGCAGAGAGGATAGAAGAGAAGGAAATGAAAACACTCTTGGCGAAGCTGTTCAACGACAGTGCAGTGATATTGAAGAGGGTGACTGTTTACTAGATATTTATGTCAATAGAAAAATTAACTTGTTAGAGAAAGTTGCGATATTGGATTGTATCGGAAAGAAATCATTTGATTCAGATATGGAAAGTGCAGACGGTTTTGATACCAGTTATGCGAATTGTGAGATTGTGACTGACGAAAATGCCCCAATGTTGGATAACTCTCATTATGGATCAACGGACCAGGAAGGTTTGGTCAACTCGGATACCGAGTCTTGCTTAAACAACGTGAATCCAAGCTGTTTCGGAGAAAACCAAAACTGTGACGAAGATACAAAGTTATGTATCGCCACGGACAATGATTTGAACACCAGCGAAGCAAATGAAAACCGTGAACTAAAAAGCAAAATATCTAAGTACCTTTCCACTTTACCAGATGACGACAGCAGTCCAGAAAATGATACAACTGTTGACACTGAAACAACGAAATGCATCGTGGGATCGGATGCAGCATCAAGCGGCGTGCCAGACACCACGGTGATGACTGGACAAACGGCTGATTGCTCCGACAGTGGAGAGCAATCGTTAGATTTAATAAAGAGCGGCTTGAGTTTAATCAAAGAAAATTTACAAAGTGACAAATTTAGTGCAACCGAAAATCAAACCTTTGCACATGGGCAACCGGAAATTAGTTCACTATCAAGCTATCAAGCTCACGATTTGGATAAGAAACAACCTGGTTGCCATAGGTACCCTCTGACGTCACAATCAAGTGTTTTTGAAAATGACTGCCATCAGTCATGTCTATTTGACAAGTCAATGTTCTTAAACTACACCGCGTAAGTAAACTCACAACGAATCAGATGCATACATAAACTGTTTTTGAAATGGGGGTGGGGGGGGGGGGGGGGGCAACTGAGTAAGCGAGAGCTATGGAATCGTGTTCGGTTACGACCATTTAATGTTCCTGGGCTTGGAGAAAGGCTTGCTATGTCACTTTAAGATATTCAATTTTTATGCGTGTCGATTCTGCAGTGTTCTGTAAAATAACAGGTGAGTTCCTGGATAGAAATATATGCCATATCTGTTTGGATCTACAGGACTTCAGACTTTTGTTCTGATTCTAGACTAGGAGACAGCAGCGACGAGATTTACACCAGCATTCCAGCAAGCTGTTTAAATGAGCTATTCACCTTACAAAATGAAATGAGCAATGCCTTAACAGAAGTGCAATCAAATGGCAACCTGTGGTAAGAAAGTTCTCTTTTTACAAATTATAACCCTCGTAATGAAATAAAATAATCCCAGTCCTCAGCGTAGTAGGAAAGTGAATTGAGCAGCAAGCAAGATAATTAACTTTTTGGACTGCGGAAATAACGAATTAACCGAACATGTCTCCATAGCAGAAGTAAATTGCCGTGGATACCACTTTTTTATACATTGCTAACAGCTACTTACAATTCCTTAATAATTACTTATAATTTGTAAGTATAATTATAGCTTATGTCCATTTTATGGGGGGTTTTATCACTTAAAAAATTAGTTTTGTTAATATTTAATATATGCAATGTTTGGAAAAACCATGAAAGATATATTTAAAAAATGGCACGTGTATTATGTTATTCTGACATTTTTCCAATACTAGGAAAAACAATTTGACGATCACCGGTTCAAGCCAACGGTCAAAAAGTCTTGGAGACCTTGAGACCAAGGAAAGCGCGTCTTTTAGCACAACGAAGAACTTCGCAGCAAGGTTGAAACAAATAACTGCTAGAATTGGCCAGCTTACAGCTGAGGTAAATCATTGAAATTGTCACGAGTCTCGAACATGGCGCGTTTTGTTTGTTTGTTTGTTTTTTTTTGTTTTTTTTTTTTTGGGGGGGGGGTTAATCCGTAGATGATGATTACTCGGTCCCTCCGGGTTTTTTGTCACTCTTGATACAGGACGACTTCGGAGTTACTTTCAAAGTGGAATTTCGGCAACCCTCCCTCATCGGCGCCTTATTTTTGCGATTAAGACTGCCACCGACTCAGTGAAGTGTACTTCAAAATGGCGCGAATAAGACATGAGAAGTACATCTGCCACAGAACTAGACAAGATGACAGACAGAAAGGAGTGATTAGTTTTGAATCAATATTATACCGCGGTGTTAAAATGAAGTAAAGTCAATTTTAACACCGTTGCAGCCAGCTGCCTTAAGAAAAAAAAAAAAACGCAGATATTCGTGATCTAACACCGTTTTTTTTCCGACACAAATTCAGACCGTAATTGTGAATAAAAACTCCCCACAATTAAATTTGTAAAAAAAAAAAAATGATGACTTTATTGCCCACTAAACGTCTTGGACAATTTGGCGACATTTCCATTTTATAGGATATTTTATAGAACTTCAACTAGAACAAATTAAATATTAATAGCTTAGGCTGTTTAAAAGATTCGACCTATGCTTAAGATTAAAAGCATTTTGGTGATCTATTAAGGCGGGAAATCAATTTACTTTTTTTAATAGTCTTCTGTTGAGAACATGCTACACGTGGACTGTATTCCAAACATATGGTTCACAGCCATACTGAGAATTTTAAAAGCTAATGTACAAAACTTGTTAAAGGTTTTATCGATTTCAGTTTTTACAGCCTTAATTAGTTACTTTTGTACTACAACACCTGCTTTTACGGTAACAAAAATATGCCACCAATGGCAACCTTTTAACTGCTTTTGCTTTTTTTTTTTTTTTTTTTTCATAGTTTTTCAGTGCATCAAGATGGAACCCAATTCCGTCCACCGTAACTTATTCAAATTATTGTTTAATTAATAAATAATGGTAACTGGTTTCATTCAAGGCACACATTAGAGGTAGGAGGGAAGACATCAGTGACTGGCGCTATTCAAGCCAAGGAGATGATCTGATCGATGAGCTGAAGGTAGTTTTTTCTGCGCAGATGTCAGATTTATTAGATCTATGCTGTGACGTCAAAACTGTAACGACAGTATGATTTGTAAAGGTGCAGCTAATTTTATATGTTTCAGGGAATTCGTGTATTCACAATGAATACCTGAATTCCCTTGGAATTTCAGGGAATACCCATACGCATTCCCTGATCACAAAAATTCCCTGCATCATACAACGCGTATTTTGAATAATTGCAAAAATAAATCAAAAGCCACCAGGGAAAGTGTGGTTGAACCTGTTTGAAGCTATGAAATGATGAGTGCTTCCCGCTGCGCCCACTAAATCAACTATCACAATAATAAGGAACGGAAGATGATAAAGTTGTGACGTAGCTTAAGCATAAAATTGGCAACTGGTTTTATAATCATGGTCTAAATCTTATGAAGTGCAGTCTGGAAGACAGAAAAAAATACTCGGGGGAGACAAAAATGGATGAAAAGTATTGGTCTCTGAAACATTTGGCCTCTGACACATGCGTTTTCTGTGTATCAACAGGACTCACTTTATTAGCAATTCTCAAACACCCGATATGTTTTAGCCTTTTGTCGTTTCTTGCAATTGTTTCTGTTTTTATAAGTTGAACATAACCGTTTTAATAAAAATGCCCGCTCCTTTAGATAATACCTACACCAGTAACCAAGTTTCTGCTCGGAGCCTTTGCGATTCCATTATTTTTGTGCCCGATACCAGGTCAAATAGATCTCGAGTCAGCTGACGCTTCAAGCACCATCCATAATGACACTGCTGTGACCATGAATCTCATTATGATTAACGTCATTTTATAGTGCGCTCACTTAGAAACTAGACAAAAAAATAAATAAATAATGAGCGCAAATTCTTATCAAAATCTTCTGACCTCAGGAAATCAAATCTGAGGCACTGAAGTCTGGAGAGGGCACAAAGCGTCTACAACCGATAGAAGAGGCCTCGCCCGATGCACAAGACACCTGTCTCTTGCTGTTTATGCACGTAGGTCTTAACTATCTGATACTCTTAACACGTGACACACAGGTGTTTCACGTGGACGACGCTGCGAGAAAAAGGTCATACTCGTGTTTCTTACGCTTTTTTTTGTTTTGTTTTTTTTCTTCTGTTTTTGAGTTTCTTCAAAGAAAACGTTGAATTCAAAAATATTTTACGATATATATCCCAAAGGAAGTAATCAAAGGCGCAACGTACTGGTTTTCTGGCTTCTGGGTTGCACTTTTTGTCAGACAAGACATCTTTCGGCTGGTCTGGTTCTACTTTTTTTTTTTTTGGGGGGGTCACTTTGTATGCGCGTATGTGTAATAGATTATTTATGGAGTTATTGCATTTTCCATTAACAATCGCACAGGACCATATTTTTCGCTAAATTGAAAAAAAATGTTGCAAATTCCGAAGTCTGTGAAATTATACCCGCTTCCATTAGGTTCGATTATTTACCGACCAATCAATGAACCAGACTAAATACAAGGAAGGTGGGCCTGCCCGAAAAAAAACAGAAACACGTAACGACTAAAAAAATAATTCCTGGGCTGTTACAGGAGGAAATGACGTCATACAAAAAAAGATTAGAAGCGAAACACGAGCAGATCAAAGAATTGTGCGCGAGCAAAGAAGACGCTGTGTGGAAGGCGGTGAGAGGTAAACTGTGACCTATTTTTTATACTTCACCTTCGCTTATATAGATGTTATTGTAATTCGACGAAATGAAATTTAAACAGCAAGGAATCAGTTAAAAACTATGAGAGTTCAATAAAAAATTGAGAACATAGTTTTGAACATAATTTATTTCAGGTCATTTGACTGTCCAGTTATTTTATGTGCTGATTCTCGTCTGGGCAGTGTTGAACACCCCCCCCCCCCCCCTCCTAAAAAAAGTAACAGTGACTTGTAATAGTAAAATACACTTTTGGCTCCAATCTAAACATATGATACATCAAGTGAAGAATGTACAATCATGTTAATATTAAATGGCTTTCCATTGCTTAATATTTTAGAAACTGAAGAAGAGAATGCCGCGATTCGAAAAGAACTCTATGAATTACGAGAAAGTCACATGAGACTCAAACAAGACTTCCACACTCAGACGATCATTTTCAATAAGCTGAAGGTAAATCCTCTAGCTCCTCCATCGTCAAACACCGAAGTGACATATATGTCATACGTCTGTCACACTGACGAACCCTTTCTTCCGCAATCACGGTTTGAGATTTTTGAAGCAATTCGGCTAAGGATTTAGCGGATTTAGGAAATAAATTTGCTAGCCCATACAACTATGCTTTTTTTCAGGGACAGATTGACAACCGAAACCAGTTCAACCAGGACATGTACCTGAAGATGTACGAGAAAGGCAAAAACGCGGCATGGATAGAACGACAAGAACAGGTACTTGTATTTTTCCCTAGTCAACAAGCAGACTGAATTTCCGTCCGCTTTGAGTTTCCGTAAATCACTTTTTCCATTCTTTCTGACAATTAAATAGTGTCAAATGTGTCGACTGGTTCTGAAATTGCATAGCCACGTAAACAACACAGCTTGTGTTTATAACAACTATTGGGTCAAGGTTGCTATCTTTTGGGGCCATCTGTTATCTTTAATCTTTATATTTGTTTCGATTTACAATAACTGGTTGTTACAATTTCTTCGACCAAATAAGAATGTCAAAGGGACGACAGTTTAGTAAAGTCAGTTAATTAGACATATTTCTTGCTTTACTTTTGTGTTCCTTATTTTCAATATTCATTTTCTCTCCTTTTTTACAGATCCAGTTACTTGAAAAGAGCCTCTCAAAAATTAGTTCAACGGAATTTACCCAAAAATTCAAGCAATTAGATATATTTCTTGTTTTACCTTTATTTATATGTTCAATATTTTCAATATTTATTTTCTTTCCCTTTTTTCACAGATCGAGGAGCTAATTGAAAACAGCCCCTCACAAGTTAGTTCGACGGAACTCATCCAAAAACTCAAACAAACAGAACAAGAGTTAACACGATGGCAAACCTTAGTGCGACGAGAATCATACGAAGAAGGAGAATACTTGAAGCCACAAACTGAATCGGATGCCACACTGAAATTCATGAAAGACTCCATGTTTCATTATTTGACCAATCCTGATAACGCCGCGTTGCACTTAAGAGCTATGATAAGAATGCTGGGATTTACTGATGACGAAAAAAACAAAATTGCTACAGCGAGGAAAAAAGTGAAAAACAAATGATTCTCCACCCACCCCCTCTACCACCCCACTTCGTGTTTAGATGGAATTCTTTTGCTAAAAAAATATCTTATAAGGGCGTCTGTGTTGGGGGAATTCCTGGGTGGCATTGTAAATAACATGTAAATACATCTCCTGCTTCGTTGAATTTGTCTTTTTTTAATGTTGTTTGCTATTTTTAAGTTATTTCCTTGATGGTGACGTAACAGATAGTGATGTGTTTAGTGCATCCCATGTGGTGCACTAAAATATTGGATAGGTTTAAACTTTACAAAGCTTTAGCCTAGGTTGCTGATTATGAACACAGGTTAATTAGGTCAACATAGGGTTCAACAGTGCTCCAAATCCAATATTACAAGAGGAGTACAAAAATAATAAATTTAAATTTATTTGATGAATAAATCAAAGGAGTTCATTGTACCAATTTTGTGGAGTTGGAATTAGGCATTTAACGGCATTTATCAGTGACACAACTTTTAGTGTTATAATAAGAGGTCTTGTGTGACCAGAAGTGCACGACAGGGGAGCGTCAGCGTAGACTAGGCGTACATTTATAATTGCCAAGCCTTATCTAAAATTTAGTGATGATCGGACAAGCAGTTTTTGTGTTATCGTGTTTACAAATAATGATGATGAAAGTCTATGATGGTAGTTGGCAGCCACTTTGAATTTTCCCATTAATCCCAAAGCCAGTTTCAAGCGTTACCTTCAGATGATTAACCTATGGCTAAAATCTGGTGACAATGCTTCAAGTTATTTGAGAGATCTCATGTTTTCAAGAAATTGTGTGCAAAAAATTCAATTAAGCGCCTGGCGGCCATCCTGAATTTTCTCATCGATCCCAAAATCAATCGGAACCTTGCTTTAAAAATGGTTAAGCCTCGTCTAAAATTTTTTTATGATCAAACGGACGGAGTGGCACCCAAACCACAAAAAAAAAATCAAAAAAAAAAAAAACAAAAAAATAAATAAATAAAAACACGTTGCAGAGATCAAAGATATCTACCGTTAATTTTTTTTGTTTTGTTTTTTCATGACCTGGTTCACACTTCCGAGAAATCGGTAAACATAAAATGTACCATTTTAAACCAAGTGAATTTTAACAATTTGTGAAAAATACGGAAACGCTACATCACAATTTTAATTATAGTTTTTCAATGTATCAGGTCAGACAACGAATGGGTGGTGCCAATATATTGAATTTAATAAAATTATTTTATGATCTGCGTGTTGATCTGTGTGTTGATATTCCTTTTGCCTTAAGTCAAGGCAAGTTTAGTAGCAGAATTTTTAATGTGTGCCATCTCCGACTATTTCAAGCAGGCGTTTACTGCGCCTTCGCCTGACCGACATACCGGGGGTTTCGCCGTATTCGCTCTGCTCTATCTCGCTGTCTGAATCCGTGGCTGCCGCCTCAGCTGCCTTCACCCTAGCTAACTTCTGGTCGGATGCGGTTCTGCACGCGGCTTTCTCCACCGAAGCACTGCGGCGCGGAATCCTTTCGTCTGATGCGGTCTGGTGCGGAATCCGCTCCTCAGATGTGCTCGCTTTCAGCAACCTCTCATCCGATATGGTTCTCCTGGGCATAGGTTCTTTGGAAACTGTTCCCCGGGTGTTACTGCTGTCGTCCCTCCTGGAAACGTTAGACTCGTTAGATGACTTATCTTCATGTCCGCTTTGTTCTTCTGATTCTTCCTTTCTGTCCTTTTAAAAGAAAAAAATCTCTTGAAAGCACTTTGAAATTACCGCTATCCTGTTAAAAAAAAACACTGAACTAAACAATAATAATAAAACAAACTTAAATAAATAAATAAATGATATAATAAAAGCCGTGTAATTAACGTAAATTTTATTAACTTCCACATCATTCCTTACTATCCAGTTCAACAAAGAAAGTGTTCCTTTTTTTCATCTGAGACAAACTACAATTTTAGACCAGGAAAAAACAACTTCGCATCTCATCCCTTTTTACAAGGCCTTTTACCCCTCTATCATTTAATCCTTCGTCCCATTCTTCTGCGCGTTGCATATAATACGCCCATGCCAACCAAACCATAAAACCTGAAAAGATGTATCTTTGATAAAAACAGCATTTACATTTCACTGTCAATTTCATACATATCATCAGAAAGCTATAAATATTTGTTATATATATGTTTCAGGTATTTGCTATGAAGGATTGTAGTTTAAACGCATTAAAAAAAAAAGAAGATTATTACCTTAATAGGACATAATAAAATAAGATTGTTATCCCCACTTTTGATGCATTAATTACCTGCAGTTGATGGTCACTGTTATCATTATTTCAACGGGCAATTTATAACCGTACCTCAACGTGCCTTTTTTTCAATCTCAGTATAATGTTTGACAGGAGCATTTCGCCCCCAAAACTATTTACAAACTGTGCACCATGAAGTATTTTCTTTTTTCGTACCATCAATTAACAATCTTGCTCCAAGTTGGCAGATAAACACGGGATCTAAATTAGCGGAAGCTAGTGTTTACAACATACCAACAACCATTGCAAACTGCAAGAAAAGGTTGGCGTAGTAAAACAACGTGGGCCCCCACAGGATCGGTACCGATCTCGTGTCTCCTGTAGCCTCCACCACCATTTCCTTGGGCAGTGGCCACATTCTACAAATCGTTGCGACTGCAACCAAACGAACCTGCCATTTAATTAAAATCAAGGTGACTGAGGTTTCTGGCGGACCGCGCTCGTTCGGGGTCTAATTATCTTACATTCATTACATACGGACGAACGGAAAAGGTCATTCATAGTTTTCTGTGAATACATTTTGTGAATACAATATACAGCAAACAATTAATTTTTACGGAGATCTATTTGTCTCAAGTGATTTCAGTTTTGACCCCGGAATGCAGATGGCAGCCTTGTTGCGGGCAACAGAAATGTTTTCATGTCCAAGCTCTATCACTGCTTTTATTGTTTTACCCGATTATTGCTTTATGTATCATTAATATTACAGTTACGCGAGCGCGTAAGGCGCAACAGGAAAAAATACTCAAAAACCCCAGATTGCCCTTGTCCAGCTAGTTCACGGTTTCGAGTTCACAAGCTCAGTAGGAGAAATTCGCAGGATTTCAGGGTGGACAAAAGATAAGAAAAATACAATAACATATTTTTTTTTTTGCCAGGACGTATCTATAAAGTGTCAAAACTTTATTGGAGTATGGGAAAATTCATTCATGACAACACGCCTAACAACACTTTGGGTGATTCGAATAAAATGCGCAAGAGTTGTGCATTTCGACTGTAGGGGAACCTGGTGAAAATGAAAGAAATAATTGTAGAAATACGCAAAAAAAAAAAAAGCTCACTCTCGAAACTATATGTTAAAATTTTTAATCAGTTTTTAAAATAGCAAACAGGTTGTTAAAAAACATGAGTGCTCTCTGGTGCAGAGATAATTGACATTTAGGCAAAATTGCTCTGTTATCTTTCTTTCATTTTTATCCTAGTTTGTTATCGAAACGCACAATTTCTGCGCATTTTATTTGTATCTAACACACACACCCACAAAAAAACAGAGCTATGTAAAGATATACTTCATGATTTGCAGGGCTGGAAAAATATGATTTAAAGAAAAAAATCATGACTTTTGACTTTTTTATCTACATCGGATTTTTTAAAATTTTTCTGACAAAAATCAAACTCGAAAAATTAAAGTCTGGCGTTTTTACGCGGATTTTAGCACATTTGGGGCTTGTGACGCGGCTTTTCACAACCTACTGCGTTAAAGTGACGCGATTTTTGGAGACCACCGCGTCGCACTATAGAAAAAAAAATTATATGTGAAAAATTTTCAACAAAAATTAGCCCTTCGTCTTTTTGTAGTGTATAAAGGACTCGTGTATTGCAGTCAGTTTTTAACGTGCACTCGTGTATTTCTCTGAAACACCTGCAATGGAAAACGTTTCCGCAAGAGAGCGTAGTTTTGCAAACAACATTGAAAGTCGCGCCACACATGGTAAATGTATTTTTGGTTCTAAATCACTCCCTTTTTAGATCAGCCGACTCTGCCGGGTGATCTATAAAAAGATTCGCGTATCTCTGTCTTTTTTCTCCGCGCTTTTACGTTTTTTTTTATTTGCGCTTTTACGTCCCAAATCCGCGCTTTTAGATTTTCACCGTTATTTGATGGGGGGGGGGGGGAATTCACCTTGCACAACGCGTAACACTAATACTTTGTAAGCACACGGGGTAGAGATATGCCTGATCAGCACCGGGGTAGTTGCAGCTGCCGGCACTGGCCCTCTCGTAACCTGCTGCCCACTACTAATCCCACCCCCGCTCCCTACCACCTCCGAAGCTCATGTGTACTGATAAGTGTACGATATGAATTGCTCAGTACCTTTAGTGCGCACAAAGGCGAAATGACAAACGATTTTTATCAAAAATAAAAAAAAAACTAGACTGCTCAGTGTTTTTGTTAAAACAAAAACGGATATGCCCGCCCCTCCCAATCAGTCACGTTGAAAAAAATCCTGGCTTGAAAGCACATTGGCAAGCCCAAAAAAATAAAAACAAGTAAGTATTTGTGAAACAGCAGGCCCCAACCGCCCCCAAATTCAAATGGGTATAAAGTCAACTTCCGGATAACCGAATCTGACCTAAAGTATCAAAAGGCACATCTACAGGTCGAGACCTTTCATTTGAGCCTATTCACAATGTTCTACGACTAATAGGACCGAACATATAGGGTGTACAAACTTATTTCCCTAAACCCCAATTATCGCATATTTTGGTCAATTTGACCCCTTCTGGATGACCGAATCTGACCAAATGTACCAAAAGGCACATCTACAGGTCGATACCTTTTAACTGAGCGTATTCTCAATGTTTTTCGACTAATAGAACCGAAGATACAGCGTGTACAAGCCTATTTCCCTAAAACGCCAATTATCGCCAATTTTGGTCAATTTGACCACTTCCGGATGACCAAATTTGACCGAAAGGACCAAAAGGCACATCTCCAGGTCGAGACCTTTCATTTGAGCCTATTCTCAATGTTCTACGACCAATATCATCGGAGATATGGCGTGTACAAAAAAGCGATGACAGACAGACGGACGGACAGACACCCCAAACCTATAGGCCCCAATCCGAAGGGTTGGGGCCTAAAAATCGCCAAAAATACATTTTTACCAAAATGAAGAAAAACTTCGAAGTAAACATTTGCACTATACGTGGGTTCTTCTTGCCACGCTTCAGCCTAATCCAACAAACTGTTCCGGAGAAATCGCAACAATTTCGCCAATGAACTAAAAAATCAGAAATTTAAAAAATCGCCAAAAATCCATTTTCAACGAAAATGAAGAAAAATTTTGCAGTATATATTTGCGCTATATGTGGGTTCTTGCCGCGACGTCTGAGCCTTATCCAACCAACTGTTTTGGAGATTTAGCCTGTCAAAGTGAAAAAAAATGCACGACCCCAACCTCCTATGCTCATAAATTTGCCAAAAATAGAATTTTTGTAGGAACGATAAAAAAATAAGACGGGTATCATCTAGACATGTCCTCCAATATGTATGTATGTTTTGAGAAAAATCGACTCATTAATTTTATATGAACTCACTGCGGACAGACGGACGGAAAGACGGACACACCAAATGCTAAATGTCTCCCTTAGGGGGAGACATATAAAAATTAAGATTTTTTAAGTTACTCTAAATCGTAAAAAATTCAATTGATTTAAATCATACCAGCACTGTTGATTTGATTGTGTTCTCCACTGACCGCTATGCTTCTGGTTTTTTTTTTTTTTTTTTTAATTTTGTAAACGAAACCGCGAATCGGCTTGTAAGCCGGAAGTATAAGCCAAATCACACTTTCGGTGTTTTTCGATATAGAATTTTGAAATTCGATTGCGAGGTAACCCGGTAAAAAGTTAAAGAATGATAGGAAATATATAAGAGAAATATAGCAAAAACAGCTCATACTCAGAACATAAAGGAAATTGAAACTTGATAGCTATTTTTAAAATAGCGTACGGTTTGTTAAAAACACGGTTGCTCTTTGGTGCAAGAGAAATTTGACATTTAAGCGAAATTTCTCTATCATTTCTTTCATTTTTTACCCGGTTACTTTATATTCGGTTTATGATGCCTGTGTTCCAGAAACAATGAATTGGAAGCAGACGTTTCATTTCCTCTCTTACTTCGTGTTTTAATATAACTCCAATATAGTACGAGTATACCTTTTTGTTTCCGTCGAGGTAAACTATAATAAGCCAATTCACACTTTCTGATCTTTGCGATCGCGGTGTCGTTTCGACTGCATTTGTTATTATTTTTATTTTTACATGCAAATTCAAATTTAAAAAGTCATGAGATCTTTTAAAAACTATTTTACATGTTATTCAGCCTCTTTAAAAGCCAACATGTTAATATGTTTCTGGCAAAATGGAATTTTGTTGATTTTTGCCGTTGTTTTTCTATCATTTCTTTATATCCTTCTTATACCACCTGAATTCAGCCGAAACGCAAAAACTTTTCGGCAAAAGTGCGAATTGGCTTATTCAGTCAAAACGCAAAAGTACGAATCCGCTAATTTTGTGGAAGTATGAGCGATAACAGCAAACTGCGCGTTATTTTAATATTTCAGCGCATCCAGAACATCCAGTATTGACAGAAATCGAAGTACTGAAATTCTATGTGAACACTTAAAAGTTTACGTAATGTTAATACATTTAAGTATCAAAATTACCGAAAAGAACGTTTTCCAACTGCAGCAAATCTGGCGGGGCCGAGTATTATCCCGAAAAGTGTAACAATGCTGGTAACTCCTCTCTCTCACAACAGGGCGGCATAATCCAAGCGTTATAAATTTCTGACCTCTCAGGTGACCAAACCATCGGACAGGTTAGCTGTTGGATACCCGGCATCATTTATTATTATTATTATTATTATTATTATTATTATTATTATTATTATTATTATTATTATTATTATTATTATTATTAAATATTCTTAATACAAGCTCTAAGTGCTTAACAAACATATTAATTACAAACAAAATAAGAACAGCTTAAACTGCTCATGATACTTATGATACTGAAACAATGCACAGAAAAGGTTACAACTAGATATGTTAATATACTGTTTGAGACTAGGGAAATACTCAAAATAATTGCAACCACATAAGTAAGCACATATAAAAATACATGTTTTAAGTCTTTTTTAAAAAGCAGTTAATGAATCACATGCTCCTAGGAACACAGGAAGGCTATTCCACAACTGTGGACCTTTAACTTCGCAGCACAGTTTTGACTTCTTTGGTGGTATCCAGAGCAGTCTACTGTCACTGGAGCGAAGTTTGCGGGTCGGAATGTTGAATTTAATCAAATTACAGAGATAAAATGATGTTGGTCCATTGATGCAGTTAAAACACATGATTGTACTGCACCCTATATTCAATCGGCAACCAATGTAATGCTTTCCTTGCAGGGGTAATGTGTTCATGAAACGGGCTTCTGGCCACAAGCCGTGCATCTGAGTTTTGGATAACATGAAGACGAGCAAGCAATGTTTTATTAGCGCTGATTAATAAACTGTTAGCGTAGTCTAGACGTGATGCTACAAATGCATGGTCCAGTGCTTTTGTGGAACAAGTGTCTAAGAATTTCCTAAATCGCGAAATATATCTGATGGAGCACAAAGCAGACGAGCAATTAGCAAATATAAACCTTTCCATGGACAACTCAGAGTAAACAATTGCACCTAGTTTTGAAAGAAAAATGAGTTAGTGCATGGGGAGTTCCTAAAAGCAAAACTTCTGTCTTTTCGTTATTTAACTTAAGGTAATTTAATTTCATCCAACAATTTATTTCGTTAATACAGGATTCAATGACCGACAGAGATGAAGAAACATTGCTCAACTTTTCAAACGAGATAAATAGCTGTGTAGCATCTGCGTAAACATGGGTTCGAAATCGTGCAAAGGACCAACATATATGGTACATAAAATTGGTCCTGGAACACTTCCTTGTTGCACGCCCGTATCTAGGGACATTGGTGAGGACAGCTCACCGGCGACAGACACACGTTGCGAACGATCACCTAAACATAAGCGCAACCATTGTAGCACATCATCATCTATCCTATACAGGGTCTCAAGAAGCAGGAGCCGCATGCAATGGTCAATCGTGTCCAAGGCAGCGCTGAGGTCGATTAATCTCAAAACGACTATTTTACGGTAACCCATGTCAGAAACCAGGTGGTTATGTACGCTTAATAACGTTGTTTCCGTAGACTGGTAGCGTTTATATGCTGAAAAGGGTTTAGTAGGCTATTAAATTGTAGCTATGAATGAAGATGCAACGCTACCGCCTTTTCTGAGATAAACGAAAGATTTGAAACTGATCTATAATTTTTTAAATTTTCTGGATCAAGAGAGGTTTCTTTTAACAATGGAGGAACTTCTGCGGTTTTGAATTGTTCTGGGACTTCAGCTCCTGTCAGTGAAAGGTTTACAATTTTTGTCACAACGGGAACTATTTCGTTTTTGCATTTTTTGATAATAGGTGAATAGGGGATCAGTGCACAGCTTGCAGTGGACGGCTGAGAGAACAACTTTCAAATATCTTTCTCCATTGCTGGTTCAAAACTAGAAGGGCGCGAATTCGAAATCCCTCTACTTGTATTGAATTCATCTGTTGTTGTGTTTAGTAGTGTTTCCGAAATGCCATTTAAAACTTTGATAATTTTATCAACAAAGAAAAAAGCAAAGTCATTTGGGAGTTTTTGTTTTTCAATATATAGAGGTGGGATACTATCTTCCTTCCAGAATAAAATTTCCTTTGCCTTATCAAATAAACGTTTTTTGTCATCTTTGCTTTCACATATTTTGTTGGAGAAAATGTAGTTTTTGCGTCTGTGAGTAGATAGGAAACATACCTCAATTGTTTCACATATTGTGTTTTATCGGTTTCTCTACCAGTCTTGCTCAATTTGCGCTCCAGTCGCCTTTAAATAACTCTGGCGTGACGGATGTTCTGGTTTACCATTTTGTGTTGGGTTGGAATGTGTTGGTTTTCGTTTTTAGGAGCATATTTATCCAATTTCATGACTTCAGATACATTATTCGATCTGAAGAACATTTTCCCAATATCCGATTTTAGGGAATCAATATGAAACGATTTTGTATCTCGAGTGACAATGGATTTGACTGGAAAACCTGCAGGTGGAGATCGCACAGTAAACAGAATGGCGCAGTGGTCAGAAAGACCGGTTTCAGGAACTGCAGATTTTGTGATATATGTCGCATCGAATCTTGAAATAATCCAGTCGAGATAGTGTCCTGCGTTATGCGTTGGCTGAGCGATTAGCTGTGTTAGACTAACATAAAGGCGCACATTGATTCTCGATTTGGGCTTTGAAATCTTCACATGCTACAATGTCACCAAGAACTGTAGATAGCTGAGTAGAACTTTCACTGTTTTCTTAAAAAAACTGAGCATTGGTAAAACCATTTGCTTTGCTATGAGGTGGACTATATACTAATAACAGCTTAAGTGTTCTATTCGTCGGCTTGATGTCACAGCAAATTTGTTCAAATGATGTATTTTGAGCTTCGCAAAATTTGATTTTTAATATGATTTAAAAACAAAATACATGACACCTGCATTGCCGATAGATCTTGGAGCATTTTTAAAAGAATATCATTCAGGCAAGAGTGCTTTGATAATGTGTTTTTCATCATTTTCAGCCAAGATTCTGCAACGTCAAAAATATCCAATTTCTGTTCAATAGTAAAATCTCTTAAAAAGTCTGTTTTGTTTCTCATTGATCACCAATTGAACATTGCAACTTTCAGACAGTCGTGCTTTTTTTACATTCGATCTTTTAATTTGTTTAATATTTCGATCAGTTACACAATTAAATTTTGTATAGGCCTGTTTATTTTCTGACCACACAGTTTTAATGTTTAATTCTGGTTCAATAGTTTCAAGATTGTTCCTATTTCTAACTCTAGCTGGTCGACATGATTCATTTCGTACTATAAAGTTTCCAGAGCTTTTTTTCCCCACGGCTCTTACATATTCCTAATTTTTCAATCTGTTCTAGTACGTTTTCACATATTGGTTCAAATCCATGATGTTATGATATTTTACTGTTCAGTATAATTAATTTCTCGTGTACGAAATTGGCTTAATGGCGACAGTATTGTGATATATGCTTCCAAAGCACATTGTGACCACAAATAAAATCCAAGCAAACATTGGGTCATAGGTACTGACTGAAGTATGCCAGTCGATTTGTTTATATGCTTTAAATAGCATTCAATGATTACTTAAAACTATTATTTTATAAAAAATGTCCTAAAATGTTAAAACTGAAACTTTTCTGAAAACTATTACCAATCCAAATTCTCTATTGCTTAAACATTCTATTCATATAAAAATATCCATATAATATGTTTAGACAATATTATATTAAAAAAACTATAGAGCTAAAATTAATTGTGTATGCATGTTACAGAACTATCGGTCTGGATGCTAATGGGGATTCGTATGATGAATATAGAAATTGACTGACTTTTTTACATTTTGTGTCACTCAAAATGTTTCAATCCTCTGTCAAAACTGGATAAACAGAAGTCAATAAAGTAAATTTTCTCATATATTAAAGGATACTGGTTGTTAGATGATTACAAATAAGCTAAAAACCTAACAAAAAATACTCAATTTCTGATTCTTACCAGCTCCCATAGACAGAATTTCATAGAGATTGAAATATTGTGGCTGAATAATAAAATTGTTACGAGGTCCAAAACAGCGCCTCTACAAGGTGTACATATTGACTCTGAGCTAAGCAAGGAGCAACCACATTAGAGTTTTTGTGTGCACCTGTTAATATTACAGAAGATAGATAGAACGGTTTAACGTATCCCCAATGAACCCGCCTACCTTATTAAGCTATCTCGCAATAAACATGCCTCTGAAAAACTCATGGCCTTGCAGAAGCAGCTCACAAATTCTGTTACTACAAAGAAGTCAATGGAATAGAAGTTGTAATGGAGGTAGATACCGCATATATATATGTGAGTAAAGGTGCATCTATCAGTGTCAACAAAGCGAGATGCGCTGTGGAAAGATGATAAACATTTCGACAATTGCGGATATTCTTTGCAAGAAGCAAGTGTTATCAAGGCTTCAAGAAAAGCATGTCTAGTGTTGAATTAGACTAAGGCGTGTTTGATAGAAAGGCATGTGATCATAATACAGAGGTTGCATATTTAGCTTCATAGAAAAAGTATTATAAAAACAATGTCATCGCAACGCTTTAATAAAAATCGGTTATAATTTTCTTGTAAAATTATATCAGAAACATAAAACAGCAACAAAAATATTGTATTGAACTATAACACCGTGTGATAACGTAAAATACAAATTTCAATCGTCTGCGAAAAGGTGCGCAATCCTTTCTTAACTGTATAATAGTTTAAAACATTAGTAAAAGAGAAAATTCCTAGGAAACTAACAATATAGACTATGCAGCTATTTAGTAAATATCGGTTTATTTGTAGTATAAAAAAGACGTTCTTAACATGACATAAATTCATCATATTTCACTTAAATTGTCTAAACATCTTAATATGAACGTTGTAAATTAATGTTCCTTTGAATCAAATAGCACATTGCATTATTATGGCAACATCAATCGACAAGCAAAATTTGCAGCGCAGTGGCAGCAATCGTCGTTAAGTTCCATTACTTTTTATAATGCCATCATAGTTCTTTTTATTGAAACCACTTCTTCCATAAATAGTTGTAATTTTGTACCTTCCGCAAGTTATTAGAACAGCGCAGACTCCTACTAATTGGGGACCTACTAAAATAATCGTAAAAATTCAGTTGAAAGAATAAGAAAATGTACCGTTTATAAACTTTATCAATTAAAGTAGTCAAGATGTTATTGCATAAATATAAACAATACTATTAAATAAACTTTAGTATAAGTTTATTGTTATAAAAAGCATAGAATAATGAATCTCATTAGCTAATAAATAAATATTTTTACACTTTTTAATAAATGGTATTTCTTTGTTTCGTCGGAAACAGATCAGGGTGTAGCTTCAATCCAACTGCCTGTCTAGAAAGTGAATTTCTCGCTGCATCTCTTTTACTAATATTTCAACAACAATAAAAGTAAATCAGTGTTAAGGTCTTACAATCTTTTAAGCTGCATGCATGACCTTAGTAATATTATCAGCATAATCATAGCATGTTACGTTTTTTAAACTAAAATTTAAACTAAAAAATCTTGTCGTATATATCATGCTTATACAAAAAACAAACGAACAAATATTAAACTATGTTTTGAAATTTGTAGCTGTGGGAAAATTTAAAAAAGTAAACTCCTTTGAAATTGAAGTGGAAAGTATTTTAAAGTAACAATTACATTAAAAATTACCTTGAGCAATAGTGCATCGAAACGAGAAAAGCAAACGCCAACAGGAAAATCAAAAGTAAGAGGCATATTATGCTGCCTGCAGTTGAAAATAATTTTAGTGTAGGACTTAATAATTTATGCGTATAAAGACAAACAATGAGAACACATCTGATTATCGTAACGCATGAGATACAAAGTCATTGGTAATATAATTTAATAAGTAGACCAGTGAACCTGGTTAGAGCGCCCCACCCGTTTGATCTCAGCATGCAGATTATTTATAGTGAAGGATAGTTTCAGATCTATGGCGTTTAAAACAAAAATATCTGAGTTCAAAACTGTAATGGCAATTTTTCAGTTAAAAAAAATGTATGTCGTACAGCTCCAACACATGGTCTTTCTTCATGGAACTAAGTCAATAGCTGTAACGAATATAAAATAAATTGCCAGTTTTTTTCAATTTTCAAGCTGTAAGAGTATTTAATAAAAATGTTACAAGTTACCAATTTTTAATGTTTAATAAAATAAAAAAATCACGTCGCACATCTCTAATATATTGTCTATCTTTAGGGAAGAAAGAAACGAAATCCATTGAATACTTGTTGAGATAAGGTGTGTAATAATAAAACATGTATAACGACATTTTTGTTTAAAAAAATAAAAGAAAAAATAACTTTACAGTCTGGCTTTGTGAAAGAAATAAGCCGTTTCTTTTAGATGCTACCTGAGATATGCCGCATGGAAACTTATCACTATTATAAGGATAGACGGACGGACAATGGGACGGACGTGCAGCGCTGTGGTGGGAACTAATAGACGACATTAAACTTTATACTCAGAAATATGTACATCATATACTTGAAAGCAAAAACATTTTTCGCTTTTAAATGCTTTTTATCCAAAGCTTAAGATAGGTCAAGAGATTAAATATTTTAATTTGTAATAGTTTCTATTTATATAATTCAGTTTTTCTACCTGTATTTCTGTGCTCCCGGAACTGTACTTCATAATCCAAATTATTCACATTGGTATTTACAATAACAATTGTTTGAATGGTTACATTATATTCTTCCAAATTTGAAGCAAGTCCAGTTCTTAATTCGTTACTTATTGCTATGAACACCGTATGATGTGGAACATATGCATGTCCTGGAAGAAAAATAAATAAGCAGTAAGCAATTTACTGCATGTACAACTAACTCGTGATAGTTTAAAGAAGAGACGAAAAGACAGAGAGAGAGAGAGAGAGAGAGAGAGAGAGAGAGAGAGAGAGAGAGAGAGAGAGAGAGAGAGAGAGGGAAAGAAAGAGAGATAACTTTCTGTAGCTGGAAATATAAATTTCAACTACAATTGAGTCAGATCTCAGTACAAAAATAGCAAGGGTGAAGGATGTTTAAAATGTATGACACCTTTGAAGAATAGCTAAACACAATTTGAAATGATTACTGCAAGCAAAATTTATCAATTTTTTAAGTATGTACCGGAAATGTCTCTCTTTTGTCGACTTGCGATTCCAGCATTAGCACAGAGATCATTGTTGGGTGCACCAAAGGCAGTAAAAATGCCTTCTACATAGTTTTCGCCATTATGTGCACTGTATGTACGTGGATATCCGTCTTGAATAACAATAGTATTTGTTGATGCATAATCATAATTTGCAGATCTAAAACAAAACAGGATTATTTTGTAAAGCAACACGTATATGTTAAGAAATGCTGACAAGCATCTTTTCCCTAAATGTTGTGTACTTACTGAGTATTAGAATCACTAAGGCAAGTGACAAATTTCCTAGAATCATAATTTGCAGATCTAAAACAAACAGGATTATTTTGTAAAGCAACATGTATATGTTAACAAATGCTGACAAGCATCTTTTCCCTAAATGTTGTTTACTTAGTGAGTATTAGAATCACTAATTCAAGTGACAAACTTCCTAGCTTCAAGATCTAAATGTATTAGAAGCAGAGACATGGATTGAGAATAATATTAGCAGGACAAATAACCCATCAGTTGTTATTTAAAATTCAGTTAATAGTATTACAACAAGTATTACAATTAGAAGTGAAAAGTTTAGGAATGCGGAATTAAAAACGAACTTACACTCGGTTTTTTGTTGCACCATCACAACACTGTTTAACGTGATTCCTACAGTGGCGATTTACGTAAGGTAAAAGAGTCTGTTGAATTACGGGCCAAATCACTTCCCACTGTTCAAATAAACAAAGTAATTTCCACAGGCAGTGAAATTACATACGGCACAAAATATAATTGCCTACTTTACAGTTTCTGAAAATTAATCGGATATACTGGTATGGATTAATTTGTATTTAATCGTGACATTTGATAATGGCAATAAATATATATACCTGTGCCAGAGGCGCTTGAACTTTAAGTGAAATTCCAATAATATTTTCATTTCCAAACAGACGAGGCACTGAAATATTTAATTAAAAGTGAAAAAATAATAATTTGGTTAAGGTTCTGTTAGGGTAACATCTTTCCCCTCAGCATACTATTTACCACAGTAAATCCATAACAAACGACTCAGCATCATGCCATTTTAAATGTATCAAACTACAGTGGAATCATGACATATGAGACTTGAGATATGCATTTACTAATAAAATACAAGAAAATACAAGAAAAAGGGGGTAATAGTGTTCCCGTCTTAATACATCTCGCAGTGCACCTACATTGACAATTATTTCCTGTCCACTGCCTTGTACATAGGCACTTGCACTGGTCTTTGTGTTCAATAGCAGTTCCACCGTTGTTACAGAGCATAAGCAGTTCACAAGTGTCTGCTATCATCGTTGTTGTGGATGCTGGGGTTGTAGTTGGTGGAGTAGTTGTCGCTACAACTAGACAAAGACAAACCAAACAATTTTACGCAAAATTATTCTTCGCTATTATTTTAATAATTACTTTCAAAACATTTATACAAGATCTGAATGAATGTGATGCTAACTAAAACGATAAATTAAAAAAAACTTTTGCCAGCTAAATTGCACGGAAATTTATTTTATACCAAGCTGGCAAAAATATAAATTACAGCATTTAAATTGTCTAAAATTTCATACATTCACAGTTTGGGCCTTCCCAACCGATTGTGCAAAGACATGTGCAACCATCCTGTCCTTCAAAAGCTGTCCCACCATTATCACAAAAAATGAGAATCTCGCAGTTATCTAAAGGAAATGTTGTTGTCGTTCCTGGTGTGGTTTGTGTGGTTGGGATTTGTGTAGTTGTACAAGGTTCCAGTAATTCGCCCTCATCCAGTGGGTCTGTAATAGTTTTTTTTGTTGAATCACTCTCGAAACTCTTTTGTTTTTCCTCCTTACAATGTAGAAAAACTTTAAAATGATATTCATATTGTTGAATATTTGTCTACTACTGTTCGCAGACATACGAAGTTGTAATTTAACAATGTTTTAAGAATAAAATAAGAACGAAACACTATATTTCGATTTCTTTAAACGTACTGTCAGAAACATCTGTACATTTCTTTCTGTGGGAACAATATGATTTTATTTGAGTTTTAGGACTGCTTTTGAACATACCGCACACTCCACATAGAACTGGGCATAACTCCAGAAGGTTCAAAGAAAAAGCCCTATCCTGATCTTGACACCAATGTTCTGGCCATCCTGGATTGTTCCCGCATCTGCTGTCTTTGTTCTCACAGTTGTCTAAAATATTAAAATAAAGAAGTGGTGCATATTGTTGTTCATTTTGGCACTATTATTTTCATTCGAATCTCTCGTACTAGCCAATCTCGCCAATCTAACTTATTTATTACTTAAAAATTAATTACTAGTAGTTGGTTTCAAACACAGGGTACTTGGTGTCCTTGATTGATCAAACGCACTGTTAAGTGTAATTTAAGTGGCCTGAATGTATTGCGTACCCAAACAATCGTTGCCGGATTTTCCTCTTGGGCATTTGCAAGTACAAGTGTCAAGGTCAGCAACGCCACAATTTTGACAGTCAGTCTTACATTCTGAAGCATTAAGTTAACAATAACTAAAACGTTTCATTCTTTTAAGACTAAGAACAACAAGGGTTTTGATACCATAACAGAAATGAGCACACGAAATTACTTTTATGTAAACTTATACGAAGCAAAACATTTTGAATGGCAAGTCTCAGTGTAACATTTGTTAACATTTATATTTATGCACTCATATTATAACTGAGCGTGTTACTTACAACTAATACTTCCAGCCTTTTTTGCTTGAACTGTTTCCAAAACGGCTTGATGAATCTTCATTATCATTATTTTTTTCTTTGATGTAACTATTATAATGCTAAAATGAAGCTTACCACAGCTTAATTCTTGCCCGGCGCAAACGTCAGCTATAAGTAAACAACAAATATCGTTGCATAAAATTGCAATGTCAGTTTTAGATAAAAAAAGCTTATAGCACAGTAATCAAGTATTGAAGACATAATATAAAATATGAATTGCAAAAATTTACCCCGGCAAAGTCCGTTGTCACACCAGTATTGTCCAGAAGAACATCTAGTACACGCTTCACCTGACCGGTATGGCAACTCTCCGATAGCATTCCCCCTTAAAGATAAACACCAAAAGCAGTTTATGATTGCGAAGAAATTGTTCAAGTTATACTAAGGATCAGTAAAGGGCTTTCTTCTCAACGCAGTGTGCCGGACTGATAAAGCAAACAATTTTTCAGATTTGGAGTTTTTGCGTATTAAGAGTCCTCAATATTATTCCTTTTTGGTATCATATTTTAAACAGTAAATATATTTTAAATTCTCTTAAAACAGAGAGTTAACAACTAAGAATACTGAGAATACTTGAAACTAGCCGCGTACTCATTAGTTGCAGTTAACCATGCAAATCTGTACTTTACACAGATTAACAACTTCTAGTTCGCCGCCGAAGACAAAATTACAAAAATTCGCTCTGTTCCTGATTATAATGTTTTCAACTAGACCGAATTTCGCTACACGTAGCGAAATACTACCCACTTGCAAGGGCAGAGACACAACATATTTGGTCAAAGACACATTTTTCAGTGTTTCAACAAAATTGTCAGCTTCCGGATTATTATCTAAAACGAGGCCATCGAAGTGAATATAATGTAACCTCATTTGGGCACAAAAAAATCAAATTCAGTTTTCTAACCGTTTTTGAGATACTGGTCAACTTGCAGTTTTTGACCTTGACCAAGATGGAGGAGGTCAAGATCACCGAGGTACCTCTTATGTAACGTTGTTTAGGCCCAAAGGGTCGAAAATGAGCTCAAAATCGCTCTATCTCTAACCGTTTTCGAGATAATAGTCAACTTCCGGTTTTTGACCTTGACCGTGACCCAGAAGGTCAAGGTCACCGAGGTACCTCATATGCAACGTTGTTTAGGCCTAAAGGGTCGAAAATGAGCTCAAAATCGCTCTATCTCTAACCGTTTTCGAGATAATAGTCAACTTCCGGTTTTTGACCTTGACCGTGACCCAGAAGGTCAAGGTCACCGAGGTACCTCTTATGCAACGTTGTTTAGGCCCAAAGGGTCGAAAATGAGCTCAAAATCGCTCTATCTCTAACCGTTTTCGAGATAATAGTCAACTTCCGGTTTTTGACCTTGACCGTGACCCAGAAGGTCAAGGTCACCGAGGTACTTCTTATGCAACGTTGTTTAGGCCCAAAGGGTCGAAATCGCTCTATCTCTAACTGTTTTCGAGATAATAGTCAACTTCCGGTTTTTGACCTTGACCGTGACCCAGAAGGTCAAGGTCACCGAGGTACCTCTTATGCAACGTTGTTTAGGCCCAAAGGGTCGAAAATGAGCTCAAAATCGCTCTATCTCTAACCGTTTTCGAGATAATAGTCAACTTCCGGTTTTTGACCTTGACCGTGACCCAGAAGGTCAAGGTCACCGAGGTACCTCTTATGCAACGTTGTTAAGGCCCAAAGGGTCGAAAATGAGCTCAAAATCGCTCTATCTCTAACCGTTTTCGAGATAATAGTCAACTTCCGGTTTTTGACCTTGACCGTGACCCAGAAGGTCAAGGTCACCGAGGTACCTCATATGCAACGTTGTTTAGGCCCAAAGGGTCGAAAATGAGCTCAAAATCGCTCTATCTCTAACCGTTTTCGAGATAATAGTCAACTTCCGGTTTTTGACCTTGACCGTGACCCAGAAGGTCAAGGTCACCGAGGTACCTCTTATGCAACGTTGTTTAGGCCCAAAGGGTCGAAAATGAGCTCAAAATCGCTCTATCTCTAACCGTTTTCGAGATAATAGTCAACTTCCGGTTTTTGACCTTGACCGTGACCCAGAAGGTCAAGGTCACCGAGGTACTTCTTATGCAACGTTGTTTAGGCCCAAAGGGTCGAAAATGAGCTCAAAATCGCTCTATCTCTAACTGTTTTCGAGATAATAGTCAACTTCCGGTTTTTGACCTTGACCGTGACCCAGAAGGTCAAGGTCACCGAGGTACCTCTTATGCAACGTTGTTTAGGCCCAAAGGGTCGAAAATGAGCTCAAAATCGCTCTATCTCTAACCGTTTTCGAGATAATAATCAACTTCCGGTTTTTGACCTTGACCGTGACCCAGAAGGTCAAGGTCACCGAGGTACCTCTTATGCAACGTTGTTTAGGCCCAAAGGGTCGAAAATGAGCTCAAAATCGCTCTATTTCTAACCGTTTTCGAGATAATAGTCAACTTCCGGTTTTTGACCTTGACCGTGACCCAGAAGGTCAAGGTCACCGAGGTACCTCTTATGCAACGTTGTTTAGGCCCAAAGGGTCGAAAATGAGCTCAAAATCGCTCTTTCTCTAACCGTTTTCGAGATAATAGTCAACTTCCGGTTTTTGACCTTGACCGTGACCCAGAAGGTCAAGGTCACCGAGGTACCTCATATGCAACGTTGTTTAGGCCCAAAGGGTCGAAAATGAGCTCAAAATCGCTCTATCTCTAACCGTTTTCGAGATAATAGTCAACTTCCGGTTTTTGACCTTGACCGTGACCCAGAAGGTCAAGGTCACCGAGGTACCTCTTATGCAACGTTGTTTAGGCCTAAAGGGTCGAAAATGAGCTCAAAATCGCCTTATCTCTAACCGTTTTCGAGATAATAGTCAACTTCCGGTTTTTGACCTTGACCGTGACCCAGAAGGTCAAGGTCACCGAGGTACTTCTTATGCAACGTTGTTTAGGCCCAAAGGGTCGAAATCGCTCTATCTCTAACTGTTTTCGAGATAATAGTCAACTTCCGGTTTTTGACCTTGACCGTGACCCAGAAGGTCAAGGTCACCGAGGTACCTCTTATGCAACGTTGTTTAGGCCCAAAGGGTCGAAAATGAGCTCAAAATCGCTCTATCTCTAACCGTTTTCGAGATAATAGTCAACTTCCGGTTTTTGACCTTGACCGTGACCCAGAAGGTCAAGGTCACCGAGGTACCTCTTATGCAACGTTGTTTAGGCCCAAAGGGTCGAAAATGAGCTCAAAATCGCTCTATCTCTAACCGTTTTCGAGATAATAGTCAACTTCCGGTTTTTGACCTTGACCGTGACCCAGAAGGTCAAGGTCACCGAGGTACCTCTTATGCAACGTTGTTTAGGCCTAAAGGGTCGAAAATGAGCTCAAAATCGCTCTATCTCTAACCGTTTTCGAGATAATAGTCAACTTCCGGTTTTTGACCTTGACCGTGACCCAGAAGGTCAAGGTCACCGAGGTACTTCTTATGCAACGTTGTTTAGGCCCAAAGGGTCGAAATCGCTCTATCTCTAACTGTTTTCGAGATAATAGTCAACTTTCGGTTTTTGACCTTGACCGTGACCCAGAAGGTCAAGGTCACCGAGGTACCTCTTATGCAACGTTGTTTAGGCCCAAAGGGTCGAAAATGAGCTCAAAATCGCTCTATCTCTAACCGTTTTCGAGATAATAGTCAACTTCCGGTTTTTGACCTTGACCTTGACCCAGAAGGTCAAGGTCACCGAGGTACCTCATATGCAACGTTGTTTAGGCCCAAAGGGTCGAAAATGAGCTCAAAATCGCTCTATCTCTAACCGTTTTCGAGATAATAGTCAATTTCCGGTTTTTGACCTTGACCGTGACCCAGAAGGTCAAGGTCACCGAGGTACCTCTTATGCAACGTTGTTTAGGCCTAAAGGGTCGAAAATGAGCTCAAAATCGCTCTATCTCTAACCGTTTTCGAGATAATAGTCAACTTCCGGTTTTGACCTTGACCGTGACCCAGAAGGTCAAGGTCACCGAGGTACTTCTTATGCAACGTTGTTTAGGCCCAAAGGGTCGAAAATGAGCTCAAAATCGCTCTATCTCTAACTGTTTTCGAGATAATAGTCAACTTCCGGTTTTTGACCTTGACCGTGACCCAGAAGGTCAAGGTCACCGAGGTACCTCTTATGCAACGTTGTTTAGGCCCAAAGGGTCGAAAATGAGCTCAAAATCGCTCTATCTCTAACCGTTTTCGAGATAATGGTCAACTTCCGGTTTTGGACCTTGACCGTGACCCAGAAGGTCAAGGTCACCGAGGTACCTCTTATGCAACGTTGTTTAGGCCCAAAGGGTCGAAAATGAGCTCAAAATCGCTCTATTTCTAACCGTTTTCGAGATAATAGTCAACTTCCGGTTTTTGACCTTGACCGTTACCCAGAAGGTCAAGGTCACCGAGGTACCTCTTATGCAACGTTGTTTAGGCCCAAAGGGTCGAAAATGAGCTCAAAATCGCTCTATCTCTAACCGTTTTCGAGATAATAGTCAACTTCCGGTTTTTGACCTTGACCGTGACCCAGAAGGTCAAGGTCACCGAGGTACCTCTTATGCAACGTTGTTTAGGTCCAAAGGGTCGAAAATGAGCTCAAAATCGCTCTATTTCTAACCGTTTTCGAGATAATAGTCAACTTCCGGTTTTTGACCTTGACCGTGACCCAGAAGGTCAAGGTCACCGAGGTACCTCTTATGCAACGTTGTTTAGGCCCAAAGGGTCGAAAATGAGCTCAAAATCGCTCTATCTCTAACCGTTTTCGAGATAATAGTCAACTTTCGGTTTTTGACCTTGACCGTGACCCAGAAGGTCAAGGTCACCGAGGTACCTCTTATGCAACGTTGTTTAGGCCCAAAGGGTCGAAAATGAGCTCAAAATCGCTCTATCTCTAACCGTTTTCGAGATAATAGTCAACTTCCGGTTTTTGACCTTGACCGTGACCCAGAAGGTCAAGGTCACCGAGGTACCTCTTATGCAACGTTGTTTAGGCCCAAAGGGTCGAAAATGAGCTCAAAATCGCTCTATTTCTAACCGTTTTCGAGATAATAGTCAACTTCCGGTTTTTGACCTTGACCGTGACCCAGAAGGTCAAGGTCACCGAGGTACCTCTTATGCAACGTTGTCTAGGCCCAAAGGGTCGAAAATGAGCTCAAAATCGCTCTATCTCTAACCGTTTTCGAGATAATAGTCAACTTTCGGTTTTTGACCTTGACCGTGACCCAGAAGGTCAAGGTCACCGAGGTACCTCTTATGCAACGTTGTTTAGGCCTAAAGGGTCGAAAATGAGCTCAAAATCGCTCTATCTCTAACCGTTTTCGAGATAATAGTCAACTTCCGGTTTTTGACCTTGACGGTGACCCAGAAGGTCAAGGTCACCGAGGTACCTCTTATGTAACGTTGTTTAGGCCCAAAGGGTCGAAATCGCTCTATCTCTAACTGTTTTCGAGATAATAGTCAACTTCCGGTTTTGACCTTGACCGTGACCCAGAAGGTCAAGGTCACCGAGGTACCTCTTATGCAACGTTGTTTAGGCCCAAAGGGTCGAAAATGAGCTCAAAATCGCTCTATCTCTAACCGTTTTCGAGATAATAGTCAACTTCCGGTTTTTGACCTTGACCGTGACCCAGAAGGTCAAGGTCACCGAGGTACCTCTTATGCAACGTTGTTTAGGCCGAAAGGGTCGAAAATGAGCTCAAAATCGCTCTATCTCTAACCGTTTTCGAGATAATAGTCAACTTCCGGTTTTTGACCTTGACCGTGACCCAGAAGGTCAAGGTCACCGAGGTACCTCTTATGCAACGTTGTTTAGGCCCAAAGGGTCGAAAATGAGCTCAAAATCGCTCTATTTCTAACCGTTTTCGAGATAATAGTCAACTTCCGGTTTTTGACCTTGACCGTGACCCAGAAGGTCAAGGTCACCGAGGTACCTCTTATGCAACGTTGTTTAGGCCCAAAGGGTCGAAAATGAGCTCAAAATCGCTCTATCTCTAACCGTTTTCGAGATAATAGTCAACTTCCGGTTTTTGACCTTGACCGTGACCCAGAAGGTCAAGGTCACCGAGGTACCTCATATGCAACGTTGTTTAGGCCCAAAGGGTCGAAAATGAGCTCAAAATCGCTCTATCTCTAACCGTTTTCGAGATAATAGTCAACTTCCGGTTTTTGACCTTGACCGTGACCCAGAAGGTCAAGGTCACCGAGGTACCTCTTATGCAACGTTGTTTAGGCCTAAAGGGTCGAAAATGAGCTCAAAATCGCTCCATCTCTAACCGTTTTCGAGATAATAGTCAACTTCCGGTTTTTGACCTTGACCGTGACCCAGAAGGTCAAGGTCACCGAGGTACCTCTTATGCAACGTTGTTTAGGCCTAAAGGGTCGAAAATGAGCTCAAAATCGCTCTATCTCTAACCGTTTTCGAGATAATAGTCAACTTCCGGTTTTTGACCTTGACCGTGACCCAGAAGGTCAAGGTCACCGAGGTACTTCTTATGCAACGTGTTTAGGCCCAAGGGGTCGAAAATGAGCTCAAAATCTCTAACCGTTTTCGAGATAATAGTCAACTTTCGGTTTTTGACCTTGACCGTGACCCAGAAGGTCAAGGTCACCGAGGTACCTCTTATGCAACGTTGTTTAGGCCTAAAGGGTCGA
This sequence comes from Protula sp. h YS-2021, assembly GCA_949752745.1. Taxonomy (NCBI): domain Eukaryota; kingdom Metazoa; phylum Annelida; class Polychaeta; order Sabellida; family Serpulidae; genus Protula; species Protula sp. h YS-2021. The sequence goes on along the minus strand of OX457030.1, from coordinate 44,155,244 downwards.
AAATGAGCTCAAAATCGCTCTATCTCTAACCGTTTTCGAGATAATAGTCAACTTCCGGTTTTTGACCTTGACGGTGACCCAGAAGGTCAAGGTCACCGAGGTACCTCTTATGTAACGTTGTTTATGCCCAAAGGGTCGAAATCGCTCTATCTCTAACTGTTTTCGAGATAATAGTCAACTTCCGGTTTTTGACCTTGACCGTGACCCAGAAGGTCAAGGTCACCGAGGTACCTCTTATGCAACGTTGTTTAGGCCCAAAGGGTCGAAAATGAGCTCAAAATCGCTCTATCTCTAACCGTTTTCGAGATAATAGTCAACTTCCGGTTTTTGACCTTGACCGTGACCCAGAAGGTCAAGGTCACCGAGGTACCTCATATGCAACGTTGTTTAGGCCCAAAGGGTCGAAAATGAGCTCAAAATCGCTCTATCTCTAACTGTTTTCGAGATAATAGTCAACTTCCGGTTTTTGACCTTGACCGTGACCCAGAAGGTCAAGGTCACCGAGGTACCTCTTATGCAACGTTGTTTAGGCCCAAAGGGTCGAAAATGAGCTCAAAATCGCTCTATCTCTAACCGTTTTCGAGATAATAGTCAACTTCCGGTTTTGGACCTTGACCGTGACCCAGAAGGTCAAGGTCACCGAGGTACCTCTTATGCAACGTTGTTTAGGCCCAAAGGGTCGAAAATGAGCTCAAAATCGCTCTATTTCTAACCGTTTTCGAGATAATAGTCAACTTCCTGTTTTTGACCTTGACCGTGACCCAGAAGGTCAAGGTCACCGAGGTACCTCTTATGCAACGTTGTTTAGGCCCAAAGGGTCGAAAATGAGCTCAAAATCGCTCTATCTCTAACCGTTTTCGAGATAATAGTCAACTTCCGGTTTTTGACCTTGACCGTGACCCAGAAGGTCAAGGTCACCGAGGTACCTCTTATGCAACGTTGTTTAGGCCCAAAGGGTCGAAAATGAGCTCAAAATCGCTCTATTTCTAACCGTTTTCGAGATAATAGTCAACTTCCGGTTTTTGACCTTGACCGTGACCCAGAAGGTCAAGGTCACCGAGGTACCTCTTATGCAACGTTGTCTAGGCCCAAAGGGTCGAAAATGAGCTCAAAATCGCTCTATCTCTAACCGTTTTCGAGATAATAGTCAACTTTCGGTTTTTGACCTTGACCGTGACCCAGAAGGTCAAGGTCACCGAGGTACCTCTTATGTAACGTTGTTTAGGCCCAAAGGGTCGAAATCGCTCTATCTCTAACTGTTTTCGAGATAATAGTCAACTTCCGGTTTTGACCTTGACCGTGACCCAGAAGGTCAAGGTCACCGAGGTACCTCTTATGCAACGTTGTCTAGGCCCAAAGGGTCGAAAATGAGCTCAAAATCGCTCTATCTCTAACCGTTTTCGAGATAATAGTCAACTTTCGGTTTTTGACCTTGACCGTGACCCAGAAGGTCAAGGTCACCGAGGTACCTCTTATGCAACGTTGTTTAGGCCTAAAGGGTCGAAAATGAGCTCAAAATCGCTCTATCTCTAACCGTTTTCGAGATAATAGTCAACTTCCGGTTTTTGACCTTGACGGTGACCCAGAAGGTCAAGGTCACCGAGGTACCTCTTATGTAACGTTGTTTAGGCCCAAAGGGTCGAAATCGCTCTATCTCTAACTGTTTTCGAGATAATAGTCAACTTCCGGTTTTGACCTTGACCGTGACCCAGAAGGTCAAGGTCACCGAGGTACCTCTTATGCAACGTTGTTTAGGCCCAAAGGGTCGAAAATGAGCTCAAAATCGCTCTATCTCTAACCGTTTTCGAGATAATAGTCAACTTCCGGTTTTTGACCTTGACCGTGACCCAGAAGGTCAAGGTCACCGAGGTACCTCTTATGCAACGTTGTTTAGGCCCAAAGGGTCGAAAATGAGCTCAAAATCGCTCTATTTCTAACCGTTTTCGAGATAATAGTCAACTTCCGGTTTTTGACCTTGACCGTGACCCAGAAGGTCAAGGTCACCGAGGTACCTCTTATGCAACGTTGTTTAGGCCCAAAGGGTCGAAAATGAGCTCAAAATCGCTCTATCTCTAACCGTTTTCGAGATAATAGTCAACTTCCGGTTTTTGACCTTGACCGTGACCCAGAAGGTCAAGGTCACCGAGGTACCTCATATGCAACGTTGTTTAGGCCCAAAGGGTCGAAAATGAGCTCAAAATCGCTCTATCTCTAACCGTTTTCGAGATAATAGTCAACTTCCGGTTTTTGACCTTGACCGTGACCCAGAAGGTCAAGGTCACCGAGGTACCTCTTATGCAACGTTGTTTAGGCCTAAAGGGTCGAAAATGAGCTCAAAATCGCTCCATCTCTAACCGTTTTCGAGATAATAGTCAACTTCCGGTTTTTGACCTTGACCGTGACCCAGAAGGTCAAGGTCACCGAGGTACCTCTTATGCAACGTTGTTTAGGCCTAAAGGGTCGAAAATGAGCTCAAAATCGCTCTATCTCTAACCGTTTTCGAGATAATAGTCAACTTCCGGTTTTTGACCTTGACCGTGACCCAGAAGGTCAAGGTCACCGAGGTACTTCTTATGCAACGTGTTTAGGCCCAAAGGGTCGAAAATGAGCTCAAAATCTCTAACCGTTTTCGAGATAATAGTCAACTTCCGGTTTTTGACCTTGACCGTGACAAAGAAGGTCAAGGTCACCGAGGTACCTCATATGCAACGTTGTTTAGGCCCAAAGGGTCGAAAATGAGCTCAAAATCGCTCTATTTCTAACCGTTTTCGAGATAATAGTCAACTTCCGGTTTTTGACCTTGACCGTGACCCAGAAGGTCAAGGTCACCGAGGTACCTCTTATGCAACGTTGTTTAGGCCCAAAGGGTCGAAAATGAGCTCAAAATCGCTCTATCTCTAACCGTTTTCGAGATAATAGTCAACTTCCGGTTTTTGACCTTGACCGTGACCCAGAAGGTCAAGGTCACCGAGGTACTTCTTATGCAACGTTGTTTAGGCCCAAAGGGTCGAAAATGAGCTCAAAATCGCTCTATCTCTAACTGTTTTCGAGATAATAGTCAACTTCCGGTTTTTGACCTTGACCGTGACCCAGAAGGTCAAGGTCACCGAGGTACCTCTTATGCAACGTTGTTTAGGCCTAAAGGGTCGAAAATGAGCTCAAAATCGCTCCATCTCTAACCGTTTTCGAGATAATAGTCAACTTCCGGTTTTTGACCTTGACCGTGACCCAGAAGGTCAAGGTCACCGAGGTACCTCTTATGCAACGTTGTTTAGGCCTAAAGGGTCGAAAATGAGCTCAAAATCGCTCTATCTCTAACCGTTTTCGAGATAATAGTCAACTTCCGGTTTTTGACCTTGACCGTGACCCAGAAGGTCAAGGTCACCGAGGTACTTCTTATGCAACGTGTTTAGGCCCAAAGGGTCGAAAATGAGCTCAAAATCTCTAACCGTTTTCGAGATAATAGTCAACTTCCGGTTTTTGACCTTGACCGTGACAAAGAAGGTCAAGGTCACCGAGGTACCTCATATGCAACGTTGTTTAGGCCCAAAGGGTCGAAAATGAGCTCAAAATCGCTCTATTTCTAACCGTTTTCGAGATAATAGTCAACTTCCGGTTTTTGACCTTGACCGTGACCCAGAAGGTCAAGGTCACCGAGGTACCTCTTATGCAACGTTGTTTAGGCCCAAAGGGTCGAAAATGAGCTCAAAATCGCTCTATCTCTAACCGTTTTCGAGATAATAGTCAACTTCCGGTTTTTGACCTTGACCGTGACCCAGAAGGTCAAGGTCACCGAGGTACTTCTTATGCAACGTTGTTTAGGCCCAAAGGGTCGAAAATGAGCTCAAAATCGCTCTATCTCTAACTGTTTTCGAGATAATAGTCAACTTCCGGTTTTTGACCTTGACCGTGACCCAGAAGGTCAAGATCACCGAGGTACCTCTTATGCAACGTTGTTTAGGCCCAAAGGGTCGAAAATGAGCTCAAAATCGCTCTATCTCTAACCGTTTTCGAGATAATAGTCAACTTCCGGTTTTTGACCTTGACCGTGACCCAGAAGGTCAAGGTCACCGAGGTACCTCTTATGCAACGTTGTTTAGGCCCAAAGGGTCGAAAATGAGCTCAAAATCGCTCTATCTCTAACCGTTTTCGAGATAATAGTCAACTTCCGGTTTTTGACCTTGACCGTGACCCAGAAGGTCAAGGTCACCGAGGTACCTCTTATGCAACGTTGTTTAGGCCCAAAGGGTCGAAAATGAGCTCAAAATCGCTCTATTTCTAACCGTTTTCGAGATAATAGTCAACTTCCGGTTTTTGACCTTGACCGTGACCCAGAAGGTCAAGGTCACCGAGTTACCTCTTATGCAACGTTGTTTAGGCCCAAAGGGTCGAAAATGAGCTCAAAATCGCTCTATCTCTAACCGTTTTCGAGATAATAGTCAACTTCCGGTTTTTGACCTTGACCGTGACCCAGAAGGTCAAGGTCACCGAGGTACCTCATATGCAACGTTGTTTAGGCCCAAAGGGTCGAAAATGAGCTCAAAATCGCTCTATCTCTAACCGTTTTCGAGATAATAGTCAACTTCCGGTTTTTGACCTTGACCGTGACCCAGAAGGTCAAGGTCACCGAGGTACCTCTTATGCAACGTTGTTTAGGCCCAAAGGGTCGAAAATGAGCTCAAAATCGCTCTATCTCTAACCGTTTTCGAGATAATAGTCAACTTCCGGTTTTGGACCTTGACCGTGACCCAGAAGGTCAAGGTCACCGAGGTACCTCTTATGCAACGTTGTTTAGGCCCAAAGGGTCGAAAATGAGCTCAAAATCGCTCTATTTCTAACCGTTTTCGAGATAATAGTCAACTTCCGGTTTTTGACCTTGACCGTGACCCAGAAGGTCAAGGTCACCGAGGTACCTCTTATGCAACGTTGTTTAGGCCCAAAGGGTCGAAAATGAGCTCAAAATCGCTCTATATCTAACCGTTTTCGAGATAATAGTCAACTTCCGGTTTTTGACCTTGACCGTGACCCAGAAGGTCAAGGTCACCGAGGTACCTCATATGCAACGTTGTTTAGGCCCAAAGGGTCGAAAATGAGCTCAAAATCGCTCTATCTCTAACCGTTTTCGAGATAATAGTCAACTTCCGGTTTTTGACCTTGACCGTGACCCAGAAGGTCAAGGTCACCGAGGTACCTCTTATGCAACGTTGTTTAGGCCTAAAGGGTCGAAAATGAGCTCAAAATCGCTCCATCTCTAACCGTTTTCGAGATAATAGTCAACTTCCGGTTTTTGACCTTGACCGTGACCCAGAAGGTCAAGGTCACCGAGGTACCTCTTATGCAACGTTGTTTAGGCCTAAAGGGTCGAAAATGAGCTCAAAATCGCTCTATCTCTAACCGTTTTCGAGATAATAGTCAACTTCCGGTTTTTGACCTTGACCGTGACCCAGAAGGTCAAGGTCACCGAGGTACTTCTTATGCAACGTGTTTAGGCCCAAAGGGTCGAAAATGAGCTCAAAATCGCTCTATCTCTAACCGTTTTCGAGATAATAGTCAACTTCCGGTTTTTGACCTTGACCGTGACCCAGAAGGTCAAGGTCACCGAGGTACCTCATATGCAACGTTGTTTAGGCCCAAAGGGTCGAAAATGAGCTCAAAATCGCTCTATTTCTAACCGTTTTCGAGATAATAGTCAACTTCCGGTTTTTGACCTTGACCGTGATCCAGAAGGTCAAGGTCACCGAGGTACCTCTTATGCAACGTTGTTTAGGCCCAAAGGGTCGAAAATGAGCTCAAAATCGCTCTATCTCTAACTGTTTTCGAGATAATAGTCAACTTCCGGTTTTTGACCTTGACCGTGACCTAGAAGGTCAAGATCACCGAGGTACCTCTTATGCAACGTTGTTTAGGCCCAAAGGGTCGAAAATGAGCTCAAAATCGCTCTATCTCTAACCGTTTTCGAGATAATAGTCAACTTCCGGTTTTTGACCTTGACCGTGACCCAGAAGGTCAAGGTCACCGAGGTACCTCTTATGCAACGTTGTTTAGGCCCAAAGGGTCGAAAATGAGCTCAAAATCGCTCTATCTCTAACCGTTTTCGAGATAATAGTCAACTTCCGGTTTTTGACCTTGACCGTGACCCAGAAGGTCAAGTTCACCGAGGTACCTCTTATGTAACGTTGTTTAGGCCCAAAGGGTCGAAAATGAGCTCAAAATCGCTCTATCTCTAACCGTTTTCGAGATAATAGTCAACTTCCGGTTTTTGACCTTGACCGTGACAAAGAAGGTCAAGGTCACCGAGGTACCTCATATGCAACGTTGTTTAGGCCCAAAGGGTCGAAAATGAGCTCAAAATCGCTCTATCTCTAACCGTTTTCGAGATAATAGTCAACTTCCGGTTTTTGACCTTGACCGTGACCCAGAAGGTCAAGGTCACCGAGGTACCTCTCACGCAACGCTGTTTAGGCCCAAAGGGTCGAAAATGAGCTCAAAATCGCTCTATCTCTAACCGTTTTCGAGATAATAGTCAACTTCCGGTTTTTGACCTTGACCGTGACCCAGAAGGTCAAGGTCACCGAGGTACCTCATATGAACGTTGTTTAGGCCCAAAGGGTCGAAAATGAGCTCAAAATCGCTCTATCTCTAACCGTTATCGAGATAATAGTCAACTTCCGGTTTTTGACCTTGACCGTGACAAAGAAGGTCAAGGTCACCGAGGTACCTCTTATGCAACGTTGTTTAGGCCCAAAGGGTCGAAAATGAGCTCAAAATCGCTCTATCTCTAACCGTTTTCGAGATAATAGTCAACTTCCGGTTTTTGACCCTGACCGTGACCCAGAAGGTCAAGGTCACCGAGGTACCTCTCATGCAACGTTGTTTAGGCCCAAAGGGTCGAAAATGAGCTCAAAATCGCTCTATCTCTAACCGTTTTCGAGATAATAGTCAACTTCCGGTTTTTGACCTTGACCGTGATCCAGAAGGTCAAGGTCACCGAGGTACCTCATATGCAACGTTGTTTAGGCCCAAAGTGTCGAAAATGAGCTCAAAATCGCTCTATCTCTAACCGTTTTCGAGATAATAGTCAACTTCCGGTTTTTGACCTTGACCGTGACCCAGAAGGTCAAGGTCACCGAGGTACCTCTTATGCAACGTTGTTTAGGCCCAAAGGGTCGAAAATGAGCTCAAAATCGCTCTATCTCTAACCGTTTTCGAGATAATAGTCAACTTCCGGTTTTTGACCTTGACCGTGACCCAGAAGGTCAAGGTCACCGAGGTACCTCATATGCAACGTTGTTTAGGCCCAAAGGGTCGAAAATGAGCTCAAAATCGCTCTATTTCTAACCGTTTTCGAGATAATAGTCAACTTCCGGTTTTTGACCTTGACCGTGACAAAGAAGGTCAAGGTCACCGAGGTATCTTATATGTAACGTTGTTTAGGCCCAAAGGGTCGAAAATGAGCTCAAAATCGCTCTATCTCTAACCGTTTTCGAGATAATAGTCAACTTCCGGTTTTTGACCTTGACCGTGACCAAGAAGGTCAAGGTCACCGAGGTACCTCTCATGCAACGTTGTTTAGGCCCAAAGGGTCGAAAATGAGCTCAAATTCGCTCTATCTCTAACTGTTTTTTAGATAATAGTCAACTTCCGGTTTTTGACCTTGACCGTGATCCAGAAGGTCAAGGTCACCGAGGTACCTCATATGCAACGTTGTTTAGGCGCAAAGGGTCGAAAATGAGCTCAAAATCGCTCTATTTCTAACCGTTTTCGAGATAATAGTCAACTTCCGGTTTTTGACCTTGACCGTGACCCAGAAGGTCAAGTTCACCGAGGTACCTCTTATGTAACGTTGTTTAGGCCCAAAGGGTCGAAAATGAGCTCAAAATCGCTCTATCTCTAACCGTTTTCGAGATAATAGTCAACTTCCGGTTTTTGACCTTGACCGTGACCCAGAAGGTCAAGTTCACCGAGGTACCTCTTATGTAACGTTGTTTAGGCCCAAAGGGTCGAAAATGAGCTCAAAATCGCTCTATCTCTAACCGTTTTCGACATAATGTTCAACTTCCGGTTTTTGACCTTGACCGTGACAAAGAAGGTCAAGGTCACCGAGGTACCTTATATGTAACGTTGTTTAGGCCCAAAGGGTCGAAAATGAGCTCAAAATCGCTCTATCTCTAACCGTTTTCGAGATAATAGTCAACTTCCGGTTTTTGACCTTGACCGTGACCCAGAAGGTCAAGGTCACCGAGGTACCTCTCATGCAACGTTGTTTAGGCCCAAAGGGTCGAAAATGAGCTCAAAATCGCTCTATCTCTAACCGTTTTCGAGATAATAGTCAACTTCCGGTTTTTGACCTTGACCGTGACCCAGAAGGTCAAGGTCACCGAGGTACCTCATATGCAACGTTGTTTAGGCCCAGAGGGGCGAAAATGAGCTCATAATCGCTCTATCTCTAACCGTTTTCGAGATAATAGTCAACTTCCGGTTTTTGACCCTGACCGTGACCCAGAAGGTCAAGGTCACCGAGGTACCTCTTATGTAACGTTGTTTAGGCCCAAAGGGTCGAAAATGAGCTCAAAATCGCTCTATCTCTAACCGTTTTCGAGATAATAGTCAACTTCCGGTTTTTGACCTTGACCGTGACCCAGAAGGTCAAGTTCACCGAGGTACCTCTTATGAAACGTTGTTTAGGCCCAAAGGGTCGAAAATGAGCTCAAAATCGCTCTATCTCTAACCGTTTTCGAGATAATGTTCAACTTCCGGTTTTTGACCTTGACCGTGACAAAGAAGGTCAAGGTCACCGAGGTACCTTATATGTAACGTTGTTTAGGCCCAAAGGGTCGAAAATGAGCTCAAAATCGCTCTATCTCTAACCGTTTTCGAGATAATAGTCAACTTCCGGTTTTTGACCTTGACCGTGACCCAGAAGGTCAAGGTCACCGAGGTACCTCTCATGCAACGTTGTTTAGGCCCAAAGGGTCGAAAATGAGCTCAAAATCGCTCTATCTCTAACCGTTTTCGAGATAATAGTCAACTTCCGGTTTTTGACCTTGACCGTGACCCAGAAGGTCAAGGTCACCGAGGTACCTCATATGCAACGTTGTTTAGGTCCAGAGGGGCGAAAATGAGCTCATAATCGCTCTATCTCTAACCGTTTTCGAGATAATAGTCAACTTCCGGTTTTTGACCCTGACCGTGACCCAGAAGGTCAAGGTCACCGAGGTACCTCTTATGTAACGTTGTTTAGGCCCAAAGGGTCGAAAATGAGCTCAAAATCGCTCTATCTCTAACCGTTTTCGAGATAATAGTCAACTTCCGGTTTTTGACCTTGACCGTCACCCAGAAGGTCAAGGTCACCGAGGTACCTCTTATGTAACGTTGTTTAGGCCCAAAGGGTCGAAAATGAGCTCAAAATCGCTCTATCTCTCACCGTTTTCGAGATGAGTCGGCCTGTCGTTTAGGACGCGTGAAATCACGTGACCTTTGACCTTGGCCCTCAAGGTCAAGGTTAGTGATGAAAATTTACCCTTTACTGGGTACGTTTTATGCATTCACAGTGGGATTTGAGCACCTTTATGGCTACTTTTCGTGATTAATAGGTGTTTCCAAAAATATTTTGACCTCAATTTGACCTTGACCTCTGAGGTGCAAGGTCAAAAAATTTTACGGATTTGACGACAACTCATTACCCTCTATGTCTCTGCCACATGCCGTCTTTTTACGACAAACCCTGTAGGAGGAGTTTTCTGGAAACCACTTTGAGGTCAGAAAAACTTTGACCTCAATTTAACCTTGACCTTTAAGGTCAAGGTAAAAAAATTTTGCGGATTTGACGACATCTCGTCACCCTCTATCACTGTGCCAAATTTCATCGTCCTACGTCAAATAGCGTAGGAGGAGTTTTCTGGAAACCTCCGTGACGGAAAAAAAAAAGAGAAAAAAAAAGGAAAAAAAAAAGGGCAGAAATTTCCAGAAAAACTACAAACTTATTCCCATTCGCAAACGAAGTTTGCAAGTGGGAATGATAAAAATACTTTCTCTATCGCGGTCAATGAAGACAAAACTTACGCTTCTTTATAGTTACAGACAACAAACCAGGCGTCACTAAGCTCTCCAAGGCTATCACATCGTGAAGCAGCACAACCTACTTCCTTACTCTCTGACCAAACAACCTGTTTGCAAAAATCCCAAACGTGGTGCATAATTTTCAAAATTAATAAAATTAATAATTCAAAGCATTATAAATATATAGAAGCAAGACAGATTTGGACAGATAATAAGCCGCTTATTTCAGTCTACTGAAGTAGTTGAAATAATAACAATTACAATCCATAAATATTGAGCGCACATGATTTCGCTGCCTCATTGATGCTTATCTATTTATTTTAAGTTCATAATATTAAGTTATTTTACGTTCATAATATTAAAATCCGCTGGTTCTTGGAGAGTTTATTTGGTAAAGAATCGCGAATAAAGGGGGCCATTGAAAAGGAACGTGTATCGGTAATGGTCATTCTGGATACCTTCAAACAAATAGTACAAGGACGTGGTTTTTGTATCTCTCACATTTTTCAAGATCTTAAGTTGTTTAATTTCGTACAAACGTGAAACTTAACTAATTTATATATCACTAAACGGAGAACACGCATACTTAGTATCTCTGATGTGCAGTTTTTAATTTACTTTAACGTAGTTTCAGTGCGAAAGGAACATTAAGCATCAGGTAACAGAAGGAATACGTAGTCCCGCACATAAACTGCCACTAAATTTGCTTAAAAAAGCAGCATCCAGTACATTTTCAAAGGTTGTACCATGGCACGCAACAGCGCAAAAAATTAATTTAAGCATAGAATATTTTAATATAAAACGCTATACTACATTTTTCTTAAAGATTGAAGTAAAGCACTGACCTGTTTATAATGTAGGCAGTTTGAGCCAAAGCAAGAATTCGAAGCATGATCATAGTTGTTCTTTCCTGCATACCAAAAGTTAATAACTGTCACGTAATTCAACACGTCTTCTGTTTCTGCATATATATTCTGGCCATATGCATTCACATCAACGCCCACTGGTTGTCCTTTAGCAAACTCACAACGCGAAGCCCAAGCCGATGCAAGCGTAGCCATATTGTCATTCCAAGACTGAAAGTTATACAAATAAAATATTGTTATTTTTGCAAACTAGCAAGTGTATCCGCAAATTTGGAGTGTTGTTACGAGACATGATTGCATTGGGATTAAAAAGCAACAAAGATGTTTTTAGTCTCAGAAACATTTTGTATACTGAGAGCAAAATATATTTGCAAACAGTAATGTTCCGACAGTAATAATTATGAGAAATTTAGTTCGAATAATTGTCACAAATATCGTGAAATATACAAAGACGATAATAAGAACATATTTACATGATTTTACGTAATTGAGATGCAAAAGTATACCATGTGTTGCATGTCTGAGGCTCCTTCACGGCGTCTCAGATCATTATGTTGGTTCACGATTAGTGAAATCAAGTCTTCTGGAGAAGTTGTTGATGTTATGGCTGCAGATGCTGTCAGTATAGTAGATGCAGTTGTCGGCATTGTTGTCGTCGATGTAGTTGTTGGTATTGTGGTTGTCGTGGACATGGTTCTAGTCGTTATGGTTGTTGTCGTCGATGTAGCTCTTGGTGTTGTTGTTGGTGTTGTTGTCGTCGATGTGGTAGGCGGTATCGTTGTTGTCGATGTGGTTGTTGAAGGCGGTGTCGTTGTTGTCGTGGATGTTGTTGTTGATGTAGTTGTTGGTGTTAAGGTTGTCGTAGTTGCCGGTGGTGTGGTTGTGGTTGTCGTAGTTGTTGTAGTTGTGGTTGTTGTATCACATGTTGCTGGTGTTTCGCCAGGGAGAAGCTGTTCTGAACATACAAAATTAAACGTTTATTTCAAAATGTAGGGAAATCCTGGCATGGAAACACAGAGTAAGTGAGGCCATCTCGCTGTTCCCTCAACAGTCACTTTTCAATACTAGTGCTCAAAGTCTTAGAGTATACAATTATATGAACATTGCTTCGATTTTTTGAGCATACAATGTAAGTAAAATTTATAAAAATAAAAATATATGTTTTTATCTTCTGAACAGAAACTACAGCAACTTTGTTTCAAAAAGCACGGTTCGAATCAAGGTAGAAAAATTTGCGGTGTACCACAAAATCCACAAAATGCTTGACATTCCCGTATCACAAACGGGTATTCTTCTGTGCACCAGCTAAGTGGATATCCTGGATTTTGTCCACAATAGTTGTTTGGGTCCTCATTAGCACACTCTTCTATAATTGAGAAGATTTGCATTAGCTTAGTTGATTTGTTTTAAATTTTAATTATATATGTTGCCCCCATTCCACTAATTATGTAACAACAGATTTGAACATCTTGAAACCACAAAAATTTTAATTTTGATACCATGATCAGTTATGAAAACTCAATTTAGCCAATTTAGTCAATGTGACTTTTTCTAAGCTTTCTTGACGAACCTGAATGGTAATAGAATTAAATAAGCATAACTGTAGAAAAGATAGTTTTAAGCCTTTCTTTCCCGACGCAAGACCAATATGAGCTGCTATATTCACATTTAACAGTTAACAGTGTTGTTAATAGGATTCTTTGAATTTTTCCTGTACTGCAGGGACAACTAACGATAAGTTATACAGCTCACGTAATTTTCAGTGTTATGCATATCGTAACAAACGATACATTCACATAATATATGTGATGAAATATAAAAATGTTCTTAATTCGAAACTTACACCTTGCCATAAAAGTCAAAACAACCTTGGATCAACATTGAATTCCAGAAAACAAGTACCGGGAGTTTCAGAAAAGAAGCCCTGGGCTGCTAAACGGAAACTCGACATTTTGAGCTTCTCCCATTGAAACCAAATAGAAGCCCTGGGGCTTGTATTCAGAAGCAGTTTCTAAATAGAAGCCCGTGGTTCTATTATTATTTCGGCCATTCGTTCAATAAAAACATTCGTTCAAAAAAAACAAGAAAAACAAACAATTTTCAAACCACGCTTTTATTGATGCTCTCAAAGCTACTTTCTACTCCGGAGTACAGGCGCGTGAGTAGGGGGTTGTACTGTGTTGACATAAGGGAGGATTAGGGGTTGTTTGTGCACTCGTAGCAGTAGCGAAAGTAAATATTCAACAGCACTGAAGATGTCAAGGGGCGGCTTTAATGTGGAAACGATTTTTTACTGTGGCCACTTTCAAACCAAATAGAAGCCCCGGGGGCTTCTATTAGGAAACAGTTTCCGAATAGAAGCTCCGGGGCTTCTATATTGGGGGGTTTCTTTTCGTAAACTCCTGGTAGCTTTTTTTCTGAATACGAGTTAAATCTTTACCAGCACAGTTTGGACCATTGAAGCCTCTGGCGCAAGAACATGTACATGCCGTAAAGTCCGTAACCGCGCAGTTTTGACAGTCCGCGGCACATTCTTTCAGCAACAAAGCATTTACATAGAATTTGAAGTACATTGAGTTAATTTATAAACCATTGTTAAATAGTTGAATATAATTTTGAAAACGTTGAAAATATGATCATTTATCATTTTGTGTATCCGTTAACTTAAAGTCAACCAAATTCAAGTAAAGCTATGGAATTTATTTTGAGGCAACAAAAAACACACAATAAAGGACAATAGGCATCTTACCACAATCTGCAGATGGCCCTGTGCAACTTGCTGAAAAATAAATACTTTTTATTTCATGGATTTTTGTTTTAAACTTTAAAAAATATTTAAATATATACATCTATGGTCACACCATATCTATATCATTAAAAACATAGGTATTATTTCATTTAAAATAAAAGTGTTTATTTTTCTTTTCGTGATGCAAAATTTGGATACTAAAAATAAACAAAGGTTAAATAAGAAAGAAATGATGAACCTACAGTCACACAAGCCCTGATTGCACCAAAACTCTCCAGAGCTACACTGTGTACAATTTGGACCAATCTGGTAGGGCCGTTGTCCTTGGAAATTTCCTCTAAAATATACAAATAAATAAATAAAGCTAAATTTACCAATAGATTAATGCATGTAATAAAGTTTTACTTGGAAGCTTGTGGTGGAAAAAGGAACAAGTGGAGACTACACCGAATACCTTAATTGTTCAGTTGCTTAAGGTCAGAAAATTCTAAAGAATTTAGGGTACAAAGTAATGCAAACTCCGTTATTGTTCGGCCTCCTTCGTTGCATTCTCGGTCACGGTTTTGATGCTATATGGCCCATTTTGAACAGAGAACGAAACCAATTGCAATAGAAGAACCGAGAGAAAATTAAAATTTTTTTTTTTTTCACATAATCCAGTGTATTTTTTTCTTTTATGCTCTTGGGCACTGCTGATCGAATTAAATCTACATGCTACCGTTTCCTAACACGTGGAACGTAAAATTGCTTGCGTACTTCTTGGCAATTTTTTTACATGGCCACCACACAATGGAACTCTAGAATTTCTCGAACGATCTCGGAATATGTTGTGCCCGCTTATGTAGAATTGTAAACATGAAACGACTGATCAATTGAACGATTCTGTTGGATTTAAAAAATATTGGATGTTGGATTGTTTATTTCACCATTTACTACCGGTTTTTCATAGATTCCGCGACAGTGACTCGGAATGAATAGTAATTTGCTCTCTCAATCACGCCACTAACTCCCCCGCCCGTCGAAGCAGGCATATATAGACAGATAGAGACAGATAGACAGACAGACAGCTAGACAGACAGATAGATAGATAGATAGATAGATAGATAGATAGATAGATAGATAGATAGATAGATAGATAGATAGATAGATAGATAGATAGATAGATAGATACATAGGCAAACAAACAGACAGATGGATAGATAAATAGATACAGACAGACGGGCAAACAGATATATAGACAGACAGATGAAGAGATAGACAGCTTATTATTTTCACTTACGGTGGCCCATAATTACATACAACATAGTATGAATTAGGAAACGTGAATCCCCCAGTTGGCTGTGGACAAAACGCGTGAGCACACCCTACAGCATAACTATCTGCCCAAACGATCTGTCCAAGAAATGCAAATTTGCTTGTAATTTATTTCTTACTTCCGTAAGTAACACAAAGGGTGGGCTGCCTAAAATCTCCTGTAAGAATGTGTGCGAATTACATAGATTTTTTGTTGGAAACTCGTGTTCTATACTTTGATCAAGATTTATATTTATTTGTTTATTTTTGTTTTAAAGGGGGTTACGTTTGTTACACTAATGACATTGTATATTCCTACATCGGGCGTGTATCCTTATTAAACTATTTCTTCGTAAAAGAAACATGACATGAAATGAAATTTTATTTAGTAGAATTTGTTGTAGAGTAGATACCTTGACAATACAAACCACTAAAGACTATGAAATGAAATGTAAAGCTTGTATTTCTATTTTAATATTCTAATATTCAATGTTTCATTCACATACTTGGGTATAATGGCCACATACATCGCTGCAAGTGTCGGTTTCAATATCATAGGAAGGTTTCTCTTCAAAATACCACGCTTCCATTCCGTACTGGTAGACATCAACACTTCCATCCGTCGTTATTGCTAGGTTCTGACCCAGTGAATCAAACCCATGCCTATCTTCAAAGCCAGAAGGTTGGCCATGACCATAAAAGCAGCTTTCTGCCCATACACTTGCCATTTCTGCTAGGGTGTCATCCCAAACCTTGAAAGAATGCAAACGAGTACACCATATTTAACTCAAATATTTTAATATATATATGTATATATATATATATATATATATATATATATATATATATATATATATATATATATATTGTTATAAAATTGACTAGGTAGATTTGATTGGGTTCCATTCTGATGCGCTGAAAAAGGCACATATTTTTTCGCAAAAAACGCAAGTTTCTTTGTGACCCTATTTTGGTAGAGTGGAACCATCTTTATCACTGGAAACTTTGTCTTCAAATATCCTGAAAGTTTACAGCAATTTTATTTTTTGAGGTTTTTTTCGGTGAAGATGTTTTTAAATAACGTCTCATATACTATCAGCAAGAGTTTGTACATACACAAAGGATGCTGAGATGCGGAAACCGTAGAAATGTATTTTAAAAAAAATGATGCTAAGTGGCGGAACACTTAATTCAACTGGTTCATCAATAGGGTTGAGCAAAGCTATGAAAGAGTTACTCAAAGGGCACGAGTCAAATAACAGATTAATCCCTTTCAGTTTTTACTGAGTGGGTCATTTTGCTTGACAATATGGTATTCGGTCTAGCTTTGATTTGTTTTTTTTTTTTTTTTTTTTGTGGAGGGATTGGATAAATCCACTTTATTGTAGACCTATCCGCTTATGCCAACACCGCATCGTTTGGCAACTCCTGACAACTTTTCATACGATCAGAGGTTCTGATTGAGAATTACTGTGTCACAATGGGATCTGTGGCACTTGTTTATATCTTTCTTCGATTTCTAGCCTTTAAAACTGAAAATGCCTTGGTACCTCATTTAACTGCTTTAAGTCAAAATTTTGCCCAGTGTTAGCCAACAAACTGAAACCCTGATGAAACAGTACGTTTTAAAGATTAAATTTTTGCCAGATCACCATCAGAATACACGTTTGGTGGAAAACATTTCTTTCAAATTTCAAAGCAATCAAATCATAATGAAAAGGAAAGTTATTTTCTAATTTATGTAACATTAAGTATTTTTTCTTGCCATTTTTGATCAAGTCACAAAACATTATGCAAACTTAGTGAAGGGCCACTGTAAGAACATCGCTAAACACTCTAAGCCTGGAGGGCCACATGAGGAACATTACTGAACATTCTAAACCTGGAGCGCGACGTGAGGAATGTTACTAACCATTCTTAGCTTGGAGGACCACATGAGGTACTTTATTAAACACTCTACGCCTGGAGGGCCACACGAGAAACATTACTAAACATTCCATAGCCTGGAGGACCACATGAGGAATATTAGTAAATAGTCTAAGGTAATTATTATTTTAAACCGAATTGAACATTTACCTTAACAACAGTACAGAAATATACATAAATATTGAATAAATGCCAGGGCATGTGCCCCTTTATAGATATTTCTATTAAGCCAATGGGCGTATTCGGGCCTGCCCTATATCTAACTGATAAGCACATAGCTCTCACCATAATTTGCATGTTAGAAGATCCCTCCATCCGACGAAAAAGATTGTGGGTATTGAGAGCGTATTGTTTCTGTTCATCTGATGGCAATGAACGCTTCGATCGCACATGCGCATTTCGCACTTTATCGCTGTTTTCCCCTGGTGTAGTAATTTTATGAGACTTTGCGCTTTGGCTTCCATTGCAAAAAATACTACAAAGGCTTATACATAAAAGAAAAATACACAAGCGAACCGCGTGATATCCCATGATTTCGCTCATTATATATCCTATTTGCTATGTAAAACACGGAGCTTTTTATCAATACTGCATTAAATCTGGATCATGTCCATATATGCCGTTTATTTTGAAGTATGCCAAAATGCTATGAAATCCAAGAGCAGTTGTTTTTAATCAAATAAATATACAAATTTTGACACTGGTGGCTTAAACTTTTGTTGAAAAGAACTACGTAAAGCGCTCTCCCCTCCTTTTAAAATGTGCAAATGAATCATGAAGGTATAAAGCAGAAATAAAAAATTTCACAAACGACTTTAGATTATTTTCTTTCACTTTATCAATTCAATTTCATAATCAAACGGGGGTTTTCCGTAATAACACACCACGTTGGCTGCTCAGAACGAGTATAAAAAACTAGAGCGGCCAGTGCACACAAAACACAAGAGTGCAGGCTTATATTACATACTTTCAATTGATACCTACTTAGTTTCTTGTTTTTGTGAACAAAAACAAATGTCTCCCCGACTAAACCCATGACCCCCCCCCCCCCCCTAAACTGAAAAAAAAAAATATTCATTTCTGCAAACATAACCTTCATTCATTGTAAAAAAAACTCAAAATAAACCACAGAGACGGTGGTCACTGAAACAGATATAAATGAGCATCTTTTTTCATCGGAATCTGGAAGGTGGTCGCTAAAACGGGTTTTACTGTAGGCCCCTCTTATCCAGATCTGAAGTTGGTCACTAAAGCAGTTTTACTGTACGTTACATTTTTATCCGGGTCTGGAAGGTGGTCAAGACAGGCAGGTTTTACCGTACGTCTTTTTACCTGAATGTGGAAGGGGTCACAACAAACGGTTCTTACTTTACATCTTTTTATCCAGGTCTTGAAGGCGGTCGGGATTTTTTTTGCTAACCAACAACCTCCACACGCCCCCCCCCCCCCCAGCTATTTACTGTACGTCCGACTATAAACACAACTCTAACCCTTTTACCCAAGGCACCGGTAACAGTCTGTACCCAAAGTGTAGCTATAGCCATGATAGACTACCTTGTCTTCGCACATTCCCATCGGCCAAATAGCACTAGGAAGGCATTCTTCATAACTGCGCATCAGATGACGCACCTCGGTGGGAGAAGGGGGAGGCATTTCGTTGGCAAAATGGTGAGCTGCTCCTCATAACACAAGATATCGGACGACCCAATTTAATAGCGAAAAATGCTTCAGCAAACAATGCTAATCGATACAACATGGCTCCTATATATAGCACATCTTGGCAACCTAATCAAGTATGCGGCGAAAAAAAATCAATAGCTAGAGCTGCTTAGAGCTATAATACGACAATAGCATTCCATGACCTCGTAGATAACGACTCCATCATGCACCGCAACTGACACTGACCCCTGACTGAGTGGCACGTTACGTAACAGCCATAGATGAGAAATGCACAAAAAGCTCAATTTCAGGCAATAACAAATAGCAATGGACCGACAATAATGCTGTTACTGTTTTGAAGCTTTCTAAAGAATGCAGGAACACTAGAGAATCTTCCGGAAAATCTTCCGAAATCCCCAGCGCAGTTAACACCCATGCATAGATAACATAGCAGCCAAAAATGGGGAGGCTAGGGTGGGTGGGGGGGGTGTTGACGTTATGCACCTTTCTTGATTTTCTATACGAGTTTAATAATCTTTAACAAAATCGTTTGATTTATCCGAGGAATAACTACACCAAATTTAAAGTCGATCCGACTTTCCGATGTCGAGATATTTTTTTAAGAATAGATAACTTTTTACCCGTCAAAAGTTGAAACAGTCGTCTGACTGAACCAAGGAATATCCATATAAAATTTTAAGTCGATATGACTTTCCGTTATCGAGATATTACGCATAAAAGATCTGGTTCAAAATATACATGTTTTACGCGATGACGTCATACGCCGCTTTCGTTCGTTCTACTTGCGAAAAATATTTAAAGTTTCTTTCGGAACTACCAAGCAATAATCCCATCAATTTCAGCTTTCTCCGGCGTCCAGCAGCTGAGAAATTTCGCACACAAGATTTTTACGCAATGACGTCATACACCTGCCCTAATCACGTGACACGCCAAAAATTGATAGAACAATCCGGCTGACCAAAGGAATATTCATATAAAATTTGAAGTCGATAGGACTTTCCGTTATCGAGATATTTTGCATACAAGACCTTGTTTATAATATATACATATTTTACGTGATGACGTCATACGCCGTACTCGTTCGTTCTACTCGCGAAAAAAATACACAGGGTCTTTCGGACCAACCAAGCAACAATCCCACCAAGTTTCAACTTTCTCTGATGTTCAGCGGCTGAGAAATTTCGCACACAAGATTTTTACGTAATGACGTCATACGCCTCCCTTAATCACCTGACATGCGCCAAAAATCGATAGAACCCGCCGACTGACCCAAGGAATACTGGTATAAAATTTGAAGTCGATAGAACTTTCCGTTATCGAGATATTTTGCACACAAGATCTTGTTCAAAATATATACATATTTTACGTGATGACGTCATACGCCGTATTCGTTCGTTCTACTCGCGAAAAAAATCTACAGCGTCTTTCGGACCAATCAAGCAACAATCCCACCAAGTTTTAACTTTCTCCGATGTTCAGCGGCTGAGAAATTTCGCACACAATATTTTTACGTAATGACGTCATACGCTTGCCCTAATCACGTGACATGCGTCAAAAGTTGATAGAACCGTCAGACCTTACCAAGGAATAATTCGATCAAGTTTGAAGTTGATCCGACGTTTCGTTCTCGAGATATCTTGCACACAACACTTTGTTCACAACAGACTGACACACACACACACACACACACACAGACACACACACACACGTACACACATACACACACACAGAACGTACAAACACTATATGTCTCCCCTTGGTCGGGGAGACATAATTACTAGGCGTTTTCCTAGGTTTGTTATGCAAAGAAAATACCCTTAGCAGTTCAACAATAAAAGAGGGGGGGGGGGGTACTCACCTACAAAACAGTTCATACGCATGCACACGACTTTTTAGCACGAAGCCTTAAATGCACATTGCCAACTTTAAAAAAGAACCCTCTTCTTATAACTTAAAGCAGGTATCACCCCTAAATGCAGAGTGGCGTATTAAAAGACTTTCATCAATTTACGTTTTTGCAAATATATACGTATATGTATGCACAGGCGCATCTGTACAACGCAAATGTGACTGCAATCATAGAACGAAAATTAGACGCTTGAAAAGTGTGTACACATTTTTTAAGGAAGAGTCAAGTTCAAAAGGAGCCGCGCTTGTTGTTGCAAACGCGGATTACTGAATGAAACCCCCCCCCCCCCCTCCCGCCCCCCAACGAAATTGACACTCCGTGCGGACCTCCATTTTACCGCATAAGCTACCGAGTGCACCCCCCACCCACATACACACATGCCGAATAATAACAGGTTAATATATATATATATATATATATATATATATATATATATATATATATATATATATATATATATATATATATATATATATATATATATATATATATATATATATATATAAGTAAGTTGAACGAGCCGGTAAAGTCACTGACACGATCAACAAAGTGTTGCCCTAAAGCTGAATGAATAAACTTACTCAACCATAAATTGTAG
This sequence comes from Protula sp. h YS-2021, assembly GCA_949752745.1. Classification (NCBI taxonomy): domain Eukaryota; kingdom Metazoa; phylum Annelida; class Polychaeta; order Sabellida; family Serpulidae; genus Protula; species Protula sp. h YS-2021. Next base: position 44,134,164 of record OX457030.1, on the reverse strand, counting down.
AGCTATTTGCCAAATCCCACAACAGATTCTTTGCCTAAGGGTACATTGGGGCACTAGACCGGTTATTTGGGAAGTTTTTTTTTTGCCAGGTTTCACATGAAAGGAACGTTGTGGGCGTGTTTTTGGGGAGACACTCTGTAATTTAAATTGCTTCAGTCCAATTCAAGACAAGTTGGAGATAAATTTAAATGGACTTGAATGATTAAATTATGATTTGAATTTTAAAAATTAAAAGTGATCATTGAAATACACAAATAATTTATAAAGCAGACCAAACGTTTTTGAGCTATATTAGTTACACAAGGTTGACGATCAATTTTTATTTTGAAACATGCACTCAATGATATTTTTTCTGTAGCAAAAAGCAGTTTTTCTTTTGAATTGTGCATACCGGTTTAGAAAACCCCTCTTCTCCTTTTCAAGGCCCATTAAGAATAGCATGTAACTGAAGAAACCAAAACCGAACTACCCGTGAAAACTGCTTAACACTCAGGCAGATAACCAGTAAACATTCCAACGCCGATTTTATATTGCAACGTCGGCCCGACCAAACCACATTCACTTTGACTGTGGATTGATTGGGATTGTTTAGATGTCGCTTTAGTCGTAACCAAAATGCAAACTTTTTTTTCCGACCTCTAATCAACGTCTTTGGTGCAACTTTGAGCAGACGTCGAAAAATTGGCCGCCGGACTCCCAACCAAAAACACAACCTCCTCATGTTATCGCTCACCGGAAATGCTAGCTATGACAGGTCACTTCGAAAAAAAAAAAAAAAAAAAAAAGATAGTAATGAGGACGTAAAATATGGCAAGTTTTTTTCGCGCCCACTTTTGAAAAATATTTATGGAAATTGACTTAATAATATCCTGCGAAGGGGTGACTACGATTGTTGCTGCCTAGATGGCGAATCTAGACAAATATTTTTCCGTCGTCTGTGCAACGTCACTTTCCCGACGTCTACAACGTGGGGAGATAGACGTCGTGGATCAGATATTGGATAATTGACATCTATCCAACGATGGAAGGTATAGGTTTTTCGACTTCCATAAACCTAAACACAGACGTTGATCCAACATCCCGTGCCACGTCTATCTAACGTTGATGAAACGTCGCAATGCTTATTGGGATAGGTGAGAGAATGAACAAAGGAACGAGCTGAAATGAACAAATGCAATTTCACGTGTATGGAAACCTCTCCTGTTAATCATGGTATCATTAGTCCGAAAGAAGAAAGGGGTGATATTCTCATATCTTTCGCATGAAACAATGATTATCACATGAGAAACGACGGTGCGTTAATGCTCATTTTATTTATATCACAGATCAAAAATAAATACTTCCAGTCAAGATAAAAAAAAAAAAAAAAGAAAACAGAAGCTGTTTATGGCTACTGAAATATTTTTATTGGTATTATATTGAGTTGAAAACGCAAGAAATATTGCGAAAGCTTGAACAATTACAGTCAAATATTTAGGTTAAAAAAACACCCTTAATATGTGTTACTAATTTCAAAAGGATCATGCAAAAACATTATGATGACATGTTATTTGGAAAAATGGCCCATCTAACAGACACGCACACTTGACATACCAAATAGTAATGGGACAGGGCCACATCGTGACTTGGTCTAAAAAGTGAATCGAGTGTGTAAATTAATGCGTGACGCATAATTTTAATACTTAAGGATAGTACTGGTTATAAGCACTCAAAAGTAATCAAGAAACGAGAACCTCACTTCGCTAGCGAAATGTTAAACACTTGACAAAAATTAAAACGCACAAATACTTCCTTCAATGGGTTATTTTTTTAATAATGTATTGCAAACAACACAGCTTAAATACGTCTTATAAGCCGAGTAGTGTTTGGTTTCTGCTGACTTAAGGTTTTATTGACTGATCAGGCATACGCCTTGATATCTATTTACGCAGTGAGAGCTCGCACAAAGCTCACTGAGCAACTGTGTGTGATGTGGGTTAAATGCTACGCATTTACTTGCAAAAAATACACTCTTTTCACATGGCGTTTTAACAAAGAAAGCGAAATCAAAGACGAAAATAAAAAGTGACATGCACATGTTCAGATCAAGCTCTTCATAAGTCCCACGTTTCATGGTCGTAGGGCCCATAGTGTCAGAGAAGAAGACACAAAAAATCGGAAAAAGTGTCAAGAAGAAAAAAAAAAAAAAGGACGAATTTTGCTCGCACAAATTCATATAATCCTTGCAAACCAAAGGCTTGTCAAGTGTTAAAAAGAAGTTCATAACCGGAAAAAATGGTAGCTTTCTTCCTGACTACTGAGAAATCATTAATCGTGACAGCATGAAGTAGACAAAAGGCCAAATAAAAAATAACAAAACGGCTTATATAAAGCTATTTATATTCTTAAGCACGGTGCTGTTACATTTTAAAATGAATTAAAACATAAATTAAAATATTTCCTCATTAAAAAGTAATAAAACAACCCTACACTATCACAGGCACAGAATAGCTATGAGACACAGTATGCCGACATTAACTTCCACAACCTATTTCAAGTACACTTTCTTGGGTACATCTTTTATTATAAGTGTTCATTTATTTATATTCAAACAAGCAATAACTGATGTGAATACATCAACTAGAAAAAAATCTCATACATTTAATGTTTTTAATATACTTAGGTCTTGAACTCTGCACTTAGTCAACTATTTTCCGTCATGTGCATTTTTGAAGAATGTACATACGCATTCATAGATGCGATAACGCCATGCGAAATAATACAATAAAAGCGAAAGAAAAGAAATAAAACGATTCCACATGAAATCTGAAGAAGGCTTCTGAGATCTTTGACGATATCACAACGCGCTTTATTATGTCGTCACTGGCTTGATGTCCTACTCGAGTTCACTATGGTCGATACCCACGACAAATGTTTGTATAATGCCTTGCTTTAAAAGCCAGAGGATATTCAATATCCTTGTGTCAGGCAATCAGGAAGTCAGAATCCGGAGTCGAAAAAAAACCTGTTAAGTTCAATCCTTGTGGTGCGAACAGCCACTTCAATTTGGTTAAGTCCGAGTTCTCTCAGCCCATACACCTTGATAATGCCCATTACAGAAGCCACCATACATACAAAATGGGCTACAGTTAGTCCAAGAATCCTTGACACCAAAACTACTTCAAAAAATGCACGAAATTTTAAAACGGTGACCTACTAAAGATATATTATTACGGTGTTTTTGAAAGTATAATGCGATGGTGACGGTTCGATCAAACACAGTAACCGAAACATGTGTGTTGAGAGAAGCTTAACAAACAATGCTAAGATCTATTTAAACAACTAGTAGAATAACGAAAAATTGTGCCAATATACTGCAGATAAAATCTTGACAAGTTTGTCAATACAGAACATAGACAATTTATCGGCAAAAAAGAGAACTTTTACGTACTCAGTTCAGCTATTCACCTAAATTCACAACTAAAAATAGAATGCACAGACGCGATTAAGGACAATACTTACGACCGTTTTTTATACAAAAGTGCAGTTCTAAAGGTTTAAGAGCTTTTTTAAAGAATACTCGAACTCTCACGAGAAACAATTAATGTCTTACCACATTAGCTATAATATAAGTGGTGCAATTACATTAAACTAACAGTGTTCAACTCAAATCCAATAAATTTACACAAAAATAATAATAATAATTAGCTACCAAATGATTCCTAGGCAACTTCAAATGGAAAAAAAAATGGAATAACGCAAAAAATTGCAACATGGGTTGAAGACTTCCTACGCCCGAGGATTGCTAACACCCTTTTGCCATGGTTTGATGTAGCACCGGCCCCCCAGACAGGCTGATAACTTAGCGAATATCTACTTAAAACACATAAGTGCTTGTGTACTTGAGATAAACCCAAAGGGCCTCTTTCACACCTGGCTCTGTCCATAATGGGATGCTGTATAAAGGGATAATCCCCGTACATCTTATTGATAACATCTCTAAAGTACAATCATGATGGCAACCGGCTGAGATAACAAACTTAGTAAACTTAATAACAAAAATTTTCATGAACCTTTTTGTGATTTTAAAATGATATTTCAGTGAGCATATTTAAGATAACTCCCCGACTAACTTTTCTTCAACTAACTTTTCTCAACGTTTGCTTACTTACTTGTTATTGTTACCACATTATTATTATTATCATAATTACTATTATTTAAATCCGGACCTTAGGAGTATAGAGCACCCTATACCAATAAAAAAAGAAAAGATCCAGGCATCGGATACAGGAAACGTCTACTCAACCAGCAACAGAATCTCACCATTCAAAGCGACTAATTCACATGGAGAAATATTACATCTCAAGTTTCACGATTCAGAGGTAAGGCTCCTCCGATGGAACCTACTAAATTGGAGGTTGATCCGTCGAACCAGGCTAAAATCACGTATACCGGCCATAGTATACACATGAAAACATTGAATAAGAAAGGCCAAATGTTACTACACAGCTTACTTAAACAGACCGTGCATTTCTCCTACACTTCTTAACCTAATCCTAATTGTTCACTGACTTCACACTACAAAAAAGAGCGAGTCAAAACAAATGGAATAAACAATGCCAAACGATCTGATTTCTATAACGCGAAAACATCATTTTTAACACATGCCGCACTACCGCCACACAGGTTTTTTGGCAGCACTTTCCGTGTTTTCGCGCTTACTCTGGCTTATTCTATTCGTTCTATTAGCTTTATAATTAGTACCGTCGAAGACATAGGGCTTTCTGCCTTCTCTTTTATCCCAAGGAGCCTTGAACGACGGTTCTTCTGGTTTCGGTCCAAACAAACCTTCATCCACATATGTATTAGAAAAGCTTTGTTTACCTCGGTGTTTTGAGGTTTGCGTATTGCCAGTCGGCTGCTGCGTAGGATTTGGAGACCTTGAAAAGGCACCTGGTTGTTTCTTGTCAAGAGTTTGTCTTTGTGGGGGTTCTATACTTGCAATTGCAACAAAGGGTAAGGGTTTAGTTTTTGAATCCGTGATTCCAAAAGGAGAAGGAAAATCAGGTTCACACGCTGGCTTCCCAAATAATAATTCATCCACATAACTGGGCTTGTGATCGCTGCGATAACGCCCATAAGTTGACTTCGGACGCTTTTGACCAACCTCCTGCCTTTTGCCAACCACAGTAAAACCTGCATTGTTGTCAATTTGCGACTTATTTTGGGTTTCGGTGACAGCTGACCTGCCCTTTTGAGCTGAAGACGGACGTGCTTTAGTTTTGGGCTGATGAAGCTTAGAGCTGACTTTTCTGTTATTCAGCACATTACGCTGCGCATCAGATCGTTCTGTCATCGCGGGGGTAGTCGGGTTCGATAGGGGCGTGGTCTGCAATATTGACTGGTAATATGACTCATCTACTATTGCAGGACTTGGCGCCATTTTGCTACGACTGGAACTACGCTCACTGTTTCCATAGCTACCATTGCGTATTGGGCGATCATAACCACTTGGTTGGTGAACTTTCCATTCCGGGACAGAAGCGATACCTGGGGGAGACATTAACGGCGGCGGTGACGACACAACATTTAAGTCATCCCCATGCTGAAGGTCACGTTGATTACCTGGCTCATTCGCTGCCGCCCACGCTTGAAATGTCTTACGAGTATTTTTCGTAAACGTTTTTGATAAAACAACACCTTTCGGATAGTTACTAGCACTTGATGGCCTGCTATCTGTGCTACAGCTCTGCCGGGACTGCCTTTCTTGTGCTCTTGAAAGCATGTCATTTACAAAGTCGGATTTCAAGCCAGTCCCATTTGAAGTTTCGCGCTGTTTTTGATAAGCAGTGTATTTTCTAGCAATGTCACTGTCCAATAGTGCTGATTTATGTGTGACTGGTTTTAAAGGCTCACATTTTTCACTCTCAGGCGTTAAGGTAACGTCGGATCTTTCACTGGCCATAAATTCCGTGGGGCTTGAAATAGCGGTTCCCTCGGAACTGTTGTCAGCTGGCCTGAGGAAATCTGACGACGGTGTATCGATAGTGGACCAGCCCGACTCATTTTCTTCGATGGTTGTCTTGTGAAAGCCCTGGTTGACAACTGACCGTCCTTTGATGTCAGTATCTGTGAAGTCGCTGTTTGTTACCTCAGACTGGACATGCGTCGCATTTTGAATGTTCTCTGGCTTTTCCAACAAACTGAGATTTGCTTCGAGTTCATCAAACCACTCAGTTTTTCCAACGTCAGTAGCTTCACTGAGTTCTGCCCTTTCAGTTTCAGAATCAGTGTCCATGACCACGTTAGGCATGAGTTTACTCTCACTACTGATAGATTTCGGCCTCTGCACAGATTGGGAAACACTTGTAAACCCATTATCACTCACTGCGGATCTATCTGTAAGCAATGGCGTCTTTGTGGATCTTGACGTTTCATCTATGTCATCTGGCTGAAAGAAGTTTGAATTTTGACTTTCGGCTACCGAAGCTACCCGATCAGTTTCACGCGCAACATTTTCATCCCTGGTGAATATATCTGAGCTTGAACTTTTAAACTGCGGCCGCAAAATTTGACCATTCGACGATTCAGAAGACGACCTTGAATTTTGTGACAGCCTTTCGGCGACTCGAAAAAAGTCTGATTCAGTGTCTTCGAGGCCACGTGGACCAATTTTACTCGGGTGACGAACATCTACACTAAAAGCCTCATCCTCACAGACTTCACGTTGTTGAGGAGTTGACTGCGTTTCAGTTAAGCGAGAGCGATGGTTGGAAACTACAGAGCCCTCTGAGGACCCGTCATCGCGTTTAAAGAAATCCGACTCCGGGTGCTCTGTCTGACTCACTGCCGCGTGTTCTTTAAATCCTGTGAAATAATAAGTGTGCAGAATTGTTTAATTTGTCCATTGTTAAGTAATTGCAACAAAAAATCTCTCTCTGGGTTACATATACATAAGATTATATAAAAAACAGGCGATACTAATGTAAAATTTATAAAAACCAAACATGCCAGTAAGCGACTGCAATCTTAATTTTCACAGCGAAACGATTAGATGATACATCACGGGTTGTAAAAGCGAGATGCATTCAATTGCAGCTGCTTTCACTCATTTCCTATCGCAACTGTTATTAAGTTATTCTAGAACAGATCTTTTAAGACAATCGCAATAAAATTGATGACAAATTTTCCACTGAATGAACTGTACAAACAATCCACAATTATTATTGTTTTTTTAAGCGTTTGAAGTTCTTCGATCTTACAAATTAGACCATACCACGCATAAGTTCTTCGGTATCAGCATCGGAAACACTACGGAAAGATTCTTGGATGTCATAACTTTTCACAGGTGAATTGCTACCACTAAATTCAAAGAAATCCTCAGTTGCCATCATTTTAGCTAATTACCTAAAACATAAAGAAACATAGAGTGTTCCAATGCTTCAACACCCTGCTAAACATACAACGATTTAAAAAAATTCTTAGAAAATGAAGAACAAATTAATTCGTCTGTCCGGCGGCCGGCCAGATTTGCCCGGCAATTGCCGGCAAGGCAAAATCTCTTAAAGTGGCCCAATCTGGCCAAATCTGGCAGAATCTGGTTTTTTCGCCCAATTTTTTTTAGCAATTTTTTTTAGGTTCGGAGTAATAAGTTTGAGTAGTAATTTGGAATAGTTGCATCTCCGGTAATTATACCTCTTTGTATGTGGCTTCACGACAAATTAATCCCCTCGAGCATTCTTAATCTCCGGTTTCATACAGTGTTTCGACGTTTAACAATCATAAGATTAACTAAACACCATTTTATTATACCGATAAAAGTTAGAAACTCCGTTTCCCTAATTATAAAAACCTGGTGATAATCTCTTTGTATGTGGCTTCACGACAAATTAATCCCCTCAAGCATTCTTAATCTCTGGTTGAATACAGTGTTTTGATGTTTAGTAATCAGAAGTTCAACTGAATACCTTTTTATTATACATATCAAGGTTAGAAACTCCGTTTCCCCAATTATAAAAAACCTGGCGATAATTGATGATTTTAAATTTTGCCAGATTTGACCAGATTTTCCCGGCAATTGCCAGATTTTGCCGCCGGCAAGGCAAAACCTAGATTTGGCCGCTTTTTTGCCAACCCTGTCGTCTGTAGATGTCGACTGAGAGGTTTCGTCTACGAGATATGTCATTTGCGCAAAAAAAACAGGACTCCAACTTTTTGGAGGAATAAACACAGAAATAGAGAAACTTAGAAACATAGAAGTCAATGGAGAAATACATAAAAATCACTCTGAAATAGATAAAGTGCCCTTTCTGTGTTGGAAACCAGTTTTAATGATGCCAGGAACAAAATTTCCCACATTTCAATAAAGTGTTGACACCTTATAGATACGCCATGGCAAGAAAATAACTTTTTGCCCCCCCCCCCCTACCCCACTGGAATCCTGTGAGTTTCCTCTACTCAGCATTTGGTTAAATTAGAGATTGATTAGCTGCTGAAGATTATCATGGGCTATTATAAGAATGTCATAATGAATTGTGTTGCTTCAGGTTCAAAACTAGACCTGGAATAATCGGTGTAAACACTGCTTTCACATTTAGAGCTCCTTTTGAGTTTTGCCAATTTCAACTTCACGTGTTGTTCAACTTCACGTTTCTCTTCTTGTATGTATTCTTTAAAAACGAACCTTTAATTATTGATTGTAATAAACAATAATTATACTTTGATGAAGAAAGTATGAAAATATTTTAGGTCTGACAAGATTATTATGGTTTAGATTTGCCCGATTTCTAAACTCGCGTTTTATTGGGCAAGGATAATGTTTCGGAAATCAGATATTGTTTCTTGGTTTTTCGATAATGTCTCGAAACATTCTCAAGTGTATCGAGCTTTACATTCAGATAATCTTCCCATAATCCTTTTCTGCGCACCTGCGCGCCATAAAAATTGGTACAGTTTTGCTTTACTTACGTCGATTCAGAACTGACATATGACAACTTACAGTAGAAATACAACTATTGACAATAGCAATTCACAATTTGAGTTGCTACAAGGCAAGGAACATTCAAATTGACCAGCACATCGTAACTGGTTATTTTACAAACTCGTCTGTGGGTAGTCCCAGTGGACCCTTTCTGTCTCCCTAGGTCAGAAAGGGTCACAGTTCCTGTAATAGAAATCACCATTGATCTCAATTTCCGCGGCTCTAGATCTTTCGGCGCATGTTCCAGGACAGCGAGGTTCGGAATGGCATGCCTTTTCTTAAAAAGCACACTGAGAAGTATCCTGGCGCACTATTTTCGACCTCGTCCAAACTACCAAAGTGGAGTAAAGAGTGGTTTTACAACTGCAGATTCATTGTTGTTGTGGGCGATAATGGGAGATTCTATATTCTGATCTGAAGAAAACATCTATTTTTCTCATTACAAAATTGTTATTTGACCATAAAAATTGTGCGCCATAATTTATAATTGGGTTATTTATGTGATGCACCCTTTCTAAAATAACGCCATTAGCCCCAGTCGTGCGCCGAGATTGAAAAATTGAGATCAATGACAAGTTATATTATAGGAACTATGACTCTTGCTAGGAAGCAAGAGTCATCTAGGACTAGTCTGTGGGCTGATGAAAATTATTATGACCCATAATAACAATGTAGTAGTGAATGGCATGGCTTTAAGTTGGTAAATAAACATGGAACAACCTCCGCAAACGCTGCTTTCGCATTAAAAGAACACATTTTCAGTTTTGCCAATTACGATGTGATGTTCAATTTTATGTTTCTCTCCTTGTATCTACTAGAGAGAAAAGCACCAAAGCTCCGGCAGCCATTTTTATTCTCGAAACATTATCTGAAGTGTTTTGTTGGGACATTTTCGAAACATTATATGGATTTATTATTTTTTTCAGATACGTCCAATAAACACGGTCTAAATCCCGTATTCTAACGACACTTGCAGGAAATGCGGAATTTCAAGATACGAGTGTGATCCGTAACTGTTAATTTGACAAAATCAAATTTTTGGTACTGATTTACCAAGAAATGTCTTTCAACTGTCGTATCTTAAACAGACATATTTCCTTATAAATATCGAGACATTCACTCTATCCCTAAATATTATTTCTGCACGGATTTCTTCGTCAAGCAGCCATTTGTAAACAAACAGCAACTGCGACCTTCACCTGGTGCGGCTATTGCTAAGGGTGTACGAACTCAAGAACTTGTTTTCGTTGTTCTCTAACAGCTAACCTCTGCCGCAGTTTGGTCTGTTGTGTATAACATCTGTTCACTCCACACACCCGCTGGGATTCCACAAAAAAAACAGTACTTATAAAGTGAGGACTATACTTTTAAATAATCATCCGCTCTGTATTTAGATATAACAGACGGATTTGTCAGAGGTCATCTATTTTATAACAGCGCTAGAAGCTTTGGATGAAGTGGAGAACTTAAATATATTTTATAATTTACCAATAACGCAATTCAAGACCAAACGGCTTAGGCTTCATAAAAAATCTCTATTTTTATATTTAAAGTTGACTATAGAAAAATTGAATTTACAATAGTGATGTTCACAGCAATATATATAGATATAACATGAGAAATTTCATATTTCTAAGCTTCAAAATTGAGTGCAGTTATAATCGAGTTATAACATACACCAATAAAAATTTAATAATGTAAAAACGTTTCTGCGTTTAAGAAGGTATTGACAAATAAATTTTCGATTGCGGTAATAAAGTAACATTTGATATGCGTCATGAGGTTGCTGACAATACCTAGAAAGACAGAGGCATATGAGCAAAAATGCTGAAGTACCACGAGTTCAAAGACCCTCGCCGTCAGCGAAGATGAGACACGTGGGCTCCCAGCGGACATAAGAATGTCAGTGCTTCCCGGGAAATCCCTGTACCCGGCTCAACATGATCAAAAGGGGGTAATTGGTAGCGTATGAGTTACCAAGCCTCTCTTCGCCGCAAAAAAAAAAAAAAAAAAAAGAAAAAAAGAATGCCAATGGACATTAAAGCCGTAAAAGCGAAGACACCACAAAAGATTTGTTGTGTTTTCTTAAAGCTATCATTTAATTTTGGCAGTTTTTGCCGAACCAATAACAAAAATACTACAACCTCATTAATGCTAATTAAGTATTTTTAGCACCCTAAACACTAAAGACACAACAGGCAAACAAAATGATCACAAAAATAAATTGATTTCTGACTAGGATTTAAACTCACAACCTCTTGCTTCACAGCCGACAGCGCAAACCACTGTTTCTATGGAAGGCAGAACTACAAATATTCCCTATAAAATGGTTGAAGAAAGGCAATAAAAAAACTTCGCTTCTGCTGGACTTGAACCCACAGCCTCGTAATTAATAGTCAAACATCTCACCGAGCGAGCTATAGAGGCAAGTGGTCAGACGACTGGTAAAGGCCATCAAAAAGGAGCACAGTGTGATTTTTATTTTTTTTGCAATTTTACCGATTTTGGCCCATATTTTGGTCAATTTTAGTCAAACCACCAAACAAAATAAAGGCCTTATGCAGGAAGTTGAGATACATTCCTCTCAAATTTCAACGCAATCGGACGGAATTTGTAGGAAAAGAGGCATTTTTGTGCATTTCCAAATTTTCCCAATATTTTGGCCAATTATGGCCAAATCGCAAAAAAAAAAATAAACAAATAAATAAAACAGCATGGAAAATTGCCCAGGGATTTTTGTCAAATTTCAAAACAATCACAGCAGAAATGTGGGAAGAGTAGCATTTTGAAAAATCTTTTGCACACACACATACGACTGGACAAAAATCGGGAAAGGATAATTCTGGTATCCGGCTGGGTCCGCTCGAAGTGCCGATTTCGTTAAAAGAGGGGTATTATCATTCTGGATAATTTGTGCTTGGAGTACCAACCCCGATAGAAAAAAGGAAGAGAACAGACAGTGCAATAGACATGGGACGTCAGCGTCCTGACGGATCAGAAAAATATCAAATATATGAATCAGATCCTGACCTCAAACACGGTGGCTCCACCTTACATAGACAGTAGTTGCTAAAGGACGAAGTAGCTGATCGCTGAAGGAGCAGCCCGATAGTGGATCTGGCGTTGTAAGATTCTGTCGACATCTATCTTACTATTTCCTTTACAAAATGCTTCAGCAGAAAAATAATGCTAATGTATGATCGTTGAAAGTTGAATAGAAAATAAAAGCTACTTTCAGTCTTATTACAACCATAAGTAGTTTAATAAAGTAGCCTGAGCGGCAGTCGTTAAAACAACAGAAAAATACATTAGTTAAATTTTTGGCAGGGTCATTCTCATAGCAAACAACCAGCGTCCAAATAACAAGCGCCAAAATTTGCGACATCACTGCAGCTGGTAGTTACTAATAACATCCACATTCTTGAAGTCCACTATGTTCTCATATCTTAAAAATATATGAATTTTTGCCCTTTTACCTCACACAAAAAATTAAAAGTTCAGAAAAGCCATTTAAAATCTTTTGTTACCTATTGCTTACAATACTGCTTTCTAGAATGCTTTACAAGTGTTGTTTATGATGTCACTTTATGGTATTTATATCAGCTGAAAACACATGTGAAATTCAATATGATGGTTTAGTTTTAATCGAATGTACTGAATGGTCATCGGTGTATAAATTGACTTTTTTATAGGACAAAAAAATTGCGCGTGCAATTTAAACATCAGTTGCCTGCGGTATTTTTGTCAAGTCTATCAAGCACGCAATGTGCGATCTGTTATTCAACTTGATGCTATAAACATCAAAGCTGACGGAATGCTTTCGTAAAAATAGCACCGTTTTTCGGTCAAGTACAATTTTCATGAATTCTTTCATTAGTTTTAAATTTTCGACATTCAGGTGCAAAATTTTCTTCAATAATAAATTTTCGACATTCAGGTGCAAACTTATCTTTCAATAATTGTACTTCCAAAATTGAAATTCGTACGTCTTTTGCCTAAGTTTTGCGTCAAGGTGCTTCCAGGTTATAAAAGAGACAATACTGCTCAACAATATTTTGGGACCTCTTTTACCATGACAACACATAAGTTCTCTCTTAAAATTGCTGCAAGATCAACATATGTGATAATATTTTCTGTCTATATATATCTATATGAGCACCAGGAATCCCGGAGATATTCATTCTAATTACAACAGTGGCGCTGCTCTTTCCGTGCGTGAAATATCTACAATAAATCATTATTATATTTTATTAGACGTACGGTTTATGATACACGTGGAAGAGAATGTGATGGATACGAAATTGTTATATGTGAATGTATTGTGTTAAACGGTCATGTTTCAATTAAATCAAAGGGTATTCCGAACCTTTGGTTACATGGTAACAGTTAGTTTTAAATAAGTGTGTTCAAGGACAAAGTCCCAGCTTACGAAAAGCGACATTCCCCGATCAACTCAAAAAGCACCAGCCGTATGCACGACTCCCCCCCCCCCCCCACACACACACGTGGGGATACCTCATACCAAAAAAAAAATGAGAACGAATAAAAACTGTAGGAGATACATTCTGACATTTTTCGAAATCGAAAAAAAAAAAATCACAAGCCTTACTCACGACCCCCTAAAGATGCCTCATACCGGAATTAAGTGACATCGGATCAAAACCCAGGAGGAGATTAATTTTAATTTTTTTCTCAAAAATTCCGAAAAAAAACAAAAAGTTCCCGATCCGCTTGAAAAAGCACAAACCGTATGCAAGATCTTGTAGAGATCACTCGCGCCAAAAATAAATGACATCAGATAAAAACTGTCGAAGAAAATGCATTTTTAATTTTTTTGCTCAAAAATTCGCTGATCGATTAAAAAAAATAGAAGCCGCATTCACGACACCTTAAGCTTTCATCGCAACCAAAATAAACTGGAGCGGTCGGTGCACAGAAACATAAGAGTACAGGTTTATATTACACACTTTCAATTGATACCTACTTAGTTTCTTGTTTTTGTAAACAAAAAGAAATGTCACCTCGACTAAACACATAATTCCCCTTCCCCAAAAATTCCTTCTTTAATTACCGAAATAAAATATTCATTTCTGCAAGCATAATGATAAGTCATTGTAAAAAATTCAAAATAAACAAAACAGATGGTGGTCACTAAAAGAGATATTACTGCACGTCTTTTTTATCTGAGACTGGAAGGTGGTCGCTAATACGAGTTTTACTGTAGGCCCATCTTATCCAAGTCTGAATTTGGCCACCACAGTAGTTTTACTGTAAGTTAACATTTTCATCCGGGTCTGAAAGTTGGTCAAGGCAGGCAGGTTTTACCGTACATCTTTTTACCCGAATCTGGAAGGGGTCACGACAAACGGGTCTCAATTTGCATCTTTTTTTATCCAGGTCTTGAACTTGGTCTGCATATTTGTTTTGTTACCCATTATCCCTCACCCTCTCGAAGCTATCTGATGTAGGTACGACTGTAAATGCAACTCTAAACCCTTTTACCCAAGGTAAAGGTAACGGTTTGTACCCTAAGTGTAGTTATAGCCATGATATACTATCTTATCTTCGCACATTCCCATCGGCCAAAAAGCACTAGAAAGATATATTCTTCATAACTGCACATCAGATGACGCACCTCGGTGGGAGAAGGGGGGAGGGCATTTCGGTGCCAAAATGGTGCGCTGTTTCTCTTAACACAAGATATCAGATGACTCACTTTAAAGGGGAGAAATGCTTCTAGGTACTGCAAACAATGCTAACCGATACAAAATATTTGGAATACCTTGGCAACCGAATCAAGTATGCAGCGAAAAAATCAGTAGCTAGACTTGCTGTGACCTATAAATACGACAATAGCATTCCACGACCTCGAATATGAAGACTTCATCATGCACCACAACTGACACTGACCCCTGAATGAGTGGCATGTTACGTGATGGCGGTAGAAGAGAAACGCACAAAAGGCTAAATTTTAGGCAATAACAAATAGCAACCGACAGTAATGCTGTTATTGTTTTGAAACATTCTAAAGGAAGCAGGAACACTCGAGAATCTTATGAAAAACGCTGAAATCCACAGCATAGTTAACAACTATCCTTAGTTAACAATAGAGCCAAAACTAGAAATGTGTGCTGGAGGAACACGAATGACCCGCCCTAAACAAAATTTTAAGTGAAGAATTTATGATACGGTAATTGCAACGTGAAAAAAGATTGTGTATATTCAAGAAAAACTGTGATGGTATTGAAGTTTTAACTGTTTAAATTATCGGCGTATTTGCTCAGATTGAAAAAAAATTTTAACTTGGCCATGTCAAACAAAGGAAGGTCTACTGAGATATATAATGTTTATTCTTGGGTGAACATTTTTTCAAGAACCCTTGGACGGGTTCATTACACAAAACTTCGAAGCTACCTGTAGAAACCGCTCATTTCTATTTTTTTCATTTTAAATTTATTTATTTTTATTTGAATGTTAGATAAGATTTATCTGAAAGGATAAGTAATATGTGTTATTGCAAGTTGTTTGTGAATGGTTCACAGCGTCCTCTTTTCTAAATACTTTATTCCTCTGAAGTTCAAATGCACAATTGAGCAATTGATTTGAAAAGATTAGGGATCCCCCACCTGTCGCTCGTCCTCTCATTAAATATTCAGATAGGATCTTTGAACTTTTTTACCACTGCCTAATGGGTTTCCCAACAGCTGCGTTCCCAGAGTTATGTCGTAAAAATTAAGATTTTATCTTACTTTGAAGTTTAAGCCTCCTTGTTCCACAGATGTGTGGGCTAAGCTATTTGTAATTGGGCTACAGATCTCGCCTATCAAATACCGGATTCCATAGCACCCGACCCCCTTCATGTCCTGAAATAGCCGTACAAACAGGTAAACACGTGTATCGAGAATCGGGATAAATCGGGATATTTTATAAAGTTGTAGAGAGAAGCCAAAATTGTTTTGGCAAGATTTATATTCTTATTTCTTCTCATTTTGGATTAAAGAATACTAAGAATACTTTAATGATTTATAGTTAAAAAAACTTCCCCTTTTTATTTTCACGTCTGCATCCTTCAGCGACATTATTTTAAATGACAGAAATTCGCTATTTCAGTACTTGTCTGTGTAATATTCGGCCTAACCTTTAATGAATGGTAGATTCAGATGACGAGCGAAGTATTCTGTTTATGTACTTTAAAGATCATGAGTGTGACGTTATGCTATTGTATTTCGTGGGTATCATTTTTCGGACAATTATAAATATGTAAATAATGTTTTTTTTTCAGTTACTGTTGACGTTGATGTACCGTCGATGATGATGCATCGTTGATGAGGATGAATCGTTCATGAATCGTTGATCAAACGTTGATTTCATGTTGGTGTTACGTATATGTTACGCTGATGTGTGCTGATTTATGGAAGCACCCAGTAGGATGATTAGATATTACGCTGATGTCACGTTGAATTGACGTCGATGTTCCGCTGATGTGTGCCAGTTTAGAGAAGCACCCAGTTGGATAATTAAATACGTCTCCCAACGCGTCCACAAGCTATTTTTCTTTCGCCCGTTCTTTCTCTCGAAAATCAGCTAACAGTACCCATAAACGTACTAAAAATGTGCTAAGTTCCAAAACACTTCACGGACAGACGAATGCACGTACGTCAGTCAAAAGGGGAAGTGCAAACCTTCATACCATATATATTGATTTTATACAGGTTTCAGGTTGCCAGACCTAAAACCCTAGGTCTAGTTCATTACACAAAACTTCGAAGCAACCCATAAAATAAAAATATGCTACGTTCCGAACCATCTCACGGATAGGCTGACGGACGAACGTGGTCAAAAGGGGAGGTGCACACCTTCAAATCAAACATATTCATTTCGCATAGGTTTCAGGTTGCTACGTCAAAAGCCCTACGACGAGTTCATTACACAAAACTTCGAAGCTACCCATCAATGCACAAAAACATGCTAAGTTCCCAACCATCTCACGGAAAGAAGGACAGACGAACGTCGGTCAAAAGGGGACGTGCACACCTTTATACCATATACATTCATTTCGCATAGGCTTCAGGTTGCTCTGTTAAAAACCCTTGGACGAGTTCATTACACATCACTCCGAAGCTACCCATCAATGTACTAAAAAATTATGCTAAGTTCTGAACCACCTCACAGACAAACGGGCGGATAAACGTCGGTCAAAAGAGCAGGTGCCCACCTTTATGCTATATATATTCACTCTAAATCGGCTTCAGGTTGTCAGGCCTAAAACCCTAGGATGAGTTCGTTACACAAACTTGAGCACCCAAGCGTTTCGCACGGACGGACGGACAAGACAAAAACTATATGACCCTCCGACTACTGTCGGGCGGTTCATAAAAATGGGAAGGCGCGCGGGGGGGGGGGTGATGACGTTATGCACCTTTCTTGATATTCTATACGAATTTATTATAATGTTTAACCAAAACCGTGCAAATTATTCGGGGAGTGACTACGCCAAGTTTAAGGACAATAAGATTTACGCTATCGAGATATTTTGCTTAACAACAGATAATCTTTTTCGTAATGATGTTATGCTTAATTTCACCACACGCATCAAAATTTGGAACAGTTGTGTGACTGAACCATGGAATATAATATAAAATTTTAGGTTGATATTACTTTCCATTATCGAGATATTGTGCATACAAGATCTGGTTCAAAATATAAAAATATTTTACACGATGACGTCATACGCCTCACTCGTTCGTTCTACCCGCGAAGAACAGAATGTTTCGGACCTACCAAGGATCAATCTTACCAAGTTGCAACTTTCTTCGATGTTCAGCGGCTTAGAAATTTTACATTATGTCGTTATACACCTGCCCTAATCGTGTGACAAGCGTCAAAACTTGTAAGAACCGTCCAACTGACCAAAGGAATGCCCATAGAAAATTTTAAGTCGATACGACTTTCCTTTATAGAGATATTTTGCGCACAAGACCTTTTTTTGTTCAAAATATATTCATATTTTACGTGATGACGTCATACGCCACATTCGTTCTTTCTACTCGCAAAAAAATCTATAGACTCTTTCGGACCTACCAAGCAACCATCCCAGCAAGTTTCAAGGAATATCCATATAAAGCTTGAAGTCGATAGGACTTTCTGTTATCTAGATAGTTTGCACACAAGAACTTGTTCATAATATATACGTATTTTACGTGATGACGTCAAACGCCGCATTCGTTGTTCTACTCGAGAAAAAGTTTTATAGCACCTTTCAGGCCTTTCAAGCCACAATTCCACCAAGTTTCAACTTTCTCCGATGTTCAGCCGCTGAGAAATTTCGCACAAAAGATTTTTACGTAATGACGTCATACACCTGTCCAAATCATGTGACATGCGTCAAATTACGAATGCGTCATACCAAAATTAAATGACATCGGATAAAAATTGTAAGAGAAAATGCATTTGAAATTTTTTTTCTTCATAAATTCCCCAAAATTGAAAAATTCCCCGATTGACTCAAATAGCAAAAGCGCTTTGCCCAACCCCTTAGCATGCCTCATAACCAAAATAAATGATATCGGATCAAAACTGTAGAAGAAGATGCATTCTGAGGTTTTGCTTGAAAAATTTTTCTCTCATGGACGAAAAAATCACAAGCCGTACGCGCAACCCTCTAAGAACGCCTCATACCGAAAGCAAATGATCAAAACTATAGGAGGAGATTCATTTTATTTTTTTTTCAAAAATTCCGAAAAAAAATTGCCAATTCACTCAAAAAGCATAAACCGTATGCATGGCCCCCTAGAGACGGCTCAGACCCAAAAGTGCGTTTTGAATTTTTTCTTGAAAAAATTCCCCAAAAATTCCCTGATCGATTCAAAAGGCACAAGTCGTATTTAAAACACCCTAGGTATGCCTCACACAAAAAAAAAAATTAAATGATATCGAATCAAAACTGTGGAAGATGCATTTTGAGGTATTTTCGTCGAAAATCCCCCCCCCCCCCCCCCCAATCGAAAATTTCCAAATAGAGTCAAAATGCACAAACTTTATGTCTGATCCACCTAGGGATGCCTCATACGAAAACTAAATGAAATCGGAAAAAAACTGTAAAAGAAAATGCATTTTGAAGTTTTTTCTTCAAAAATTCCCAAAAATACATATATTGTCCATTCGACTAAAGAAGCACAAACCGTATACCCGATCCACGTAGGGCTGGCTCATACCAAAAATAAATGAAATCGGATAAGAACAATTGATTTTGGAGTTTTTTCTTTAAAAAAATGCAAAATTTGTACGATCGACTAAAAAAACACAAGCCGTATGCAAGACCCTTTACGAATGCCTCTTAGCAAAAATAAATGACATCGGATCAAAAATGTAGGAGATACATTTTGAATTATTTGTGTTTTTGTATCTTTAAAAATTCCCCAAAAATATAAAAAAACTGTCCGATCGACTAAAAACGCACAAGGCATATGCACACCTTAGGGGTGCCTCATACCACAAATAAACGACATCGAATCAAAAACGTAGGAGATACATTTTAAAATGTTTACTTCAAAAATCACAAAATCGACTAAAAAACCATAATCCGTATGCAAGACCCTTAGGGATGCCTCACGCCAAAAATAAACGACATTGGATCAAAATTGTAGGAGGAGATGCATTTTGAAACAAAAGTTAACTAAATAAACAACTAACTAACGGACCCCGTCTGCAAACCGTTATGTATACCCCGTAAGCCGGACTAAAAAGAACGATTGCGCAGTGATTTACCGACTGAGACAAAAGTTTGTTTTCCGTTATATGACGTCTTCATATCGTTCGTTGTTCAATACGAACACACCAGTAATAGTGAACTTTATAGCATTTGGTACTGCATTTTAGCATAATATATCTTAAGTTCCACCCGAATGCAGCAAAGTACAATACCAATTGCCCGGAAGCACTTCCTCATCGTTTAAGGACATAGAAACCAGCCAATGAGCGTACCTGTTCTGTAAACAACGCATTAGGGTTCAGTACAGTCTAAGAAATAACTCACAATCAAAAGCCTTAATCGTTTTAAAACCCATAACAATAGAAAGTCAACTATTCCAACTTTTCTGGCACAATCGCCGAAAAAAAAAAAAAAAAAAAACGCATAGGTCTAATAAATGAACATCTAAAGGATTTTTTTGGCGGATCTACAAAGAAACAATACAATAGTACAGGCGACGATCGTGCCTTTTGCCAACAAAAGTGGAAAATATTTGATTGCAGAAAAATTGGAATGCAACAAAAACCAGATCAAACAAGTCACAACATCGACATTAGCATAAAACGGCATCTATATATAAAACAAATATTAGTGCTATAATGAAATTTCATAACATGCGAGCAAACCGTGCTTTTACGGCCCTGTGAAACGAAGAGCACGAAGGCGAGTCGTTGGCGTAGTCCTGGCACACAGTTGTAATTGCTCAGCCTTGGTGATGATCGGCCGAGAAGTTTGGTGTTACTGTGTTAACAAGAAAGACAGGTTTTGAATTTTCCTATTCATCCCAAAACCACTCCCTGTCGTTGTTTTTACATGGTTAGCCTATGTCTCAAATTTGGTAAAAAGTGTAAAAAGTAATTTAGGAGTTGTTATGTTTTTAAGAAATCGTGTTAAAAATCCCAAGACGGCGGTTGTCAGCCATTTTGAATTTTTTGATCGATGCCCAAATCAACCTAAACTTTTCAGTCTTTGCCTAAATTTCTTGACGATCAGTCAAGTAGTTTTTGTTTTATCCTGTTCACACTTTCTAGCGAGTAACCTTGTAATTGGACTGAGGTCAAAACAAAACCAAAGTGCACCTACCACTATTTCAGCTCCTCTATATATACCAAATTTCACATGAAACGGATGCCGGAGACAGACGGACGGACAAAATCGAAACCTATCCACACCCCTCCCGGACTAAGATATCAGTTAAGATATCAGTTAAGCTCGGGTGGGATAAGGATGACACGAGCTCGTCGTAGTAATACAAGATAAAACACAACTTGTCGTTTTGTAGAAATGCAGAAACTTCTGGTGGGACATCCAACAAAAAATGAAATTATTAATATTTCTCAACCTTAACGCCTTTTTCGCAACTAAAATACCTCATCTGGTCAAACAAGTAATAGTTTTCGACAACAACAATACACCGTTTCTGAGACGACATTTTCCACTTTACGAACAAATCATCATGAAAATATAGTCGAATCAGGTTAACTGCATAGCCAATTTTCCAAACAAAGTTAAGTTTTTTTTTTTTTTTGGAGATTATCCAGTATTTTTTTAAATGAAAAAGAAAACGTTTGAAATTAACCTTTCAGGAGCATCGAACAGGATTTTAAACCACAGTAGGTTTTTATTTTGTGTGCAATGGGTTTGTTGTGAGTAATTATAAACTGCGTTACACTTGGGTAAAAATTAAGATTTTGTTCAAATTTGCATTTATCACCGTCATCTTGAAAAGAACTGTTGTATTTGAGGTAGGGGGGGGGGGGGAGAGATGTCGAATGAGGCACATCATTAATGGCTCAAGACCATGTCGTTATAACAAAAGACGCCATTATGGGGTAGCTCTAAAAACTTACAAAAGTAAAAAAATTCTCGCCACTTTTTAAAACCATTTTTATACGCGGAATTTTGCTATATCTAATGTGGTTATATGGTACAGAGAATCTGCACAATCACAAATTTCAGTAAATCCCTAACAGTTTCAATGCTTTCATGTAACCGCTATTATACTATAATCATATATAAAAGGGACCCGCTGTACACAGTAAAAAATAACATTTTTCTCACAAAAAGGACGCGGTAAGGTGGGTTTGAAAGGTTATTTAAAGCACGTATGCATCATACAAATGGACGACAGATAAGCCCTCACAACGACGGGTCGTCATATCTAAAACGAACAAAGGTTTATGCATGGTGCACAGTTTCCTCCATACCATTACACGCAAACAGAACGTGCAAAAAAGCAACATGTATCCATGAGCGAGAGAGGTGTATAATAGTACCAATTCTAACATTTCCAAATGAAACAAAGGCCCAAAAGAACACCTGGTTTAAGTGTTGATAAATTTATTTAAATCAGTCGGACATATATGCACTGTCTTGCTTGTCAATGAATATATAAATATATGCTCTGTGAACGTAACGTCAACGCTACATGAATCCATTGCCACGGTACTAAACAATACATGACAATTTCCCCATGTTGTTTGTTTGTTTTGTTTTGTTTTTTCTCTCACGAAGTTCACCCGATATCCTCAACCGTTCTCAGAGCGCATTCCATTTATGATGCAACTTATATCCTGACGCCATGCGACAGCAACAGCTTGGCCTTGTTTTTACCAAGCTACGGCTGAGCTTGACAATTTTTAGTTTAGTTGATAACGTAACAGTTATACTTAGAACCATTTAAAATTCTCAACGACTTAAGTGGAACAACCAAATGATTATGAATTATTAAGCGAGTGAAACCCAATTGAAGCACTTGCATTTTTCAAGAGAGAGAGAGAGTGAGAGAGAGAGAGAGAGAGAGAGAGAGAGAGAGAGAGAGAAAGAGAGAGAAAGAGAGGGAAAGAGAACTAATTATGCATATACCGCTAACCCCCCTCTCCCCCCCCCCCCCCCCCCCCTTGTGCGGAAGTAAACAACACAACGTTGTAATTACTGAAGTTTCTCTAAGTTCACATGGGTAGTTAGGTAGCATATCTTGGTGGCATAGCCGATCAGGAAGGGAACAAACCCGACCAGTCCCAGGAAGTCGTTGTCTGACGTCATAAGGCTGTATGTATACAGGTTATCTTTTTCATTATGACATGCGCTGAGATCGAAATCTATTGAGCACGAGTGATTCAACGTGCTGTTGAGATAGTCAATCTGGCGCTTAACTTCGGGCTGACGTAGGCTTGCCACGCTCGCACAGAATGCATTCAACGGCTTGATCACTTCGTTCTCCATCTCCACTTTTAAGGTATTGAACTGCGTCCAAAAAGACAAGAACTTCTCGAATTTATCAAAGTGGGGCATGAGCCTGGAGTTGGAGGCCATATTTAGCGCTATCTGGTGTAACTGATGGAAATCGCGTAGCGTTGCGATGTGCTGTGGTGCCAACTGTTTCTGACTAATTTGCACACTTTTCAACAGATCAATAAAAGTCTTAAGTTGTCGTTTAAACCAGTCTGTATACTCCAACTGTAAGTTGTTGAATCTGGCCATGACACTAAGTGCAGTTTTCTTCAGCGTTTCAAGCTCGTGAAATTTGTACTGAAATGGTGTGAGTGATTTCAAAAATGGCGTCATTTCTCCGTCTTTGGGTGGTTCTGTTGAGCGAAGCGATCGTTCCGTTTCCATAGTACGCTCGTCCACGATCTGTTTCCACGGAGCTGGTTGTTTATGACGCTGCAGACGGGTGCTATCCATATTCCTTGGCGTTATTATCAACCAAGCACAGTGCTTAAATGTAAACTCTTTCTTTTCAGATGGCCAAATTTTGAGCACAGCTTTATGATCTTTTTTTGGTGATTTCTATCACAAATCTGCCGCACAGAGGGAGAAGACTCAACAGGGATCTCTAAATTAGCTGCCCTTCTCTACCCATGGAATCACATGAACAGTCGACGTAACAACCTGCAATAACCAAAATAACCTGAAGCTTAGATATTTCTATGATAATGTTTCAGCTAGCTATAAAGAGCAGAAACTAGACGAAATTACTGTTTTTCCACTTTTCACTGTCAAGAATGTGTGACGGTACGTTACTTCTTTTCAAACTGCTGTTGGCTGCTTTTTTTTTTTTTTTGACTGGGCTATAAATTATGAGTTTAGCAAACTAAACTCATCTTCAATTTCACAGTGTGGCTGGTTTCATTATACATTCCGGTGACTGATATTTAAAGTATTTTTAATACCAGAGTGATATCTTAGGGGTCATCCATAAAGTACGCACTCACAGAGGGGGGGGGGGGAGGGGGGTCACTACGTACATTCCGGGCTGCTGCGTACCTACGCATTTTTTAAACATATCTCAAACATATTTTTATGTTATTAAAGAACCTAGGACATCGATTTACAAATTAACTTATAAATTTACAACTCAGATAAAGTTGCAATAGTATTAAGTTATAACTGTGTATTATTTTCACTTTTTTCTTTGAATAACACTTGTGTATTTAAATTAGCAACAAAAATATAAATGTGTAATTTTATGTTTTTAAAACAGCAGTTTATTTTTTGTCATAGAGTAATTCACATTAGAGTTTTTAAAACAAATTGATATTTTTTTCAATATATCACAACATATTGTGTACGTGCGTACTGGGGGGGGGGGGGGTGTCTAGGCCACTGCGTACGCACTGCGTACAGTAAGGAGGGGGGTGGGGGTCAAAATTTGACAAAATTTTCCGTACGTGCATTGTGGATGGCCCCTTAGTCAAACGTTTTTATGGTGTATTTAATAATCACTTTGAAATACACGGACTCACCAAATATCGCGCGGAAGGACCACACAGTGTCAATTAGCTGGCTTGTACGTCATATCCGAATATTCTAAAGAAAAAATTCAATATTTCTTTTTTTTTTTTTTTTTTTTTTTTGGTAAAATAAACGGAGGCTGCCTTTAAAGGGACGTATAATTATCACCGAATGCAGCTAGGTTGCTTCTTCTAGCGACACATCACTCATAAACACTCTTGCGCGTTCGATAACAATTTAGTAATAACTACTTACTTGTTCTTCTCCGATGTTTATCGTACTCTAAAAAAGGGTGGATCTCTGTCATACTCTGCAATAACTCATAACAAAATAACAAAGGTTCTAATCCCAGGTTTGATCTCTTGGCTTATGTTATTACAGAGATAATACATAAGTATCTATTTCGTGTCACAAAACACCACAATTAAATTTTATCTCCAAAGCCTATTGCCGAAGGAGATTATCCGCACGATATCTACAAGTGTGCCAAAACACTACTTACGCTTTTAATACCAATTATCAAACGCCACATATTTCTTCCCAAACAGACACGAAAACTGTCATCGTTGAAATTGTATATCTACATTTATTACCAAGCCCTGGTGCACAGATTTTCAAAAGAAGTCTGGTGCGATAAAAAAAAGAGTTATATTAAAAGTGAACAGCCACTGTTTGCCCAGTTACTAAGCCAACCCGAAAAGGTGTTGTAGTTTAACATTATGTGTGCAGAGAGAGGGCGCATGTAATTACAGGTGTCGATGGATGTTCAGGGCGGACAGTTTACAAGTCCCAGTGAAATCCTGTCAATTTCTTCCACTTTCAATCACCGGCACTGTTCATAACCCTCTGCGCTATACACACATGCGAGCACACGAGGCCAACAAAATGATGGTGTTAGGTTCGCCCATAAATTCTTTTTCTTTTTATAGAATAATATTGGAAGTCTAACCAAATAATGTCATTTGCAAATAATCTAGTCTATTCACGGAATGATCAATACGCACTCGCTACTGGTAATTTCATGCAGTTTGTTTATGTTATTTATTCCTTTAGCCTTGGGCTTGTTAAACAAAGGCTTTTACTTTTTTTCGCTCCGTTTGGCTAATTTACCTTTTCTCCAGGTCACAGTAAAGAAGCCAAAGTTTATGTACTATTCAAATGCGGAGGGAACACGAACCCATTGGTTCTATTTAACGAAGAAACTGGAAACTATGACATGGGATTGGAAATAATATATTGTAATTGATTGGGTCGAAAACCTGAAATAAAGATCAATATTCTCTAAACATTAAGGCACAACAAGTAATATTCTGTTTAGGGCTAGCACATAACTGTGATGTAAGGCATCACGAATGATAACCAGTGACTGAATTGGACTTTTTTTTTTTGCTAACTAGACCAACGCAGTTTGGATGCCTTTTATTCACCCATAAACAATATTCCAGTCATTCAAAACGATAAAGATATTACGTAATTTTCCAACCAAAATTCGCAGCTCCCCAACGAAACACACATGTTATGTTACATGCAATTTGTGACACCCCGTCATTGTTTGGCGCCTTCTAATGTTCATGCATTTTTATGAAACGACGGCAAAAGTATTAGTTTGCCATAAAGTAAACATTTACAACGAATTCCATTTACAACGAATGTACAGCGGGTGGCATATGATTTTCATACACATGGGTATGTATACTGCGACATCAAAGCATTTAATAAAACGAATTAAGAAGCAAACTGAATTTCGAAACTTTTTATTGCATAAAGTTTTGTTTTCTTAGTGTATACATTATGACTTCACCACATTTACAAAAGGTATGTCGGTTATTGATATTTCAGACATACTTCTACGGTACTTCACGACTGTTGTACGAGGTGTCTGCTATCTGGGATTCTCCTCAACGACTAGAGTTGGCATTCAAAGGTGATTTTCGCGCGCTGGTATTATAACCGGTTAAGTCTTCCCTTTCGCTGGAGTCTGCGCCCTTCACGTCCATATTTTCATCTGGTTACATGTGTATATTTCCCGTACAAAGTCTTATCTGAACCATGGCGGAATGTCTATTTTCTCAATTTCTGCACTTCTGTTCAATCTGACTTTTCTGGCCTCAACGTCTCTTTTCTCAAGCGTCGATTTTATTGTTGTTGGTTGTTGTTTTTCGAAAATATTTGGGAAAGTGAATTCGTCCTTTTCCTGTTTAAAAAATCAAAATAATAAAAGTACACTCGAAAAGTTTATTAGTTTATGCAACAGTTCGGTAATCCGAAGTTTTATCGTTCTCAGTATTTTATATTATTACAGGTCTTAAAAATCTTGGATGTGGCATCATGTGGTGGGGATTGCAAAATTACATAGAATAAATACACTGCTTACCAGCATGACAAACGCTATCTTTTTTTCCTGTTCTTGTCTACCACTTTCTCTTCTGATTTCGTGGCGTGTCCGCTTATCTATCATAAAGCACATTATCAGTCATACCAATACATCCGCTACAAAACTGTTCCTGTAGAATTAAAGTAGCGCGTAGTTATGTTAGTTATGTTTAATAGTGTCTTGTAGTCCTAAGCTTTGTTTGTCACGCCGACGACTGTGCAGCACAAATTATGAGACATCTTCAGAACATAGTATCCACCTTTATCATTGCCATTACACCTGTATGTCGACCCTTGTCTGGATCGGCATAATAATAATAACAACTAGAGCAGTGTGCATAGCCCACATATTCCCCATAGGACCCCCATCGGTTAAACACGGCCATCAATAGTCAATCAAGAGCTGAAATTTTCCAAGTCCAGCTGGTCCATTTTCCTTGGACGAACCGGGCCCATTTACAATACCGATCTGTGTTTGTTCCCAGAGAAGCAACACACCAAGTTACATTAGCTAGTGTTTTGCAGTTTATTGTACAGCTTTCTCCCTAAATAATAAGAACATTTTTAAACATTATGAAAATTAAAGTAGTGACGTACAACCGAAATCACTCGGCCATTCTTGTTGTGATATTCCAATAAAACAAAACATAGTTTAAATAGAAAGACATTCGACAACCCTGTCTTTGTGTAAATATGTTGTAGCCCGGCGTATTTGAAATGTGGCCCTTAATTCATAATCCTTGAGAGTTAGGCAAGTAATGAAGTTACACAGACTTATCAGATATACAAAATTTGCATACTTCTACAAGCTTAAGAGACATGGTTTTTAAAAGATAATAGACAGGAAGATAAAAAATACACCAACGCCTCCCCTTCTCGAGGAATATAAGTACATACGCACTATGGCCATCCCGCCTAAACATATATAAAATGCCATACAAACCTCGCACCCAAGAAATTCGGACATTCAACACGGGGACATCATAAATCTTTTCCAAGTAGTTTTTTATGTCCCATCTAGTCATTCTGAAACAATTTGAAACAAACTGAAAATATTTTTAAAGAATATTCTTGCACAAACCGCTCCAGAAATACACTGCCTCACAAGGGACATTTTTTTTTCTTTGATTCCTCATCCGTGACTACGTGTCTTAGCGCATTAGGTTGTCGTATATCACACCCTCCTTCCCCACATCAACTCCGAACAATTTTGACGTTGGCCTAAAGGTATGAAAAACTGAATATATGAACATGTATATATTTAAAACTTCAACTCCACGATTCCCAACCAAGGCAAAACTAATTTAGGCAACAACGTACTGATGATGAACCTGAAAGGTGACCAGGTTTGGCGGCGCTTTGTTCTTCGACTTAATCAACTTCATCCAAAATAACGGCAGGAAAACGCGAATCTGTGGATCCCCAGGTTGATATTTAGGATACGGTGGGATGTTTCTCTGCCATAATGGACTGAAAAGGAACATTTCATTGTAATACACGTATTTATCGTTTTTGCATAACTTTTATCGTTTCTTTTGAAATTTTAATTTAATACAGGGGCCCCTCGTCAATTCGTCCTCCGTTAATTCGGTCCCTCGGCTAATTCGTACCAATTCCGTCGGTCCCGATTTTGGGACCCATTCACTTCTATGTAAAAGTACGAAGTAACGAGGACTCGGATAATTCGTCCCAAAATTTACCCTCAATTTTTTTCTATTCCGGTCTTCTTTCAATGCAGAGTCATACAGATTAGGCATGCCACACAGTTATAACAACATGTTACTCAGGAATCATGTGCAGCGAGATGAAGGGGTTGCATAATGCGCATTGTGCGGCAATAATGATGGGGGTTCAGGGAGTATGACTGGCATGGTCTACTCAATATACCGAGTGTCTTAGTGTGCACAGCGTTTTCACTGTCCACTTATCCGGAGCATCGTCTGTCACGTACTATGCAGCAGGTTAAGATGCGATTTGTCTTCTGCGGATACCTCGCGCTTTGGAGCGTGTATATAAATTGTGAACAGCGGTCAAGATTTTCAACTTGTAAAATGGCATCAAAAAGGAAAACACAATGATTACACAATGAACCTTAACTTCAAAGTGTTAAAGCAAATAACGAATGGCTCAAAAACCAGAACTGAAATAATGATGGAGTAAGGGGGAACCTAAAAATACACTTGCTTCATGGATAAAGAATGCGGATAAAATAATCAATGGTGTTGAAACCAGCCAATTTGAGCCTGCTCGAAAGCGCGCAAGGCTTGAAGATTTTTTTTTTTTTTTTTTTTTTTGTCAATTCGAAAATTTGACCCCCGCTTAATTGGTACCCTCGGTTAATTCGTACTTTTTCCCTTGGTCCCGAGGAGTACGAATTAACGAGGGGCCCCTGTACAAACTTAACAATTACTTGTGACCATAACTCGCTAAGTTGAAGTTTGTCAGCAGGACAAACACCAGTTTATGAATTTATGGCAAGTAACATCGATAAAACCACAAAACCGATTTCTCAGCATTCCATTAGCCAATCCATAAGCCGAACTGAAATACGTTTAAAGGTGTTGTAAGTAAATCCATTCCATGAAGGCTTTGAAAATATGTGTCTCGTATTTTTTATTCACTGTTCACAAGTGGAAGCAGTGCATTATAATGAAGGAAGAATAATTAAAACCCTGGGCCATTGGAACGAAACACCTTGGGAGGGTAACACCTACAGCTACATTATCAAAAATCGGTGTGACTGTATTCCACAGTGCTAATTGTAGATAAAGTTAAAAACGAGTATTTATGCAAAATCTATTCGGAAGTAGTTTGCGGAAGCTGTTGAATAAAACAGTGAAAAACAAAACAATCCTACTATCATCACTCACACAATAAGTAAAAAGAACATCTATATAAAAAACATTTGTTCCATTTAAAAAATAAAGAAAACGAGCACAGACACAGAACGTCACTTGGGTCAAAAGTCAGTTAAGTTTTGCAACAATCTGCAAGTTTGACATTTTCTCACCACAGAGCTGAGAAGAAAGATCTGTGTTTCCGCATATACTTATGTCATTTTATACGCATACAGGTATGCCGTCTCTTTATAAATAAATGTATGGCCTAGTCACCGTGCTATTGTATAAGGGTCTAGGACAATAGCACCCCCCCCGGACCATACCCCCCCCTCCCACCATCATTTTTTCCAATTTTCATTTTAAAGATTTTCATTAACGAACAACAAACTAATACAATTCTGTGATCTGTACTTAAAAGCTAAGCTATTTCGCTATGATCTAGGTATAATTGGAGTTTAATGCATACGTTCCATAATTGCAATTATCAATTCGCGCCCCAATAGATTGCAATTAACTGCTGCCCAACGGAGTTGTTGCAATTTGTGCTAAGCCTGTCGGGAGTCACAAAATGTATTGGCTGACCAATTCGGAGTTACAAAATTAGGAACATTGTTGGCAACTTCGAAAACCCCAACATACTGGACTGCCTTCGTGGAATAGCGCACAATATTCAGTTTTGAAAGATGTGGACTATGAACTTGCAGGTTTGACTCTGAATGAGACGCAGACTCGATATATCGATGTAAAGATTAAACATAGTGTTGGAGAGAAATAAAACACGTCGCTGTACGTTTTCTTTTCATTTTATTGTAACGTTGAAAATTGGAAAAAAATTATGGTTGGGGGGGGGGGAGTATTGGCACGGGGGGGGGGGTATGGTCCTAGGAGGGGGATATCGCCTAAGTGTATACATTTATTATGTGCTAAATATTGTTCATTTGAAGATCAGCAGAATGCTTGTGCAAATACTGTGTGGGCATGACAACTGTTTATTTAAAAAATCAAGGTCTTGTTAGATGTTGACATCTCTGGAACCAGTCGGACTGACCATATATGGTGTTTTGGCTAGGGGTTTGCTTATCGTGAATATCGTGGTTCAAAATTGAGGAGGAAAGTGTATAATGCTGACTTCCCTAAAAAAATTGTAATATATCTAGGCTAAACGAAGATAGTTAAGAATGGTGAAGGCAGCTTATGTTTTCTGTATGCTTTATGAAACGGTAGAAAAAACTTAAATATTAAATATCTAATACATTAGGGGCTTTAAGGGTTTAAAAGTTCAAGAACGAATATTTCTAAACACATGTGAAAATTATTCACATATTCAATTGCATAGGTTTTGTGTAAAATGAGTTTTGCTAAAATTTCTTTTTTTTCCCTACAATTCGTGATGCATTTAGCATCATGGCATCCACTTTAAAAGCCAAACATTCTCTGCAAATCACGGCACTGTGTCTAAAATCGTATGTTCTCAGTTTTCCAAAACATTGCTCGAGCGCAACTTTGACACCCAAGTTAAAAATATGTTCTAAAAATATGTTCTTTTAATGTGAAAACATCGTTTCCGCCGGTTAACTTGTAAACTAGTAGCCATATATTCTATTATTATGTGCTTATTATAGGCCATGACAATCTCTTAAAGCTGACAGACCAATCTGGAATTACCAATTACAAAGTGCTGTTCAGCTTGAATGTTTCTTGCCTCGTTAGGGTTAGCTCTGAGAAGCAGCTCGCTACTGGGTTTTTTGCTTAGCTCTTCAATTGCTTGCTACATAACGATTATACAAGTCAACTGCGCTCGTTGTGAGAAAAGTCTCTGGCGATTTTGTGCAATATCCTACGACCATTTTTTTAGCGTTTGCTAAAGGACTGAAGTATAAGGGTCATTATATGCAACTTCTGTGTTATGCTTTCCTTAATACAAACAATATGGAAACAACCACAAAACTCCCTCGATAATCAACACATGATTCCGCATGGGGAGCATGATTTATTGTATAAAAAATCAGGAAATAAATGATACAATTTTACACCAAAATCTTTTGACTGATATTTCAAAAGCGCGGAAGAAATTATTAGTTAAATATTACTGGTATACAGAATAATTCTATGCCTAACCATGCATTATTGATGGAAGGCCTCGTAGCACTGATAGAGAAATTTGCGGAATAACTGAAGGAAGAACTGACTTGAAGGCATGTAAGGATCCGCTCATTTGAAGTTTAACCCAATTTGACCCCAGCCTTTGCATGGCCTAATTACACCTCCCTGTGTATATGACTGGGTGCTATATACTTTGAATTTGTTTGTTGTTGGTGAAACTACAGTTTATAGGCTATGAAAAGGCATTGTTTCCAACACATGTCCTTGACTAGCTCCAAGAAGAGGTTCGGTCTACCCGCTTTAAATCCTCGCTATATAACGATAGGCAAGTCAACTACGCTCGCTTTAAGTCACCTATGTGACGATGTTGTGCAAAAGCCAACGACCCACAAGTCTTTATTGGCATTCGCTAAAGGCCCTCAAAGTACAACAGCAATGACACAAAACTTTTGTGTTACACTTTCTTTAAAAGAAAATAATACAGAAATAACCACAAATCTCCCTCAATAATTTATGTTTGTTTGGATACAGGGAGCATAGTTTATTACGTGAAAAGTAACAACAATTTTGCAATTATCCACCAAAAATCTTTTGAATATACATTTCAAAAGGAATCGTAGAAATTAAAAATTAAACATTGTGGGTGTACAAATTAAAATTATACCTAATTCTGCATCTATCTACTGTTTTAGTACATATTTTACAGATGATATATAATCCCTTGTCTTTGCTTGTCTTTGTTCACATGACATTCAAGGGCAAGAATGTACATAAACATTGGACAGATGAGTGTTCTGCTAACTGTTCTGCAATTCAATGGAGAAATGAAAGATATACAGCCCATTAAAAATTCTGTCTGTGTTACAAAAAAGGGTATATTGGGCATGTACTTTCTGTAAATGTTTGAATATTCAGACTGGTATGCAGGATTCGTACTTAAGAAGATATAAATTTGACCTCTGTTAGCGGAACAATGTGAGGCTTCGTGGCTCCATCTATCTCGAGCTCTATCATGTTTTTTTAAGTCAGAGCCGACTCGGAGCTAGTCCTTGACCTTCATCAAATTCAAAACCGGAACAAAATTAGCGAGCATTTTCTACTGTCCTAAATCATTACAAAAACTGGTTGTTCTATCATCCTTATAAATCTGTAAGAACAGCACAGGTGGAAAGCAATCACTGTCACCAACTTAGTCCCAGCGGATCCTTTCTGTCTTCCTAGGTCAATACGCCAGGATACTTCTCAGTGTGCATTTTAAGAAAAAGGATGCCAGTCCGAACTAAGGGGAAAAACGGCTCGTAGATTTGCAAAGAAACAGTAATAAATTTTGTTTCTGCTCATAAACAATTCTGTTGCAAGGGAAAATTCCACCCAGTTGATTGAATGAGCCGGTCTTGTGACGTCAGTGTGTGAGGAAGAATGATTTTGTGATTTGTTTCTATATTATCGCTCATGAAAAAAGTCAATATTGGTACGAAAACAATACTAAACAGTATTACCAGTAGCGAGAGTAACTTTTTCTCTGTTACAATATGTTACATTTGTGAGATAAGAAATAACTTACATGTATCTTGAGAGCTTTGCCAAATAATGATTTGAAGGCATTTCGGCTAAGAAACGGCTATATGCGCAACAGTTCCAGCAAAGGCTATGGATATAGCAGTTGCACAAATTGACTTTTCCAAATAAATAGATATGTCTGACAAAAATAGAGAACCAAACAAACGGAACAAATAATAATAATAATAATAATAATAATAATAATAATAATAATAATAATAATAATAATAATAATAATAATAATAATAATAGTAATAATAATAATAAATCGAAAATTTTCTCCTTTATTTAAAAGCATGGATTTTTTCATTTAATATAGCTCGAGTTTCACATGAAATAGGATATACTGCGGAACAAACAAATCAACAAAGAACATCCACATTCAGTGCAAACCCGGAATAAGTGATCATAACACAGCATAGTTCAATATTAATGTACGTCTCAAAAGGGCTTCAAACCCCCTTCACAAGGTACACTTTTTCAATAAATATAACTTCAAAAAATCAACGGCAAAGATAACCGAAATATCAACAGCCTAGAATTCGAAGTGCTCACTCCTGAAATGAAAATTAGTTCCTATTTCAGATAAAATATTTTGAAAATTATGGAAATTCCATTCCTTCGAAAAATTCCAGCCTCCAATGGATTACACACCAAACACGTCTTCAGTTTCGGAATCGTGAAAGCTTATTCATGCGAGCACAGAAATGACATAAGCTGAAATATTTGGCGAAATTTTCCTCTTTTAGAAATAAATTGGCGAAAACCCTGCACAATGCTTACTATTTATGCATAAAGGAAGTTATCGTTGCAGCCCTCGAGGATAACCTTAAACGTTTTGGTCTTTCGTTAAGCATATGAGGACTTAAAATCTTGGGTACCGACTCTTGTCCACAACAAAAATGTTCATGTGAACTATCAATCAAAAGCTTTAAGAAGCAGTTTACCCATGAGAGTACAGATATCGCTGTTGGCATCGACGGCATAATCAAACAATTGAGGATCGTTAACCCCAATAAGGCAAGCGGGGATGGCTTAAGACTATGCTGAAGAATTATCCGTCATTCTTCCCTTCATATTCCAGCAGTCAGTTAGTGGTGAATCGATTCGAGATGACCGGAAAGAAGCCCTTCTAACAGCTAGTCACAAGAAGATTGCTGAGTCTGCAACATCAAATTACTGACCGATATCCCTATCTCGCATCGCTTATAAAATCATGGAGCACATCGTATTTTCTCAATTAAGATCACATTTGGTAGACCGCTCCATTAATTCGGATAGGAAACAGGTTCCAGGGAATCCTTTTCCTGTGCCACACAATAGATTAATTGTATTGTATGGTTCTTTAGATAAATTTAAATTGCTATGGCCATGTCTCCTTAACTGGGCCCTATCTTTAAATAGCAGACATGCAAACCAGGTTGCTAAATTCATACAACTTTGCTAGATTTTAGAAAAGCGATCGGCCATGTGGCGCATGATAGGCTCCTCCGTAAGCTTGGGTACTACAGAGTAAGAGGGAATATACATCAGCGGACTGAGTCCTTCCTAAAGGATAATACACAAAATGTATCTGTGAACGGTATACATTCCAGCCTAATCGAAGTTTTCTGCATACCAGAAGTATCCATCCTCAGACAAACCATCTTCCTCGTTTATATTAATGACATAAGTGACATTATTGATTCTCGAGTGCGGTTTATTGGCTGAGGACTCTATCCTGTATGCAACTATACAGTCCCTAACTGACCAACGTATTCTGCATCGAGACTTAAACTCCCTTCATTCATTCAATTTGAAAGCGATTGATCAATAATTACTACATGAATGGCATTGTTGGGTTTTACTTAATTTTGGCCACTGTTTGGATAAATCATAAAACTACACACAAGTTAATTGGAGGAACTTCTGGTGTATATTTCTGTCAGATTTCCTAGGGATTGCAACGGATTTTAAATCAAGTAGCTTTTCGTGTTTTTATAAAATGTGTCTAAATAAAATAGAAGCATAGTGGAGGAATTTCAGTGAAACACACTAATTAAAAATTAATTTTTAATATTTGTCCAATTTGAGACAAATCGCCAAGCAAAATGGGGACATGATGGAGCATCTTTCAGGGAACATTTTTGTAAAATTTCAAAGCGATCGATTTTGTAGGAATTTTAAAAAATTTGGTAGCTTTAGTCAATATTTTTGGATAATTTTCCAGATTTGTAAGAAGTTAAACTTTATTGTGCTTTCAAAAATTTGGCCGTTTTTGGCCAGCATTTGTGCTAGTTTTGGCAAAATGGCAAATAAAATAAAAACTTGAAGAGAATTTCTCCATAAATATTACTGAGCAATTTCCATGCAACTGGACCAAAATGATTAGAAAACATTAGCTTTTTAACAATAATTTGGACAGTTCCTGCAAAATCGCCAAGTCTTGTGGAGTAGCCTTTGTAGTATTTGTATAAGATATTTCGATCAGTATGGATTTTCACGAAGACAACCAATTTTTGTTTAGCTTTTATCTGAACTATAACAGTCGTTTTTGGTCGATTTCAGCAAAAAAAAAAGCATTGCGGAGAAAACAACTCACCCGGAACATAACTGCTAAAAGTCACTGAACCGGTTTTAAAGTAACATTAAAGTAACATTTTAAAAATATTTTTATTTGAGGAATTATTTTTAAAAACTTGGCGAATTCGCTTGGAAAAATACAAACTTCATGCTGCATATTTGATTGCATTGCTATTTAATTTCAAAGCGATCTTTTATTTGTGTGTATGTTTTGGAATTTGACCATTTTTAATCAATATATAAGCAAATTTTAACGAAATCGTTAAACCAAATAAAAACTCTGGCGGAGAAACTTCCCCTGACACTTTTCTGTAAAATATCAAAATAATTCAATAAAAAATATAGGATGAGTATCTTTTTGTATTTTCTTAAATTCATTTGCTTTTGGTCAATTTTGGGCAAATCTCATGATAATATAATACCTGGAACAAAGGCTTCTTTTGTACATTATTGTTAGTTTTGAAGGCTACTTGACCTGATTTGTGGAAAGAGTCGCAGTTTTTGAGTGTGGTTCTAAAATTGGCCGTTTAGAAAAAATGTGTGAAAAATAAATGTGTATGCAAGAAGATGGACAAACTGAAACTATAATTTTGTTGTATTTCAGTTAATCGTTTTGCACAACAATTGTTGCATTACATATAAAAGCCGATAAAAATGGGAAAAACAGAAAGAACTGTTTCCCTGACTCTACAACTATGTTTAATTTGTAAATAACAAGGAGTTTGCTTTTAAACGTTTGGTGAAAGAGTTCTTTGACGTGAAAAAAGAAACACGAACAGACGGCGGAAAAAGGATTACGACTTCACTACATCCAACTCTATAAAAGAACTTGATACTGATGAGGAAAATCTGCAATTTTAGAATTATACAAGACATAGGATTCTGCAAACAAGATTAAACCAACAAGATGATTAAGCTATATTCTACATCCCTTTCCGGACAGTTTATTTTTTGAAACGCGGAGATAGTTCAATAAACATCAGGTTTACTGAAATTTGAAGAAACGCTAGTTCTTACTCCAGTTGTCGCGTGAAAGAGTTGTCGCGTGATTGTGGACGAATGGAGTGTAAGTAAAGCATAAACAAGTCACTTGTTGTTTCACTCATTCCTCCTTAAGTCCAAAGGTAAAAAAACCCCAGTATCAAAACAAACGTTTCTTTCTCCTCTCATGTCACGCAGGTTATTTGCACTCGGTGACCTTGACTTCCCCGTAATGGTCAAGGTCAAAAACCGGAAGTTGACCATTATCTCGAAAACGGTCAGAGATAGAGCAATTTTGAGTTTATTTTTAACCCTTTTGGCTGAAGACATTATATAAGAGGTACCTCGGTGATCTTTACCTCATCCGTCATAGTCAAAGTTAAAAATCAGAAGTTGATCATTATCTTGAAAACGGTTAGAGACAGAGCGATTATGAGCTTATTTTCGATCCTTTGAGCCTAAAAGACGTTATATAAGGGGTGCCTCGGCCACCTTACCTCCTCCGTCATAGTCAAGGTCAAAAAAAGGGGGCAGTTGAGCAGATTCTCTAAAACGGTTAAAAAACTCAGTTTGATTATTTGTGCCCAAAAGAGATTACATTATATTTACTCCGATGTCCTCGTTCAAGATGATTATCCGTTAGCTGATAATTATGTCGAAACACTGAAAAAATGTGTCTTTGACCAGATAAATTGTGTCTCTGCTATTGCAACTGGGTGCCATTTCGCTAGGTATAGCGAAATTCGGTCTAGTTTGCATGCTCCGATTCCATGCCTGGACTCATGAATAAAATAAACTGGTGAAATATGAAATTTTAGAAAGGACGGGGGCTGAAAATGTTAACAAGGTGGGGGGGGGGGGGCATACGGGGTTTCAAACCCAGCGAGTGTTGTTTTCAAAGGTCGTGGATATGCATGGTAACCAACGTATATCTGCGCCCCCATCCCCCCGCTAACTCCCACGGGGGCGAGGTTATCTGGGGATCGAACCATCTTCATCGTTTAAGCGTTCGAACTGTGATTCCCCCCCCCCCCACCCCGACCCATACCCCAACTCGCGCTTCTCCGCACATCTGAAACGGATCTGCTGTCTAATATGAGGTGATCACAAGCGCGGGAGAGAGCGAGAGAGAGAAAGAGTGCTGAATGCACACATTGCCTTATATGGCACACGACTATTTATAGGTTTTGCTTAATGGTAGTTATATTGTGGTGAAACAGTTTAAAGCACCCAAGTTTGAATGTTATGAAACGGTGCGTACATGAATCAATCATGATTATTTCATGGATGTAGTGTTATTTGGATGAACAATGAACGTCGAGTTGGCATAGATGAAGAGGTGTAATCCGGATAAGATAGGAAAAGGAAAAGATCTTTGCTAAGTTGGATAAATCAGACTCTACCTGAACAAAAAATCAATTGTTTGTGAATACATTTCTAGGAAGCGGATCTGACAAATAGATTATTGATCGTTATCTGGTAAGGGAAATGTTATATAGATTTCGATTTAGATAACGTAAATGGTACTATTTTTACAAAGAAATTGTTTATATAGCCTGAGACATGATCGAGACCCGCAATTGTAAATAAGATATCAAGACCAGTTTTACGTCTAAAGTAAGGCGAAGGAGAACATCACTGTATAGCTTAAGAAATCAACTTTGACCCGTGTATTTGTTGAATAAAATTGTCGTAATCATTCAGAACGGAACAAACTGGTCAGTGAACAAAAACGAAAAAATATGGATAGTGAACAAACGAGCGATAACACCGGATTGTTTATGTGTTTTTTTAAGTAAACGCTTAATGTCTAAAGCGAAGCTCCTGTATTGTAATATGATCTGTATAGGCAGTCACTTAGCACCATAATAATCGAAAGCAACTCAATTGTTTTGAATACTTCGGTCTAATGAGGACGTGTAGCAACTGTGATCCTTTAAGCGTATTTACTTTCTTAAAGTTGTCCAACTTTGAATACCGGTGTCAGATTTTTTTACATAAAATACACAGGGTAACGCGATAAGCGGATTCATATATAGAATTTTCCCGAAAACTTTTGGCATTTCGACTGAATTGGCTTGAGATAAAGATGTAAAGAAATAATAACACTGGCCAAAATCAACAAAGTTCCATTTAACACGTACGTAGAAACCTATTCACAGATGGGTATATGGGGCAGAGAAAATGAAAAAAATAATAACAATAATAATGTTTTAAAGCTAATATGATGCCTTTCTGATATGTAATATTGGAAAATGTACATTTTTAAAGAAAACTGGAATTCTGATATTTTCCCCCTATGAGTTCTTTATAGTTGGTCCCCAAACATTTGAAGTAAAGACGACACTTCCGTCGGAAAGGTCAGAAATTACATATGGGCTTATGTATTTATATTCAGTTCTAGCTTAATCATATGTATCCCGTCATAAGGAAAGATTTTGTTTGTTTGTTTTTCCGGAAAATCCTAATTCATGTATTGGGCACTATCTATTTTTTTTTAAGAAGCTGAAAAATAAGTAATCTAAAATGGAAAGTTTTAAATTACACACGAAGAACTAAATTTTTGTAATAACATGCATTCGCTGAAAAAATGGTATTTTTTAAATTCTTTCTGAGGAACCTCAAATTGGTCAAAAAGGAATATATTGATATACAGTAAATTATTTTTTTTAAACTCGTAATATTTTCTCCGTAGATTTATATGGGAACAGCATGACGGAAGTAAGCAGCATGTCGGAAACGGAGGGGAGCAGAAGACCGTCCTCGCTGCCACCCCCGCCCTCGGAGAGACTCCCCCAACCCCCCGCTATCTTCATCAGCGATACCGAAGCTGTTCAGTATGCCAGTAAGAAGAAGGTCTGCAGAAAGGTGCGGCAAAATTCCGTTGAAATTTATAGACTTTTGTGGGCTAACATTCGCTTCATTTAACCCCCGCCCCCCCCCGCCCAACCGCCCCTAAAAAAATATAAAAAAGCGGTAATAATTGCATTTCAGCTGGCAAATCCCAATTCTTCTTTCTAGTCGTTTCTTTTTCTTTCTTTCTTTTTTTTAGCAACGTGGAACATTTTTTCCTGAAATATGGAAACGTTAAACGACACGAGCCGAGTTGCTTTCTCTCAGAACCTTTGTTGTTCAACTCTTACTCTCATGGTGTTGGTTTCTTTCAAAAGCGCAAAGGAAAAGTAAATAAATATCACAAGAAGTATTGTTTTATACAAATTAAGAAGTAAGTGTTTATATCTCTGAAAGGTGTTTATTTCACTCTTGAGCCATGTGTGAAGGCAGATCAAATTGTGAATTGCTTGTGATTCAGCTTTTCTATTGAACTACAAACCACGAATGGTATTGAAAGTGCTGTTTATTGTACATGGGAAACACAGTTGAAGGTTCAGGGAAGGGTCGTTTGAGGAAAACACCGGGGCTTGTAAAGGTTGGGGGAGGTGGGGTGGGGTGGGCATGATTCGAAAGAAAGGTGTCAAGACTTACATTTGCGGGGCGGGACATGCCTGTAAAAGACCACATGATATTTACTAAATATCAAAAATGTATGCTTACTGAATGGATTGTGCTGATCCTATGTTTGTGAATCGTGCAGGGAGGATGAATTACTTAAGTCCTCATTTCCAAGTAATTCATTACTAAGGGTCGCATGTGCCAAGTGTTTGGTTTATTTCGTAATGTTATCCTGAAACGTTTGTGTAAATAACAGTATGTACTATACTAAAGAATATAAGCTATTTATATTCGTTGACAATACAAAGTTACAGGTTCAGTTCGGTCACCTTTGCTGTTTGTTCTTATTTGTTGGCGTCGATTAAAAAAAAGACAAAACCAAAGAAACAGTCAGTTGATTTGTGCCACTTACATGAAAATGGGGATTCAAGTTTACATAAACCTCTTTAGCAAGTTGTCCACTCTCGTGTTCCTTTCAGAGGACCCTTTTGTTGACAGCTTGATGAACCTGTTGCTGGGAGTCTTCCTGTAACGGGATGGGGAGGGGGGGGGGGGGTTGGATGTTGTAGAAAATATGAAGAAAATCCACTAGATTTACTGTTTTATGAACAAAGTCCCCC
This sequence comes from Protula sp. h YS-2021, assembly GCA_949752745.1. Taxonomy (NCBI): domain Eukaryota; kingdom Metazoa; phylum Annelida; class Polychaeta; order Sabellida; family Serpulidae; genus Protula; species Protula sp. h YS-2021. Next base: position 44,093,226 of record OX457030.1, on the reverse strand, counting down.
TCCGCATGTCCCAGAGCATTAATTAACACTTGCCGTGTAGCACTAATTGCCGTAAATGTGGCGGGGCAAGTAATTCTTTTGTTCCAAGTCAATGACCTGGGTATTTATTTTCTTATTCCAATCAACGATTTCGTGTAATCGTGACGTCACAAACATCGACATTGAGGTGTCTGTCAAAGTTCGTTTTGTGTCACCGTGGTATCAGTAGATTTAGGCCAATTTGAAAAATATATATATATAAAAATCTGCTACAGTACTACAAGTTGTCGTGTGTTGAAATTCAGCAGTTACTGCACTTCGAGACAGGAGAACGTCGAAAATTGGGCTGTAAACTTACTTTGACCAATTCAGATTTTGTATTATTATTATGAAATATTTTGCCCGTTTCGTCATGTATCCAAACATATTTAATTCAAGTGATATAGCAATAACAGATATGGCCACTAAATTGAATATATAAACCTATTTGATTGACACCAGGTGAAGAAACATAACACGGTGTCGGGAGTGACCCTGGAAGCGCGCCGAGTGTTAGAACACTTACTCAAGCGGAGCCTGAGTCACAACGATGCCCCTCACCAGTCGGACAGCTCTGGCGGGCCTGAGCACTACCAGCGCGGAGCGTACACAGATCCCCGTCGATCGCACGCGGAGTCGCGCGGACCGTACGGGGATCCACGAGCTGAGATCACACACCAAAACATCATGGAGAGATTACTCAAAGAAAAAATGGCGGAGTTATCTTTTAGTGAAAGCTATGAGAACGAAGAACCGGATTATGTGTATACACACGAAATTGTTCGCAAGCCACTGTCAGTTAGTTCTCAGGGAAGTGTGAAAAACACACCACAGAGTCCAAAACCCCATCGATGTCACACCCCACCGTCACATATCACGAAACATCCCTTGTTGGATGACCAGAGTAGCACCAGCACGGAAGACTATGAATATACGGATCCCAATGAATTTTTACGCCGGAAAAAGAAGTCATTTTTCCGGCGGCAGACGGAGCGTCTCATGCATACATTCCGCCGGAGGAAAGAACGTCCTCTAGACTTTGAAATGGAATCCTGCCAAGATGCTACCTCCCCCCATAAATGCAAGAAGAAAAAGAAAGGCTCAAGTAAACTGACCTCGCCATTCAAAAGCCTGAAATCCCCGAAGTCCGAGTTCGCATCGAAACGGGAGGATTCTATGCAGCAGGAGGTGCTACGGACTGCGAACAGCTCGCCAGAGCATGTGACCCATTATACAGACATCGAGCAGTTCCATGAAGAAAGTCTCCGGCGCAAATGCCAAAGTCCACTTCCGTGGAAAAAGTCCAAAGGCGCAAAAGAAGGTCATTTGTCTGACGGGGGGAAAGACAAGGGCTTGTTCGACAGTTTCATCCGCACAATCAAAAAGAGAAGTAGCTTTAGAGTGAAGAGGAAAGATTCAACAAAAGGTGAGGTGGTGAGATTTAAAAAAAGGTTTATCTTTTTGAAATCCCGAATAAAAAGGAATCCTTTCGAATTAACCATGAGGCGTGGCTTTCAGAGATTCTAGACACGCAAGAAGTTACATGTAAAAGGCCACGTCAGAATTAAATCTGCTTTATGTGTGTGCGTTGCTATTTACAAATAGAAAAATAATAATAATAATATGTGCTTTTTTTATTGCCGGTGCGGCTATTAATTACAGTCATAAAGTGTATAGTAACTTAATATTTTCATAAGTGTGTTTTGAAATAATCGTGGCTTCGTTGTTTCAGATTCTCGCTGCCGCTCAGAGGAGAATTTGCGCATGCGCGCTCTAACTCATGAGGAGCGTGCATTACTGCGTCGTTATGACGTGGGGCACGTAGACACCGGAAGCGATTCTGACCAGCAAACAATTCACTCACTGCGCGAAGTATTACCGCTGCGAATGGATCAGCAGGTCCGAAGAGAAGTCGTCTTCGAGCATTTTACATCGTGCAAAGTGTTTTTCACTATATTATATTCAACGAAAGAATAAACATGTAAATTTTCAAAGCAGAGTGGCTTTGTTTCGGTTTTCCACATCATTAACCAATTTCATTTCATGCGCAAACTCATAAACAAAATTTTATAATTATATATATATTTTTTTTTGTAATTTTGTACTTGAATGAACCGATTAAAAGCCAAAATGCAGCACCAAGACCAGTCAGCTTGATTGTGTCTTTTCAAATACAGATGAGTCCTTCGCCTCTGACTCGAAAAGATCACACTACACGCGATGCCATGCTGGTGGAGAGTGTAAGACAGTCGCGTACACGAGGCAGTGTCGTGACTCAACGTGTCAGTGTGACATCGGAGTACGTGCATTCGGCCCGCGTAACGTCACAACTGGAGGAGCCTGATTACGATGAAATAGAAGACTGTGACGAAATAGGTGGGTTTTTTTTAAATCGTGTTTTATGTAACCTTTGTGGGATTGTTTAAAACAAATGCATTCTGTTATATCCAAGACAAGAATGCAGATTCATTTTATAACGAAGAGACATGATTTACTGAACAAGCTGTGGATTGTTTCGGTATATACTTTTCGTTTCTTTTGTTTCGTGATATAATGCACGCAGAGGAACCTCTGTAGTTGGTGTATTGATTGCGAGTGAATGAATTGCTGATCTACTGATTCTCATCAATTATCCTTTGCAGTTAGTCAAGTCCTTTGTCTCAGTTCTTCGATTTTTTTTTTTTTACTTCTCTTTGTGTCAAGTAAGTAGGTGTCGTGTGTGCTTAGGTCGAGAGGAGATAAGTTGAGTATTGGAAGACAGCTCGTGGTATCATTTATCACTGTAACTTTTAAAATCTACGCATTTGGGGATCATTCGATGTCCTTGAATGAAATCAGCGGTGGATGAGTAATACAGCAAGACGAGCATAATTGAAACATGTTTAAGAGGCTGGTGTCAGGGTGGCTATTAGCATGATTGCAGGCGACCTTCGGGTTAAAACTGAAGTGCAGAGGGCTTCGTGAAATCCTACTCGTCTGTTCAAGTTACTGCAGAGTTGCCATGGCAACCAACTGCGAGGTGTCAGGTACACTTCTGGAAGTAATTCACTTCTCGATTTCTTCTAGGAACAAAAAATTGGATACTAACGCGATTCTACCTTATATGGTTTCTAGCAGTACTTCGTTCCTACAGAGCTTCAAACTGGTCTCTTTATTCGCGAGTCGTAATCTATTTAGTTACCTGACGACACATTGACTAGGCTGTGATTATACAGATTGGATGTAAGACAAAGCACATCAGTTGTCAGCCATGACAGCCACACCATTCAGGCAACCCTCTCAAGTGTTCCTGAATGGTATCCATGGAAACAGTGCCTACGTCATTTTATGGTCGCCTTGCTTTCGGTTCGAAAGGACATCTTCAAATGAGCGCCGTTTTTTATGTAGGATGGGAAGATATCTTTTTTTTTTTTTTGCTCTTTTAGTTTTTTCGGTCTTTCAATGAAATTTCGTTGAAGATGCGAGGCGGAAATCCGAGAAGTTGCTTGTAACCTTTCCAGAGTCTGCCAGAGAGTGTTGGATACTCATCTTACATTGCTCTACTGTTTTTACAGATTTGAAGAGGGGGGGGGGGGGGGGGAGCGTGTGAAAGGTTAAAATTGATCGACAGAATACCATCCAGGGTATCTCCATGTAATCTCGCCACACATCATTCCATAAAAAAAAGATCCTATTCACGGTGTAACAATAAAACGTTAATGTGTTCATTTTCGCCCTGGCTGTTTTGCCGTGTCACACTGACAGCCTTTCTCTGCTCGCCTACACCACCTCATGGTGCTGCAGCTTCATTTTTTTGCTGCTGTGTTTTATTTCCTGAAAGAACCTAACGACAATAGGATGCTGTTTGTTATTACGTAAAACTCATTCTTCTTTGTTTGTTGCATGAGAGAGCAGAGACCTCAGGTGTCACGTGAATGCTTCACACACGCAGCTTGATTAGCTCAGCGTTAATAAAACTATGACTCACTCCTGCTGTAACAAGCTTTTTGCGGCCACGGATCATTGTAGCGGAGGTGGGGGGGGGGGGGGGGAGAAGGGGGTGCAGGTTGACTGCATAGAACTTTCAGGCTTAACTGCAACAATTAACTTTTGTTGTGCTGTACCTGTATTTTTTGCCTTGGAGAAGAAAAAAAAAAAGAAAAGAAACCTGGAAACTCATTAGTGGCTAGCACGCCTCTTTATCTATCTCAAAACTCATACGCACGTCTCGTATTCTTTCCGGTCTATTGAACTGATTGCGAAGTAATCATCCCAATCAAATTGCACAATTGTGCGGCGGGGGGGGGGGGGGGGGATGAGGACAGGGACTGGGGGGAGGGAGGAGGGGATGGGGAGTAAGTCATAAATGGCAGTGTGTTCATGCATGCGACGCGCAAGACAAGAAGTAACGTAACAGCGGCACGTGCCTGGATGCATGTTTATTTGATGCGCGTGTGATTGCATTCACGATACCTGAGAAGGTATGGTAGCGCCATAAAACAAAAAAACCGATAAAAAAAGCAGTATTTCTATTTTTGTGCAAGGATTTCTTGTCTCCTCCTTCTGCCACGCGCTATTTACGAATAGCTAGTAATTTCCTTGCCCAACATGCATGCCTTACTCAAAAAATAATAGTAACGTCACCTGCTCTGGGTCAGAGTAGGTCACAACTGCCCGCCTTGAAAAAGTTAAAATCGAGACCAGCTACAGCTACAGCACGCCCTCGCATCATCCGTTAAGAAAATACAGGAAATGCCTACAGCTGTATCACTCACTTGTCTCCGTTACCCGCCCCCCCCCCCCCCCCCCGCCGACCCCTTTACAATTTTCTGAGAATAGAAGACTTGCTACAATGAATGGCATTGAAAGGAGTAGAAGAAAAAAAGAAAAGAAAGAAAAGCGCACTTTGTCTGCTAAACGTTCATTGAATTGGCCACTTTTTGGCTAAATAGTACCAGTTATATGATTTGGCCTTGTAAAAAAAGGCAAGCAAAAAACAAAATACCGAAAAATAGCCTTAATCAAGTATGCAAGACTGCCTAAAAAGGTTCATGCACAAAGCTCAATACGGCCCTAGAGGCACGAAGCTTAACAAAAAGAAAAAAAAAGCTCTTTTTTGTGGCTGTGGTTTGGCAAATGAAAAGCCTGAGCTATACTTTTGCGGAGAACCTTGCTTGCATCGCATGATGTTAGAGTTCAGGGCGCAATACTCACTTGTTTCTTTCTCTGTTGGGTTAAGACCATGTATGGCAGATGTCAGGGGTCGTCAGATCTCATCATTACGGAAATGTTGTAGCTTTGGGAGCGTTTCTGAACATGCTTTAGTTTGGAGCTGCCGTTGAATTGCAAACTCTAAACTGTATTTGATTAATTCATTGGTTAGAGGGATTCTGCGAAGCCCCTGCCCTGACGTGCAATAATGCAGTCACCAACTGGGCTTCTTGCTACCACGTCATGTCGTAGTTTGTTGAGGTACACGTGTGATGTATGAGGTCTAAGAAGAACGATTCTGCTGATTTCTGGCAGTGCACACGACATTTCCTTCTCGTGGCCATTAGAGGAAACACATCAAGCTATTCAGGTCAGTTTCAGCCATTAACTTCAACCGCGGAATAAATTACGGCTGATGCGCAGCTGAATATTTCCGGGTTCGAAAAAGTGCACGGTACAGATTGGAAGCCAGTGCACTCATCTGGGTCACGTTCGCGAGGGTCAGATGCAAGGTGTGCGCCGTGAGAACTGTCACAGTTTATGCTTGGGGGTGAAGAATGAAGTCATACTGCGGCGCGTATTGATTTCATATCGACTTGGTGACCAACTTTCATTGATTTTACACGAGTTACATCAGCCTCTTTTTCCAACACACAAGTCAGTTAAAGGGTTAAGACAAGTGCTGGGTGATCAGAAACCTTTCCAAAACACAATCTGTCTTTAAAACGGCAGGCAAACGCTGTTTTGTTTATGTCGAGAATAAATTTAGAATCATACTCTTGTATAAAGTGTAAAAGAGTTGAACTCCTTCTGCCCAGTTAATACGGCCCCATTCATTTGAGCATACAATGTGCGAAGGTTGAAATTTATGCCCAGATTATCATTCGAAACCAACAAAAGCATTTAATGAACTTGGTGCGCTTTGCATCCTTCCCGCCCACATACATTTCTAATTCTTTGGCATCTGGCCAAGCGTTGGTTTTATCCAACCGCATTTTGTTTCTGCCGCATTTTGTTTAACTTGTTACTTTGAAATGCCTTATCATAGGGATGTTACATTGCTTATGGTATTAACAGTGACGCAGAAATTATTCTCAAATTTACCGTTAGTCATCAGCTATTTAATAAATAAGGAAAAAAATTACTGGAATGACTAATTTTGCACCTGTGTGGACCCAAAGCAGGACAAGTATTGTTGACACGGAAAACTGCGCCTTACGGTGGGCATGAAATCAATTCATTAAATACCATTCATCTTCCGCGTAGCCTTCGCTTCCCTTGTCCATTTTTCAGGTTCAATTATGAGATAAGAGAACAGAATAATTGTAAGAACGTTTGAAAGTTGCATTTTTAGTTTATTTCTTGGAGCCAGTCAGTTTATTTGTATTTAGTAACTTTGGCGAAAGGGATGGGGGCGGGGACGGGGGGGGGGGCATTTATAATCGATGCACACGAGATAATGTAGATAATATTGCAAAGCGAAAACAGCTTGTGTCACTTGCAATTTTTAAAGCCTACATTTGGATCATAACATGTTATTAAATTCGTCGTACGTGCGAATCTTCAGTTCATCCGGGGCAGCCTGACCTGTGGCGTTGCTAAAAATAGCCTATTATAAATCTATTATTTACTCGTCTCATCTATTATTAAATATTCTTGAATAATATCACCCAAAGGAACTATATATAGTTATTTCCAGGTTTGGATAAACGCTTATATAGAATGCTGTATGTTGTAATACGCAAGCAAGCTGTGCTGATTTCATGGAAGGAACAAACTTAATTAATTTCAGCGCCTCAAAATAACTCTGTGACAAATTGTGTTTAGATGAAATCGCGTGAAACCACCTTGATTAATAATTCAAACATTCCTTTATAAAAGTTCAAGTGAGTAGAACAACTGTTTTAGGAAATCCATATGTATATATAAACAACAACTGCGTTTTAGTAAATCTGACAGAGGACAAAGAGAGAAAGGCGATCAATGCTGCGCATGTAAATTGCCTTTTAAAGCAATGGCGTTTCCTAATGAACGCGTTATTCCCGTCTTTTTTTCTGGAACTTCCTGCCTGGAAATGGAATGGGCCCCAGGCGAGGGGGGTGGGAGGGGGGGGGGGAGGAGGCGTGGGATGTCAGGTAGGACTGCCTTGGACTGGTCGAATTACCAGGGGGCAATGTCGTTGAGAAATTTGCCTTGGACACAAAAATACAGCCTTGTGCTTTGCTTATCCAAAAGAACTTTGGTGACAGTTTCGTTGCCTTTGCAGCTAATCAATAACGATGACCTGAGCTGTGAGTCACTTGTAAGGTGATGTGTATTTGATTTCCAGGACCCCCCCGAGTGTGCTCTTCGTGCATGTTATCGGTTCAGTTCGTCCACATTACCCTGACCTACTCCGGCTGCACGCATCTTTGGGTCATTTGGACCGGATCTTATCCTAACAAAAAAATGCTGCACTGTGCATGAAGAGGGTTTTGTTATGAAATCGAGGTAGTGGTAACTACATGGCATTGCCATGACAGCAGATTGTCAATAAACTGTTTCCATCGCAGCCGGTTACCAGTATAGATCTGTTGCTGTGGTAATGGGTTGTCATAATGATTCTTTCCTTAGGCGCTTAATATAACTTTGTCGGTTCTTTGGCCTTAATGTTATACCGGGAGGACGTGCTGCATCAGTTGAAAGGCAATTCCAAAAACACATTTTTTTTCTCACGTGTTTGAGAACGTTATTAAGTGGAAGGCAACCCAGTCAGAATAACAGCCGTAGCCCCCAAAACCCACCACCACCACCAACCAGTCCGGTGTGGAACTCCTAAAACGTGTTTAAGAGCAGAAAGCTGCATGCTGTTGATGAATAAAGCGTAGGTATATTAACATTATTAACTGTAATTTGTATACAAAGTGTGGGGTTTCATTTTGGCGACATTTTTCTGGCCTAATAGTATTTCCTCCAATGGCTGCATTTTTAGTCAGATGTGGATTGACAGAAGCGAGGTTGTGTTTTTTCGCTACCATTGATAAATTTTGTGTTCATGTAAACCTAACATCCAAACTATGTTCAAGATGCGCAGAGAAAAGATACGATTTATTTTACATAGAACTACGAATTTCTACCGGCACGAAATCGGTATTTCCAATTGCCGAAATGAAATCAGTGAAAAAAGTGAATCTTAAAACAGCTGAAAGCAGATGATCCTATTCTAGAAAAAAAAACGCGTTTGTAAATAAAGGCATTGATTATTTCAACCAGTTGGGTTTTTTTCTGATCCAGGCCATGATCCAGAATATCATGTAGAACAAAGGCGTCACGTGCGCTTGTGCGTCAATGCATTGACAGCATTCTATGATTAATTATAAATAATTAGTAACCAGAAAGGTCGATGCCCAGTCATTTGAGGAAACGCATCTCTCTCTCTCTCACTCTCTCTCTCTCTCACTCTCTCTCTCCCTCTCTCTCTCTCTCTCTCTCTCTCTCTCTCTCTCTCTCTCTGTAACAAAGTCAACAGCTTAATGTGATGACTGGGAATTACAAATAAGTGGCGGCAACTGTAGAAACACCATTTTAAAACGGTCATAACAGTTTTTTTAGTTCAACATAGCTCTGCCGAACAGGTCCGTATAAGGTTCCGTTTGAGGTCCCGTATAATCCGGTTTCGAACCCTGATGCTCTGGTCACAAGGTTTAGCTGGCAGCCTAATTATGTGCGGAGAGAGCGGGCCGTACATGCGCACAAAAGAAGACTTATCGTTGCACGCTAGAGTGAACTTTTCTGCTTTCCATGTGGAGTTAACAAGGGTCTGACGATAGCATTTGTCATGATCCGTAACGAAGTGTAATACTGATCTAATCAGGCATAGTTGTTTACCTGCTGAACACCTGTGCTTGCTATTGTTCTGTTCGAAACCTCGCTAACATCATATTGGTTCACGCGAGATTATCGTGTGGGGAAATCCGTGGGTATCACTGAATAATAATAACACCTTTTTGCTCTCACAAAACGAGTCATGCCCGACTCATTAGCAGAACTTTACATTTTTAATTATTTTTCTTTTCGCTGTTTAACAATGTTAGACATGTCAAACTATAATTTTAAATTTCGAAAACTAAAAATTAAATTTTAAAATATTGAAAGCAGTGTTAGTAGTAAGAACAATGGCAATTAGTCTGTTTAGTGTCCAATACGCTTAGTAAACTCTCACCGTATCATTGTTACTCCGCATGTGCAAATCTGGATTCCAGCCAAAAATAAAATCATAATATTTACCAGCTGTCTTATGATATATTTTTGCGTCTGTTTATTGTTATACTTCAACAAAGAAAAAGTTAATCTGGTTATATTATATAAAGATAAGCGGGAAGCAATCAGACAATTATGAGGTCGCGGTCAATTTCAAGAAGAAAAGGTGTATCTCGTATCATTACATAACTGGAACATTCTAATGTGGGTCAGCATTTTACATCAGCAGACACCAGTGACATTATAAATGTTTTAAATTTTCAGGTCTTCATCATTTGTAGTTCGACTAGTGCATGAATAATTAGCATTTTAAAAGTCTGTGAAAAAGAAGAACTGTTTTAATATTTGAAGATTGACAACTGTGTGACGTTACGAACCGACGAAAAACTGGAATAAATTTACTATTGAAATTTTAACATCAATTATTAAGCTGGAATCAGATTAATAAATGTGGTCGCGATAGAAAGACATGGGGGACTGGATTTCCTGTTTGCCACAAAACTGTTTGCCCCCTCGTGGATGGAATAAAACGAACGAGCACACCAATCACAGCTTTTCAGTGGTTTCTATTTTTGGTCCCTGAACAAGAAGGGAATTATAAAAAGTTCACAATATGTTAGCGATGAGATTTATCATTCCTGGTATATTCAGTTATCAGATGGAAAGTACACTTGTGAAAGCTGGCCAAGGTGGGTGAACACGGAACCCAGAAAAGCAATTTTTCTCCAATTTTGAGGTTAAAGATAACAAAATGGAGATTTTAATTATAAGTTTTGTTTGTTTGTATGTTATTCCTATGCAGATATTTGGCATGCCGAACGCAGGATGTTGTATATTTGTTGTATGTTGTATAAATGTCGTTCTCATCGAGCGCGCTGATTGAAAGTGGCGTTTGATTTATTATTTCTTTGCTGGTGTTGACAGATGGCTTACTGGGACAGATGAGGGACATGTTGCCCAAGCCGTTCCATGAGCGCACCACGACCGAGAAAGAAATGCTGTACGAACGAATTGCCGACCAACTAGCGACCATAGCAGACCACTACAACATGGGCTCGCCGCACAGCAGGAAAAACAGGTAACGCCTGCAAATGTTAGACAGCTGAAATTTCATGTTAAAAGGAAAGAAGAGCGATGTGAATTTTTTGTTTTGGTGTGAAGAAAATATTTTATCTGTGTTTTCCATTTTCACATTATCGATGACAGATTCACTTGCCGATAGACATATGACTACTTTTGGATATTTATTGAATCGGGAACATTGTACTAGATAGAACGTTACCAATTTTTTCCATTAAAAAACATATAGCTATTAACCTTTTTGTAATCGTTGCAGCCCGACAGAGGCGTTCAGTGCCGTAGATTTGCTGCAGGAGTCTAGCGGATCGTCGGAGCTTGAGGGTGCCGCGGCACGCAGGCCGCAGGTGATGAGGGCCGAGAGCCGGAAAAGCAAAAGCAGCGAGGACGGTGAGCCAACCCCTCCCCCCCCCCACCCCGACCCTCAGTTTACCTAACGACTTCCCCAACTTGCCTATCTCCCATGATGTAGCCGTGTAATTTCCAGTGGCCTACTGGGCGAATTAATTTGAGTGAAGTCCTTTAAGGTAATTGGTAATAATGTCAGAATGTTTTGATTAAAATTGCTTTGTCTGTATTTAATAAGTTGCTTCGATCTGCATATCTCTCACGGGCTGGGGCTTTGATTGCAGAGGAGAGAATTATACCAGAGGTGACGGAAACGGAACGCCAGCTTGCCGCTGTCCTACGAGCGAAAGGCGACGCCGCCAGTCACTCGGTACGGAGCGTTCACCCAAAATGTTTAAAATTCACCTGGGAAATTTAATGATTAATTTCTGTTGATACATTGATTTTTTATTAATTTTTGGTTTATTTGTTTAATTTTTTGTTATTGTTGCCTAGCCACGGTTTTTTTAGCATATTTTATGTGCTTGCGTTGCCTGTCCACAGCTTACGGACGTGACCCCGCTGGTGAGGGACCTGGTCCACAGTGTGAGCTACAGCGATTTCCAGCAGATACTGGGCGCCAAGCTTGGGCCCAATCCAGGCTGGCACCAGGTCGCCATGATGTTCCGCCTCACACAGACAGCCGTTCAACTGGCAGGTGTGTGCCTTTTTTTGCTTTTTATTGACATTTATCGACAGTAAAACCTTCTTGAAGGAACATATTTAATGGAGATATTTAAGGTGACATTCTGTTATGAGCTATGAGAAGGAAAAAATATGATATAACCGGAGACTGTGGGAACGCCGTATTGTCATTTTTGGGGGAAGATATTCGGTAATCAAGATTTCACTGATTAAGACCAGTCGTAGAAAAAGTGAAAATTTGCAATGTACGTTATTAAAAACATAACGAGAAAAAAAGTATCATGGCGCTTTATGGCATCATTAAGAGTCACCAAAGTCTGTTCATATGTGGTAGTAAGGGAGGAAAATTGTGTTTATATTACGTCACAATCACATGTTATGACCATGGTTATATTATGAAACTTTACACTTGTCCACAAAGTCTGTTTATATGTGGTAGTCAGGGAGGAAAATTGCGTTTATATTACGTCACAATCACATGTTATGACCATGGTTATATTGTGAAACTTCTACACTTGTCGTGACAAGTAAAATGGAGTACTGTTACGTCATACTCGCAGGTGTTATGCAAAATAACCAAACCGCTGTTATTTATTTGAAATTTCTCTTGATTTGTCATCCGAAATCAGCAAAGTTTGATTGGTGGTATATCAGCAACTGGCCTAAAACCACATAACCGATTGAATGCATCACTTTAACTGCCCTTAACATCAATAAGTAAATAGATATATGAATCATGGCATACATGACGAGTGTTTATGTGTGTGGCACACAGGTATGGGTACCACGGTTGCTGCTCGTATGAAAGAAAATACGCTGAAGTATTTTGAAGATAAGATGGCTGGGTGGATCGTCAAGCAAGGAGGTTGGGTAAGGCTTCAAAATCATTCACTTACAGTATACGATTTCCGAAAAATTCAGAATACATCTGAGGATGAAGGAAATAATTCGATTTAAGTTCAGACACGAATATATAAATATATATAAAAAGAAAATGTTTTACTGAGAGACATAAGGAAATAAAGTGAATTACACGCAATTGGAAAAGAATAACTTAATCCAGTATTTCAGTCACGTGCAAATAGTTATTGCTGTAATCTGTGAAACTTTTCATTTGCACTTGTAATTTGATTATGAAAGGTGTCTATCCGTGAATGTTTTATAGGAATCAATGGTCGAGGATACCAACTCCGAACTAGACTAAAAGTTCACGCGACGTGTGAGATGAGTGCGTCGCCGGAGAATGTGAGCACTTGGCCTGCTACAATACGACACGAGGCATAACGAGAAACTGTGTGCACGCCTCGTGCAGTCACGGAAGAAATCTCATTTAGACGAGATGGAAGAGGTTGACTGTTACATCCTCGCTTAAATTACAGTGGGTTCATAAATAGAAGAGTTTTAGAGGTGAAGTAATAGAAGAAGAAAAATCGAGTTGTGTTGATTTTTAAACTGCACAGAGTATGGTTAAATACTCGAAGGAACGAAAAGAGTTCAAAGAAATAAATTGTACAAAAAAGGAAGGCAAAAAGAAACAACCAAGTGGCAGGACGCAGTTCGCAATTGAAAAACGAAGGGAAAAAAAATGGTAGAGAAAGTTAAACAACAGTATGAGAAACTGTAAAAGAAAATATATAGAATGCTGATGCATGATTTGAAGGTAAACAAAAAACGGTTCATTTAAAACTGTTGCAAATAAATGAAATGACATAGGTATATTTAAGTATAAATTGTATGTAATTCGACCAGCATATAGATGTTGCAGCTTAAACGAAGTGCCTATACATGTGTGTTCCACGTGTGCATGCACGTGTGTTCTACGTGTGTATACACGTGCTTATTCCACCTGTGTATCACCATGTCAGTTCTGTTGTCACGTGATCGACAACCATGCACCGCGCCTTCACTTATTGTGTTCTCACTACCCAGGGCAGCTTATGCAAAAAAATATCAGCGTAATCAGTGTGACGTCACAGACGTGTTTGTTTACTGAGTGATGTAACTATATACACTCGTTGATTGTGCGTGAAATTTCTCCAGTAACACCCTGAAAGTTGTAATGAGTTCTGGGGACGGAAAAAGAAATTTCATGACCAAATTTTTTTTTTCGAAGTGTTATATCTTGATCTCTCGGCGCAATAAAGGAATTGTTATTACTCAATTCGTTTGTTTGTGAATTGAAAACTGTTTTGTTGATACAATGAATTCATTGAATTAACACTGATGTGTGCGACATGAGGTTCAGTTGCACAACGGACTCTTAAAAGCTTTATATTAAAGTAGTGTGGTGATTTGTTCTTTGTTGGAAAAGGCCGAAAAGACAAACAGCATTGAGAAAATAGGGAAAAAAAATTAATTGCATAACAACAGACAGGTGCAGTTTGTATTAGCTTTGGATCCGCCCATAAATAAAGCAATATTTAAGGCCTCGTGCCTTCACATAGATAGGCAGCCGACGCTCCGCAGTCCAGTCTAACTCCCAAGAACCTCCCCCCCCCCCCCCCCCCCTGATAGTGATCGAAATTATGAGATGTGGCATCTGGACAAATCACACTAGAAGACTGAGTATGGAAACTTTTTTGCCTCAGGTTCTTGTGCTGCTTAATTTATTCAGCTTTATTGTATCGACTTGAAGTGCGATTGCTCGAGTCCCGTATATCCATGGTCAATCTGTTTTACAAAGACAAAGCTTGAGATAGGGAACAAAAAAAAGTTTCTTTAGAACGTACCTGAGAAAAATCACTGCTTCAACGCGTCTTGTTAGATATTTTTCATGTTTTTAATGCACACCCCGATGCTGAAATCAGTGTTTTGTAGTTTGTGAGAAAAAAAAAAAACAAGAACAAAACTACATTTGAAATGGATGATATTGAAGTTTGTGCCAAAGTTGCGTTCCAAAATATTTATATGTGCTTTATGGATTTCATGTTGTTATTCTGGGTTGTTGTATTGGCGAGTCTATTTATAGCACAGCTGGCAGTGGTGTGCGCAGCCTAACGGGCTTGGGCTCATTGTTTGGGAGCTTCACTTATTTCAGATATAATGACCCGAGGATTAAAAGGTGTTTCTCGGGATTGCGTATACCGCTGGGTATTATTGACTATTTATAGGAGTATTTATAAACACTAGAAATCCAGAAAATGAGGCCTCAGTGGGACGGACTGACGGCTTGTCTTATTTCAACCATTGCATATACAAAGAAGAAGAAGGAAGGATTTTGTTACATATTTTTTGTGAAACTAAAAAACCCTCCGGTCTGTCAGAATCGTGCATATATCATACGACACTGAAGGACCAATGTAATTGAACTGTTTTAATTCACTTTTCATTTTGGACATTTCTGTTATATCTATAAATTATGTAAACATTGTTTTGATGAAAAAAGTGCTGAGTGTGTTTTTTTTTCTGCGATGTTTTTTTTTTTCACTGATCTAAACGTCTCTCGTTCAGAGATTTTTGCGATTCCTAACGATGTATGACATCTGGAAAAAGAATGTGTTCACAGCTGCCTTCCTAAAAACTATCAGTTTCGTGCTGTATTTAGTGTTATGGCAGTATAATTTTAAATAACGTATTTGGGGATGAGCTGTCAGAGGACATTGCCATTACTCCCAACCCAACATAAAGTTTTTCCCGCACGGCACTTAAAGGGAAAATTGAGCGCAAGACAACAGTTTATCTCCCATCAAGTGAAGAAATCTTACAGAGGTCAAAATATTTTAATTATCTTCGAGACTAATAAATATTAACAATAGATATGTTCAGTGAAAACTGAAAAATTTGTATTTTTAGCTTTCAAAGACTACCACATATACAGTTCTCCAACCTCAAATGAAATATCTAGGTTCAGTTTACTTGTCAGGCGAGGTGCCTGATATATACAAGTTCCGATACTTTCCCCCAAGTTTGAAATTTGTTTACGGATTTGTTTTATTAACGTGATCATATTATCTGATTTGATTAGATTTCAGTGAGGGGAGTCAGTTTTTTTTTTATTTTCTGGTTCAACTAATTTTGTGATATATTTAAATGTAGATTGTAGCTTTTACGTTCAAAGTGACGTCACACGTCCCAAAATAATCTTCGTTTTTATTGCCCTTGTTGGGATAATAACGGCACTGTTGCCAAGAGCGTTTTATTGTTTAAGATTTGCAAGTATTGAACAATATAGTTGTAATATAGAAATGTAAGCCAGATTTGAATTTTCAGTGAAAGAGTGTGATCGGTTGGAGTTGAGGACAAATTTTTTTAGTGTGAAATGAATCGTGTATTATTTAAAAATGGCCAACCACAGAGTGGGCATCTGAAGGGAAGAATTGTGGCGCTCGTAGATAAATTAAAAATGGGCGAAACGATGCATTGAATAGGAAAGTAAAACTCAATCTTTTTGATAGATTTTTGTTACGTGCTTGGTCTTGTAAAAGCGAACCATTAGAAGAAATGGTGATTATCGAAAATCTAGGTAAACCTGTCAGAGAATTTTGTTACATGTTGTACATCACACAGAGATACATTTTTTTGTCATATTTCCCACCTTCAAATTTTAAAGAACAGCTGTGTGGATGTAATCCGGCCATCATAAAACTGTGCCAAAGTCACTTAATCTCTTCTTCTTCGCTTTGCTGACTGGCTGAATATGCAACCATATACGTGCTCGTTATAACACAGCGCTAGATGCAGTTTATATTACACTGGTGCGTTATGTAACCTTTTTATTTTCCAATTTTTGTTTAATGTATTATATAATATAAAGGGTCACATTGTCCTGTCCAGTCGTCCAGTGTCTACGTGAAAAACGCAATATGGGAGTCATTTTGTACACTATTTCCCGTTGTAAGAAGCACATTTGTGATCTCAAGCTTTGCTTCTTCGTGGCAGCAGAAATTGTTAAAAAAAAGTAGCTGGTGACGTGTTGAGCTTTCTGATATCAGTGTTTAGTATTTGCTCAAAGTGTACGGCTACCAACGTTTTGGCTTTTAACATTTTGTAGCAATGTTGCTTGATTGTCGAACCGGTATACGAGCTTTATAAACGGAGTGGGAATTTGAGAAATATAGACGAATTTAGTCGGAAGAATGCAAGAAAACATATTTAAATGAGAAAGGTGCTA
The DNA here is from genome assembly GCA_949752745.1 of Protula sp. h YS-2021. NCBI lineage: Eukaryota > Metazoa > Annelida > Polychaeta > Sabellida > Serpulidae > Protula > Protula sp. h YS-2021. Next base: position 44,076,560 of record OX457030.1, on the reverse strand, counting down.
GAAGGTCTCGCGTTAGCTCCCGAATTTTATTATAAACAAAATTGTTGACCAAATACAGTTAATTTTCTTGGCGACCACAAGTTGTTTTTTGTGATTGATTCGTGGTGAGAGTACGAGCCATGATGCGCCATGTTGAAGATGAAAGAAATAAAAAACGTATACAAGTGTTAATATATAGCGTTTGTGAGGTTTATAGTGCATTAAGTTTAGGAGAAGTTCTATTTTTGTTGTCATCTTTTTGCAAGTTTAAATGATGTCCATCTTTGTTGAATAGCCCTTTGCATATTCTCTACAAGTTGTAATCAAGTCGCTTGTTTGTTATACTCTGCGCGAGTTTCTTCATTCAGCCTTTTCCATAATTATTCCGAGAATATATATTCTTGCTTAATATGCAAGTGTGCCCCACTTTAAGACATTTTTCCATATCTTTGGTTAAAAAAAAAACGCTCTTAATTTGAAAATTTTGAGATAAGAGATAGAAGGGGGCGGGGTGGTGGCTGTGAATTGTTCTAGTTACCTAAATATGGTCATTTTGCAATTCTGGGAGGGATCCAGTAAAAGCTCGTGTATAGAGTGCGTGATAACTTGTTTGTTCGTTGCTTCATATTTGTTGTTTGACCGTTATCTGATTGTACATAATCTGCTGTTACATGTTATGTTTTTGCTGAGGAGAGTCGCACATTTTCGTCTCCCTAAACCGGTGGTGGTATTTTGTCCGTTCAATTAAGTCGCTCCCCAATTCTATAAATACACCAGGTTTTGAAAGATTTACTGAAGTACGACATGTTTTACCAGATTAATACACCATTGCTTGCTTACTTCTAACCTTTTGATTTAAAAAAATATTGTTTTCTTCTAGTCCATTGCATGAATATTGTGAATTCGAATCAGTCAGATTTTGTCAGAATGTCTGCATTTAGAGGTAGTTGGTACGTCCGTCTGTCTAGTAAAGTAACCCATGTGTTTTACAATCAAAAAAACTATATCAACAGCTATTTTACAAATTGTATACAAGCTATACAAGGAGTCAGTTGCGATTTAAGCACAGAATAAAAACAAAAACATCATAATTGCTTCGTGTTATTTCTGTATCAACAAAAAATGATGTATTGATATAAAAGTCACGATATTTTTCACTTCGCAAGTAACATCATGTGATCAAGTAACTGCAGCACATCATGTGATCAAGTAACTGCAGCACATCATGCGATCAAGTACAAAGCACAACCAAAAACAAGGCACAGTAACGAAAGCACAAAAATATTCACAAACGGACATCTATATAGTAAAAAGCTCCTATTCCTGGATTTAATATTTCAGACATGGATATGGGGTCGATAAAAAAACCTGGAAAACTGTAGGAAGGAATAATGTGGTAGGGGGTTTGGAGGCATGCAACACCAGGAAATTTTGTAATGTGCAGGCCTGATATAGTCATTTGTGAAACTTTCAAAACATAGTTATTGTTTTGGCAAAGGCAGGAGCGATTTCCTAAAAATCTTGTGTTTGAATCTCCGGATTTGCTTTGACGATCCTTTTGACCTCAAAATTTCCGACCTAAGGAAATTTTAGCGAAAAAAATCATGTCTGTAATGTACAAAGCTTTGATTATCTTTTTTAAACTCAAAATTTCCGACATAAGGAAATTTTAGCGAAAAAAATCATGTCTGTAATGTACAAAAACTGCAACTTATACCAAACGCGCATTTTGTAGGAAGAACTTTATCTAGTAGTGCTTAAGGGGGATGTTCCAGAAATCTTGGAAGATTCTTTTGTGTTCAAAGATTTGCTTACGTTCCACTAGGGAAATGGACCTAAACATGGCCACGATGGATGACAGGTCCTTCAGTAACCTCAGAATAGTTTGGCGAGAAGAGCTGGCAAAAACTATAAACCACTGTCTATCAATAATAAGGGGTAATCCCAAAGTATAACTGCCATTCAAGTGATCATTTCTCTAAACTAAACATACGCACCGCTCACTCTATAAAAAGTTTCTACATATATACAAGTTCAAAACATATTTTGGTCCAGGTTAAAGAATACGGACAACGCTCTCAGGTGCCATTCTATGTTGACAACCCAACGGTTCTACTGGACGCGCCCACAGAAACCCATCTATTATGCCATACCTCTGACAAAATAATTATGGCTTTATCCTTCTAAAAAGAAAAGGTGTCTCAAAGTCACCAACATATTATCAGTGCATGAAGTCACCCACATGAAAAAGGCATTAAATATCATCAAAATCCCTTCACAAACATCAATATCGTGTGGATATCGACCAGAAACTTTTTTCACCCTTTTGCAGAACTAGTTTGAGATTCAGCTCTGACTATTCGCTAGTGAGGTTAGTGAAAAGGGGAAAAAAAGAACCAAACAGCAAGCAACAGAATTTGCATCGAGCTGGAAATGAACATGGCAGGAACAATTAAAACGCTTGGTTTCTGCGCAAATGGTGGTCGCTAAACTGGATTTTAAACTCTTGTGTTGAGAAATCAAAATAATCGCATTGGACGTTTGATCCAGTTGACTTTTGTCTTTCATCCTTAAATTTTTCAAGAAATTAGGCTTTTTCGAACAGAGAAAAAAAAAAGTCTACCACCTGTATAATTTATCTTAACCAGAAAAATGTCTAATATTTGTTCGAACTACTAAGATAAGTGCTGAAGTATCTTTCGAGTTATTATGGTTGCAAGATTAGCGTAACAGCCGGACGGACAAATACGAATGTAATGACAATACTCCATGAGAGAACTGACAACCGAGGGACAAGAAACTGGTGCAGTACTGCTCGACTTGACAACGTTAGCCTGACACAAATAAACGTCGCTGCATGCCACACTCACAAGTAATCCAGTATTCTAACAAGCACTAGTCCCCAATAAACAAAACCTAAGTATCCCCTCATAAATGCAGGGATAATTCTGGAAATCGAATGGGGTGCACCAATAGCCCAGGGCTATTTCCGCCCTGGAAATACGTTCGTTACGACCGAACTGCCATACGGTGTGGGGAATAGTGATTCCTAGAAGTATTGGCTAAGTATTTTTCAATTACAAAAATGACGTATTAGGTGTCCCACATGAAGGTTTAACTAGACTGTTTTCGCTACCGAGTATCGAAAATTGCACTTCGGGGTAACAAAAAAATACCATTCTAAACTCTTAACCTCTTACATATCGACTTTTATGCCCAAAGGGTTGAAAATAAGCTCAAAAATCGCTCGTTTTAGAATAATGGTCCATTCCAGTTTTTGACTTTGACCATGGCCGAGGAGTTCAAGGTCACCAAGGATCCCTTACAAATTTTCTTTTAGGCCTAAAGGGCCGAAAAGAAGCTCAAAATCACTCTATTTCTAACCGTTTTCGAGATAATGGTCACCTTGCGGTTTTTTTTATTTTGAGCATGTCTGAGGAAGTCAAGGTCACTGAGATACCTCTTGCATATCGTCTTTTATTAAGCTCAAAATCGCTCTATCTCTAATCGTTTTCGAGATAATGGTCAACTTGCGGTTTTTGACTTTGACCATGTCCGGGGAGATCAAGGTCACTGCTGCATCCCTTACATATCGTCTTTAGGCCCAAAGAGTCGAAAATAAGCTAAAAAATCGCTCTATTTTTAACCGTTTTCGAGATAATGGGCAACTTGCGGTTTTGACTTTGACCATGTCTGAGGAGGTCAATGTCACCGAGGTACCTCTTACCTGTGGTCTTTTAGGTACAAAGGGTCGAAAATGAGCTCTATCTCTAACCGTTTTCGAGAGAGTGGCCCACTTTCGGTTTTTGACATTGACCATGGCCGAGGATGTCAATCGTTCTGTAAGGTCATGGTTAAAAAAATGCTGCTTTCACGGCGTCTAATCACCCTCTATCAGTGAGCCAAATTTCATCCCTCTTTAACAGTTGGGAAAAAACCAAACGCTGCAGACAACTTTAACTTGCACACGCATGCTGTGATGGCTTTCATTGAGAGTTGGGCGATCAATACACCGAGGCTGATATCATGCTAGTTAACACTTGACAAGCCTTTGGCTTGCAAGAGCTATATGAATTTGTGCGAGCAAAATTCGTCCTTTTTTTTTTTCTTCTTGACACTTTTTCCGATTTTTTGTGTCTTCTTCTCCTCTGACACTATGGGCCCTACGACCATGAAACTTGGGACTTATGAAGAGCTTGATCTGAACATGTGCATGTCACTTTTTATTTTCGTCTTTGATTTCGTTTTCTTTGTTAAAACGCCATGTGAAAAGAGTGCATTTTTGGCAAGTAAATGCGTAGCATTTAACCCACATCACACACAGTTGCACAGTGAGCTATGTGCGAGCTCTCACTGCGTAAATAGCTAACACGGCGTATGCTAGATCAGTCAATAAAACCTTAAGTCAACAGAAACCAAACACTACTCGGCTTATAAGACATATTCAAGCCGTGTTTTTTGCAATATATTATTCAAGAAATAACCCATTGAAGGAAGTATTTTTGCGTTTTAATTTTTGTCAAGTGTTTAACATTTCGCTAGCGAAGTGAGGTTCTAGTTAACACTTGACAAGCCTTAGGCTTGCAAGGGTTATATGAATTTGTGCGAGTAAAATTCGTCCTTTTTTTCTTCTTCTTGACAGTTTTTCCGATTTTTTGTGTCTTCTTCTTCTCTGACACTATGGGTCCTACGACCATGAAACTTGGGACTTATGAAGAGCTTGATCTGAACATGTGCATGTCAGTTTTTATTTTCGTCTTTGATTTCGTTTTCTTTGTTAAAACGCCATTTGAAAAGAGTGTATTTTTTGCAAATAAATGCGTAGCATTGAACGACAGCACAGAATACACATTTGCTCAGTGAGCTTTGTTCGAGCTCTCATTGCGTAAATAGATAACTAGAAGCTCATTCCGCTAGCGAAATGTTAAACACTTGACAAAATTAAAACGCAAAAATACTTCCTTCAATGGGTTATTTCTTGAATTATATATTGCAAACAACAAAGCTTGAATACGTCTTACAAGCCGAGTAGTGTTTGGTTGTTGTTGACTTAAAGTTTTATTGACTGATCAGGCATACGCCTTGTTATCTATTTACGCAGTGAGAGCTCACACAAAGCTCACTGAGCAAATGTGTATTCTGTGCTGTCGTTAAATGCTACGCATTAGTGTCAGAGAAGAAGACACAAAAAATCGGAAAAACTGTCAAGAAGAAGAAAAAAAGGACGAATTTTACTCGCACAAATTCATATAACCCTTGCAGGCCAAAGGCTTGTCAAGTGTTAAAAAAAGGACGAATTTTGCTTGCACAAATTCATATAACCCTTGCAAGCCAAAGGCTTGTCAAGTGTTAATTATAATATTCTACAAAATCGGACCACTGTTAAGAAAAAAACTTCATAGGTTGATAACTTAATACCAGCTAAATATACTAGAACCTCACCGCGCTAGCGAAATGTTAAACACTTGCCAAAAATTAAAACGCAAAAATACTTCCTTTAATGGGTTATTTCTTTAATAGTATATTCCAAACAACACAGCTTGAATACGTCTTATAAGCCGAGTAGTGTTTGGTTCTTGTTGACTTAAGCTTTTATTAACTGATCAGGCATACGCTCTGTTATCTATTTACGCAGTTACAGCTCGCACAAAGCTCACTGAGCAACTGTGCGTGATGTGGGTTAAATGCTACGCATTTACTTGCAAAACTACACTCTTTTCACATGGCGTTTTAACAAAGAAAACGAAATCGAAGACGAAAATAAAAAGTGACATGCACATGTTCACATCAAGCTCTTCATAAGTCCCAAGTTTCATGGTCGTAGGGCCCATAGTGCCAGAGAAGAAGACACAAAAAATTGGAAAAAAAGGACGAATTTTGCTCGCACAAATTCATATAACCCTTGCAAGCCAAAGGCTTGTCAAGTGTTAACAAGGCGTATGCCTGATCAGTCAATAAAACTTTAAGTCAACAACAACCAAACACTACTCGGCTTGTAAGACGTATTCACGCTGTGTTGTTTGCAATATATTATTCAAGAAATAACCCACTGAAGGAAGTATTTTTGCGCTTTAATTTTTGTCAAGTGTTTGACATTTCACTAGCGGAATGTGCTTCTAGTTTAAACTACTGCTCTCAGCTTCTTGCCGCCTGTTTCGCAAATTTCTTTTTCGTTTTTTAATCGAAAAATTAAGCGAACGTGAAAAAAAAAGATAGGAGGATCAACTAGACAGAACTAGATTGGCCAGTGTTTTTGTTAAAACAAAAACGGATATGTCTCCCCCGCCCCCAATCAGTCACGTGGAAAAAAATCGCCAAAAGTACATTTTTACAGAAATGAAGAAAAACTTCGCAATAATCATTTCCACTGTATATGGGTTCTTCTTGCCATGTTTGAGCCTAATCCAACAAACTGTTCCGGAGACATCGCAACAATTGTGGCCAAAAAAGTAAAAAATCAAACATTGAAAAATTCGCCAAAAATACATTTTCAACGGAAATGAAGAAAAACTTCGCAGTAAACATTTACACGTTTTGTGAGTTCTTCCTGCAAAGTTTCAGCCTAATCCAACAAACCGTTTCGGAGATATCGCAACAATATGGCCAAAAAAGTTAAAATTCAAAAAATAAAAAAATCGCCAAAATACATTTTCAACGGAAATGAAAAGAAACTTCACAGTAAACATTTGCACTATATGTGGGTTATTCGTGCCATGTTTCAGCCTAATCCAACAAACTGCTTCGGAGATATTGCAATAATATGGTCAAAAAAGTTAAAAATCAAAAATTGAAAAATTCGCCAAAAATACATTTTTAATGGAAATGAAAGAAAAACTTCGCAGTAAACATTTACACGTTTTGTGAGTTCTTCTTGCCAAGTTTCAACCTAATCCAACAAACCGTTTCGGAGATATCGCAACAATATGGCAAAAAAAAGTTCAAAATCAAAAATTTAAAAATTCGCCAAAAATACATTTTCAGCGGAAATGAAGTAAAACTTCACAGTCAACATTTGCACTATATGTGTGTTGTTCTTGCAACGTTTCAGCCTAATCCAACAAACTGTTTTGGAGATATAGCCTGCCAAAGTGAAAAAAAAAAATGCACGAAACCCCCCCCCCCCCCCACCGTTCAAAAATTTGCCAAAAATAGAATTTTTGGGGAAACGAAAAAAAAAATACCACGGGAATCATCTAGACATGTGCCCCAATATGTATGTGCGTTTTGAGAAAAATCGACTCATTAATTTCATAAGAACTCACTGCGGACAGACGGACGGCAAGACGGACGGACGGCAGGACACACCAAATGCTATATAAGTCTCCCTTAGGGGGGAGACATATAATAAAGTTGATCATATCCAAATTTCATCTTTCTAGCCCTAACGGCCTCTGACTAGCCACGGACAAACTTAACAAAAAAAAAAAAAAAAAACGGAAAAAACTTGCCATAACTGCGGCTAAAATTTTCGTACAAATTCAATACACTACGTGATTTTGCCAAATCACAAAGTGTAATAAAAACTCGGTGTGGGAAATCCCATATAAATTTCCGCAGTGACCTTGAACAACCACTCAGTAACCAAAACCTAATCAGTTCTAGAATATTATATATATAAGCGACACGCAAGATTTGATTAAAATCACAATAAAAGTGACATTATACTATAAATACAACTTAATTGCGTATGTGTAGGGATTAGTAATACGCCACCCGCTCAGCAGACATTCCCTTGTCAGCAGACACTCCCTTGTCATTACCTACTCCGGAGTAGGTAGCGCTATTCAAATGCTTACTGACATTCGTTTGACTCTTGGTACATGCGAGAATGCTACAGAGGTTTTTAACCACGCCAATTTTCTTTTGGACTTTCTGGCTAGAAATCGTGCGAGTAAAACAAAACAAACATCAATGAAGGACTATTTCGGTGTTCAACAGTGAATTGAAAAACATTGCCTTAGATAATTAGCCGACAATCTGTGTGTACACATTGAACATTTATATTTATGAATGCCTATGGCATATAAATGATTTTGTGCATATGTATTATTTCACTGGCCAGAGTAGATAAAAAATGCAACAGTGAAACTGACTATGTCCCCCGCCGGCGTACAATCCCAGTATTTGATTTTCTTAGGTTGGACTACAACCCTTAAGCATTTCGGATCATATTCGTGAATTTTAAAATTACCCCTGTACTACCCCAGTACCCCAGTACTACACATATATACAATATCTTAACAATCGGTCGAAAAATGTAGGCTTGTGTGTTAACAAAAAGGTGTCGACAGACGGACAGACGGACCCGCCGGGGGACTAATAAAGCTTCCACAGTACATATTTGGTTTTTTGTAAGGCCGAAAATGGTTAATTCGAACTTTTTGGCTTTGTCCCGACAAGTATGAATTAACGAGGTTCTACTGTATATAAAAGCTACACATAAGGTTTGACTGAAATCCGATTGGTAGACGCACAGAATGACGGACGGACGGACCAGTCAAACATAATGCTCTTCCTGCCCTTAGTCAGGTCGGGCTACAAAAGCGCCATTTTTCAGTTGTGGTGTGCCATAACTTTTACCCAGTACATTAAAAGATAGCGGTAGAATCATTTACTGGTGACACACGCACCATTTTAGGCTGCAAAACAGGTCATTATGAAAGAACGAGCCCACACAACCAAATAATAAACGAATGCATGTTAGAAATTACAAGTTTTTTTTTTTTTACGGCGCACGTTGAAATGTCTTGTGCGCCATCTAGAAAAGCGTACCAAGAAACCGATTCGCCATGACACACGCCAGAGTTATCTTTGCAATCCCTACCGATAGGTAGAACTTGAGACGCACAGACTGACGGACCAGTCAAAACATAATAACCCCCCCCCCCGCCAGACTTTAGTCAGGTCGGGGTACAAAAGCGAACAAAGTGTACAAAGATATCGATCCGCTATGGTGCACGCCAGAATTATCCCTGGAAATGTAACTCTCCCCAACATCATCTAGGCAGATTATAGTTATTGCAATGCACTGCAACAGTCAAAAATTTAACTTTTCATAGCTGCATTTACATGGCCGTATGAGAGATCCTATTGTTTGTTTTTCCTGTACAGGCAAACCGCCCCCACAATAACGACAGCAAGGACGGCCACGGCCACGGCAACATTGTTATAGTAACTCTGTCGCTCCCTCGCCTGCTCGCTTTCCTCCGCTAGCTCTTTGCTCAACTGACGCAGCAGCAGCACGTCACGTGATATGTCCACATCCAGCGTGCCCTCCACCAGAGCGTGGTTCGCATCGTTACACTGTCCTTCGCATCCGGAAGCGCAGGCCATATCCGTCTCGGAGTCGAAGCTTGGCCTTGAGCCAAGGCCTGCATCTCGCTCCTCGAAAACTGAAGAGTTATTGTTGTCCTCGCTCGCCACAGTGCCACTGACTTGCAAGACGTGGTCTGGATACGGGACGAAGTTAAAACTCCCTCTCCGCATACTGCTACTGGAGGCATGGCGTGATCCTGGTAGCGACTCTAAGTTTGTTCTGCTCTGCCCCGAGTACTGCTCGAAGGGGACACTGTCCAAGCTGTCGGCAGGACTCGCCTCACTCACCGCAGTTAGATTACACAAACTGTCCAGGCTTTGATCTCGCATCCTCATGTCGCCCACCAGCGTCGTATCCGTTGTGTCAGAGTGGTAGGATTCAGTCATGGCGGCGTTGGTGGTGGTTGGGACGCTCGACGATATGATCGCATCCCCCAAGCCCTGCATCGCTGGCTGCTCACTCAACGAATCTGGATACCCTTGGCCAATGCCCTGTTCGACATCATAGACGCTGAGTGTCGGCGACCATTCGTTGTCCAGGTCTTTAATGGAATTCTGTCGATAAACAAACATGGACGCCCAGGATTAGATACTTTTGCAATCATCGATAACACACTCTTTATTTGAATATTTAACAAGAAACATAAGGATTTGCTCTAAATAACATTGGAAAACGCAGTAACTGATTTATCAAAGCTGATTGCTCAAAAGATTTATGACAATGGAGTCACTCGCAGGTAAGAAAATCTTTCTACATGCCATATTTATCCCCGTGAGGAAAGGTTCGGGATTATATCTACAGCGTTTTTATAACATACTCCCGCAATGGGATATGCAAAGCCCATCCACAATGGTATGCATTATCTATATTGTAAGAGCAATTAGCCCTAACATTAGTTATGAAGAGTAACCATTTATTTACATGGGCCTGCAAACAGAATTGCACATGACCCCTACATTTTACAGATGAAAGAGTGACAATCACACTTCATAATAATTACCCATCCGCCTTTCTCTATAATGAAATCAGCTGCCTGATCCTCTATAAGCTTTGCTGTGTAATCTACCACTTTGTTTATTCCACGATCGCCTTTAGACAACAGATTATACGCCAACCGCTTGCCAAACAACAGCAGGAGCGCCACCTGGTCGGAAAATAGAAAACATCATTCGCTAAACGAAAATGATAATGTTGGAAAGTTGCCACCGAATATTGCCATTATACACAGATACACTTATGGCTTTTCTCTTATGGCATCTTACATACCCAAATTAGCGTGCGCGCAATCCAAAACAACCAACCCTCCAGCCCTACCTCCTCCGCCTCGGCCTGTCCCTATGGACCAGACTATCTGGAAAACGACCAGGTAAAGGACTGTAGACGTAGGGAGATAATAACAGGTTAAATGTGAGCTAATCTAAAAGGACTGACAGTTTGAAACCGCCATTACCTTGGTTACACCTGAAACGCCCTGTGTCAGTTCACCAGCAACATTCCTGAACTCATCGTAGCCCACCACCTCGCGTGGCTGTGACGTCACGTACTGGAATGCCCTGCATGAGAGAAAAGGATACAAGTAATCCTGCTCATTCTAAAAATGTGGAACAAAACAGGCACAAATCTCAGAAATCTCCACCGTAAATTTCGTTGTTGTGCAACAGCCACCCTCTGCGGCGGTTCGGAGTGTTGTGTAAAAGATCTCTGTTTCGCAGACCCACCGCGGATTCCGCGAAAATAGTGCTCACTAAAAGCTGGGAACTTCTTTTCGAAAATCAATCCGCTTTGTGTTTATACACATCAGATAAATCTCCTGAGGTCAGCTGTATTATAACAAGGCCGTAGATTTCTACATTAAGAACTCACCTGTCCAGCTGTTCTCCGTGCCGCGCCTGCACGCGGTCACCGATCTGACTGAGATAGGCCGCGATCTGACTCTCCGGGCTCATACTATGGGCAACGGACTGGAGCGACGACCCAGAGCGGTTTTCTGAAACCACAAGAAGAAGGTGAATACCTTTACAACATAGACCGATGAGATAAAATAACATAGATTCTCTTGAATTCTTCATAAGTGATGTTACCCAAATTAAAAGGGTTAATTAGTTTTCGTTCGCTCTTACAACGTGACGTAGAAACAACATGCCTAGTTCATGCATCTGTTCGTCAAGCTCATGTTTCAGTCCAGTCGTGAGGTCGGGAAGGACTTTGGAATCCACCAATGGCGCAACCACTTGTACATCCAACTGCCAACAAAAACACACGTGCAATCCAATACAGCGCCTCTGGCGAAATTGTATCACTGGTCATGCAGCCATAAAACAAAAAAATGTATAGGTTTACGCAATTATGCTGCTGTGTCTATATTTGCAGAAAAACTATCTCAACCTGTTTCTCACTTTTGGGGGCAAACTTTTGACTGAAAGATCTATTAGTACTTTCTCTACGCATAAAACTTACGGCGGTGACGTCAATGCGCACGCTTTTCGTAGAGCTGTGACTGCGTATACTGTGCATCAACGAGTCAGGTTCGCTGAGTGAGCTGCTCTCCGACCTCTGGCTCAGCTGCCACGTATACTCCGGTCTGCTCGACGAGGTGCCTGACAACCACAACCAACCGAAAGACAATTACGAAAAAAAAAAAAAAAAAAAAAAAAAAACAAAAAAAAAAAAAACAAAAAAAAAAAAAAAAACAACAACGTCCTCACAAAGACATCTCGTACTCGAAAAAAAAAATCACATTCTCTTCTACAAATTATACAGCGAACTTACTTCTATCTGAGTCCACTGTATACGACTTCGTGAGCGGTGACTTCTGCCATTTTCCCGGCGATTTCGACCTATGAGGAAGCGACGGGGTTGGCGACACCGGCGGATACACATGCTTGCTGATGTCTATACTGGTAGGTCTCTTTACAGAAAAAATAACAACAGAATTGCTTTGGAGAACAAATTGAATCATTTGATATTTTCAACCCATCGCACGAGAACATCTGCATTTCTGCAATGGATTTTAAGGTGATTAGCTTTTAGTATAAATCATCGTTTTATAACCACCTTGATACAACTTTATCATTATTAACAATTTTCTTTTAACTGTTGTTCTTATAAGCGGATTCACAGTTCCGTCTAAAACAGGACTCCAGTTTTGAGTGTAAGCGCTCTTTTCATAAGAATGTAATGAATAAATTTTCCCACAATCCAATAAAGTTTTGATGCGCAATGGCATCAAATCATAGTTTAGTGTATTTTTCTTACTTCTTTCTTCCGGTTTTACCCCACTGGAATCCTGCAAATTTCAGCATGCGGTCTCGAAACTGTGAACCGGTTTTTATATATTATATATATATATATATATATATATATATATATATATATATATATATATATATATATATATATATATATATACAGATACGCTACTTTCTATATTTTTCCACTCTTACTTTGTTGGTTGTTATGTTGTTATTATTGTTTTTTTACAACTCTTCCCTTTTCTTTCAATTCAAATATCCTGATTCCTTGCTGAATACACTGGATTATATAATAGTATCATGCAAACTATTTCTCCGGAGAAACAACGAAATACATCTATAATCCACAAACCTAATCACATAGCAATTCAGCTAGTTCTATTTCGATATATTATGCGGCTAGTGTTAGCACGATTAAAGCGCAAACCTGCTTTACTTTATTTTTAACAGCTCCAATGCGCAAAAAAGAAAAAAAAAAAAACAAAAAAAAACGCATCTTTGCTCACACGAAGCATTACAACAAAATGTGCGATTAAGCATGAAACCATGCAATGGTGTGGATTTAAAAGCGCAGGACACATAAACATCTTGTCGAATTTTTGCTCCCTTTCTTCATTTCGCTGCTCGAAAAGCTCTCAAGTTGTAAGAAATCAACACCAATTTTTAATTATACTTAAAAGTAAGTTCTAAGGCAGGAAAGGGAGGAAGTCACAGAATATTTTAAAATTTATGACGCAACTAAGCAGATTAATCAATAAAAAATGTTTTTTAGTTAACCGCATTGGGAGTTACATGTAAGATGTGTCGATACTAGAACAAATCACAGAACTGTGGACTTCGAATATGTACACACAGCGCCTATGCATTATTTTTTTCTAATACCCAAGAGTACCGTCTGAATTCCATGTTTCCATAAGATGGCCCATTGTACTATAATACCTGTGCTGCCGAGGGTACAGCTGTCGCCATATGGTGTGTGTCTGCAGCCCAGGGGAGTGCATCCACCTCGTCCTCACTGTCGCCACCCGGAGCAGAATCCCCGGGTTTTTGTAAGGAATTCGATCGATCAAATATCGATCTAGAAATGTGCTTAAAATTACCATTGACATGCGCTGTTAAATCACGTGACAATACTCCGCTTTTAGCATGCACAAAGGAATTAGGTTTACCAGAAGGCTCATGCACATTATTTTGTGACACAGATACAGTATTTGAACCCGGCACCTCTGAGCGCCTAAAGTCATCCCCTTCTTCACCGTCACCGGAAGCACCACCGACCTCGGATTTGATTTGCTGAGCGGGTAATAAGTCTAATGACTGCGTTGGTTCGGGTAACGAATCAGAATCGTCCTCAACGTCCACTTGAATTTTTGCCTCTTCATGCTGTGAGGATAACCCATACACAGCGTCATTTAAGGTGTCCTGCTTCGATGTTTTCCTTGTCTGTCCAGTTGCGTCATCTATCTGGCGCCATCTACTGGGAGATTTCTTCTTTCCAGCCGAAATTACCACATCTCCTTGCGAAAACAAATTCATCTGAAATAAATAAAATTATTTGAAGTTGTATGTCTGTTTTTTTTTTCTTTTCCAGGAAAAGGGAACGTCTAAGTGCCTTGTACAAAGACAACTCTCATAGTCCTAATTTTTACTTTAAAATGAATACAATTCAGTGACCACAGGCTGCATACCTTGCTGTAATCGACTGCATCGTGTTCGTGGAACTTCTCTGAAATTGTCATCTCCGGCAGCTTGGGTAAAGCACTCCATTCTCCAGATTCTCTTTTAGTATGCTTGGATAAACCTTGCAACAGATATAAAATTACTGAGACAAGTGACATAGATACCAATGTATCTCTCAAACATTATAACAACATTAATTGTACCTAACAGAGTATATGCTTAACGAGAAATATTCATTAAATAATCTGCGAATACTCACGTTATACAAACATTCGTAAAATTTCTATGAATTTCGAAAAGCATAACCCCTAATCTTAGAACCTATAGAACATATAGGCATTGACCAAAAAATGTAACCACATACACCGGTTATAAAGTAGAAGACACACCTGATCTGGAGCTCTCCAAGGAGATCTGGCTGTGTAAATGAGACGGCAGGTTGTCTTCGCTGGACGACGTTCCCGACGACGCGTTAAGGCTATGATTGGAAACGGGTACCAGACCCAAAAAGTTCAGCACAACATATCTGGTCTCGAAATCAAACTCTTCCGGCGTCATCCCTCTTTTATAGGACTTTTCCGAGGCAGTTTGAGACTTGTGTGATTTAGAACTCGGGGTGGGCGATTTTTCTAATGTATGTCGACTGTCGCTGCTCGATTCACACCCAGGCCTGTTTCCATCCCCCCTAGAGGGCGGTTGCAAATATAAATCATGTTGATTTGCACACTCTAAGTCTTCCTTTTGACTTACATGTGACTTTTTAGCTTTCCCATTTGTAGGAGGAATATTACATTCTGGGACAGGCTGCCTTGATGTAATAGTCGCCATTTCTTTAATTATTGCACTCATTACATGTCTGAAACACAAAAAAGGATAGAAGATTTTTCAGCATTTCATCTGTAACACGAGGAGTATATTCAAGTAGATTCAAGTTGCGAAATGAAACTAATATCTTTCTGAAAAGAAGTTTATTTTCCCAAATATCACAAAACAACGAATATCTTAGCTGAAACGCTTGCCCAATTTGCATCTGACATGCTAAATTGAGTCGAAATATAACATTTTCTTGTCACCGGCATTCGTTTGATCTTCTGTAACCAATGTTACCTCCTCTCCCTCGTACGGGCACCAACTGATTTTGTCCTAGATTCTTGTGGTAATAAGAGACTCTTGTGGTAGTAAGAGCCATAGTTCCGATAAACAAGTCAAAGCTGATAATCACTCAGCGCACGACACAGGTCTATTAGAAAAAGGTGTATCACATCAAACATTAATTACTCCCATACAAATTATAGTCAGCAAATGTTTTAACCATGGAACAATATTGCAATACTTGGGTTAGCCCACACTGGCCGACTATATACGGGTTACAGGCTACCTGGAGTTAGAATGTGGAAACACTACTTATTGTCAACAACGAAAGTACAATTTGGGAGTTTCTTCTTAGAGTACTTTTCAAGGTAAAGCCTGCTGGCTTGGCCCTCGGTGCCTGAACCGTGCGAGAAATTTCAGTCTGGAGATTTGACATCTTTGCCCATTTTAATTGGAGGACCTGTGTCCTCTACCTTCGGAAGACACAAAGTGTTGAAAGTGTGATACACATAGGAAAACAATCGCTGCTATCTTTGAAAAATCACCTTTAGCGGGTAAACAAAGCGTTTTCGTCTGTCGAAACAGGGTTGTCTGAGAACAGTGTTGCACGCTGTTTAAGGATTTTTTTTAAGTATTTGCTAAGAACCACTAGAAACACATCATAGGCTATACAAGTTTAGCTGACACACAAAAATTATGCAAATATGCTCGATAAACCTGAGGTTAATATAAGATTTTAAAGTTGGTAAACGAGATTTCTGGATTTCATCCAAAATATGACGCGTTCCGCTAGCATATGTGCTCAGGGGTTCAATTCTCAGTCAAAAGAAATCATTTCATTTCAATGCTTTTTCAGGAAAAATACTTACCCGTACGATCTGTGTTAACATTTTAAAATTGTCCGCATCCTCCTCTAATACGAAAACCCACATAAACGTAAGTAAAACGCCGCTTTTAAATTGTTAATATAAATCGTGAAACGCCCATTAAGAGTACAGGGGCCCCTCGTACTCCTCGGGACCAAGGCAAAAAGTACGAATTAACCGAGGGTACCAATTAACCGGGGGTCAAATTTTCGAATGGACAAAAACAGCAATGAACCTTCAAATATTTATTTACACACTTGGAACCATAAATATTGCTAAAAAGAAGAATGGCTACAGTAACTCTAAATTGGTGAAATGAAAAAAGAACGTCTTCCGTTGTTCAGAACAAATTAAGAATATTTACACATAACAGGTATTTACACATAACAGGTAGATCTCGCCAGAGTTCGGCTGCTTTATAACAACGCCTCGTACAAGGATGAAAGAGTAATTGGGATAAATTTATGGGTTTTTAATGATTTCAGGGAAATATCCCTCAAATTAAACAGAACAAATACCACTCACGGAGGTCAAACCATACATTGCTGATACAAAACACAGCAACTTCGTAATACACGGATAATAAAATACACAAAAGAATAAATTGTGTTTCTAAGGTAAACAATACACAAGTTTGGGAAATAAAATGTCGGCCTGAACGTTAACCAATCACCAACAGCATTACAAACGATGTCGCACAACCAAGATGGCGACGGTCTGCACGTGAACCAATCACCAACAGCGATACAAATGATGTCGCAGAACAAAGATCGCGACGTCAACAAAAAACAGCTGATCAATCTGACTAATCTTATTAATTTTTCTCTTCAACAACAAATGATACTTTTAATTTTATGTTACAAGATTATCAGATACACTTTCTCAAGTATGCGGATCTAAGGATATCCATTAGTAAAATGAGTAAAGCCGGTTTCCGCATATCTGCACAAAATGTCTCATTCTACCATCCGTCCCATTGTATGGTGTGTGTAGCTCCAAAAAGCGGTGCGCTAAAAAGTTTCCAGGCACCGCTTCAAAGTCTCGCTATATAATGATAAGCAAGTCAACTGCGCTCGCTTTGAGGCACCCCTGTGGCTACTTTGTGCGAGATTCAACGACCCATAAATTTTTATTGGCATTCACTAAAGGACCTCAAAGTACAACGGTAATCATAAACTTCTGTGTTACCTTTCTTTAAAAGAAACTAATACGGAAATAACCCCAAATCTCTTGCGATAATTGATATTTGTTTGTATACAGGGAGCATACTTTATTACGTGAAATAGTAACAATAATTTTTGCAATTATCCACCAAAAAACTTTAAGATTGATATTTCAAAAGAACGTAAACATAAAAAGTCAAATATTGTGGGTGTACAAAATAAATTTATACGTGATTCTGTATCTATCAACTATTTAATATATATTTTACAAATAAACTATACGAGTCTAACCACTTTATTTAAATTTTCGGTCCCTTGACTTTGGTCACGTGACATTTAAAGGCCAGAATGTAAACAAACATTTGCGAGGTGGATGCGGAAACTAATTTTTCTGCACTTTTATGAACAAATAAAAGATATACAGCTCACTCGAAACTGTACCTGTTTTACAAAAAGGGCATAATGGGCATGAACTTTCTGTAGATGTTTGAATAATAGGGGCTGGTATGCAAGATTCGTGCCTCAGAACATATGAAATTGACCCCTATTAGTGGAGCAATGGAAGGCTTCGTAGCTCTGACAGAGAGATATACCATATTATACAAGTCAGAGCTACTCGAAGCTACGGAGTGTGCCTTGTGAGTGGGCCTTTTGGAAATGGGCGATAATATGATATCATACTGAAAGGTTCTTTAATTTCTTTTTTATGTGTAATTAAGTCATAACCATATTTGTACCCAGTATAGAAATCATTCTGAAAGATAACATGCCCTTCGAAGTTCTGAGCCTCTGAATTTACAGTCTTCTTTGAACTTTCTCAAACTTCCTGGGGACTATCGATCGCTTCATCCAAACTTTCTTCCCCCGTCTCTCAAGAATTATTATGCAGAAAATGTTGCATTTTCTCTGCTGGGCTCTATCTGTTATGTACAAATACAGAGCCGGTGAACATTTTAAAAAGTAGTTACTCTCTTTATGAATACTATTTTCTCGGAAGCCCAGTGGATCTGCGGGATAAAAGTGTTATACACAAGAGACCGAATCGCTGAAGAGGTTGGTTTCGATGCGCTTCAGTCACAAAATGCTGTCTTAATATCCCGATGATTATTTTGGTATGACCCCTTTTTAAGGCCAGATTTTGTTTTAAAACGACATCCATGACCAGAATTAGCTGTGAAATGTCTGCATTCTATGATCGGAACATTGACAGCGGATGCCGTTTGGCAATCAGTTTTCGGTTAAACTGTTTGTGCATTTAATATTTATGCTTACAGCATACAAAAAGGAAGAGGTTGGCTAAAATCCTAACTTTGTTTAGCGTAATGGCAAATAACAATGGTTATCTAAATTATATTTAAATGGACATTTTATATTTATCCTGCATAGACCACAGTTTGAGAATTTTTAAAACAAAAATGAATACTAAATTCTCTATTGATTGTAAAAAGTTGGCAAATCCAGAAGTATCGGTTGCATTTCCAAGAATCCATAAGTTATCCAACTGTTATTCCATGTCGGATAATTCTTCTTTTCTATTGAGAAATACGCAGAATTTTAAACAATTGAACTAATATCTGAAAAAAAAAACACATTGAATGTTTAATAGCTGCCACACTGAAAACTTTACAAATCATGCACTTTTTATGTTCATCTGATAATGTAGTACAAAGTACTTTTTCATATCAAATTCATTATTATTAAATTATTGAATATAATGCATCTATCGCTTGAATAAAAAGCAACGCTAAGATAGTAAGATAATATAATAAATAAAACTGCAGCATATCAAACGTACCGAAATGAAGGGCTCCATCTGCTCTCAAATTACTTGATAAAAAAAAAAAGAACTTAACGGTAAAAATGAAACCCAGAAATAGAACACTTCCGTAGAAACATGTCAACATCCGGTTTAATGTAAACAGTGGCCAGCAGTACGCACATCTTGATGTTTTATTAACTCAAGTGGCACAAAAGTGGCGTAATATGGGGGTATTTATCTTGCACATCTATGATAACGAAACCCACAATCATGAATGAAATCAATTTCCAAAGTTTTTGTTTCGGCTTAGTTAAAAATCTAAGTACGAGTTAGTCCCAGCGAACCCTTTCTATCTTCCTAGGAAGACAGCAAGAGTAATCTAGGACTAAGTACGAGTACGTTACGAATCTGCTCTTGCCGAAAAGGGTCTGCGTTTCGACTGAATTGGGATAAAGATATAAAGAAATGATAGAAAAAAAAACTGGCAAAAATCAACGCAATTCCATTTTACCAGAATCATATTTATATGTTGGCTGTTAAATTGGCTGGATGATATGTAAATTATAAAAAAAAAACATTCACATGATGGCTTTTTAAATTCCAAAGTGTGTATGTTGAAAGAATATTAGAATTTAATGTTTATTCCTTATCATTCCTTTATAATTTATCCCAAAAAAATTGCAATCGAAACGAACTGGCTTATTTGTTCCTTGAATTCTTCCCATAGTGATCCTCCCCTGCTGTGTGCTCCAGCGAACAAAACTACGCCCCCCTTTCGTAGCTCAAAGAATCGGCTCGCTACTGGGGGATCGGCTACCGCTTCAAAATGTTCGCTATATTACGATATACGATTCAATGTGCTAGATTCAACAAGCCAATTCGCACTTTTGACTTTTGCCGAAAAGTTTTTGCGTTTCGGCTGAATTCAGGTGGGATAAGGATATAAAGAAATGATAAAAAAAAACGGCAAAAAACAACAAAATTCCATTTTGCCAGAAATAAAGTCACATGTTGGTTATTAAAGGGACTGAATAATATTTAAAATGGTTTTTAAAAGATCATATGATGGCTTTATAAATTCGAAAGTGTGCATGTTGAAAGAAAATTAGAATTTTGATGTTTTCCCCTTATCATTTCCTTATAATTTATCCCCCAACATTTTCAGTCGAAACAACACCTCCACCGGAAAAATCTGAAAGTGCGAATTGGCTTATGACCCACCAGTCTTTATTGGCATTTGTTAAAGGCCCTCAAAGTTAAATGGATCATCTGCGTCACGTTTTCTTAAAAAGAAAGGAATACCGAAACAACCACAAATCTCCCACAATAACAAAAGGGATCATGATTTACTACGTGAAAAACAATAATTTTAGAACTGAAATTAAAAGTTAATTATCGTGGGTGTTTGGAATAAATTTATACCTAATTCTGCACATAACAATCATATGAGTA
Organism: Protula sp. h YS-2021; assembly: GCA_949752745.1. Classification (NCBI taxonomy): domain Eukaryota; kingdom Metazoa; phylum Annelida; class Polychaeta; order Sabellida; family Serpulidae; genus Protula; species Protula sp. h YS-2021. The sequence continues at coordinate 44,056,002 of OX457030.1, read as the reverse complement.
TACATTGTAGAAATAATACAGAACCTCTTCATTTCAATTTTTGGTCAGTTGACTTTGGGCTCATGACATTTAAAACCTGGAACGGAAACAGACATTTAACATATAGTTTGGATGCTAAATTTTCTTCAGTAGATGTTTGAATATTAGGGACCGGTATGCAGCACACGTGTCTCAGAACATATGAAGTAACCCCTAGCGGGACAATGGAAGGTTTCTTAGATTTGACAGATACACGAAGTAATTTAAGGGATAGCTACCCTCTCCAGATATGATAGCTCGCATAAAAATTGAAAACATTCTTGGTATGGTGGGGGGGGGGGGGTAAACAATGAGTGGCCATGTATCATTTTTTCAACCTTGAAATCTCTTTTTTTTTTATTTTCAGGATAAATTACCCCCAATTAAAGAGAAGCGGGGTGCCGATGACATGGGCAGTACAGGCGAGAAGTGGGTACCGAGAAACTGGAAAAAGAAAGATGTCAAAAAGATGTCAATGGCTCAGAAAAGCCGATATTTAGCAGTGAGTGGCTTCGACCTCAAAACAGAATTATAACAAGATTCGCCCTTTGTTTTAATGTGTGGTCTAGTTTTAACACCAGTTTCAATTGCCTTGGGGATTACATCGGACTGATGTATTGTGTCGGAGCGCAAAGGCAACGTAGGTCAATCTTTAATAAATTCTTTATTTTGCGTTGCAGTATGAGGAGGCGCCAAAAGAAATTGCCGAATCCCGGGATGAAGCAAAGAAAAGATTACGCGAGCTTCAGAAAAGATTACACCGGTAACTTTTGCCTGAGAACTTGGAGATCAATAGCTATAAACTAAAACGAGACATGTTCAAATTCTGTAACCAATATAATATTTCAACTGCTGGTAATAAAACTTACCATTTGGTGTTTCTTTACACAATTTTCTTTAATTAAAAGGCGTGTTACGAAGAAGAATTACTGTTATCAAAACAACACGTGCATTTCGTTTAGGGTTGTGATTTAGAAGTTCTAATTTAGAGTTTCTGAACCTTCACAAAAATTGCTCATTCAAACCTCTTTTTGAAATAGTGCAGTAAGTTCAATATTGCAGACGTATCATCTTATTTGCTAATTAGGGAACGCGAAATGTACAATGATGAAGAAGAGTGGGCAGAGAAAGATAAACACGAAAAGCTCATCGGCCAACTCAAGTAGGTTGCCCGTATTAAAGCCCACTGTTTGCAGAGGCGTTACTGACTGTCACTTTCAGATCATAGAACTGAAAGTAGAAAAAGATTCTTTCGTACAGTCTTAAAACTTGTCTTTTAATTACGGTATTTATTAAATGAGAATATGGGCGTACTCTCATGAAATTGCTCTGACATAAAGAAAAGGGGGAAAAAGTAATACAATGACATTTTGCTTTGGCAGAGCTGCAGAAGCCAGAAACAGGATACGAATTATGAGACTGAGATATGAGGCGAATAGGGTAAGCATATAAGAATCGATGGAAACAGAAATATAAGTAAATGGGCTGACAGATTTCGGGGTTTGGTTATTATTCTGTGTTGAATTCAGAATGTGTATTGTGCGCGATATTTCAAGTGGATTTTTAATTCTGTCAGAGAAAGTATTATTATTCCGTGTGAAACATCACCAGGGTCAGGAAGTGAATCACTTAATTGCATGCCAGCCTACAGCCAGGAAAGCTGTGAGACTACAGGCCCTGCTACCAACCAGGAACCAAGACAAATTGGGAGGCAACCAACTTGATAAAATCTCTGTATGAATTTGTTTATTTTTTAAATAATAACTGACCAAAAAATTATTGAAAATAATAAAAAAAAATCACAATACCAATATCTTAGTTGGAATGTGAAAGTAGTATTTTGTGTTTAAGTTAAGCCTTAGTGAAACTGGAAAAAAGACACCCAATTCAAAAACCCGTATTACGATAATTTTTTGCACTTTTTAAATATCTCCAATATGAATAAAAATGGAATTTTCGTGTTTTAAGAATATTTCGAGACAGAAGATTTACATTACGACATAACAAATTTTGGTTGCAGCGGGCACGAGTTGAAACTCTTTTGGAAGACAACATGGGCCTCATTACTGGAAGAACGTAGTGTAACTGTTACTGACCTTGGACCATTTCGAATCTTCTATTTCATTATGGATACATTTAGGACACTAGAGATTTTAGAGCTTTGAAATTTAATGACAGTTGTACAATGCTGTTATAGGCTGTGATATTTTAATATATTTTAGAGTAAAGGAGTGACCCAAAGGTGTGATATGAAGCATCAGGCCTTCAAGATTAAAGTAAAATTGGTTTCACGCTCCTTATAATATATATATTTTTTTAAGATAACCATGAACAATACCATTTCGCGACGTTTGACTCCAGTGGTTATTCTTAGAACTTTTCATGTAGTATGCCCGTGTAAACGTTATACCTCCTGCATTTGATTAAGCTCCATACTTTAGTGCTCAGTCAAAACTTTTGGTTACTAATCGCGCTCTAGCAAGAATGTCATGCAGCAGCCAAGAATATAATAAGTTGTATAAACTGATTTATGCCATGTATCTACAGGTGCCAATTATGTGATTGGTGGATTGCGGATGCTAAAACCTAAAGTGTGGAGTGTCACTATTAAACTTTAAGCCAAAGCCGTAATGCATGAAATGTGAAACGCTAGTAAAATGTTCTTAAAATATTTAGTTGTGTTTTCTTCTTTTTATTTTTTAATTTTAAGCACTTCACTGTATCGCAGGAGAACACAGTAACAAGGAAACGTCTGAAAAGAATTTGGAAGAACTTGGACACTGTGCTATTCGGTAATCCAACCTCGACCCACATTCAAACTGATTTTTTTAATTCAAAAGTGACCGTAAATCTGATAAATAAATATTAAATATTGTAAATACTCAACAGAAGAACACGATTTTTATCAGTTCCGACGGACAGAATTTTCTCAAATTTTTGTCGATCGCTAAAATGTACGTGCCTCACTCTCTCCAGAAACCATTCCATTACTTCCGCACACCGACGCCTGGACATTTTCCAAATGCTTCATTTCTGGGTTTGGGGATAAAGCCGGAAATTCTTTAATGCTGTATGTAATGTGTGCACCAAGGTGGAGGTTTTACTAGACATAGGCTGCATCTAAGGAACAGCGTGTTCTCTCTTACCATACCTGGGTTAATTACAGAACAGATTTTAACAATGTAGAGAGCACAGCAAAACCGGACGGGGATTCATATTACGGACGGCCACAAGAGTCTGTAAATGAAACTTGAGCTAATGCGTGACTTCGATATTATGTTATTTCATTTGATAAATTGACAAGTTTAACTTCAAATTGCCAAGTTATTTTTGTGTTATCATATTTACCAGAAAATACTGACGAAATGGATCATCTTAACAAAAAGCCACAGGCATGCAAGCGTGATTTTAAATTCGTGGATGAAAATTCAAAATGGCGGCTGACAGCAATTTTTTTTTCAATGTAGTCCCCAGTGTGTAACTTTCTGATGTTCACCCTATGTCCAAAATATTGATGACTTCCGTAGTTTTCGAGCTCTCAAGAAATTGTTGAAATTGCTGAAATAATTCAAAATAGCGGCTAGCGCCCATTATGAATTTGGTAATCCTGATGTGCTTTATAATAGTTAAGCAGTGTCCAAAATTTTTTTATGATTTGCGAAGTCGTTTATGTTTTATCATGTTTACAATAATTTAACGATGAAAATCAAAGTCTACTTTTTATTTACTTACCTTCATATAATCGTACCATACAGTCGTACAATCCAATGTAGGTACGACTATAAACGTAGCCTTAACCGTTTTAGCTAACGTTACGGTAAGGCCCGTACCCTAAATGTAGTTATAACCATAAGATGTACCTTGTCTTCGTACATTCATATTGGCAGAAAAACACTAGAAACACTTCTTCACAACTGTGTGATAGATAACTCATCTCGGTTGGAGGGGGTGGAAGATGAAGGGGGGGGGGGTGGTTGTAGGGCATTTTTGTGCCAAAGTGGTGAGCTGCTTATCTTAAAAACTTCCAGGAACATTATTAACATTATTAAACAAACAATATTAACCATTACATGATTACTTCCATATATGTAAAAGCTTGGTAACCAAATGAAAACATGTTAGAAACATGAAACCCTGCGAATTATCAAGGAATAACTACACCAAGTTTGAAGTCAAACCAAGGTTTCGCTATTGAGCTATTTTTACCAAATGACGTCACATGCTGTGTTCCTTCGTTCCTTCTACTCCGGGCATATTTGCTAGAATTTTCGGACCTATCACGAAACATTTCCGCCAAGTTTTTACTTTCTCTGATGATCAGCGGCTGAAAAATTTGACATATAAGATATTAACATAATGACGTCATACGCTTTTCTTAATTTCTACATCCGTCAAAAGTTTAAAGCACCGTGCGACTGACTCGGGGAATATCCAGATAAAATATGAAGTCAAGATGACTTTCCATTATCGAGATCTTTTGAACAGAAGACCTTGTTCAAAATATATACATATTTTACGTTAGGACCTAATACGACGCACTGTGTTCCTTCTTCTTGCTACAAAATTTAACAGAATCTTTCGGTCCTACCAAGCAATAACCTCACCAAGTTTGAACTTTCTCCGACGTTCAGCGGTTGAGAAATTTCGCACATAAGATATTTATACAATTACGTCATCCGCATTCCCTAATAATGTAACATGCTCAAAGGCTGACAGAACCGTCCGAATTATTCAAGGAATGAACAGATTAAATTTGAAGTCGATCTCAGTTTTCGTTCTTAAGATATATTGCACATTTTGTTCACAACCTACTGACACATACACCCTCACACACATACAGAACGTACAAACACTATATGTCTCCCCTTGGACGGGGAAACATAATAAAACGCCCTGTATAACCAGAAGTGCACAAGAGGATAGCGTTAGGATAGACTGGGAGTGCATTTAGACTTGCCAAGCCTTATCTAAAATTCAGTGATGATCGTACAAGCAGTTTTTCTGTTATCATGTTAACAAAAAAAGTGATGTTGAAAGTCTATGATGGTGGATGGTGGCCATTTTGAATTTTCCTATTAATCCCAAAACCACTTCCAAGCGTAACATTCAGATGATTAATCTGTGATATCAAATGATTAATCTAGGACTAAAATCTGGTGACAATGTTTTCAAGAATTGGTGAGGAAAAATTCAGTCAACACGCTGGCGGCCATCTAGAATTTTCTGATCGATCCCAAAATTAGTCAGAACCTTTTTTTAGAAAATGGTTAAGCCTCATCTAAAATTTTGTGATGATCAAACGGACTGGCACCCAAACCAAAAAATTAATACACGTTGCGTAGATTAAGGATATTCATAATCAGTAAAAAAAAAAATGTACAAGGTCAGACAACAAAGGGGTGCTGCTAATATATTAAATTTTTCAAATTGTTCTATGATCTACTGTGCATGATACGCTGCACATATATTATGCAATCGCCAACAAAAAAAAAAAAAAGTGATAAATAAGTAACACACCCGTGTACAAACTATATGCCTCTGACATGCCTATTTTTACGAATGGGATAGTTCATGGATTGTGTTTTACATGCCCAGCATATCGAAGTACGTTAAACGTGAAACGAATGTGCAGAGCATAAGATTAAAAAAATAAAGAACGCTTACTGTTTTTAAAATGCTTTATTTCGCACACAACTGCAGAAATAAACTGATAAATAACTCAAGAAATTCACCATTAAGGATGCTGCGCTGTATTTGTGTCACAAATATAGCACTCCTTTATATGCACTGCTTCATACAATTAGCGCATGGTGAATGTTACTATAAACTGACACATAATGCATCAAACACGTGACGTCGTTTACCCCGTACTAGGTTTTATAAATTGGCAGTTTTGATATCTTGCATTTGCATCGTAAGATAATGGAACAATTTACAATTTAGCACAACATACAGATATCTTAGCAAGTGGATGAGATGAAAAGGTTACACAGAGAAGTAACTGAAAACCACGCTGCCCACAAACAAACGTCTAGTAACAAAAGACAAGCAATAACCGAACACACCACTTCAGCAAAATCTGTGGCGAATTCTAACCTGACACTGATTCCATAAATAAAATGACACCGGCTGTTCACCAACTGCATTGAACATGTCTCGTCCTTTAGCGAGAAATACTTAAGAAACATCAATAAAAGTTTATACCAAATATATTCAGATTTTAATAAAGCACTCTTGTTGCAAAACCTGCATTGTTATCTGTTCTAAAGATTGTGACTTAGACCTCAACCGTGCGCATTATTTACAGTGACCACAATTTACATCTCCTAAAACTGCGACTGTAAATGCAAAAAAATACCCGGACAAACTTGTCTACAGCACCATGAACAGCTACTGCGATGTGGAACGATTTTTTTTTCTCTTTTAACCAAACAAATTTGTTGTGCAATGCCAAACGCTACTTGCATATTTTTATTAGTTTCTCACTTCATAATAATAATAATAATAAGGCTCGCCGTTCCGACTTTTTATGACACAAAAGAAAATTACGGAGCAAGGTGTTGCAATCTAAACTGCACGTTTTCGCTCAGAACACAAGTGCCCTAAAATAAAACGAATTTGCCGGCACTTTTGACCACTTATTCGCCGCTGTAGTTTATCGAGAAACATTCTCCACTTACAAACATTACACTTATAATTCCTTTGATATTTATTTACTTTGAGTTCTATACTAGTTCTTCTAATCACGATGCAAATTGAAGATTAAACCTTAATGCGTGAAGTCCATTAAAATCATTACATATTATACATTATACATTTTAGCGAACACTATTTGCTGTGTCAATATACCACAAAATAAAAAGAATTATATACACATAGAAGCCTACTTCTATGATTAAACGAACGAAAAAAAAGTAAAAAAAAAAAAAAATACAGCTATAAATTACTGTACATGACCAATTTCCTACAGTTTACATTCACCTAAGTATGCACACATTACAGGCAGCTCAATACGACTTGATCATGGAGAGTTTGAGTATTAAAGAAAATATTGTATTTTTTTTTTTTTTTGCATGTTACTTTATTCCCTACACAATTGTTGTGCAGTTTCCACTGTAAGATGATACTCAGTTGATTACATTTGAGTCTTCAAAACGTGCAAAACATTAAAACGTAGAGGCAAATAAGCTGTACGCTTCGGCATAAAGGGTTGGGGGTGGGAATAGGCAAATTGCAGGGGAAACGTTTTACATCGAATGCACGCAGTGGTACAAGTTTCCAATCAAGCTAACACAAGGCCAGACACTCCTTTAAGCTAACCCAAGGCCAGACACTCCCGCCCCACAGTGGCACTGCACGCAGGACCCCACCATACCGCTACAGAACCTAAGTCGCAAACACGGATACCGGCCCTCATATGTCCATCCACTTGCACACTTTGCTAGAAGGGGAGAGTGGGGGGGGGGGGGGGGCACCCGTAGTCATGATACACATGTACGACGCACGCCTGGACACTGGTGCCCTGTTTATCTACTCAAGCTGTGAGATCTATCCCTACTGTCTTTTTGGCTGGCTTCACCACGCTGCGCTGGCGTTAAGTTCTCAAAGAAGGGATGCTTCAGCGACTCGGTCATCGTGATTCTATGCACGGGGTCGTACTCCAGCATTCTCTCAATCAGATCAAAGAGGGCGCGATGATCGGGCTTGTCCACCATCAAATAACGCTGCAACGAGGAAAAAAAATGGCACATTAATATTCGTCTATTAACTAAAATTGAATGAAAACCCTTGGAGAAGTTCTAAGTCTGGCACTGATAACATAACTCATAATAGATTTTGCTCATTACAAAAAAAAAAAAATCACTTTTTATTAATGTTAATTTTTTTTATCTAATTTTACTGAAACGTTAGATCAAAAAGGAACTTTGAAATGAATACCTTGATAATAGTAATGCACCACTGTACATTGACCATGCAAACACTTTACTTTCATTGATCAAATAATAATAACAAGATTTCAGCACATATTTGATTTTTATGTTCAGAAAATCTGTATTTTTAAACAAGACCACACACAGAAAGCTTGTGATACAGCGCCACTTGTTTCATCACGAACGGTTTTTCGACAGCCGTTTGGTAGAAGACTACTTATTACCTGGGTAGATCTTTTACAGACGTCATTACCTTAAGAGATTTGCAGTTTTCGCGTACGTATTTCCCATTCGAACTCCTTTCATCCCAGTTAAGTTTACCGCGGTGGAAGTACTTAGATTTTCTACAGGCGCAAAACAACAGAACAGAAAACGCAAAAAAAAAATCAGCATTCCATTCAAACATCCTCAAACGCACAAACATGAACAATGCAAGGGGTTTCAGCAGCATTGACACTTTTGTCAAGGAAAACGTGCGGGTATAGAGAACCCCCTACCCCCCACCCCCCAGACGTCCCATCCCCCTACTTCCGTCCTTCCATTCCCGCTTAGCCCACCTCGCTGGACGTCACACAGTTAGTTACACAGTCACACAGAATAAACATTGCAGAATAACTCAACCCCAATGGAAACATTTCAAATCAACAACGAGGTCACAAGGGCTCTTGACAGTTCAGTGACAACGGCTATCCTCCCAATGCATTTGTCACAGTTACAATACCAGACACGCATGCATCTGCCTGGCACTGCTTTTTAACTTCTTTTCTTATATAAAATTTTGACGAATGTCTTCGTACTGCGAGCAGGTAAAGGTGAGAACTGCATATTCAGTAAACGCTCCATGCCTTTTCTCTATTTCAGAGCATTGAGTGTTGAAAGAGCAAACACAGAAATTGAAATGCCTTGTCACGTTATTAGACAGGGAGAGGGATGAAGGGTGGGGGGGGGGGGTGACCCATCTGACAGAACCGGATATACAGGAATCGTGCAAAGTCACAGCCGGACCCTTCCAACTACAACGTATACAGCGTTATATACAATCTCCGGTCTGTAATAACGAAACAAACTGCCATGCGTATTAATTTTTGTTCACACACAGCGTAAAGACCAAGCTTTTCATGTCGCTTTTTTTTAAGGCGCATCGCTCTTCACCTTATCGCAACACTCGGCTACGCCAAACTTAAGGTCACGAGTTCATGCATTGCAAACACCTTAGCTGATATTTACTAAGTTCTACAAAACTAAACGACAGTAAAACCGTTGTTGAGCAAAAGCAGTGGAGGAAAATGAGAAAGACTCAATGTAGTACACGATTTTCTGCACCCTTTCCTTTGATTTTCCATTATTATGATCATTATTTTTTTGCCAGTTTGTTAGAAAAAAAAATCAGTTTCCAGAACATTGCCCTTCCAAAGAAGTTTTACTGTTGTGTTTACCGCACTACGTAGGCTACATTCGCTTGCGGAGTGGCTAGTGACAAACAGCGTCACTAACAACCAGGTATTAGTAATAAGCGAACATAGCCTATTTCGAAAACAACACCACGGCAGAGGAAATACTGCAATCAGCAAATTTTAAACCGTGTTTCAGTTGGTCTTTGCAATCAAAATTTAAATCTACAGTCCCTTATTTATGGCGGGTTCTGCGAGAGGGTGCGACTTTCTGCCAGGCAGAAAGAACAAGCCACAGCTGACCTTGTGCCGGAAATCACTTCGGCTGCTTCACACTCAAGACATTGCAGTGAGTAGCAAGATGAATGATAAGACACGTCATGTGACTGCCCTGTTCGTTGTGAGTGATCACATAATCAAATCAATCGGAACGTTTGAAAATGCATTGTGCCAACTGATGTTTGTTCCCCCCTAACAAATGGACAGTGAAGCATCCCCAACTCGTTTTATGTTAAGGCCATGCGTGTTTTAGGGGTCTCTCGAGTCCTCAGTTTCCTTAGGAAACATTTGGACTGTATGCAGTGTTGAGCACATGCCTTGACGTCATCATCAAGTAAACAAACAGATGATGGTGATGATCATCAGTTGTCATCACCCAAAACGAACAGTCAGTGAGAACCGTGAAGCAGCAGAGCATATCACGCATATGCAAATTAGACAAGAGGTCTGCAGCACCTAACATATTAAATATGCAAATGATTCAAAAACAGATGGCGGGGTACTTGGAAACAATGTGGAGTTGATACAACTGAGCATGCACTGCCATGGCAACGCCTCTTACATGTAGTGGTTTACACTGCTCAAAGACAAATCTGCCTGCTGTGCTCAAATGGTCCCAATCTAATCGGCCGTGCCAGAAATACCCCGTTCTATGACACAAAAATAAATGTTACCAGCTTTTAAAATAGACATGCATACATTACATATACACGGGTTTAAGCCAACCAGAACCCCTGAAAAAAATCACAAACGCAATGACAAAATGCATAATAAACTGTACTGAAATCATATTTGGGGGCCCATTTATCTCAATAACACAGCTTTTTAGCAAACTAGAAATGTGTCCGTTGGAACACGGATGCCCCGACCGAACTGCTGTCTAGTTTGGGAAAGGGGTTCCCAGAAGTGCAATTAACTAGATACATTTTTAACTACAAAAATGATCATTAACGTATTATGTCTTCCACATGAAGGCTTAATGAAAACTGAAAGGAAATTGTATAATCATGGGTGCCCACTTCAAATATGAAATTGATACTTATGTATGTACTTTTATATTTATACTCAATGCCCATGCCTCTGTTAATTGCCGTCAAGCCCACGTCTTTTCATTGATGCACAGTGAACATTTTTCGGTTCTTAAGGGGTTCATTATATTACTGCACAACACTGATAATCAAAGTGGGAGCTTGGCAGAACTCTGTTAACAAACCACTTCGTATAGGAAATCCCATGTAAAATTTCAAAGTCCCGCAGTGACCTTGAACAACGATCTAAGGTCACCAAAACCTTATCAGCTCATCATACATCATATATAAAACCTATCTACTGTACTTCATTGAAATCCGAGCAGTGGAACTTGAGATATGGTGTTCACAAACCACAGCGTATAGGAAATCATATGTAAAATTTCGAAGTGCAGTATTGCCCCTTGAATAACGAGGGAAGGTCCCCAGAATATAATCTGCTCCAGAACATTACATATAGAAGCGACATAACAGGTTTGACTGAAATCCAATACGTAGAATTTAAGATATGGTGTTCACAATCATACCTGACGCACAAAATGACAGACGGACGGACCAGTCAAAAACGTAATGCCCCTCCTGACCTTAATCAGCTTGGGGCATAAAAAATTTTACTTCAAAATTTTGCTTTTCGGGAAGTGTTTTTTTTTTTTTTCTTCAATTTTTTAATAGGTTCACATTAAACTAACAACTAGAGAAAACAATTAGCGACCAAACGATAATTCTTTCTCTACACATCAGCGTGCCCCAACAAAAAGCTAATAGGTTCTTTGTCTTACATTATCAGCTAAGCGTAAAAGTGGGTGGTTATCGCCACAAATATGTGTTTAATCTAATCTTGCGCGAAGATTTACCTGACATTTACCACTCTTATTGTGCAGTTTCTTTTAAAAATGGAAATATCGAAAGCACTCCGCCGTCTCTTAACAACAAAAGAATACAAGGCAAGATAACGTACTTTGATTTTTTGGCCATTCTGTAGGGTATTGTACCCAGAATGCGCTCCATCATGGCTAAATGCTCCCGGTTATCATGCGTCTGTCAAAAAAAAAAAAAAAAAAAAAAAAAAAAAAAAAAAAAAACACGTCCTATTTACTATATATATGCACCTTTCACACTCACAACAAATCACGTTATCAGTATACAGCATTTACCAGTCTCCATGGCAACTATTTTAGTGCTGTCACTTGGACAGAGCAGGCACAAATTCTGTCAGCACTGAATTATCGCCCATCCACACTACAACTCAATTAACTGTTTTCTCCTTTTTTTTATATATAGATTTTGCCACAATCACTTTTCAACATTGGGCCTGACTTTTCTTAGGGAAGGCACCACAGCATTATACTACATAGGCCTATTCAAAATACAGGACGGTACAAGAAAACAAAGACCCCACGCTGGTAAATTATGACGTGATAAAGTTCTCACAGACCTGAAAGAGCGTATACCCCGTGTAGAGCTCAAACATAATGCATCCAACACTCCATACATCACACGGCTGCGACCAGCCCAGCTCTGTATAATCGTGAAAAAAGTAACACATCACACAAGTAATCCTAAATGTATAAACACGTATAAGATCTCCACATTATCACCGGTACATTTTATTTTACATTTTTGGCTGTTAGATTGTGTAGTTAAAGCAGCAGCCACGCTTTAGAAAAAAAGCTTAACTGATTTCATCCTCACAACTAATTTCTCCAGTCTCAACATAAATTTTTGAATTAATATCGGATACCATCTCCACTCCCTCCAACCCCTCCCACCAGCACCAAAGTCTCTGATACGTACCCAGTATCACTTCCGGGGCACGATAATGGCGCGTAGATACGATGGTGCTATGATGTTCATGATCAAACGTTGCTGAACCGAAGTCTATGAGCTGAACGTCTGAGGAGAGGACTTGCTTGTAATCTCGCTTCTGTAACCAAATACTTGTTGCTCATCACTTCGTCTTCACTTAACACAGTGCTTTATTTTGTGGAAGAAATGACTCCTGTCTTTTTTTTGTCAAATGTAAAGTTTTTAGAGCATTTTCTGGTGAAAGATAAAATAAAACCGTTCTCTGCACGATTTACATACTAAATACATCAGTTGTGATTTCTAATAATTTTGTTTAAATTGTGATCTATGCCTTAACGCGTTGCGGTGGAGGTTTCCATTTTACCTTTTCCGACAGGTAAGTACACTTGCAAGCAGAGTTGACGAACAGGATGTTTTCTGGCTTGAGGTCGGTATGTGTTAGTTGATTATCATGCAGAACTGTGACGGGTGAAAACAACGCAAAACATAAGCAAAAAATGTTTCAATTTCTTCACTAAGGCAGTATTTTTTTTAACAAACACGAACCTAGCCCTGTGAGAGGCACCAGCAAAGAAAATGCACCGAAGAACATTCCGTGGCGAAAAAGTTGACACAGAATTGTCCTTTCAGTTCTTTGCCATTCAAGGGAACTTCTCAATGATTTAATCATTAGCAGATCACCGATCTGAATCATCGGATAAAGGGGCACAATTTTATTATGGGTGTCACCAACCACACAACCACCCTTCCTGGTTACATTTTAAACCATAAAACTCCTAGAAGTACCCTTTCACCACTGAACGTTCTTTGAAGCATCACATATTCGACTACACCAAAGGAATCTGAACTCTGCCTGCCATTCCTGTGACCTCAAATGTGAATGAAGGCAAATCCCAGGGGCTTGCTGGATTTTTTTGCATGACAGAGCTCTTATTTTTCAGGTTCAAATCTGAGCGTTGGAGAAGGCAAAAATCTATGCAATCCAGACATGCCGGTGATTCTGTTTAGGGTTTCAGTCCATATAAGAAAAGTACACACTGCACTACAACAAAAATATTGGTACGCATTGATATTCGCCAGATATGCGAAACGATAAAGAATATTCTGAAACTTATCGTTCGTCAGTTCTTTACAACACATCATAATATGACAAATACAGATGAGGCCCTTGTAGTCAAACGCATTCGTTGTAATATTGTGCCGTGGCCCCTTTGAAAATAATCTGTTATGAAACTGTTCTGTTTAAAAAAAAATACCACATTTTCTACGATTTTTAAACGTTTCGGACAGAGAAGGATAAAATTAATATCAGCATGCAAATATATACTGTTTCAACAAATTTATAAAGAACACGAAATGACAACACCATTCACTGAAAATCATGCTAAACTGCAAACGTGGTGATTTACTGGTAATATCGCCCATCTGTCTCCAAACCAGATTATGGTATTATCATTTCCTTACGTTGTGATAGTACAACACGGTGAGGGGATTACCGACTGAGCATTTTATTTGACGTGCCGTTTCTGATCAAGTACCAACTCGGTGCGTTAAACTAAATTACTGCACTGTGGCTGCCTGGCATAGCTGCGGAAAGTGAGCACTTTTGGCCCCCTGCGGTTGGCTACCATTTCCATTCCAAATACAAAAGTAACCCACCTTAAAAACGTTTACTTTGTTTCTTTAAGTCCAATGTTACAAATGTGCCACTGAATCCAAAATATAAAACATAGTATATTCCTTATTACACAAATGTCCTGGTTCCCTACCCCTCCCCTAAATAAACACACATCTTACATCACAGTTTCAGAGTAAAGGGCCTTGTATTTTATGTAAAACCCTTAGCATTTGATGTTTCAGAATCCACCAGTGCAATAAATTCAAAACAGCACGCCCAAATAAAATACTGCATCTCAATTGACCGCTTGGAAACTGGCTTGCTTTAGACATCTGCGAGGGTGATTACCCGAGCTTTGCTCTTTTTAAGAATGCTATGGTCAGAACTGAGAAACAGTATATTCTCTGGCTTCAAATCTGTGTGTGTAATCTGCATGTCATGTAGAACTGAAAAAGTCAAACGTCAATTAACCGTTTTATTACAATGTTGCTGTTAAACAATACCACATTTAAGTTTCATTTTTCCAGCCTAAGTTTAAACTCGTAAAATAAAAACTTGAACTGTTTAGTTTTTTTAATTCTCTTTCGTTAAATATTATCACTTTTGTCAGTAAACTGATTTAACCATTATGAACACCATTAATACGACCCCCAACCCCTCAAAACAGTCCGATATAACGGAGTTTTCATTCAGAAAATGAAATAAGACACCATATATATATATATCCTTTTTTAAAGTAAATCAAAATATCGTAATTAACGATTAGCAGAGAGATAAGATGTACTCACACTTGACAGATTTACAGAGCTGGTATGATATGTGTTTGACGTGATCCATCGGATAAGGCTGGTAATTGTTATCTTTCTGTTAACACAAAACCACAAAACACGGTTACACAGCGTACTCATGAAATGGGTGCAGAAGATATGGTTGCAGCCTGAGGCAGTGTTTTTACTGGTTTAACTTTTATTCTCAACTGTTGTCCCGCCGGTCCACTTGGCCATATCTTCTTTCAGTATTTCGTTTTTAATTTTCAAAGGCTTTGTCTCTTTCAAGCCGAGACTATCTTTGTGTCTATTTGCTTCCCGCAAAGAAATGAGACTCTTGGGGCAATGAACCGACACCTACATTCTTTCTCCCTTCCTTTCGCCAACTGTTTAACAGTCACTCCGCAAAGACATAAGCTGCCGCGGTAGTTACTTTTCATTCCGTGTAAAAAAAAAAAAACACCAACGTCTATCGGCTTAATTTATTCCGTTGCTAATACTCTTCGACTTGCAATAAGACCAGCTACTCACACTGGCAAAATTAGCCTCTGAATTAGGTCCTGAGGCCATGGACAGAGTGGAGGGAAGAGGGGAACAGCGGGTTGACTCACGCACACTGACGGACGGGCGTGAAGATTGGACCAAGAAAAGCGAATTTTCACACATGTACCACCCAACAGTCGACTGGTTTTTGTTTGTTTGTTTGTTTGGTGTTTAACGTCGAATGATTTTGTTACTTTTGTTTTCGTTCGTAAAAATAAATGATGGTAAACATCAGCCCCATTGTTGACTCAATGTGCAGCGCTCGTCGAAGGCGAATTACGGGAGTTGCTGTTATAGCTGGCTGAGTCACGGAGAACGGAATCTCAATGATGTAACTAAAGTTTTTTTTGTTTTGCACTGACTATTAATTGTACAATTATGAAAGATGTCGGTCAAAACAAACGCTTAAATCGCAGGATTTTTGTTTGTTTGTTCGTTTTTATTTATAAAACGTAACTTTCCACATCTGGAAGAAAAACGATAGCCTTACTTAATTACTTCCACACTATAAATAGTTGAGACCTATAAACCTTCTTTCTGAGCTCGGTTTTTACAATTATTTATAGCTTTGGTCTTTCCAATTAGCAAATTAAACGGCAATTTGCTTCAAAATGCCGCATTGTGACAAAATTCAACATATTTCAACTTTGCGTTTCCCACCTGACTTTTAAATTTGATTAAAAAAACTGCGCAGATGTATTTCTTCCTACACAGTAAAACCTCGTTATCTCGAACATTATACCTCCAAGCTTTTGTTCCAGTCTCAATAGTCCACTCTATTCTGTTACTATTGGTTACCTTGAAGTTCAGATTTATAACTCGAATTAAAATGTCAAGTCCCGACAACTTGGAGATGACGACGTTCCACTTTATTTACCAACACTTTCAATGTACTTACGAGGAAGTCGAAGACGCTCAGACCAAGCATGTCGAAGGAGAGGCACATGTGTCCGTGGTAGTCAAACCAATCGAGCATGCGCACGCACAGGCTGAAAACAGACGCAATGCCAGCCACATTAAGTTACCTTAGTCGTTGAACTGTGCACAAAAAGAAGAAATTTGTAAAGGCAATCAATCTGTTGAACATCTCCTTTGAGATTGGTTAATTATGGAATTCGCAAGCAAAATTCATACAAACAAGTTCTCGTTTTCAAAGGTTGTTCTTCAGACATTTACCATGGCACGCCCAAACATAGTTCAATCACAAGTGCAATAGGCAAATGGACGCTGCCGGGCAGACTATATGCTCTGGTCAGTAAAGAACAGAATTTAAACGTTCACATATATAATAATAAATATGGTGCAGAAGATCGCTGCTGACGGTAGCCTTGGACAGAATAGGAGCAGCAGACAAGATTAAAAATGCAAGAATGTGGTTTACACAAATCTATATATATTTGGTACTTCTTAAAGCTTAACAATTTGCACAGCATAAAATTTTTTTTAAATAAATCGGGAATTCTGAATTTTCACAACCAACGTCTCTGGGGAGGAGCAACCGATTACTAATCTATGACGCATAGTACTACAGGAATTACAGTAATATTACAGGAATATTTGAGGTTACTTATAATACCGTGCTTACTCAATGAGACCCAGTCATTTTTTCCCTCGTGGCTCAAAATGTCTCGCACAACTGAAATTTGCGACGGTTGTTTATATCAAGCATCAATATCAAAAATTGTCACATAATTATATAGTCTTTGTAACTTGAAGAACTAAATTCGTCAAAAAATAGCTTGCGCTAAAATAAAAAAATGCGTTTAGTTTGTTCACTCAGTCATAAAAATCGAATTAGAATTCCAACTGCATCATCGAAAGAAGTGAAGCGGAAAATAGCAACTTTCCTATTCAAGGAAAACGTGCTTAAGGGCACTTCATATTTTTCTGTAGACAGGCAACTAAAAGCTGGAAAGGGAAGTACTTTCTCCCAAAGGACAATTGGAAATAACATCCTCCTTTTGCAAGGCCTAGAAATAAACAAGCCGGTAATTCCCGGCAATATCTTCAAACTCAATTACCCTAGCCTTGGCGCAACACTTTAATCCGACATATTGCATTCCTAATGACACTTTTTTTGCTAAAACTGGGATATTTTGCCTTTGTTAGTTCGCTGTAAGCTATGGCCTTGCTCATTACTAGACTCCAATAACTACTGCTGTCCTGAGCACTTTTCCATTAAAATGTGGCAAAGCTGTAGCCTTGCATTCAGTTTCCTCGATATTACTGCGCGCAAAAATTCTTCACTAATCTTCAGAAGCCAAATGAACAAACGATCCGGCTGATAATAAAGGCTTTCCCTGACCTTGACATTACTCTTTGTTCAGTTTCTTTCTTTGCTTTAGTAATTTTTTTTGTCTATCAAAGATGATAAAGAACTCGTCATGCAGATTCTTCTTGCTGGCAAAGTCCCGCAGTGACGTGTAGCAAATGTTCGTCAGACTCTTCATATGATGTTTGTTGTTTGACTTTTGCTTTTTAATGGAGATGGTTGCAGTCTATCTAAAAGCCTCGTTTCCTTGCTTCCCACTTATTCACAGCAGAATACTCAACCTTTCTTTTACAAGATTTCAGTTTTTGAAATGATACAAGTGGATGAGAATACTTTGCAGTGTAAAGTCGCCCGTGACGGATTAAACACTAAATGCCCTTCATTTCAAACACATAATTTAATCGTTTTGCATATCTTTCTTAAAAGCATTCTGGCAGAATCCCATTTGAGATCCAAAAATCTGACAGTCATCCTTTTTCCGTTTTATTCATCTTGCAGCCACAACTGACGTCATGGCTGTCAGTTACCATTATCAGATCACAGGCTCAAACAATTCCGCAATTTAATCGGTGTTTATAGCTGATACCGCTAAGCTAGCAACATTCTGCTCCAAATCTTTCAAAACGTGTTCAATGAAATCATAAAATGATTTTTGTTTTTTTTTTTATTTCTCAGCACAGCAACATGCCGTGTTCTCGAAAGTCTTAAGCTGAATCTTGTAACTTCAACACACTGCTGACAAATTTGAATGAACTCGTTAGTTTTCTAGCTAACAGCCTGAGGGGCTTACGACGATCTCCCCGACTAAGAAAACGTGGTTGTTATGTACATATCAGAGCTGCTAGCGCTACAACACACTTCTTTCTTGACCAGTTACGCACTTTTATGGGTTGATAAGTTGTAATGAACATCATTTCTTCCTATTTAACTCCTTGCAAAAATTCGTCACGTTCATTACGGAAACACAGTGGCAGCTTGACAGGAGTAATTCAGTTAAGAGACTGTGTTACTAACGAATCTATTTTCCCCGCTTTATTCTTCCATCAAGCCTCTTGTCATCTCCACATTTGTGGGGCCCGCTGCTAGTGAGGCCTTACGACTGTCTACTTACGCCGCGTATTACTGGTGTGGATGACGGTGAGTACATTTCCAGACAATATAGCGTGGTTTTTAGGATCAAGGCCCTCTCTATAATTGAAGAGTCTGGATCTGCGATACCTGCCTTTGTTCGTTTGATAATTGTGATTTACACTGAGAGTTACTTTGCTTTATCTCCCTAAAACAGGAGTTTATTTTTTCCACCTTTTAAACCTTTTTCACTGACAGTGCGGTTATATTCTTTACGTAATATATGAAATAAACTTCCTTTACATCAGTTTTTTTCGCTTTATTTGTTATCATTTTACCACTGCAACAAAACATGTCTTTCGGCAAATTACGTTGAAGAAAAACTACTGTAAAATAAACTGTTGGAACTTGCGCTTGAAACCGCTCATGCAACAAGTTTTCTGGTTTCCTCCTTTTCGCGTTTCCCCAGAAAGAGACTTGGGAAATACGTTATATATTCTTTTGAAATATAGAGTAGGAGAAGTGAAACATCTTGTCTAAAATTCAACGTAGGTCAGCAGGCCAATTTTGGTATAGATAAGCAGCTGGACCTACCAGTCTTGCGTAGGTAACGAAAATAAGCAAATGGTTATACAGGCGGTACACGTACGGGTTCGGGTAAAGTTCAAGGTACCGTGTAATGACTCTTGTACACTGTTCAGCGTAGAAATGGACAACAAAAATTGGTGAACATTAATGCAAAATTTGAAGGTTATCCGATCAAAATTGTGAAAAAAAAGAAACCTTTGGAAAATTTAAAAACTTAAAAATGCCCCCTATTTCGCAAATTTGGTGGACCGCTAAAGAATTTCAAGAGAACCTATTAAATACTTGCACAAAATTTAAAGGTAATCTGATCCAAATTGTAAGCTTTTTGAAAACTGCTCACCAAAAAAAATTATAAATGCCCTCGATTTGGCAATTTTTTGGCGGAATGGCAAAAAATAATGCCAAGACAGAAATCTCTTGGGAACAATCGTAAAAAATTGGGAAGAGATCCAATCAAAATTGAGGGAGAAGAATCATTTTGAAAACTGGCTACTAAACATTTCAAATGCCCCCACCCCCATGTAGTCCCTAAACATTCGTATAAAATTTAAAGGTAATCTGATCCAAATTATGGGAGTAGAAGCATTTTGAAAATTGGCCACTAACAAAGACTCCATTTTGTCAATTTTTTTCGGATGGCCAAAAATAAAAGTTAATTTTCAAGACAGGCCTACCTAGAGAACATTCGTACAAAATTTGAAAGAAATCCGATCAAAACTGAAGGAGAAAAGCATTTCGAGTAAATGTTACGTACGTACACACAGACTTACGCACACACAGATGACGGATGCCTTTACTGATGCGATAAAACCCGCCCGAGGAAGTTGGTTGATCTAATAAGTGCCGGGCTCCAAGAATTCCCATCGGGCTCCTAACTTTTCGAAGCCCGGCGAGCCACCACTTTTTTTGCTAGATTTTTCGAGCGCTGACTTAGACACTCACTTTTTCCCATTTGGATCTCTTTCATTAATTTTCTCCAGTACGTTAATTTCCAATTTGGCCGCCTCACGATACTTTTCCACATTCTTGATGATCTTCAGCGCAATGTGTACACCGTTGTGCTGTAAATCTTTGCATTCAACCACTTTTCCAAACGTTCCCTCGCCCAGGGTCTGCACTATTTCGTCTGAAAATTAGAATCAAAGAGAAATGATGTACTAGAGTTCGATCTGAATTTCAGACACCCAAAGGAAAGCGAGTGCCTGTTACGCCTAATGACTTAACTATTCAGTATTTTACATTTTGAGTACATGTTTTGCACCTTTCATCCTTTTCAAAACTGCTAAATTTACACCGAATTTTGGTCCCATTCAGCACAATAAAACAAATTTGGATTTCTTTAAAGTAATAAAATCACTTTTCTATGGTGTTTTGTTTTGCTGAGAAGTTCTTCGCCATCGCAAAAAAAAAAAAAAAAAAAAAAAAAAAAAAAATCAAAACGTGAAAGCGTCAAATCTGTGTTTTTTTTTTTTAAACCGTGCAATAGGACGGAACGTTCTTTGAAAGCGATAAGCACCACAGCTACACTCTACATTTAACTCGCCCGCGGATGAAGAAAGCCAGAAAAGGACGACTAAAAAAACGGTCGGATTAAGACGTGGTTTTGCTCTTGAACAAATCCAATGTGCAAGGCAAAGCAACATCAAAATCCCAGAGCAGCAAAAAAAAAAAAAATCTAAAAGATACATTATGCAATATTGGGATAAATACTCTGACACGATTTTGGGTGGCAGTTAAAAATGAGAGAGATTACGAAATAGTGTGTACATCTCGCTTGAAGGACGTCCCCCTCTTTATAAATCAAATGCCCGTCATCATCATCTTGTACGCTCGCTCTTTCTTTCGTCTGTGTAGGTCACCATACACACAGCAACAGTCCCCCATCGGGCCACCGTTCACCATTGGTAGTCGGTTGGTAGATGATTGGCAGGCGTGTCGGTTGACGGTTGGTAGATGATTCGTACAGTGGCGCAGATGTTCGGTAGATTATAGGGCATGGTTTTACAAGGCCAGCACACACAATATTTCAAATTTCAGCCACCGCGCAAGATTTCATTGGTTTCGGATGGTCACGTGATCATATCATAGAAGAAACAGGGCAGAAAAGCATACCGTTGTAGGATATGCAACAATGTGTTTGTGTGTTTGTCACATTAATACATATATATGCAAAAAACTGCACTTAAATGTTAAGAAAAAAATATCTATCAAGAAATTACACAGTGTGCTAAATCAATTCATTCTCTCACAAAACTGATTTTATAAAAATACTGATTGGCCATCAAAATGACGTGGTATCACTGAACTAGTGATTCCGAGCTTCAAGTAATCTTTCACCGATAGCCCAATCCAACTTCCCCCCAACCCTTTCACCAAAAACCCAAAATGATATCACTAACTGTGGCTTTCACAACAACGCTTCACGGTTCCTACGCCTGAACAGATAGTCCTTCTTCAAAGGTTATAATTATCTAGCTGATGAGTAATTGCCAAAAGAAAATTTAGGGAAAACTATTTGCCGTTAGAGAAAGTGGACTGTCGAACTCCATCCTACATTGAAACTGAACATGTTCCAGTAAGCTTTAGTAGAATTTGGTGTTTTCCCCATATGGATACCACATTACTTCAAAGGCATGTCATTTTTTGTAACAGCTGCAACTGACTTCAACTTGAAATGACTAATTTTCTCATTATCACAAATTTTATCTACGAACAAAAGCAAAGCCATTTTAAAGTTACTATCAACAATGTGTTCCAAATAGATAATTATTTCTGAGCTTTTACTTTAAGGAATATTAAATTATTAGCACACGTAATACGTTAGTAAAAGTCAGTGCACAGAGTTAGTTAAGCAACACTCACGAGGTATTATTGTTTTCGGTTATTGCACTTTATCTGGTTGTTTTACGTTCTTGAAGCGGGAACTTCAATCCCATTTCAAAAGAACCCGTACTCAGTGGGATCAAAAGTCGACAGTGAAGCCCGTTACGATGACTCCAGCCGCCCCCAGAACTAACCATGCCAGGAGAAATGACAGGCACAAACAGGTAAATCCGTGGTGGTAAAAATACAGCTCAACATAGCCGAGATCGGGGTTGAGGTAAAGAGCAAGGTCATGTACGAGGTCACGTACGATATAAATCGGAGATGCACGGTCCACTAATGAACGGACTCACCACTACAGCGTACGTAGTTTCGCTGAAAAAATCCAGCACTATACCTTCAAGTGACACACGAAATATCTGCGCCTCCATTTTGTTTTGTAAGATTTAAAAATCAAATTTCCTATCAAGCCACGATCCAAACATTAGTACACCCAGATAATCCATATTATCTTCATTATCAACGCCAATCAACAGTGACTTAATATTTAGCATCCTTCCAAATCCTGCAAATGCGATAATTCGAAAATGAAAACCGTAAAAAGTTTGCAATCGAAACCAAATTTTTTCTTTTCTGTATACTAAAACATCAGGCTCATCTGCATATCATACAACATAAGATATAGCTACTACGGCTTGAAAAACTCCACCGGGAAAAACTGTTGTTATTACCGTTAGGCTAATGACAACTAAACCACTAATTAACTTGCAAGTTAACCTGCCTGAGCTATAAGCAAGCGGTAAAATAGTAATTTTCTGAGGCAGTAAACAAGCAAGATGTATATCTGCCAACAGCTGCCAGACAAAAGCACACTAGTACATATACATTCACAAAATATTTTGCCCATATTAAATTAGTACTATGATCTAGTAAAACTTGACTGGAGTAAAGAGCATGAATCTGCAATTCTGTTTGTTTTGATATTGCCGTGCCAAGAGTCAGCTGGAAGCACGATCCTTTGACGGTCTAAATTATCTTCATATGGGTGTCATCAATTAAAGATACTGCCGTTGCATGGGACTTTGCAGTTTGAATCGGCTAAAAAGTATGAACTAGCACACGCAAGGGCCTGTCAGTTGATTTCCAAAGCGAAACGCATGTTGCGTCAGAACCGTGTGCGATAAATGACTGCACCAAAAGCAAAAAAAAAAAAAAAAAAAGACGCAAAAATGTCAACGTTTACATCGTTTTTTCTTCTATGATTTATACGAATTTCATATGATTTAAAAATCATGCAAATGCACTGCAATGCAAATGCTGCCGGAGATAAAAATGTGGCGAGTTGAAAAACACATGATGAAAACAAGAGAAGTAGATAAAGCTCACTTCAGCCCACAATAAATATTTCCCTTCCACTGAATGCGGGTCAAATCGTTAATTTGGCTGACACTACTGAACGCAACGCTACGAAGTTCACCAAATTTCACATTACGGAGAATACTAGGTAATCTAGACAGATAAGGAATGTACAAAAATCTCAAGCACCAGCTGATTTGCGCACAGACTCTGTATATATTAATTAACCAAACGCTTGAAAAATACCACAGAAGGGAAACTCTTTTCCTCAACCTGTACCATAGAGCAAGCTAGACAAAGAGCTGCAGGGGTTATCACAAACTCTGATCAGGAGGCGCTTGGGAAGAAAAAGAGCAATTTACGTCATCACAAGTGTTAGATAGCCCAAATCCACGCTTGAGTTCTAAGCAGATCAGTAGATATCCTAAACAAAATGCTTGGCTGAACGTGTTTTCCATTCAATATTAGTTTATAGGCTGAGTAACAACAGCAGCAAAGAAACTGCAGTTCCTTTGCATGTAAATAACCGATACATCTATTAGCTCGTGCAAGTCAAGAAAATTTAACATACTCACGCCCATTATAATACAGCCTTACGGTGTAGTTCCCCTTTGACTAATGCCAAAAAGGCTTACTTCTGACATACCAAAACATGCAAAAACTCGTCATCTTATAAATATATCTCCAAGTCAAAATCGCACCTTAACTTTGGATTTAGACTTCGAAATCCACATATGGCATGCACAGCTTGGTTAGTAAGGGACTGCCTGTTGTGCTTCATGCGACAAGGAGGCGACATGCAGGAGAGATGGTAATATTTTCAAATAGAAGTTGACAATCCAAAGTCGGGCGTCGCAATGGTACAATATGTATACCTGCTGCAACGACGCTTGAGCTTCTTGTATGGAATTATTTGCTACCTGTGCCGTTATTTTGCGGATATCCGTCATAGTTTTACCACTATGACCTAGATCCCGACTATGACCTTGAGCGTTGAGTTTTGACCTCTGCCCCCATTCCTTGGCATTAGAGGAATTCACATTCCCAGCAGTTGTACCGCTGGTAGAAGAGTTGGTAGAATACGAACTTGACGAAGGCATATATCCGTTGGATGAAGGCAAAGTACTGTTGGGAGGGAAGGAGGAGGAGGCGAAGGACCCCGTGTACGAGCTTGGAAAGCTCTCCGGCGAGGAATCGCCATCCGGTGGCCCGCGACCCTCAACTTTCATGTTGCACACACGGCTTCGCGACGTAGCCACTTTCTGCTTATTGTTGCTATGACGACTACCACATAGCAGGGAGGTTGCCTTGGCAACGCCAGTGATCAGCGCTAAACCCGTGTTCTCCAGGCAACACCAAAGTGACGCCAAACCCGTCGTGACAAGATCTTTCTGCAAGCTTAATTTCAATGTGGCTTCGATTCGAGTAGCAAATGTTCCTGCAGTCAGATAATCGCCAATGTGACCGTGTTTCTGCCGTCCATTTCTTTGCTTACAATAACTTGTTGAGATTTTATTTACGTTCTCTCCATTAGCATCCCGCCTTTTCACTCATGAAAGAAACGAACAATCCATAAAGAAAATCTCGAAGAGGTATCCGAATAACAGACCATTTGTTTTATTTCAATATTTCTGTATATTTTTCCTCTGTTGCTTCTATAAAAATAGGTTTTGATACCGATTTGAGCATCCAAAACGCGTTAGGCATACTAACCACGGAATATAAACACAAAACTTCGACGAGAAACGTTCGGCTTAAAAGCAACCGTGCATATCACAGCTCTCCATAATCTTATCACGAACTACGCAATAGCATACGGACTACTGGCAACAGTCTAAATCATTACCAGCCGAATCATTTTTGCGATAACTTAGAGTTTTTATGGTACTAAGATGGAATTTTTGCGGAACTATTACTAGTCCGAATCTGTGACGTTCAATCGCTCCGTAGCTCCATCGGACCAACCATCCACAGCAAAATGATTCCTCAGGTTTACTGACCAGCAGTGACCTCACTCTGTTGCCCTGTACTGTCAATCCTGGAATAGATTTTTGCAGCAAGGCGACTCATTTTGAGCCAAAAACAACGAAGCTACCCAGCACAACATACACCTTTCTTATTATTATGAATTCTGAGTGTATAGAATAAACAATGTCTGTTATGGAACCAGTTTTACTTTTGCATCCATATTAGACTGGCTAAACCTGAGGTAACACATACTACAGATCAAGTGGAAGTGGACGGCTGTAGATGTGACTCGCATTTTCCATAACAAACACGTTTTACTGTACACTCATTATAAACAACATTGAAACTCAAATTTTAAAATACAATCTTTAAAACCGCAACCAGAAACTGAACGCTATTCACTTGATGCATTTACTTTCTAAATTCTTTTATAATTTATTTTTGTTTACTTCATATCCATAAGAAGAGGAATGTATTGGCATGTGAACTGTTGTCAAACTATACTGCACTGCACCTAAAAGCCAGTTGACAACAGGAAAGTTAGACCACAACATTCTAAGCAATTTTCCACCATATTCAATATATTCCATCCGGAATATCGGAGAGATAGTGAACCTGATACTCACACCCAACAAGTAAGCCTGTGCACTGCCTGCTATTGTTAAGATGTATACGATACTGTCAGAAAGAAAAGCTGGTCTGAGGCGTTCAGAAAGTTTGGTGCAGATGAAAACTTTCTTACTTTAAACAGCTGCTGGTTGCTATGTTGTTGTGGATCAGAACATGCCCACAGTCACAGTTCTGCCTTAAGCACACGTATAACCTCAAAGAGACAGGACGGTAAAACTACCTAATTAACTTCAGATTCTGGTCAATCTTTATGGTGTTTTAACAATTACTTTCAGTGGGGAAAATGTGTTGAGTTTTCGAGGTTTCACTAAAGTTTTGAGTTTCCAGGATATATGAGATTCAATATGACATACACGTGTGTGCGGCTTTGCTTTCTCTGACACGGAACTACATTGTTCATCTCATGAATGCAATGCTAGCGCAGTGAATATCTAACACGCGCACAGCGAGAAGCCTTGGAAAATAAGCAGCAGACAAGAGCCCATAGCTCACGTCAATCCACTCATGTCACTTTCCAATCCGATGATGAGTAATACCAGCAATCGTCACTGAAGTTTCATGTGTATTTGCGCATTTTGGAGCACAAAAGGGATACCATTTCGCAGCTTCAATTATCACCAGAATATAATAACCGAAATTACCTTGCAGGGATACTTGTGCAATAAAGAGTAGTAGCATGGGAGATGTGATCGATTGCTGTTATGAACGAGCTCACACATGTACAAAACCAATGTTACCACTAGTTTGGGTTAAGCCGACAGCAGTACACCAGATTCGCCACACCCCCCTCACCTTTTGCGCTAATCAGTATACAACCAACGCTCCGTAAACAATGAATGCATGAACTTTATCTCAAGACACATTCACAAAGCTCGAAATGGTTCTACGGCTTCGAACAAGCAAAACACAAGGGAATGTCAATGATAAAGAGCTAGGGGGGGGGGGGGGGGGGCGGGTCGTGATGTGCAGGCAATACAGAGCCTGTTACAGAATTCCTCTTTCTGGAACACGACACAGCCAATCTGGGGCAATCTATACTCCGACACTTTGAGCATCTACGGCTGGGGCAAGACTGAAAATATATCCATGTACCATCGGTATGAGCTCTGGCACTAATCCTCCGCCTGTGACTCATATCATCCGGGATACATGCAGTAATTTCGGCCTTCGGGAATACAGACAGCACTCTGTGCAATGCAACAAATCACAAGTGGTTGCGTCGGTGATATTGTATATACGATTGCGTGTAAACTGGAACGCACTCCGTAGTTTTCTACTGCTAAATTGCATCAACATTTCCTGTTCAAGAAATCGTGACCTTAACGGCTTTTCTACTCGACTTAATAACTTTTCTAAATCTTAGCAAGTCTTTTGCACATCAATTTTTTTCGATAAACACAATCGCACGAAATCACAATACACACAGGAAAAAAGGAAGCCCCTGTACTCGGTTAAAATATGTTAAATGGAGTGTATCACGTTGCTTTCTTTCTCGTTCTAACATTATGCACTGAATCGTACTAATGACATACGCAAAAGACAGACTAGTCTGTTCTGAGGATTGACACGAATTTTGAATTTTTATTTTAATATTGTTCATAACGTTGTGAGCGCCACACTGCCAGTCTATGGTACAGTAGCGTGAGAGAGAAATCTTAATCTGGCCTACCACAGACGGGGCATGAGATCCGCCGCCACCACCCAAGCCGAACACGAAACAGCACGAATAGCCACACTCCCGTAACCAGCGCCGCACCAATCCGCCAAGCCTGCCCGCCTCACACATCCACTTCCCAGCGCCGCTCTCTGTGTCACACCTCCACTTGCCAGATGGGCCCTCGTCATCCAACCACGACCTACGCGGGGCGGTTGACCTTGTCATGGAGAGGAGTCAAGGTCAATGGCCTATCTACTGTGTTTACATTTAGACGACATTTGAATGTCAAAGTCAATGCGCTGGATCAAGTGAATAAGTACTGCATCTCCCATTTCAGTGTGATCATCAGCACAGCAACATTTTCGATACTAGCACCCTGTACTTTGTGTTCAACGATTCAGAACACGGTGCAAAACAATACATCTTGGCTCAGTTATAAAGACATAAATGTAGTTTCCAAAATATCTCAATTATCATATAAATGTCATTTCTATTATTTAATCTAAAACATCCAGATTTGCTTTGTGACTATTGACTATTGCCCATGAAATGACTACCCGCAGATGAAAAACTATTCACAGCACACAGAGCCAGTTCTCGTGTGTTACTAAATATTCACTTTTGTATCAAACCCACACGTGTCTGTTTTGGGAAAAAAAACCTCAGCAGGCATTTTTTTCGATTTCGAGGCGATACTGCCAAATCTGGCAACTGCATC
This sequence comes from Protula sp. h YS-2021, assembly GCA_949752745.1. Taxonomy (NCBI): domain Eukaryota; kingdom Metazoa; phylum Annelida; class Polychaeta; order Sabellida; family Serpulidae; genus Protula; species Protula sp. h YS-2021. Next base: position 44,027,541 of record OX457030.1, on the reverse strand, counting down.
TCACAGCGTGTCATAGTGCCTATAACATCATTGCACAACAGAATATCTAGCTACACTCTTACAATATATCCATATTAGGTTGGAAAAGTATCACTTGCCTTCCAAAGTACTCTACTTTATTAACTTAGACAGAATTTATAAGCAAGTGTTTGGTGTATGTGAAATGAGCAAGACAAGAGGTTCCTCATTAGGTTTCCATTTGAACCAAAATGTTTTACACGTAATTCACATAACCATAACCATTTTATTTTTTCAATCTAGATTTTCAGATGAATTGATAAAATTAATCCAATCAGCATGATGTTTTAGCCGAAAACTCCTGTTTCGCTTTATTCTATTCCCCCTGATTATTAAGGATTTAAGCTGTGGTTTTTTTGTTAACCGTTTCAATATAAAACAGGCAACTGTGCAGTCTAGTTCACTTTGTTTCACAGCGCCCGCCAGCGTTCAAACCAAAAGGTTGTTTCCATCCATTTGTGACAAGCAAGGTACGCCAGGCCTGTAATACCCCGGTCATCACACAGCAGTGTGTTTGAAGTTTCCAAGGCAGAATGTGTGCTATAAAGGGTTTGCTCAAATCCAGCTGCAAATGCAAATCGATCAATAAAGGGGGGCATGGCAGCAAGGGTGTGTGCTCCACAGCACAAACGGCTGCACGGGAGGCGTGGAGGGGGAGGGGGAGCGGGGGGTTCCGGTATGTGAAATTTCCGCGGTCTAAAAGCTTATTCATTTAGAAACTGTCATTATTCATGGACTGTATACAGAAGACGACTTAATTCGTGTGTAAACAGCCTCGTTTCTAAAAACATTCACGATGGCCAATAGCAGTTATCGGCATACTCATGTTGGTCGCCCATTTCTCAGGTCTTCGTGCTGTGTGAGTTTTTGGGCGATGAATTTTGGTACTTCAGATTTTAACGGACTATTTAACACTGACAAGGAATTAAATGGATATCATACACTACCGAAGTTGCACTACCCCCAGAGAACCTCATGAAACTGATACAGCAACAACAGTTCTAACAATAGGCGCATGCGCACTGGGTGCACATTTACTTTTCCTTTTTTACAGCATGAGCCAGGACTGCGTCAATAGTTTTGCACCCTATACCAGCATTGCAAAAAAAAAAAAAAAAAAAAAAGAAAAAAAATCCAGCCAGAATTATTAACACCAATAACCCCATTGTGTGCGGTTATTAGCACCAGCACTGGGGTTAATACTGTACAGCGGCATCAGTGCCACTGCCACTCTCTGCCTCGACTTGTCTTAGTTAAAGAGATCGTGTTCCAGGTCAGTCTTTTTCGATATTTTCGTTGATACTGAGGCAGTTGGGGCTCTGAACTTAAGGTATTGAAAATTTAAGATGAATCTTTAAAAGGATTTGCTTGGAAGAAACATTCATGTTCCCAAATTCTTCTCGATTTAAATTCGCTCAACAATTTGTTTTCCTGCTGGTAGCTATATTTATATGGAGATTCGAACATGATTTCGCGTAAAGATCTGATCGGCCAAAAGAATCTGTGAAGCAGTCGTTAAATTGCTGCAGCATATCAGCGACAGAAACCATGGGCATTCAATGTCAATCAATACGCAGTGATTCACAAGACACGTTCACTCATCAAGCAGCTTCTCACCCCACTCACACACCCCGTCCCCATTGCCCTCAGTCCTCCCTCATTTGTGTATCGACGAGCCAAATTCAGCTGTGATGATCAAATTCTGGCACACCGGGGGTGCGTATGTTGCTCCTTTTTTGCACCAAACAGCAAACGTTCAATACTGCAATCACGCTATAAACTGAATCACTCCTAAACTGTATTGAAAGGAAAACAACAATTTTTGTACAGTTAGTTTCTCACTGCTACTGCGCCTGAGATTTTCTCCTACTCCAGAGGAAATGTCACCGAATAACGATTTATTTTACGGCCTGGACTCGCTGCTATGGACCCTTGATCGGCTGATAGCATGTTTTCATAGCACTTGACCTAATCCAATCTTTTCTGTCACATACAAATGTCAGTTGTAATTTCCAACGAGGCAAGATGTAAATCTCCTACAGAACTGCTGCCGCAATCCCGGGTAAAGCCCTGTTTACGCAATCAAGCCCTGGATGGCATTCATTAGTTCTCCCCAGTGAGTGCAGCAACAAATCACTTTGGCGGTCCTTTCCATTCCTTTCATAATGGTGAAAAGTTCCTCGCTAAATTCGGTTTCGTGACTGCGAAACCTTCAGTACGGGGATGTGGTCAAGTGATGTCTGGAGCAGCATACAATAAAGATGAAAACATGAGCTTGCTATTCTTATGAAGATATAGTCTTGTGAGACGCAGGTTAAATTTAGCCAATCAATGTATATTGTCAAGGGAATCCACCAGGGACTAAGCTGAAAACAGAAAATGCCAGAGGGACTGTCGTATGTAAATTCGATTACAAGCAAGAAGTGCAATCGTTCTCACTTTCCTCACAGGAGTGGTGAGGGTTTGATGCGCGCAGCTGAAGTTACGACGTTTTCTTATCACCGCTTGGAATTTGGACGACCAAGAAATAGCCTTTAGCAGCATATGGCGTCTCCGCAGCGACGCCCTTTACTCGAAAACTTGGGGAAAGGAGCTGTGTTTTTACATGTTTAAATGAGCAAGGGATGTGAATTTATTATATTTAAAGCCAACGTTCCATCAATAGCGATGCGCTTGGGGGAAAATTTTAGTCTCAACTCTTATTGAACAGCCCTTGAACCTGTCTGGGAGACGGGCTAGAAAGTGGATGATATGTTGTCAAAAATCTGAGCACTTTCAACGGCAGGCAAGTATAATACCCAACAGAATGATGCGCTGAATTGACTGTTTCATTGGACATCTGGACACTCATAATTTTTATTTTTAGCATATTGAGATCAAAATGCATTTCGTGCAGACACAGTGTCGGGAACGAATTTTACACCTATCATCAATATACCGCAGTTGGAAATTTGCTTGCCAAGTATGACAAAATGGGCCCTCAAAGACTTATCACGTTGGTAGGTTGGCTGAGGTTGAACGAAAAACCATAACATATTTTTCCCGGAATGAAGTTTTTGGCGGATCAACGTGGTGCCCTTCAGCACCCAACACAACGCAAGCCCGGTCTTTTTTTCTCTTCGGATTTAAATAGTCAAAGCCGAGCACTCGCAAACTTGCATACACTCATAAAAAAAACATCTTCAGTTCTCGTCCTTCATACAGATACAGTATCATGCAGGTATTAGTAAACTAACTGTTAATTATCTAAACTCCCAACAACGACAAAAATATTATAGATTATAAAAAATATAAATCTTAATTCAAACATATTCGTGGCTGCTGAGTCCAATTCTCACGACTATGAATTCATTCTGTAGTCAGTCGCAGTTAATTTTAAACTTGAAAACATTCCAGACTAGAACAGATATCTGCTTTGCTGTTGTCGCATTACACTTCTTTATGCTGTTCTATACAGCAAATTCCTGTCTATTTTGAAGCGTCATTTGGGAAAAACCGATAAAAACGAGTGGGTATGTGACGATTTGTATCACACTTCATGTTCTACACGAATCGTTAGCACGTCCGGATGCACAAATAGATGCTTTTTTTTTCATTTTCTTCCACATCTTTCCGCCCGACGCTAATCAACCATCCGACAGATTCCCTGAGCCAAAGAATACTGAATGCAATTGCACTGCCCGTTTCACTGACCCCCACCCAAACCAACCATTCGGGGAACGATTAAAACATTTTTTGTCATTCTTCCGTTACTAGCATTGCTGGTGAAAGCCACAGTTTTAATGGAATATCTGAAGACAAGTCCCCGGTTTTCTTTTGCACGCCGGAAGATTTTCTTTTGCACCCCTTATTCGAACTTTTGATTCTTTCTTTTTTTCAAAGAGAGTGGTAATAAGAGTGAATAAGTGGTCAAATTGTGAATGTTGAGGCATGAGGCACAAAACCAAAGCTTCCCAACCACACCCCACCCTCTGCAGAACCAGGTACTCATACTCACCCTTTCAGCGCTGAAACTGTAAACGGGTAGGAGTATGGGACAACATAAGAAGAAGAAATGGGCCATTGTGTCTGGCTCCACTTATACTCACCCAGTTTGAGCTTGTACGACTAGAGGGGGTATCTGAATACCGGTGGTGGCGGCGCGTTCTTTGATGACGACGATGGCTGCGCCTGTGATGGCGTCGGCGGTGGCTGGCGTCCCGTGATCGCGAGTAGCCGCGTGCGTATCTATCGTCACGTGACGAGCGAGAGCGACGGCGGTAGTGGCTGCGTTCTGGCGTGTATGACGCGTCGCGGCGATGCCGGGAATATTCGTCATAATCGTTTCCATAGCAACTGAAAATACACAAAAGTCAAAACAATGGAAAATCCCGTTATGGCGGGATAACACGCACGCAAGTCAGTGTGAATGGCAGTCTATTCACCTGAATCACCTTGGCAGCATCTGCTGCTGTATTTATTTATCTACATAAACTGAGCAATCAATAACTGGTTTTCATAGCAACCCTGCCTTTCGCTGCTCCAAAGCAAACAACAAGGCGATAAGATAACTGGAGCAAAAGCAGTGGAGATAAGTTATTCCTATCCACCAATAAAGCAAAATCGCAATAACAGAGGAAGATTCGTCAATGGTTGCTAAAATAAGCTGCGATTCTACCTCACATTAATGAAGGTTCCACTTCGAGCAACTTGCTATTTGATCGTTGCTCAGTTGCATGTTCACTAAGTACTCCTATATGCCCGTTATCCCACCACGCACTCCTTCGTGCACCGTCCATTTGCCCAATAAATTTGATTCTCTGAAGAAAACAGAGGTTTTAAGGATTCTCTCCACCTACACCCCCCAACCACACAAACACACACACATTCACTGATTATGTAAATAAGACTAAAAGTATTCACATGGCCACAACACAAACCTTGTCTTGTAATCATTATTTCTCTCGTAGGAGTGTCGGCGCTTCTTTTCATAATAACTGTCTGCACTGTACGAGTCCCTCCTTCTTTTACTACGTGGCATCTACAACATATATCAACGTAATCTTTTTTAAACTGAAAAAAAAATGACTAAGGGAAAATTTTTCCAAGCAATGATTTTTCATTTGAACTTCATACATGTGAAAGTCTGAGAGTTGGCGATTGAACTCTCACAAATTTACATGCAGCAAGCACGTTACTGGTTATTTGAAACTCATAGTTGATGTAAACATTATCACAGTGGACTCCTAGTGCCAGAATTGTTACATCCCTTCCCAGGTGAAAAAAAAACACTGAAAAACGGGTTTATACTGCCCGGATGAAATACTTTCTTCCACTCCAAAAGTGAACACAGCTGAAAGAAACTCTGAGCCTGTTTTGGACGCCTTTTTGTGCCTCTGATATGAACATGATGTTTAATTAGGAAGTCAGAGTGCGGAATTTCGCAAAACGGCAAGGCATGTGGTCAGTAACCCTTTTCGGCGCACAGTGTTTAAACAACATTCAGCCAATCGCTCTTCATTACACTCTTTTAATTCTTTTAACCAATTTAATAGTGGCCTGTTCGGAGCTTGACTACTGATCGACTGTGGGCTTTTTTTTTTTTAAAAATGTTGAACTAAATGGTACTGATACATGCGTGATAATTACTGCCTGTATCCATAAGTATATATGGTATATGATACAACTTGACTATATAACAATAAAATTAACATCCAGGTACGGTGTTAGTTTTGCACTGGTTTTTCGGGAAAAGCTGTTCTTCCAGTTTTGTTTAGGGTTCCTTCCACCACACGGAAGAAATACCTTTTGGACTGGAAGAAACTCAACCTTGCTTGGTGCACACCATATCCACAGGATAATATGGGCCTGAAACCGACAACTGTTTTACGTTATGGTTATGTTTTGAAATATGGTTACTACATTGGTCGTTGAGCAACTTGGCACCAATGTGAGCAACTTAGCCCTCGATATTCATAAGAGAATAACTCGGACAGCGGTTAGTTACTGAAACACAACAGATTTTTTTCCCTTTATGGTGTTATTTTTCCAATAATATTCCGTTACAATCATCAAAAGATACTATGAACCGTTTATAAAGTGACATATAATGACTTCCTATAAGCCCAGTACAATACATTCAAAATCACTCTGATTATCATTTTCGACAATAATAAACACCATGAAACGGTATATTGTTGCTCTTCTCGTTTGAGCATAGGTCCGACCGACAAAACTCGATCCACTGCAACAATCGTTTTAACGAAGTCTGATCACTGTGATTACTAGTACAGTATAGTATAAGCGAGACGACACTCTCAGAATCCGGTGAAGTCACGTGGGTTAAAAGCGAAACATTTGTGAGTGTGCACCTATTTCTACACTCTCCATAGCTTTGAAATAATTTTCTACGAAATTTTTTATTATTTTTTTTCGTGGCGTTCATCTGCCTGTCAATTACGGTAAATGGTCAACTCGACGACAGAATGACCAACTCGCTGACAAAAAAAGTAAACTCGCCGACACAAAAAAAGATAATATTTGAGTGTCAATATTTGGATGCGCCCAAGAAACTACAAACACAAAGCTATAAATACAAACATAATAAGACATCTAACTTTATTTATTAAAAATGTTTTTCCCTTATGTTTTAGGTTTATGGATGACCGTTTCAGACTCACCATGTATTTTAACTGCATCGTATATAAATCAATCAGCGTAGGCGTTGGTTAAATCCACCACACATTTCCGAACGTCTCAGGAGTGCAATCGAGTATTAATTATTCACCATTTATACCATGAAACGTTCAAGTTATGTCACAAGTCCAATGAAAAAATTTGTAAAGGGCTAATCACAGGTAAGAGAAATATTAACAAGTCCTTTGAGTAATTTCAAAAGCTGATCTTGAAAGAAAAAACCATTACTCGAAGAAGGAATGAGGTTTCTTTCATACAAAATCATCCAAATTTGAAATAGAAGTTTCCTGGGTGCACCTAAATATATTTTTCAAGTGTCGGCGAGTTGACTGTTCTTGTGTTTGAAAGTTGACCAAAATTTTTGTCGGCGAGCTGACCAAAATTCATCAATTACCCATGAACGTCCCAGATGATGAAGGTCAGTTGACCTGGTTTACTTGGATAGTTCGTGACCTGACCGTTTGTGGCTGGGTTGTCCCCGAGAAGATTATCGAGAAGTACGGAACTATGAATAAGCGACAAATGCAACGTTCAAAAGCCGATACGCCCGTCTGTCAAGAAAATTAACAGACAAGGTGCATTTATCGCGAAACGACCGGCTACAGCCATATCGGATAATCAAGATGCAATGCCGAGTGACGAAACATTCACGAAATATTACAAACATCTAAACTGTAAATAATTTTCTTTCAACAAGCACACTTACAAATTCAACAGCCATCACACGAGTTTTAGAAACTAGTATATATATTATCCTACCGTTTTTACAGCCAATTTATAATATGATTCTTGTAAAAGCCAGGTGCGAAATAAGCCAGGTCATGTTTTCTAATGCGCATGCTCAGTAGGGAAACGCGCAAGATTCCAGTAGGGAAAAAAAACATGTGTTTGTTTGGTGTTTAACGTCCCGTTCGCTGGGACTGGGAAGAATGATGAAATAGTAAAAGAAGAGCTAGAAAACAATTCTGATTTGTCGCCTCCTACGCCATGCACGGAACAGAAAACAGTGGGCATATTCTTAAGATTTTCCCTCCCTCACCAACCCACAGGGGGGAGGAAAAAAAAATAAGAAACACATAAGAAAAATACACTAAAAATATGTTCTCTCTGCCATTGCGTAGCTACAAGGTAGCAAAACTTAATTGGAATGTTGAAAAATGTATTCATGACATTATTATAATGGGTTGCTAACACAAAAAGAACGCTATATTTATTTCAAAGTAATTTTGATGTATTACGCTGTTGACCTCTATGTTTCTCGGTTTCTGGAGTCCTTTTTTGCTAGAATCTCGCAGACGAAACTGTAAATCGGCTTACTTTGTTGACTTTTGAAAGTTTTTTCTATCGGTAAAATTGTTAGTACCATTTCGGTTACGGCTGACTACAAGCAGTAGGCCGTGAAAGAGAAAAAATTGTCGGGTTTTAATGACTTTAGGGAACTACACGTTGAACTGATTATAAAACAATGCACTGATGTTTAATTATAAAGTACTGGAACCACAGAACCATTAATACAGATTTTTTATCACAAGGCCTCATATGAGCGCATGCATGCCTCTCCTGTACCTAACTGGTACATAGTGGCCCACTGAAGAGAAACATGAAGTTGAATAGCAGATCGTAATAAACGGATTCGTACTTAGACTTTTGCCGAAACGTTTTTGCCCGAACTTGATTGGGTTAAATGAGTAAGGAAATCATTGAAACTGGCAAGAACAAAATTTCATTTTGCCAGAAACATAGTCATAAGTGGTTATTAGAGGGGGGGGGGGGGGGGGGTCACTACGTAATATGTAAACTAGTTCTTAAAAGATCATATGACGGCTTTTTCCAAAGTGTGCATGTGGAAAGAAAATTGTAATTTTGCTGTTTTTCCTTGAACACTTCTTGAAATTTAACCCAAAACATTGCACTCAGTGGAGGAAACTAGGAGGTTTCCAGTGTGTAAAAAACGTAAAGAAATAAGTAAGAAAAAATACAATAAAATTATTTTTCTCTATCATGGGGTATCAATAAAGTGTCAAAACTTTTTTGGAATGTGGGAAAATTTATTTATGACATTATTATAATGAGTTTCTAACAAAAAAGAGCGCTTTAAACGTGTGAAAGTGATTTGGATGATTTCTATGTTCCTTACTTTCTCAACTTCTACGTTTATCCCTCAAAAACTCGAGTCCTGTTTTTGCGTACCTGGGGGGAGAACGAATGATTACAGTAGATCCAAACTGGTGAAAAGAAAAAGATGTGGTTGAAAACAAATTTCTTTTGTAAAGTATCGCAGAATATGGAATATTTGAGTCGAAAGGGTTGGCAAATTTGCTTCTGGTTTATTAAGTTTAGTCACAATTGAAAATTTTTTTGTCACGAATTACGATTTACTGTAACCAATTCTATTCCCTCTCCTTCGCAAACGAAAGTGTGAATCCGCTTATTCGTAAAATTCAAAATGTGTTCTTTTAACACGCGTAATCACACTTTGAATGTTTCGAATAAAGTGCGCAAGCATTTCGACTGTTAAGGAAACGGGTTAAAAAGAAAGAAATGATAGAAGAAATATTGCTAAAACATCTCATACTCGGAACATAAAAGCAATTAAAACTTTAAACTACTGTATTTGTTAAAACTTTTAATAGCATACCGGCATTTAGGCGAAATTTCTCTATAATTTCTTTCATTTTTTTACCCGGGTAAGGGGTGGCATGTAATCAAACGCAGAATTTTTGCGCATTTTATTCGGAATGCCCAAAATCAAATTTGGCTTACAGGGCGAGAAACGTGAATTCAGTTGAGATAAGGACACAAAGAAATGATAGAAAAAAACTGGCAAAAGTCAACAAAATTCGATTATTTAAGAAACACATTTACGTGGTGTCAATTAAAGGGGCTGAATACTACGTAAAATAGTTTTTGAAAGATCTATGATGGCTTTTAAAACTCGAAAGTGTGAATGTTAGGAGTAATCAAGAATTTTGATGTGTTTTCCTTATCTTTTCTTTATAATTTATCCAAATAACTGCAATCGAAACGACACCTCTATCGGGAATATCCAAAAGTACGAACTGGCTTATGATCTTTGCCTCGTATGAGAAAATGCGTTGGTGTCGGTTACTCCAGGTTTGTTTCCAAACCAGAAGCCACGCAATTCGCCATGATGCTCTTATTATAGGTCCTCATGATCTTCTGCAACCAATATTGCAATTTGTAACCTAACCAGTGACAATGCACGGTTCAATAAGCCAATTTACACTTTTCGAGTTTTGCCGAAAAGTTTGTGTGCCGGCTGAATTCAGTTGGGATAAGGATATAAACAAATGATACGAAAAAAGGCAAAAATCAACAAAATTCTATTTTGCCAGAAACACATTCACATGTTGATCATTTAAGGGCCTGAATAATATGTAAAATAATTTTTTTTAAAGTTCATATGATGGCTTTATAAATTTGAAAGTGCATGTTAAAAGAAAATTAGAATTGTGATGTTTTTCCGTTATCATTTCTTGATAATGTATCCCAAAATTTGCAGTCAAAACAACACCTCCACCGGAAAGACCCGAAAGTGCGAATTGGCTTATTCCAATGTTCTTTTTTAACACGCTACTGAGGCATTTCTTTGGGATAACTCATCAACAAGATACCACCGACACACATCAAAGAGTTCCGTCCTCCCGCTCAAATCTATGTTACCTTTGAAAAGAAATGGTATGATTCTTTCTTACCTTGTATCCTCAAACTACTCGTGTATAATAATAAATAAGGAAATTAGCACAAAAAATGGACGACGTTTTGCATTCAATTTCGGGGGATCATTTATTTATTCGTTGCTCCACATTCAGCTACATAGGTATATGCGATTAAGTCAAAATAAAACGCCCGAAATAAGTCTCAATAGGGACTCTTATATAAAACCTTGATTACAAAGAATTATTCGAGACAAAAGACTGACAAATAAACTTGTCTTTTAATAGAGATCTTCAAATAATAAATGATCCCATGTTATTAAAGCTACACATACAGCTGCTGTGTACATAATTTTTAAGCTCGGACGTGGTCTAAATCGAGCATTCAAAAACATATCAAGTAAAGTGATCAGCAACCATGTCACTTACAAATTCAGTTTTACGGGAACAATGTAAAATGAACATCATAAATTAATCAATCGATGCTCAAAAAAATTAACTGCTAATAAGACTCACGTCAATCTTGAAGTTAAATAAATCAAAGTAAACAAATGCCAAGCTGCATTGATGGCCTCATTTATTACGTTCAATTTCTATAGAGCTTGTGACATCACATTTTGTTTCATTTATATGTTGTGTTGATCCCATTATTACTTTGACGAGACCCTTCTTCAGACAGATCCGAGGGAGTGGGTAGCTCTGCCCGATTCCGGTCTCTATAAAATAAGACGAACATTGATATAATTTTGGCTGGTTCATTGAAAATTACATTATTATTAGATAAAAGAGCAAAAATTGCATTTATTCTACCTTTATAAGACATCCTTCAGCCTTAACGGAAGCACTTTTATACATGGTTTTATCTGGATAAAACAATTAGGCCAAAAATTGTAATTTTGCCTAGGAATCTCAATAAATGATACAGAATTGTTTGGCTCGTTTTCTGGAAAACACTGTTGATGAAAATAAAATAATAATGAAAAGTCACAGTAATATATTAAAAATGTTTTAAAAATGGGTTTATTCAATGGTAAGCATGTGTGAAAATTGTAGTTTTTTTCATAATAATTTAAGAGGTATTTAGTGGAATGTTTATTTTCAAAAGAATAATGTGGGATGTTAATGCGATTTATTAAAACAGACCCTCCATCCATCTTTTTACGTTGTTGTCCAATGGCCAACCTATACGGCGGTTTATTCTGTTGTTTAAGACATCCTGTTACTCCACAGGCTCCACTGGGGAGTCCACGAAAATAGTACTAAAAAGGAATTATTAATGTTTACCCGCCATTTTCGGTTACGTTTTACGTCAATGTCATTTCAGTGATGTGAATTGATAAGGATGTGTTGGGTCAGAACATTACAACCGGAAATTGTGTACGGCAGATGGCTTGTCGTTATCATCAAGCACTTTACTCCAACAGCCAACTCTACGGACAGTGGTTCGCTCTGTTGTGTTTAACACCCTTATACTTAACAGATTAACTGGGATTCTGGGCAAAAAGTACTCATAAAAGAAAGGAATTACTTTTCGAAATATCCACCCGCTCTGTGTTTGTATTTGACAGATAAATGTCCTCAGATGTCAGCTGTTTTACATCAACGAACCATCAAGAAAACGAAGGGGTGATGATAATCATTATCACTTGTCATTAACGTAAACGGTCCAATATTCAAAACTGAAAAGGTTTTAGGAGAGTAGTTTTTAACATTATATAGTGCAGCTCCGACATTAAATAATTAATACCAATGGCCAGTTGTAAAATTAAACAGCAAAATAGCATATCTTTTCGACCAACATCCTGTACAATATTCTATTCTTTTATAGAAGAGCTAACATAAAATATAAAAAGTATACTTCATTGTTTAAAATAGCTATGGTGGTATTTATTTAAATTATAATTATAAACGAAACCACCTAAATTGAAACAAAAATTCCTGAAAAACACATACTCGGTCGCTATAATGGGTCTGCGGAGTAAAAAGGGATTGTACACAACAGACCTAACCGTCGTAGAGGTTGGCCATTGAAACGCAACGCTTCGGTGGCAGCCAGCCATTCGAAACATGAAACAACCTGAAGATGCCCGGTACAAATGCGTTATATTACAGGGCAGCTGCTCATTACACAAAAATCCTTACATTGCAGCCAATTTCACGTGTCAAAATATCTTTTGACCCATTTTCAAAGGATGCTTATGCAGCGAGGTGAAGTTTTTTTAAATGATATAAACTGGGCGATATTTTGGTATTGTGCATGTTAAGGGGCCTCAAGATAGACATTATAGACAACCCTATGCAAATGGAACAAATCTAAACTATAATAACTTTGGCAAACCGTTTTACTTTGATTACTCAAGGAACTATTTTACTAAATATAGCCTTTTTAGTTAGGCAAAAATGCAAGCAACTGCTGTTCGGTTCCTGGAAATTACTTCCACGGAATATTTAAACTGTGTAGACATTAACATTTATTTTACCAGGGAGATGCTACATCATGTGTCAGTTAAGAGAGTGCGGTTGACAAATCCAGCGTGTGAAATCATACCTCAAGTAAAATCAGACATGTCCAGACCACGGATGGAAATAGACTACGGTACTTTTCAGGCTTTTATGGTTAAACAGAAAAAAAGCACAACACTGAAAATTGTTGCTTTGTTTCACATCACCACTATGCGCCTTGACAATATTGAAACAGTACCATATTGGGGGAATTCTTTGTATCGTGTTTTCTTTATGATGATTATTTCAATTCTAATATAATGATATACATATATTGAGTAGTTTATGCCAGTACCGGGGGTTTCCGAAAAAAGCCCCCCCCCCAGGTCTTCTATTTGGAAACTGGCCAATTTCAGGCGCTCATTTATAAACCATATAGAAGCCCCGGGGCTTCTATTAGGAAACAATTTCCTTATTAGAGCCCCAGGACTTCTATTTTTTAGATGGGGGATTGTCGATAAGTTTTTATTGGAAAAAAGAAAATTTACCATCAATCTTTTATTAAAGCGCTACATGCTGCACAAAAAATAAAAAACACACAAAAACAACAGTAACTACAAAAAGTCTGGTAAATTGTGTTGTGTAAAAAACGAATGCCACTGAACGTGTACAACTTAATGCCAGCAAGGTTATATTTCCGCTACCGGTGATACTCCGGAGTTAAGGTGGGAGTGTGTAGGGGGGGGGGGGGTTACCTTGTGCGAAGCACGGGATTAAGCAACGACGCAGAACGCGTCTAGGGGTTCGCCTCACATCAAAGGATTAAGTGCACCGTGTCTGCATTGCGAGTAAACAAGAGTTCTAAAAAGACTTGCAGGGCTTTTATTAGGAAACGATTTTTTAGGTCTTTATTTTAACTTCAAATGGAAGCCCCGGGGCTTCTATTGGGAAACAGTTTCCTAATAATAGCCCCGGGGCGTTTATATGGGGGGGGGGGGGAGGGGCTTCTTTTCGGAAACTCCCGGTACAACACTTTTTCCTAAACTATAATACAATAATATATGTATTGCGTAACAACTGTCGAATGCGCATTAAAACAGAGTAATTTATGCCAGTACAGTACTCTTTCCTTTTGTTTCAGTCGACGGCCATAAAGCGGTATTTAAACTTGAAAATCTAACCCCACTGGACGTTTTGAGATATTTCTCCATCTTATCAAAAGAGCACGAAGTGAAGTCGAAGGTTAAGAAGAAAAAATAATTGCGGACAGTAAATCTTTTGGTCGTGTATTTTTCTTTAGTTGCAATACGTGCGTAAAAAAATATGAATAAGAAAAAACTCCAGGAAGCAAGTCGTCAAGTGCTCACATTGAAGTATAGCTGGACATGCGTTGACTATACATCTATTTCCGCGACCAGGAAATCGATGGCAAGTCACTCCAACGTCTGATCAGGCAGGATTTTTTGTAGAAACACATGTTCAGACTTTGATTTTTTATTATCACTGTTTAATCGTAAGTTTAGTCAAAGTGAAACACGACATGTTTGTAAAGGTCCTTGTGTAAAGATGTCTGTTAGAACGTGCACTTCAGAGAACATTCGCGAAAAGTAGTGTAGTATATACGTTCCATAATGAACTAATGTTTTAAAATGAAGAGCCAGGGTTAGGGAGAGAACTGATTTTGCAGAGTTTTCCCACTTTCCTTGGAGTTTAGAAATGCTGTTTCCTTAGGTGTCCAGTGAACTATCACAGTATATTATTTCGTGGTAACTGAACGCTTGTGAAATAACGATATCGAAAACTGAACAATCTGAATAATATGTCAACTGATATTTCTGTTTTCTTAAACTTTGTGAAAATGAAATTTAAAGTGAATAAAGCGTTAAGTTATGGCCAAAATAGTTGTATTTATTAATAATTTTTCGTGCATGCGTTTAAATGGTAGTCGGAATACAATTCTTTGCATCTGGGACAAGTCTAGGCACCGCTACTTTCTGAAGGAGTATGGACAACTCGCCATAATGCCAACTCGCCATAAACCAAGTCGCCATAATTTCCGAAATGCTTACCAACTCGCCATAGGTCTTGCCAGCTCGCCATACTTTTCAAATGCCCTTTCGGCCTTGTATATATATTGGTTACAACCGAAAAATGGTGTGTAAAATCCAAGAACTAAACAGAGTGTGTGTGTATAAGGAAATTGTATACTATCGAAAAGGGGTTTTAAAAAGTAAGAAATAGAAGGAAAAACAAATTTATTTATCCAGATTTGTTGAACTGATTTCAAGACCAAAAATTTACCCCTTTTATACAGGAGAATTGCACTGTGTCGTAGTGTGATTGGTCTGTCGGGTTACCCAGTGACAGAGCTCTCTCTTCATTTTGCTGGTCTCATTGGTTAACTATGACTATGAACAATTGCAATCTCTCCCATTAACACTCAATTGCAATTTCATTTCAAAAATAATTGCAATATCTCCGACTAGCACTCCGTTGCAATTTCATTTCAAAAATAATTGCAAGCTCTCCCGCTTATAGTGGGATTGTAATTTCATTTCAAGAACAATCACAATATCTCCCACTTATACTCCAGTGTATTTCCAACTAACTGCTGCTCTCCCGGTTTTACTGAATTACTTTCCTGTATTGCAATTAAAGGAATTGCGATCCATTGTTGCTAAACTTAAAATGGTGTGTAAAACTGAAGCAAAAAAAAAAAAAACAAGAAAAAAACAAAAACATTAAGTTAAACATGTAAAAAAAGGAAAGCATGAAATTAGACTTTAGTAAAAGAGGACATTCTCATGAAAATGGTGTGTAAAATGTAATTTAAAAAAAGTATGGCGAGTTGGTATAAAAGTATGGCGGGTTGGTTTTCAAGTCGCCATATGGCGAGCTGGCATACCAACTCGCCACATGGTGAGTTGGATTTATGGCGAGATGTCCTGACCCCCTTTCTGAACAGTTCGAAACAGAGTTCAATAATCTGGTTGGTTTGTTTCCTTCAGAATTCATAAAAAACGAAATGTGCCAAATATGCAACCAGTTTACATTGATTAGAGATGACAACAGATCTTGCTCACTTTTGTTAAGGATTAAAACTATTCCATTCCAGCGGTAGAATAAACTAAAATATGAATGACAAAGGAAGCGGTAGATTTAACAAAACCCCTCTAAACCCTACTAATATATATCGTGTACAACATAAGTGTCAATAAATCGCTTTGATTTCTGTTTACAAATACTTTTTTCAACGAACAAGCCCTAAAAAATTCCATCGCAAAAAGCACCTAATCTTCAAAATACGAAACCGCCCCCGGCATGAATTTTCAAAAACAACAAGCCCCCAACCGGAATCCAAGATGATGGCCATTATGATCTTGAAACTTAAGATGGCTAACAACAAGGAACAGACAGATTGACATTCCTCAGCTGGACTCTGCAAAACGCTGAAAAGGGACAGTTCTGATGAATTTCAATGTTGCTTTGTTTTAAAAACATCACGAAACAAAGACAAATTTCATCATTGGGAAAACTAGACTACAAAGTTAATTGTCTACGAATCCAGTGTTCCGCCTCGGTTTACTGAAAACTTTGAAACAACTGAAACAAATTCTGGTATAAGTTAAACCTCGATCATGTCATAATTTGTTGACATTCTTGTATAATCATTTTTGCGTTTACCTAATTTATACATCATTCAAATTCTTTAAACAACTGGCAAAACAGTCAGAGCCCCCACCTCCCCTATAATTGTCACTTAACAAGTTCTTGAGTACATTTTTGTTTTAAAATATAATAAATTTACTTTCATTTAACCATGGATAATAACATCACGTTTTTTTTTAACACAACGAACCAAATTACCAAATTCCCAGTCAACTCTCTACATACAAAATTTAATCATGTGACATACATCCAACTGTCACATAATTACATGTACAGTACAAATTGAACAACATCCATTCGAACTAGACACTGGTGCGGCGAGTGCACAACACCATCAGTATATCCGAACATGTCCAACATTTTTATTAGCCACCCACTGCCGTTTTGTTGTTGTAAACAAAAACGAATGCCACCCCCCCCCCCCCCCCCCCTCCTCTTCCACCGCTCTCCCCTCCAGTTTAGAAAGTTTCATTTTGACAATTTCAGAATTGTAAGACTTTTACCTTGTATAATATATAAATGAATATAGATCTGATATGCCGAGAAGTCAGTCTACGTAACATCTTTATCCTGTTTCTGAGACAAGGAGATGCGTAACCTGGGTTGTGGGTATCTTAATCCTCAGTTCCTATATACGCCCAGGTGCAGCAATATGGAATGTGGCCACTATGAACTAGGCTTATACTCTACGCCCTTTTTCATCTGGGTCTAGAATGCGGTGGCAGCAAAGACGTTTTACTGTAATTTTTCCTATTAGGCTCTGTGAGGTGGTCACTGACAGGAAGATTGTACCGCACGTCTTTTTACATGTCGCTAAACCGCCAACTCCTTACTTCATTCGTGATTTTTTTTTGTTCACCGTCACCGAATGCAACTTGCATCCATTATATATCACCTTCTCGTTGTACATTTTCCTCAGAAACAGACAATCTTGAATGGCATATCCCCCGCCGAGCAGTTAATGTGTTTGAACTTAACTACTTCACTGAAACCTTACCATTATAAAGAGATAACTTCATCTGTCTCGATCAACAAACCCATTCAGACTGTTAAAAAAAAAACAAACAAAAAAAATTAAGTTTGTTCAGAGGGCGATAATTTCGATAACTTTTGGTCGATCAAACTGAAATATATTCAATAGAAATGTACAATATATTTTCTTTCATTGTGTATTATTTTCAAAGCTGTTCGATCAAGGGAAATAACCAGTCGCCCCACTAAACACGGACTGGGAAGTGAAAAATAACCTAAGTTCAGAGGGCCATAATTTCGGCAATTTGCGGTCGATCAAACTGAAACTAAGATGTTGCAAATCTGCAATATATATTCTTTCACTGTATCGTGTCAAACCAATCAGGTAAAGAAAAACTAACAAAGTGGTCCACACGAAGCCGGGTTGAAACACCTAAATGATTGAAAAGACTGAAAAAATTGCTTAAGTTCAAAGGGCAAAGAAAAAATTACCTAAGTTCAGAGGGCCATAATTCTGGCATTTTTTGGTCGATCAAACTGAAACCAAGATGTTGCAAATCTAAACAAAATATTTTTTCACTTTGTGAAGTTTCAAAGCTGTGCGACCAAGGCAAGTTACCAAAGTGGCCCGCACAAAAGCAGGCATCAGGGTTGCGGACGGACAGCTAGACGGTTGTCAAGACGGACACGTGGCGTTTCTATATTCCTTGCCTACGGTAGTGCGACGGGTGATAAAAAGCACTACAAAGGCAACTTCATAACTGTATAATGAATGGGAGGGGGGGGGGGGGGGTACTTCTCAAAGCACAAGGTAGCATACTTCCAGGTACCATAAACAATGTTACATAGGTTACATAACTGCTCTCATACATGGAAGAGCTTACCAGCCAAGTGAAAACAACTTTGCCGGGGAGGGGTGGTACTGGCAATGCCCTATATACCTGTCAACTAACAATACTACATCACTCTAGAAGCGGATCAATAACTGAAGGGAACAATAAGTAAGCGCTCACAAAATGTTGCGTCACGCTATGTCCAGCCCCCTTGTGCACTGGTTAACAAAGGTACCGTTTACCTCCTCCTTCCCCCGCCGCTCATCAAACCCAAACCCCACTCGCTCACCTCGGAACGACTCTGTATCGGACCTCCCCCCCCCCCCCCCCCCCCCCAACTTCTCCTGCTCATCACTTTTAGTGCTAAAGAAGCTATCTCTCCAAAAATTCAATGGAGAATCGGGTTAGGCGCGAGCTTGCAATCACGTTTGACGCCATATGGCGTCAAGCGTTAGCAAATACACATCAAGTGCTACAGCAATCGGTAGTCCCACCCGGGGCATAATCCCACCAAATCTGAAGCTAACCCGACTCATCGATCGACAGTTATCTTGTTAACAAAGTCCACAACACAGAATGACGTCAAATACAATATGAACTGTTGGATCCACCCAAGGCATTATCCGACCAAGGTTAAAGTTAATCCGGCGTTTCGTGTTGCAGTTACAGCAATGACGCATTTGCCAGGTTTTGACGTCCGCTGGCGTGGCGAGTGGTCTATTTTACGTCATGTACAATCTTAACCGGCAGATCAACCCAAATCCTAATCGCACTAAGTTTGAAGCTGATCCGATGTTTCGTTAGACAGTTATACTGACAACGTGTCCACAACAGATACACACACCACAAACATGCACAAAAAGAAAATTGAAAACGGATTCTTTCGTGTGCGAACCAAAAAATCTACCCCCATTTGATCAATGGAAACATTTTAGTAAATACACAGTGATAAAACGAAACGTGGAATAAAAATGCGAGTTCATGCCCACATAGCATTGGATATAGCACGTTTGGTAACAGTATTGGGTTCAACATACCTCAAATTGATAGCAATATTTTTGGAGTAGTTTGATCTGCAGTTACATGAATTTGTAAAAATTAACAAATGCATTATTCCCTGTGAACCGGTAATGGCAATATTTACACAATAAAAACTCAACACAAACACAGAATTGTAACAACTGACTGATTTCGTCTCTAGAACAATAAACACTGTTCACATCTCGAATAACGGAGTACACGCGTTTCTTTTAATAACTCTTTATTTATTTAAAAGATTCTTTATTAAGTAAATGCATTTTTCGCGACTTGACACAAATATTACGAGGCTCGCTACTTTTTGACAGAAAATTTTTGAAGAGTCCTGTGTAGCGTGAGCTTTCGCCACAAAGTCCACTCGTAATAATTCGTAATAACTCCATCAACGCAAAATTTGTGACGTAAAATCGCATAAAAATTAAAATAACTTCTGCAGACATTGAAGAGTTACTTCTACTTCTACATTCCTTGGGTAAATGTCGGTCGATCCCATGTCAACAAAATTTTTAAATGTTGACCAGAATGCAAAAGCCGATGTTTATTGAAATTGCTTGTAATCAAAACTCAAAGCACATACTGACTTATTTTGAGTCAACATGTCGAAACTACTGACCAGATCAGAAATTCTGACCTAAAGGTCAACATTTCCTTCATGGTCAATAATAGTTCTTGTTGACTAAAAATAATCAAATATCTGGTAATTATCCCTGCTCCGTCAGCACAATTTTTATGACGTGACCCATCACTACAGCAACAGTGTAAAAACAAAGTCCTCCCCCCGCCCAACAATCCCGTACGTACTTTACGGACCACTCCTTATCACTCAATTTTCCAATTTTATTTATTCCACGTTTTCAGAACACTCCTACTCTACATCACTGCACGGTATTTCAGAGTAGATTCCAAGTAAGAACGCAAAAGGCTGATGGGACTTACGCATTGCATCTCACCCATTCCTTTAATTTTTCGAGCATTTTTTTGGGCCCACCCCTATTATTTTTTTCTGCATTGACCTTAAACTGCGTGTTCTACTAATATGCCTTTGCTGGTGCGTTTTGAAAAATACGCTAGACATGTATTCACAAAATACAGTTTGTTAAAAAGTTTTAATATTTTTCGATGATATTTCGCTTTCTCGACACGACCGCCGCCGTGTTTGAGTTAGTCTTGGTCCGTATTAGTCTTATTCCGGCCTGTAGCACTTTGCTGAGAAGATCTGGCGATGTTGTAAGCCTCGCGTAAACCGCTCATAAACGCTCCTGTTACTGACTGGGGGTGATGCCTGTTTGTAGCCTGAAAATTTACGTTCAATTTAATTTAGCGTCATTTATTTTATTTTTTTATTTATTTTTCAATTTTCTTGTTATCAAAAGTAGTAGCATTTTATCCCCTTACCAGTCAGACTAATAATTTAACTAGTCAGGCTAATAATTTAGCTAATTGAAACGTTATTTGGCTGCAGGGTTCTTCCTTTTTCGGTCATAAGGTGGGTGTGTCAACTAATCATCTTTGCCGTCAACTTAATCCTCCACCACTCCTTTCTCCATTTCCTTGTCCTTCCTCATTTCAACCTCCAGCAAAAAATTTCTGAACGCGGCTCCACTAACCTCGCCAGCAAAGTACAATTTCTCCAGCACAGGTTGCGCAATATCGTCGTAAATTTTCCCGGTGCTTCCCACTGGCAAATAACTATATGCCATTCCAGAGTAAGCTCTGCTTCTCCATTTCGTGACAAAACAATTCACTGGCTCGGGTTTCACCTTGAAGTTTAGACAAAGAAATGCTATATTAAGTATTAATATGGTAAAAAAAAGTTAATAAGCCGTATATATTTACTAAGATCTTAAAGCGCATTTCTAAAAATATATCGATTAATTCAAAATACTGATGATACTGTTATAATTATTATTTCACCTTTAATGTAAACATCTTGGCTAGTTTTTCACAACAAAGGCTGGAAATCTCCACATCATTCATGTCTTGTATTCTATCCAATCCGGTGCCATATATGTAGGTCACCAGTACCTAAAACAATAAAATAACTTATGATCCCTTTTTAATGAGCTACTCAAAATTCTCTCTGAGGAGTTCGCAAACAGGCTAACAGTAATTAAATGAAGGAGATCGCAAATACTTCTTTGTTCACACTGCATTGTATCTGTAAGTAAATTAGTGAAAGGACTAAACTGAACCTCCAGATAAAAGAATGTTGGAAACCTAAAAGTGGGTGACGCTTACTTTCGGTGAGAGAACGTTGAATATGTTGAACAAGCCGCGGTCCTCGTTGCTTTCAGGAATATAGCCAAAGAAGTCAGCACCATCTGATTTCTCGTGCCAAAAGTCGTTTTCAAATTCCATGATAACCTTCAAATACAAGTGTAAGCGAAA
Organism: Protula sp. h YS-2021; assembly: GCA_949752745.1. NCBI lineage: Eukaryota > Metazoa > Annelida > Polychaeta > Sabellida > Serpulidae > Protula > Protula sp. h YS-2021. The sequence continues at coordinate 44,005,829 of OX457030.1, read as the reverse complement.
AAAAAAACAATAACTGCCATTGTAATTTTTGAGATATTTATTGAAAGTTCACATCAGTTTAGGACAGTACACACATACCAAACGACACAGATATAAAACGACACAGATATAAAACCTCAAAGTAAGGTTTTTTATTTTACACTACCTTGTCGCTATTAGTAAAATTATTACGCAGTCGCTTTTTTTCGATTCAAATAACTTGCAGACATTGAGCTCTTTTGTAAACTTTGCAAACGGGTATTACTTTTAATTTTCTTGTTCAATACTTTTTCCACCTTTTTTCACACCTTTTCCATGACTCCCATCCCTATTTGGTGAATAGCCTTTAACTTGGCTTCCGGTAAAGGCGGGGTGAAGGTCACTTTATTCTCCTTGATGATCGATACAGGCAGCGCCACAATGACCTTATCAGCTGCGAATGTTTCTATCTTGTTTGATGCCTTCGACTTCGTTCTGACTTTCACTCCATCTTCAGTATAAATGATTTCATTCACCTAAAATATGAAAATTATTTTTAAAGCAAAAATTTTAAGCGCATTTTTTTTTAAATTTTACCAGAAATGACACTAATTTCGGCTCGGAACAGGATTTATTAGATTTTTTCAATGCTCGGTTAATTTCAGTTTACATTTGTGTTGTACCTCAGTCTGGAGCCGCACATCGAGGCCCTGGGCCATTTTCTTTATCACTGACGTGAGGCCATCTTGCAACAACAGGTGCTCGCCTAAGAACTGTGGGTAATTTTCATTCTGATCCCAGCTGAAAGCTGATGCTTTGTCCAAAGAGCAGCCACAAGCGTACTCCATGTTGCTAATGTGAAACTGCAGTAATGCTTCTTCGTCCTGTCGAGGACAAATGTGAATGCATCATACATCTGAAGGAAACCTTTTTACTACGAACTGACCCAATCGAATACACCCATTTTTTTCTGTTTCAAACTGAATTCTCTCTTCGTCTATCTAACACTGAAGAAGTGCAGCAGAAACCTCTTAAAATAATCATCAGAAGAATCCCTGTTTAAATAATTGAATGAAAATATGTCTTACAAATGTGAACGGTTTTTTGCCTAACCAATCTCACTACTGTTGTCTAGAATTAAAAAAAAAAAACAAACAAACAAGCAACACTGAATAGGTTACTTGTATTTTAAGCAAAATAATTAACCTGACTAAAGAACATCTGTGAATCTTCTTGAAACTGCTTGTGCAACTCCTGTATTTTCTCTAAAAGAAAAAATAAAACTCATTTTCCTCAAAAGAACATATTTTCAAAATTTTGATATTAATACAATTTAGATGTAAGCGTCATTTGAGCCAAATTTCAAATTCGCAGTCTTTCTCATCTAGATAATTTCAATTTTTAAAATAATCTAATTTTATTTATTTTAAATACGTCACAAATGACAGGACTATGGATATAATTCTCTCCTTTCCCACCCCCCTCCCACCAACCACCGAAAAAAACATTATTGTTTACGTCAAGGTGTGTGTGTGTTGCGTGTATAATGACAAACACTACGTACATAATAACAATAATACACAAACAAATACTCTGTCATTTAATTCACCTAGTAAACAAGTGTCCTGGTCAAGAGTTTTATTCTCGCGCCACTGAGCAACATTATCCAACATGGCATTGAAATGGAATTCCACTTTAGCGTCCATATTGTCATCTACTTCACTTCCCGTTAGCGAGAACAGACGACAATTTGAATTTAACTGTTTTCGGGCAATTTGACACTGCAAAATAAAACAATGACTTGACTTGTACAACATGTTTCATTTAAACTTTCAAATATTTATTTTTCAATTAAACTCAGACATGAAAACTTCAATTTAACATAATTAAATTAACTGTTTACAGAAATCTCCTTAAAACCATTTAGCGCAAGGCAGTTATTCCGCGCTGTGAACATCTGCTACTAACGCGTCAAACCAAATTTAAAACATCACTCTTTTCCTCACAATATTATTATTATTATTTTTATTTTTGTTATTTAATTTATTTTTTATCATATATGTTATTTTATTTATTTTTTATCATATATGTTATTTTATTTATTTATTTATTTATTTTTTTTGCTGTACTATCTTGTAAAAAAATCACTCTTTTATTCTTGTCAATGTATTTATGAATAAAATGCTCTTCCAAGTAACAGGCACAGCCCCCCCCCCCACCAAGTGTGAGGGAAATGTTCACCTGGTGGCAGACGACCAGAATCGGGTTGTTGACGCTGCCGTAGAGCGTCTGTGCTCCCTCCCCGACACACACTGACCCCTGCTGCACATCCCGAAGGCGACCGCCCAGCTCGGAGGAAGCTTCCAGCAAAGTGACCTTGAACCGAGTGAATCAATACGACAATGCATGATGCCTGCCAAGCAGGTCTTATTAAAAGACTCGCCATTGTATAGTTTCACTCTTGTATCATATATCATCGCGCCAATATTTTTATTGAGAAATATCAATCTTTTCAAAATCGAAGGCTTTTTTATTTATGTCTTTTTTGCGACCTCTCATTTTCAGCCAAACAAAATACTGACCAATGATCGGAGCATCGGTTACATAAATTCTACCAAAATTACACAGCCATATTAAATGTGGTGATTCAAAGGAAAGACAGACACCGGAAGGGACGGAGGGGGCACTTGATATCGCCAGCAACAACACAACACGCAGACGTCACCTCACCTGCGTGCCGAAGTTCCGTAGCTGCCTGGCTGCGGCCACACCCGCAATTCCTCCACCAACCACCAGCACAGACATCTGCGTAACGACATCATGCGTTCTATTTACGGGGTTGTTCTAGAAAATTTGATATCTAAGAAATGACTGTCTTTGTCAAAGACTGATTACATCAGGCGCAAAATTAAACTTTTACAGATATTTTACATAAATTCCGGAGCGGCATTTTGTTGTAATCTGTTTTTATACTACAATATTTTAAACAGGTATGTCATTTTCAAGGATCTAAAGTACCCGATATTCACGTGAACTAACAAGTTTACGTTTGAGAGACCGCATTCACAATTTCCGCTTTTCATTCGCGACAGCAGCGCCAAATAACCAAATAGTGGTTACTTTATTGTAGTGTGGAGGTAGCAATCCCGCAGAGGGCATTCCTGTCAGCACTCCAATATTAATCAAGCCCCTCAGCGTGAGAAAGGTGACGATATTCTCCACTTCTTCGGCACAACGTATCCGCATGAGACCCCGGCAGATGAGATTCAGACTGCAGCGTCTAGCTGTAAGGACCTCCTGTAAGAAGACCCACTGACACATGATTTGAGAGTGGCATCCTGTCTTACGGGAGGAACTACGTGTTATGGAAGGAACCGCATGTCCAGGGAGGAACCACGTGTTATGGAAGGAACCGCATGTCCAGGGATGAACCACGTGTTATGGAAGGAACCGCATGTCCAGGGAGGAACCACGTGTTATGGAAGGAACCGCATGTCCAGGAAGGAACCACGTATTATGGAAGGAACCGCATGTCCAGGGAGGAACCATGTATTACGGGGAGGATTTCTCACGTCAATGGTAGATCAAGTAAACAGCAAATTAGTTCTGTTTTAATTTAAAAAATGCTAAAAATGTCTTGATAGTTTTAAGTGAGACGCCAGATTTCTACTCTGGACTGAACAGTTATTAAAACTTTTTTATTAAACCATGATGCCTGAAATTTAAGCAGACTAAGAAAAAAATAAACAAGAGCCTTTTATCTTCATCATAGCTGTAGCCAAGCAAGTTTCACCTTTGGGTTCAAGCACCACATAGCAAGCACGAGATTCCGCATCGTCAAGTACAATTTTGGCATTCTGAAATTAAGGCGACTTTTCTTTAAATAGTATCAACTTAAAGTTAAAATGAATTTATATTATTTGTCTTGATTTTATGCATTTTAAAGAACGTTATCCTTCAACTTCAGGATGTCACTAGGGATATGAAATGTGTACTAATCTCGTCGCTAATAAGCCTCCCCCCACCCCAAACAAGCATGCAAACTTAACGAGAACCTGAATCACGAGTAGCAGAGTTGAGTTACTTGATATAGGTAGGGAAGTGCTGGCGCTCCTGCTCGTCCATGCTGCAGGGGTGCAGCGCCTGGGCCTGCAGCGGGTGCTCGGGCTGGATGAACGGCTGCAGGAAGTCTTCACAGCCCGCCACTACAACGCGAACATACCATGCCACGTTTATGTACAAAAACAATCAGTGGAACAGCAACAAACTTCATCACTAAGATTATTGTCCACATCAAAGCGAAACTGTACATCTACAGCGCTCCTTACCCTGGGGAGTGACAATTTTCTGTACGTTCTGCGCACCCTTTGGTTTCCTGCCTCTCTTAGATTCTGCCTGGTCTTTGGTTTCCGAGTCTGAATCAAAACTCACGTCATTTTTGTTTTCCGGCTCAGCCGTATCTGCAAATCAGAGAGAGATATTTTCATTTACATTCTACCCGAAGTCAGACATGTACTGCAGTACTTTGACACACGACATTAGAATCCCCCAAAATCAGTCTGCGAGTTTGATATGTTCAAATATTTGGGCACGCTTGCGTGTTCTGTAAGATTACTGAGATAGCTGAAATGGTGTAATACTATCGAACCTGAACACGTAAAAAGTCGTGCATTTTTTTACGTCTGCCCAAACTTACCATTGACTATATAATCGAGTGCTAACTACATAACCAGGTATAATTAAGTATTGACTATATAACCAAGAGCAAGTAACACATTTTTACACGATCTAATTCCTTCCATATCCGTACCTTTGGTGTGACTAGAACTGACCCTGGCAGCAAAGGCGGGGTTGTCGGTGATGCTCATGCCCACACTATCCGGGTAGTAGTTAAGCAGGAAGGGGGCTGCAGGGTGGTACTTAAGCAGTGGCGGCAGGAAGGTCGACGCCAAGAAATCTGGCCGCTTAGCAACGGCTACTTCCTGTCAATTTTTTTTGTTTACCATATGTTTTTATTTTCGGTTTACTTGAGTTGCGTTTGTCTGAAAAAGCCCACTCCTTCTAGATGCACTATTTCAGTTTTGTTTTGATAACACAAGATCTTTTATAAATATTTTGTTTCTTTTTGCTTTTAGTGTCTTGATTGTCTTGGTACTACAAGTAAAACAATAACACAAGTAACTGGTTTATTCTTTAAAAATGTAACTTTTAAATTTTTATCAACAAACACTTCAAACAATTTCAAATTGAAAGACCTTTTCCTCTGGGACTTCACAGGGATCTGCATAGCCCTGAAAACAAATTTACGATGTCATTCTCTCACCAAAAACCTTCGCACAAGATATCCAGATTTGACCCCAAGTGGAACAATTGCAATCTTCTTTTGTACGTTCATCTTTATCTTCAATTAAAAGTAACAGCTCACGGCAAAATATCTCTCAAAATTCAGCCCCTTTTTCTTTCACTCACAAGAATTCAGAATATAATTAAGGTTAGATTTTGCTTAAACTGCTTCAGTGCTACAGGAAAATAAAACAATGGATATGGTTGAAATACGTTGATCTTGTTTTATGCGCTTAACTACGGTCAGTAAGTCTCCACGATAAACCAGGCTACTGGAGAAAACACTACGAAACTACTTTATCTGAACAACAACAACAAAAAATTAATAAATAAATAAAACAGGGCATTGAAAGCAAATGGACTTACCTTGCACAACTTTAAAGAGATACCCAAAAACATGATTATGTTTAAAGAAGTGAGTTCAAAACAATGAAATTATCAACTTGTATATATTTTTCCGTAGTATCTTATTTTATTTCAATTAGTTTTTTGAAGTCCTGGATACTGATTAACAGCCCGCTAGTTAAAAATACACATGTAAAGAAGTGTTTTTTTTTCTCAAATGTACCTCCAGTTCCGCGTGGCATTCAAATTTGACTGTCTGAGATGGTGTCAATCGAAACTGCCTGGGCAGGCTGCGCCACTTGTCACATTTCATGCACTGCACCCAAAACGGCAAGTGCTACAACAATGTCAACACGCTCATACATTAAAACTCTACTTCAGTCATTGCAAGTTTAACAGCAGACTTTGCCCAAAACAACAATGAGGTAACAAATATAAGAGTCTAACTGCAAAATTCTAAAGAAAAAACATACACATGAAGTCGAAAAACACGTGTTGCCAAACATGCCCCCACCTCCCCACCCCCCCCCCCCCCAAAAAAAAAAAAAAAGAAAAAAAAAAAATAAATAAAAAGAAGACTTGCTTTTATTTTAATTTTATTTAAGTGTCACCTGATCAATGATATGGAGCCTAACAGACGGCTCGGTGCACTGCGCCATGTTGGACCACGTGGCGGCCCAGGCAGCGTAGCGGGTGGCGCCGATGTTATGGCTGCGCTCAAAATACTCCCAGCACACACGGCAGTAGTGCTCGTGGGATGAGATGTGCAGCCATTTCGTCGAGGCATCACCCTCACACCTGAGTAAGAAAAAGAAAAACAAAAAACGCATGGGAAAAATGTTGTATGTCTGGTGGTGTTCCAATACAAAAGTGGTGCGAGTTGCGAGTTAATTCAAAAGAAAAAATAAATGTTTTTAAAAAGGACTCCCATTCAGTTCTCATTAAATGCCACCTAATCACACAACAGATTTGCAATTATTTATTTAAAAATGTAACGAATTGTCACTTAAAACTTATTCATACCCAAAAAAGCCCTTACTATGACCAAGTCTTTGGGCCAATTTTATGGAATTGGTTAGAACAGATTACTTTTGAGAAATGCGGATGCAGCAGCTCGGCTTGTCGCCATCCATGCAGCTGGAATGCGTGCACTTGACCCTCTTTCCAACCACCCTTGGCCTCCTGGCATCCTACACGAAATTAGGAGACGTAAATAAAACAACGATTAATTTTGTACAGTTCACTTCTGCTTCCGTATAACTACGTTTTCAAGCCACTTAAAAAGGTTTTTGAGATGTGGGTGTTTTAATAATAGATATTTTTTGTGCAAAACCTACACCCTCCCACCCTCGAAAGATCCTCCGCCACTTTAGCGCCCATATTTCTCTTACCTTTCTGGGAGATTTCGCCTTCACTGCACGAGAAATCAAGGGCGCTTTTCTTTTTTTCGGTGATTTCCGCGACTTTTCTTCCATATTTTCATCCAAATCTTAAAAGAACGTCGAAAACAGAAAACTGGTTTTATACAGCTTTACACAAGTTTTCGTGAAAAACAACAACAAACTGGCACCGTCAATCCTCCCCCCCCCCCCTTCCCATGCCGGTCTGAACTGTAGCAACGACCTTAACGCAAGATCAGTACTGTTCACAGTAAACAAATACGGGCAATATTTTTTGTTTAAAAAAGCTACACTCTCTATCTCCAAAACTAAAACTGTGGACATTCACAACTGAAGGGGTCCATGCATAAACCTGATAACTGCAGTTATCAGCAGAGGAGAAAAACGCTTTTAAAGTTTGAAATTTTAGTGACAAACATAGGTTTTTCCCATCGCCTTTTCCTAAAAAATGACCATTTCTAATCGGTTTTGAGGTGCAAGACTTACATATGTGATGGAACAGAGGCCAAGAAATACCGTGGTGGTAATAGTGCTTTTCCTTGATAAGTGGAGTTGTCAAGTTTATGCATGTACCCCTTCAAATTGCCTCTGACGACTAAAACAAACAACACCGGAAGGTTTAAACGCCCCATGCATTATTTATATGTACCTCTGTAAAACTTGGGTCGCTTTGGTTTTCTACCAGGAATCTTTGAAGGTGAAATACGTTTCAAGACCAGTCTAGCCTCTTTCATAGAAGACTTTAGTTCTTTCACAGACAAGTGTGGAAGGGACGTTTTTGGCAATGACTCAGTACTTTTCTCCAACTGGTTAGAAACTTGGACGCGAGTTTCGGGAATTTCCGGAGAAGCCGAAGCTGATTCGGCTTTCTTCGACAATGACTCCGTACCTTTCGCCAATGAATCGCCGTTTTCGGCAGAAGACACGGTCTTGCTTAAAGTCAATTCCGTAGCTTTCATAGACGAGTCTCTCTTTTTCAGAAGTCGTGTAGACATTTTCGTAGACGAGTCAGTTTTTTTAGCTGGCGATTCGGTCCTCTTCTTTGGTGACTCTGATTTTATAGCCACAGAGTCATGTTTTACTGTCTCTGGAGTTTCTGAACTAAGTTTCGGGTCCTCCTCCTTTATTTTTTTACTAAAAATCATAAATACGTAATTGTTAGCCTCAGTTGTGTTGAGCTGTTTTTGTAACTACAAAAAGGCTTAGTCTCAGAAGAAAAAATATTTTATGTAACAACATGTTGTCGTAGGTAAGTTTGATGACAAAATCCTCTGGATTTTTACTTCCTTTTCGTTTTTTTTTTTCGTGTTGTTTTTTTTAATACTTCACTGAAAAGTTTAAAACCATACGCATTACTTTTTTTAAATTACAGTGGCTTTTTACAAATTAAATCCTATCACTGAAACTGAAGGCAGTTGGAGAGATCGATAAAATTTACTTTTTTGAGGAACTCCACAGGAACGTGTAAAGGTGTCCAGGAATGAAATCTGGATCAAGCCTTTTCTCTGCGTTTCTTTTAGGTCTCCGCATTGGAGGAACTGAAAAAAGGAACACTACAAAGTTATTATCTAATAAAAATTTTAATGTGAAATTTTAACACAATTTTTTTTCAGAAAAACTTGAATCAATAATTCAGTTATAATGTGTAACGTCCATAATCTTGCACAATTTAAAATTATAGAATGAAACTTAGTGACAATTATATTTCTCACTTGCAGCATTTGAAGGCGTGAACTTTCACCTATTTAAAATGGTTATAACAGCTTTTTTATCCATTTATTTGGTTTATTTTTCTTACTTTGATTTTTCTCTGTCGCGTTTTGGTTGTCTTCTTTTCTTCCAGTACTGGCGCCTCTTTTCCTTGCAACACCGCACCTTTCCTTACCGGTAGGCTTTCGTTTTGCAAGGACACCTTGTTTTGTTGCAACACCGGCAATATTTTCCGGCGATACGCTGGACAGTTTCACAAAACCATCGGTATCTGTTGGCATTTCGTTAGAGCTTTTATTCTCAACACCCTGCAAGCAACGCTCTGAATATGCTAACTCTTCGGCTTCTTTGTCAGAATCTGCTGGTAAATCAGGTGTATCTGCAATTTGTTTACCACAAGTCATTTCAACATTTGAAACGTCATTTGATTCGATAGGATTTTCATCCTTTAAAGTAGTTGTACTCTTCAAAATGGCGGCGGACATCGGTACCAAATGTTCCGGATCTTCCCCACATTCTTTCTCGTTTCCTTCCGCTTCCAGCGACTTGCCTGAAAGTAACTTCTCCGGGTTCGGATCCTGATCGACTGATCGGCTCACGTTGTCTCCATCAGACAATTCATCCTCATTCTGACAGGTATGGCGTAGCGGAGACAGAGACAAAGTGCTGTCCGAGGACGATGAGAGCGGCTGTCTGTTATCTTCTCTCTCACTCAACACATTCTCTCTTTCCTCTGCTTTCTCTTCTGTTCCTGGGCAATGCCATATAATCTTACCAAGTGACTCTTCTATTGGCAATGGCTTGTCATTATGCTCGCGGTCTGCAGACGAATCCATTACACTACCAGTCCTGTCTTCTGAGCTTCTCCCAGTGTCAAGAATTGGCTCCTGTACTCTTGTTGCACTTCCGATACCCGACACCACGCCGCCGCTACTCTCTTTTGTTGTATCATGTTTCCGTACACCTTCAGTACTTATCTCGCCTTTTTCATCACCCTTCTCCTGGCTATCCATATTCTCTTCCATTCCGCTTTTTACACAAGTACTTTGCGCGGAACTGAGTCTCTGAACATTCAGTCTCTGAACTTCCGTCAACTCTTCAGCCGAGACCCAGTTTCGAGTCTGTGAATCCAAGATTTCCTCAGAATTTCTTTCCACCTCGCTAGCCACTAAAATATCCTGCGACGGCGTTATTGTTTCAGAGTTTTCTTCGCACTGCCCTTCGTGATTTTCGACACTGTGTCTATTTTCACTGATCGGCGCACTTCTTTGACCATCAGGTTCTGATTGAAACTGACTGAGTGAACAACTATCCCGCCCAGAAACTAGGCTTTCGTCACGCGTTGCTCGGCTTGGCTGTTTGAAAGTTGTTTCCTTACTGTCAACATCTTGTGATTCATCATTGCTTTGGTTGATATCGTTTACTAAATCCACAGTGGATTCATCAGGATCTGCTGCAAACGTCACATCAGACTCGTCGATCTCTTCTCCATTAGACTCTTCTTGTACTGGTAAAGCTGATTGGTCCTTTTCGCATTGTGACATCACATTAGATTGTTCCTCCGTATGCACAGCTGGCTCTTCGTTTTCCTGTTGTGACGTCACAACAGATTGTTCTAGTCCCTGCACAGCCGACCTGTCGTTTTTAGGTTGTGACGTCAGAGTAGATGATTCTTTCTCAGCCACAGCTGGTGTGTGCTTTTCGTTTTCAGACGCTAGAACAGGCTGCTTTGCTGTTTGTTGTGACAGCGTGCTAGCTTCGTTATTTTCAGTTTGTTGCACCGCATGAGTTGTCTGTTGTTGTGAGTTATCCGGCTCGTTAATCGGCCTTTGTTTAATGGTGGAAGCACTCACAGGACCAGCCGCAGACTTTTCAACAACGAGCACATTTCGACTGGTGTGCGATGTCGCCTCAGCATCCTGCGTTGCACAAGGTTTATCCAGGGCTGAGGCAGATCTTTCTTCAGAACCTACAAATATAAATATTTTACCGTTAACCCTGCAGTAGCTTACGGTATATTAATCCTCGCTTCTACCTTTTAGAACCTCAGAAATGAAATGGGGTGTTATAATGAATTACAATGAATCACAAGGTGGGGGGGGGGGGGCTGGGGGGAGGATTAAAACAGTAAAGCGGTCTTATTTCCTAGACGCTCTCATCTCAGAGTTATTGTGCGTAGACTTGGTGACAGTTTCCCGGATCGTGATTTCAAGAAAATACTCGGAAACTGTTTCCGAATAGTGATATTTTGCAATGAACTCACACTCAGTTTTAAAGCCATTTGGTACAAAAATAGGTGAAAGAAAGTCGTTTACGATAAAAGAGAAGTTGGAAATTTTGTAGTGATTTTGGATCTAGCTTGCATAAATAGCAAAAAAGCAAATATTGCACAGAACGTGATTTGACCGAATAAAATACTGTGTTTTATTGGCATAAAAATACTTATTTTAGTTATTTCGACTAAAGAGGTATTTTTTTCAAATAAATACTATTCCTGGGGCGCTATTTGGTTTCAGGCGTGAGACTGAGAAATCCTCGAGTTTCCGAAAAGTGCCCCAGGAAACTCCCGGTAGGCTCCGAATATCACAACTAATCCGGCATGGAAATATAAATACCAAAGCAATATAAAAAAATCCCAGCACCAAAGTTACTCTTTAGCTGTTATTATTATTATTATTATTATTATTATTATTATTATTATTATTTATTTATTATTATTATTATTAATACTACTATCAGTGTTACTGTCATTGTTATTACCATCATTACTCTATTATATTATCGTACATTATATTACACCCAGCATACCTATCGTATGGGGTTGAGGGAATGTGAAATTGCCCATAACATTCCCACCGCACCCAAGCGTGACAAACTTCGTTGTGTGTTTTGATTCAGAAACCAGAGTGAAAGGCTGAACTTTCGCTTCAATACACAAATGCCCCCTGTAAGAGCTCAAAATTCCAGCTTACCGGTTCGAACTTCCTAAAACTTATTCTCACTTCTTTTCACTCTGTCTGTTAACAGATGGCTTTCAAAACAACAATTTCCAATACGTACACACCCCGGTAAATAAGAAGTTGTATTCTCTGTGATTACATATTGAGTGTTTTCCTTGTTTCAAACCCTCCTTCAGTCTAGTTTCAAATCCCCACTGCGGCCTTCACTGCATCAAACAGCGAAGGCCTTGTCCAAAGCAATTTATTAAAGAGCTGTGATGACCGTGTCAGTCTCATTTCATGTCTAATTAAAGACGTCACTCAAAGGAAGATTAATTTCAAACCGGTATTGAAATCCCACGACTGACAGGTCTATATTTGCAACAAGCAATTTTGGTACATAGATCAATGGGCGTAATCGCTTCTGAACACCAAGAATAGATCAATACGCGTAATCGCTTCTGAACAACAAGAATAGCAGGAGCTTGTGCACCGAAAAACACTCGCAAGAAAACTTGACACTTGTGTAATGGGGGGGGGGGGGGGAGCAACTGTGAGGGACAACCATATGAGTGTGTGATAGTGAGATCAACTGACCACGATCAGACAATTTTATGACATGTCAACATGCACACATTTAAGACTTTCAGATTCCGCCCACCACAAGAATGTCATTTTCAGTAGCGTAGCTGATCACTTAATATGAAAATTTCGCACTATTATAACTAGAAAATGCCATTACACCAGACTAAAATCGTTCTTTTGGGACACATTTTTTAGCCTATGAGATGCAGCACGTGGACTGACTGCTCAGACGTTCCGCAATCTTCGCCACAAAACGTAACTTTCCAGTTGAACGAGTGCTGCCATTATTTTAACAATGAATTTTAGTCTTAAATAATGCACATGGTTTTATTTCATTTCAAGGTGCAGGGGTCTGAACTTGATACCTTGTCCCACAATACAGAAACAATACTTACTTGGGGAATCTCCGCCACACACACCCGCCTTGACACGACGCCGGGGCGGAGTCTGGTTTTGTTTTCTGTGCATCCGCATATGTCGTTTCAACTGGAAGTGCTTGTCAAATCCTTTACTGCATTCGAAACACCTAAGTTAACATTAAAATAAAAACCACGGCTAATGCAGGATTGAGCGTACGCGGTGACGACCAATTCTTGAATATTTAAAGAAAAAATACACGAGTCAAGTGATCAATCTGTTCGCCCAGGGGAAAAGCTTCCAAAACCCCCCCTATCCTAAATGTGGGGTAAAATGCGAGAACTTGGCATAAAATCCAAACTGTTCACTCTTGGAACACCCTTGCTTAATTTGTACTTACTTTTTAAATCAACTACGCAGTCTACGTCATGACAGTGCAATGGACCTCAAATTCTTTTCTTACCTAAAAGTGCCTTCTTTTAAGTGTTTGACTTTGTGTGACACCAGCAGTTTCCTGCTAGAGAAAGTCCTACTACATTTGTTGCACTGGAAAATTTCATCTGAAGCGGCCAACCGTTTGCAACGTTTTATTTTATCCTTGGAGGCGGTTGGGCGCGGCAAATCTGCATTTTCGTGTCTCATTTGAATATGTACTGAAACACAGTAATATGACATAAGTCAGAAGCTTATGCTTTGAGCTATGCATTGCCTTAATTATTTGCTAGGGAAAATATACACCGACCAAAACGAGGACCCATCCCTTTCCGCAATATAGCGAGTTTTTTCAAGATTGCAAAACATAATTTGATATTCTGAACGTCTATCAAACTGTAACAAAGAAAGTTAGGAAAGCAGCCCGGTAAACCCGAAATATGTTAAGGTCAGAATGTTTTTCCATAGATGCATGGAACTTAAAATGAAAAAGTATAGTCTTACCCCTTAAAGTAGAAACATTTGGAAATCTTCGGCCACATGCAGAACACTTCTTGCAGTCCACTTTATCTGCAAAATCAAGGTCGTAAGAAAACATAATACGACACAATTTATCTCGTATGTCTAACCATTTCTACTTTCATATTTTCAAGAACTCAAGAACTATGATTGGTTTGTGGATGAGGCATCTACGAAACAACAGAACCCTTTTGTGGCTACCCATGCCATAGGCCGACAAGTCCTTTATGGCTGTTTAGCGTTACATGACGTCAACACCTGACGACAGCAAGAACTTTTGGTTGGGTGGAAGTTACAACCATGGGCTGTTTTACAACTCGTCTGCTGATCATCTTCGACGATCCGAACCATTGAAACCATATGCATTAAGACAATGATCTGAATGAATAAAAATCACCTTTTCCATGAATTTTCCTTGATTTTTTCTCCAACACTTTCTTGTTCTTCTCTGAGGAGCGGCTTGATATCTGGTCTGATTCGTGACTATCCCCAAGGAAAGAGTCGTCGCAACCAATCGTATCGCACGCATCGACCGAATCTGTATTGATTTCATTGGACAATAAAGGCGTTGACCAATAGGACGTCATTTCCAACGGTCTTTTTTCTATAACAGAAGATAAAAGACTCCCATCAGTGGAACATTGCGGTTCAGCCTGGTCAGGGACTGGCTGCGTGCGATCACATGTCATCAAAGAGGTAACTTCCGGTTCTAAAGGCGGTGGAAACGATCCATCCATTTGCACTTCATCCGGCAGGGGAATTAACTCCAACTTCGGCGGAATTCGGCCCATTGGCAGCAGTGGCGCATCGCAACTAGGCTCTATGTTATCTGCAAGCATAGGGGCGGCACCCTGCAAAGATGGCTCCCGGAAAGACACATACACGGCGTCTTTATCACCAGCCGAAAACGGCTTATCTTCATAATCTTCATAAGCAGATAAAATAGAAGGTAAAAAGTCCGAAGCGCCCTCCGGATCATCTATCGAATGATAGTCGTCATACGGTTCGGGAGTAAATTCGAATTCTCTGTAAACCTGCCACATGCACCCATCGAACGAACGCCGCCGCTCCAGATGCCGTCTCCCTCGCGACGCTCTCGAACATCCGGAACGTTTTGGTTTCGGTGATGGATTGTTTTGGAACTGTTTCGACTCACGCTGGTTCCTCGCTGATGCCACCAGCAATGCTCTGTAGTCCCTATAATCTGCAACATTATTCGTCGACAAATTGATTTTACATACAGCCAACAGCTTGGAAGTCTTTGAAAAATTAACTACAAAACTGTAATGAAATGACATGAACTATTTAAGCATTTGCATTTCTTTAAATTCTCCCTGTTACAGCTTGTAATAGTGTCAGTGTGTTACTCGAAACAAACTGAACATAATTTCATACTTTACCTGACACAAAATCGGGATCCATAGGCTTCGGGGCTCTTCGGCGTCTACTTTCCAGTGTACTGCCTTCAGCACTTTCTACACTATTTCTTCTTTCTCTTTGCATTTCATTTCCTTCATCTCGCATCTCGTTTTCTCTTGCATGCTCTACAGTCACTTCGTCTGTCTGCGATACGCTTCCCTCTGCCGGGTGAACCTTCTGACGCACTGTCCCAATAATTCTTCCCGATGCGCCATCCAGCCCGTCCAAATTAGAACACTGAGCAGAGAAAATGTCAACATTACTCCGAGAGTAGCTTTCACTTTTCTTTGATGGCGGCAAGCCCGTTGCTTTTCGGCGGATAGCACACTTCGAGCTAGACTTCAACTCTTTCCAGGTGGCAAAACCTTGGTGAACATCTCGCAGAGTGGGCGAGAGACTCTTGCTACGCTGGAGCTTGGTTCTTTTCGCTTTGGGTTTGGTCACTCTGCTCTCCTTCCCCGGTACTGTGGGCACCATGCGGGACATTACTCCTTGAAATTTCATAACTATGTGTCTATTTTTCGACGCAGTTCTTGTGGCCATCACATCTTGTTCTTGTGACCTGGTTAAAGTCTCCGATGATTTATCCTGTTCCGTTTGACTATGCTTTGATTTTATTTTCTCCAAAATATTATGCAATGATTGCCGTTTGAGTACCGCAGCACTTCCCTTCTCCGGTTTACTTTCCAGATCTTTCACATTTCGTTCACCTTCAGAGCAAGCACTTTTCTCCACCAAAACAGATGCCTTTCTTCTCCTTAAGCCTCCAAATTTCCCGCCGATTCTAATATTTGTGCTCAATACGTCGCGTTTCTTGCCAACAACGCCTATTGGCTCCTGACGTAAACTCCTTTTCGACGTCAGACGTTTGTCGTTTCGTGCCCGACAAAGCACGGGCGTTTTCTTCAATTGTGACGTGACGTCACTCACGCCACCCCGTCTGCAAATTTGACACACGTCGCCTTTTCCGTGCTTATGAACCAACTGCTTTTCTTCTGAACTGGAATGTTTATTCTCAGTGTTGTCCGTTGCTAAATGCTCTGTGTCTTCATGTTCTTTCTTGATTTCAATACATTCATCTTTTCCGTCGTTTTCACGAGAAACTTCCTTTCTACCAATTACAGAACTCGCCTGACCCTTCGCGAGGCGTAGAGACGCTCTCACAGATAATGTATCCAGGTTCTTTCTTGGCTGTTTCTTTGGGGCTTTACTGTGCATTCTACCGCTTGTTTTGGACGCAATGCTACAAATAAGCCCTTTTCGAATCCTTAGTTTCAGACCAGTTTTGCTCACGTTTTTCCTCCTCAAGGACGTTTTCGATGTTTTAGGTAACATCTTTTTCTTCTGATTAATCACCTCAGATTTGGAGCTGGATTTCACATTGTGTTCCTGATCTGGGGAGTCTGATTTTGAACGCGACTTTGTGATTTCCCTGTCAGTCCCTGCATTATGTTTGGACTCTTGTATATTCAAATGTCTGTGTACCGACATCGAACCGCGGAAGGTTGGCTTGATGGTGTCACGTAGTTCCCTCCTTCTCAACTTCAAATTCAGCGTATCTGACTTGGTTCGATTTTTGAGACGGAGATTCCGTTGGCATGGCTGCGCATAACAAGGCAGAGACTTCGTCCTATTTCTGGTGCTCTCAGCAGCCGCACTCTGTTCCCATCGCCCCGTGTCGGGCTGGCTTTTTCCCTCAGATGATCGAACTTTCAAATGCCTGCTGGGCAACAGTGAGCTCCGCATTGTGGGTTTGATAGTTTCACGCAGTGAGCGAACTGGAGTGTTGGCATCTGAAGTGTCAACTGCGTCAAAATCCTGCTCACTTTTCAATGCATTACTCCGAAGCGCACCTACGGTTTTTGATTCAACCATATCTCCACTTTTTCTGTTGCCATCTCTTTTTGATATACCATCCATACGATGTTTGAAATCTGTAGGGTTTCTGCACGTCTGTCTTTTAGTTCTCAGACATCTTGCAGATGGCGCATCCTCTTCTTGTGATTTAAGAGGTGAGCCAAGCAATTGCGACACCCCAGCTTTGTGCATTCTGCGCATCTGGGTATAATTCACATCAGGGTTTAAACGAGTTCTGAATTTGATCGCGGTCAGTCTAGTGCCCGATATGTTATGTACAGCTGACAGGTGGCCGGTTAAGCCTTTGACGGAGCCGTAATATTTTCGCGTCGACGGACACTTCCCAACCGGACAGGAATACAAGTAAGGGGGCGACAACGTTTCATGAATTTTCCGAAAATGATACGTCATACAGTTATTGCTTTTAAAACGGACGAAACATACAGGGCACTCCAAATTCATATTGTCCAGTTTTCTCTGTTTTTGTTTATTTGTTCTCCCCCGCGTCATCGTTTGTGTGTTCTCGTGTGTGGCCGAAATCTTGTACCCTAACTCTGGCTCACTCCCCTGATTTTTTGACTGTGAACGATGCGGCGTGATGTTAAACATGGGATTTGGCCGAAACTGAATGTTCTCGGGATGGTAATTTTTTTCTTCCAGTTGATGAACGTTCAGCACGTGATATCGTATAGCTCGTAAGCTGCTGTATTCACTACGTTTTTTCGTACAATCCGTGAACGGGCAGGTGTAGAGAAATGGTTGTGTATTTGTGTTGTGGTAATTTCTTAAATGAGTAACGAAACCAGATTCTGACTTATAACAAGCACCGCATGCTGGACAAAGAAAACTTTTCTCACTCGTTTCTTTCCCCGTCACATTTTCGCCTTTTTCCGATGCGTTTTGTAAACTGCTTTGTGCCTTTTCTTCACTTCTGACCTTTCTTCCAATGTTCTGTCCTCGTTCTGCATTTTTCCTGGATTTTGGTGTAATATTCTCATTTTCTTCTGCCTTTTTTCTGAACCCACATATACTTTCTTCGCCTGCATTTTCCCGCTTTTGGTTTTCGCATTGCTCTCCTTTTCCAATACCTGCCTGTCGATCTTGCCTTGCCATATTTCTATGTAATTTTTCTATCTTTCGTTCTTTAAACGTATATTTTTCCCCTGTTTCATTTTCTTGCCACCTCTGTTCGCTTTCGACTTGTTCCTTGGATGCATTAATGTCACACTTTTCTACACTTGTCTTTTTTCCTTTCGCATGTTTTCGTTCTGTTCTCCTCTTACACACTTCTTTTTCTGCAGTGTTTATTACTTTATTCATTCCTTCTGTTTCTTTCGCTTTCATTTGTTTTCCATCCTTTGAATTGCCCGCATTTTTCTGTCTTTCCTTTCGCCCATTTTTTCCACTCAATACTTTGTAATCTCTGATGACGCCTTTTCGCTTTGCGCTTCTTTCTGTGGGGGGCACTTCAAAATACCCTTCATTCATTCTCTCTCCACCAGTGAATGTTTTCTTTGCCGTATTTTCAATTTCTGGTGAATGGTTTTCGTCTCTATGCTCCAATAGTGCATCGGTAATGTCCCGTTCAACATCAGAGTCCTCCAAACGATCTTGTGCAATTTGACTAATGGGGCTTTTCTTCAATTTGTCAAAACGTGCCCTTTCACTCTCTTCTTTTTCATTAGTTTTGGTAGTCACATCTTCAAGAATTTCGCTGTGTTTTCCATCCGCTATTGACACTCCAGCATTGTCCAGGTTTATGCTCTCGTCCAATATTCTTTCCACGTTACTCACGTCGCGGCTGAGGTCAGCATTGTCAGCTTCCATATCGCTTCTTTCAAAATCGCTTTCAAACGCTTTTGTTCCTGGCAAATTAGTCACGTAACGAGTCAATTCGAAACTAATGTCCCGCTCGTCGTTCTGGCTGGAAGTGTCTCCCAAACTATCATGTTCTTGTGTTTCAGAAGTGAACAGTGTCACAATAACGTCATCATTTTTTCGTTGGCAGTTCCCTATTCCGAGTGGGGAAGCATCACTGTTAATATGCGCATCGTCTGTACACATGGCATCAGCAGCCACTCCTCCAGTTTCCGCTCCCTGTGGGTGTAATTTCAATCTATAATTTGGATCATAAAACTGTAGCTGTTTTACTCGCATGCCGCGGCTGTAAACCATTATGATGGTCGCATCCTCCCCTTTATCCTTTGACGTTGGTTCGTTCACCTCACAAACACCTGGCTCTGGGGATCCGTAAGCCACGGGACAGCTAGTGTCATGTGACACGGTGCTGTTATTGCTTTGCACCGAGTGCGATTCTCCCTTTTTGCTGGCAGCTTCAGGGGAATTGCGACCAGTTTTTCCGCTGTTATCAGAAATAGCATTACCCCTAGGCCTTTCCTTAATGCATTGGCTCTTCTCCAACACAGATTCTACAATAAAAGTATAAAATGTTGCCACTGGACATGTTAGTATTATTGCAAAGTTTTATGTTATCCGCTTCTCCAGATCAATCTTCCATTAATTTCAATAATAATGCCACGATTTTACCGTTTACAAATCATTAAACCGGTCAGCAGGTTTCCTGCATCACATTCCCACCTTTCGGGATGACTTCTTTCTCAGGTATTTCGTCGTCGGTACAGCTATCCATTTCCAAATGCAGTGAGGGAGTGTCGTCTGCATCACTGATAACATGACCTCGGTTGATCTGAATCGACGCGCGGGGAAACAATGCAATGACATAATTCTCAGGAAAATAACTTAAGGAATATTACAAGCGGCCATTCCGTAAGTTCAAATTTTGTCAAATTTCCTCAAGAATGTCATTTAATTAATTTATTTAGCAGCTTTCTTATTTTAATTATTGGAAACAGATCACTTGAAAAAGCTGGTTTCTTAGCTTTCATCTTGACCTGACATTTGGCGAGATCTGCAGCGAACAGATTGTGGGGAACGTTCCAGATGTATTACTTATAACTTAATATGACAGAACCGACAGTTGTATCAGCTGGACAAATTTCCAAATAATACTTCCTATAGGTTCGAGAAAAAAGAACAAGGCAAAGCCTTACCTGTCCTAAGAACGGCAGGACCATACTATCCACCTCCGACTCTGACGCTGAGTCTTCAACAACGCCACCTAGTAGGAAGACAACAAATCAATTGTTTTACTCCGGAGACAAACTGTTATCATCCAATTCATTCATGTTTCTGGGTACGCAAGAGAAATACAAGCTGTATCAAAACCCAGCCAAACACTAAAAGACTGCTTTATTAAGAGATCAGACTTATGTGAACAGACTAAAAAAATACATTTTGTTCTTGGAAAAACAGGTGATTTAAGCTTCAATCATCTCATGAAACACTAACGTGTCTGTAAGGTACAAACAAGGTTGCATTTTCTTACCTCGGATAATAGACGACACCCCTCTCGATCTCAGCTGTTTTGGTTCGACTGTTTCCCTTGGTTTGGTTTCCGGAACATTCTCCACACTCTTCGCTGGCTGCTCCAGATGAATGGGCATAATTCTGCATTGCTGGAAAGCAGACTTCACGAAATATGGGGAACATATCCGATCTACCGAATCGGCCCACAGTTTAGCAATATCACCTTTGTTTATGCTACCGCCATAGCTGATCCCCAGAGTGTCACTGGCACGTGCGTAAAACTCGTTCTTCAACTCTGGAAATACTGCAACATGTAGGGGTTGAAATGCATGTGTTGTTGCTGGTGGGAACGGGTATACAATTACTTCGTTTTCGATCAAGCGCTCTACCACATCCAACCTCAAGTGATCTTCAGTGACATTCATCAGAAGGATGCTGGGTCTTTTTCTCGACGCACACCGGATAAAAATTTCGTCCAGCCACTGCTTGAAAATTTTTGCATCCATGCAACCTGCAAAACATGTCATGCAAAGGAATAAGATTAAACACCGAACTTGCAAATATCTAAATTCACAATGCATCCACTTAATTCAAATTGTCCGTATCCAAGCCGAGATACTTGACTATTATAATTTATTATTATTATTATCGTAATTATATGTTTGCTGACCTGTTGGGGACCTTCTAAATAACCAGTCATCTGGGCAGCCATGTTTGTGTGGGCCTTGCG
The DNA here is from genome assembly GCA_949752745.1 of Protula sp. h YS-2021. Lineage (NCBI taxonomy): Eukaryota > Metazoa > Annelida > Polychaeta > Sabellida > Serpulidae > Protula > Protula sp. h YS-2021. Next base: position 43,984,848 of record OX457030.1, on the reverse strand, counting down.
GAAACTTGCCTTGATACACCACGGCAGACGGCAGCACCTTTCCGTCCGCGCATATACACATTTGTATGCTTACGTGATCTTCTCGTGCCTAAGATGCGAACGATATCTATAGTGGTAATGTATTATAATTCTCCTTGCCTCTCAAATGGGACAAATAAAATCTTCAAGGCTTAATCATACATCTCAATTTATTTACAGTTACACTTATGTTTAAATAAATTCGTTTTAATGTGTTTTTTTTTCTTTTAAATTCAAAACAAAGTTAACAGCATCACGTTTCTTTTCAAGCAAATTTCACCTGAATTTGTCTGGGAGTTAACGCAACGTCTACTTCCGAAGAACATTTCTTGCCTACTTCACCTAAAGTAAAAATCTGCGAGGGACAGTCGATGAGATTACTTTCTTTCAAAACAGCAGTTAAACCCCGGTAGAATTCCTCACATGCCTCGGCACATGAATTCAAATTGTTCTGCTGGCTATTCTGCGCCCGCCTTTCAAACTCAGGATGACGTGCTAAGAATCCTTTCACCCAGTTATTGGTTGGATATTCATAACTAGTACTCCGAGTCTTGGTTTTTACTTTCTTCCCCTTTTTACGCTTCGCTACTACGTTACCACTGAGCTCCTTTATCATGTCCTCAGTCAGTTGAATTTTCATCCTGTGAAAAATACAATTTATAAAAATGTCAAAAGCGCGTAATACTTGTGGAAAATTGATTGTAGTACATTTGTATTTTGCTTTCCCACTCAACCACAAACTCATAAACCATAAGTTTCCAATCGTTCGAAAAAGAAGAAAATGTGCTTTTTTGATGATTACTGTAAAGCAATATTTCCCTCTTACCCTAAAATATACGACAAACAGCTGATCAGCCTCTTCTCCTCCGGCACTGTTAACACTCCCGCGGTAGCACGTTTTCTTTTAGCAACACGCACACCCTTTTCCTTTTGCTGTTTCTTTGTCGAAATTTTCTCCTTTTCCTTATTCTTTTCTGGCAAACTTTTGCCGTCAGCGGTACCTTTAAGACGCCTTGGATTTGTTTCAGTAGTGGTCCCGATTTTAGTATTAGGTACGGAAGCTTGCTTTAATCCAACGACCATTATTTTAGACTTTCTCTGTGTGTTTTTGGACTTAGAGGATATAACTTTTCGGTTTCCGGCTTTAAGTTTTGAGGTACTTCGTGACGACTTTGAAAGTCCAGGTTTTAATTTTACCTTTGATGATATTCGACTTGATGATTTTGCTTTTAGTGTCATTTTATTTGTCGATGCCATTCTGTGTGTTTCGGCTCCTGTGTTTCGGTATTTCGGCTCCTGAAACTCGCGCACCTTACGCCTTAAAGTTCCCTCGGGCACATTATAGAGTCTTGCGGAATGGCTGATTGGCTGTTTTTCAATGGTTACCGACTCCACTGCCCATAGCAGGCTTTCTGGCGTGTACGACTTTGTCTTTTCAAACCGATAAAGTCCCCCTTCAATGGATTTCCTGCGCCTCACTTCTTTTTCAGCCATTATCCTGAAACAAAGTTAACAATATATGTCTATCAGCATTGCATAGCTATCGAGCTAACTAACTTTTTACACGTGGGATATCAGGAATTATGCTCATTTTAAGAAATCAATTTACAGGGGAGAGAATGTGATATCAAAATATGGAAGTTAATCTCTTCAGCTACACCGTTATCTTGTTTTGTTGACAGCGTAAGGCTTTTGCTGGACTATTTAAAACCATTCATGACACTAAGGACCTCATTGGAAAAAAGCAAAAAAAAAAAAAAAGGGAAAAAAAAACAAAAAAACGTCGACATCCACGGATACAGAGCGAAATACTTTGCTGGGATGCACCTCTTTGTACAACTGCCTGCTTTGGCAATACTGCAAGGATTTACAATGTTTGCATTTGTGATTTCCAGTTTTCCTTGCATTAAAGCTGAAACAGTATCAAGTAATTGCATTTTTACAACCTGTACTCGCTAATTTTAAAAAAGTTCACTCGTACGGTAGTGGTCACGATTAATTACGATTTTTTTTTATTTATATCTTTGACAGCAACACAGGTTGATTTGCAGTAGAAACACAGGACTTCTTATTTGATTTCTACAACTCAGACTATACATTTCACACAATGAGTTCTTGGCAAGTTATATCTTGAGGAATCATGAAAATAAGTTCACATATTTTCGCTCGAAACCGGATTGAATTTCGTGAAATACTTACTGATTTAAACTACAGTTATTGTAATACTTGACTGGAGCAAATATGATTTATCATCAGCTAAATTTTAATTTTCTACATTTCATGGGCACTAATTATTTGTCAGTAATAATAGTTTCAGCCAGCACTGTCATATTTTGGTTTAAGCTTTTCGGGATAGTCAATAGATGGAGCAGTGGGTCGCACAAGGTAACCGGAAGTTTAATTCCGTGAACCACTACTTTGTCGTTGTTATGAAACAGCTGACCTCTGATGAAATATATCTAAACACAGAGCGGATGGATATTTTAAAAAGTACTTCCGCTCCCTTATGAGTATTATTTTTTGGAAATTCCCAGTAGGTCTCAGGAGTAAAAGGTATTATACACCACAGAACGAACCGCCGCAGAGTTTGGTTGTCGAACTAATTTTAAATTAGAGGGGCCAGTGCACACAAAACATAAGAGTACAGGCTTATATTACACAGTTTTAATCAACATCTACTCAGTTTCTTGCTTTTGTAAACAAAAATGAATGTCTCCAAGACTAAACCCATAATCCCCCCCCCCCCCACAAAAAATTAAAAGTTATGAAAAAGAACATGAGCGACAAAATTGGAACATAGATGCAAATTATGAATATTCCTTCAAGTATATGGATTGTTCATTGAATTAATTTAGATTGATTTTGCACCTAGCGTGTTAAAAAAGCGTATTCTGAAGGTGAGAGATAAAATTCAGTGACATTGTTCCAAAATCAACAAATAATTTTGACACTTTAATCAGCCTTTGGCATTACTAAACATTTCTTTCACTTTGTTGTACCCTACCCTAAGCACGAACTTGCGGTTAATTATTTTTTTGTTTTTTTTTTTCATACGTTTTTATTTGCATTTTGGACCCCGAAGATTAAAGAAAATATCTCTGACCACCACATACTATTTTCAGAGCTTCCACTTTTTACTTTCTATGTCAGTCCCTTGTGTATCTGATACAATTTCCTAAAATTTCAAACCTTGGCTTCCTTATAATGCATTTTGCTCATTTTTTCCTCAATCGCAGACCAGTTGTGCGAATAGTTCCACCCCAAAAAAAAAAAAAAAACTTATCAAACTAATAATAATAATAAAACAAGGTAATTATCATTCTTTTGAAAGAAAACCTCAGATGTTTAAGAATGTATTCGCCATTAATACTATCTCAATATTATTTTGTATGGTATCGGGAAGAATATTGAGCGATAATAAGCAAACTCACAGATTGAGCGTTCCGAAGAAAAAACTATTTTAAATATTATTCAGACCATTTAATAGCCAACATGTGAATATGTTTCTGGCAAAATGGCATTTTGTTGATTTTTGCCAGGTTCTTTACCATATCTTTGTATCCTTATCTTAACTGAATTCAATCAAACGCAAAAACTTTTCGGTTATTGATTTCACTGTAACTAACCTGGCTGCAACTGAAAGAAATGAAATTTCGCCCAAATACAATTTCTTTTCATCAAAGAACAATCGTGTTCTTAAACAATCCGTATGTGTATTTTAAAGGTTTTAACAAGTAGTTTTAAGTTGCCGTGTCTTACTGTATATGTTCTGAGTATGAACTGTTTTGCGATATCTTTTTCTATCCCTTTTGTCATTTTTAAGCGTTTCGCCTGCAGTCGAAATGTTTATGCGGAACATCCAAAGTCTGATTAGGCTATGTAAAATTTTGTTGCGGCGGAAGAGACCCAAAACCATGGAGAGAAGTGGTTGTGATAAGTGTGATAAAGCCTATCCAAAAAAAAAAAAAAACCACATTCACTTTCAATACGTTTTGAGGTTGCCTGATACACATCACTAATTGTAAGTAATTTGGTTCTGCTTCCAATTTACTTCCCCTCTAAACGTTTCCATCAGCAATGCTGATTCTTGTACCTGACTGTAGCCCACTGACATATCTTTTGTTTTTCTTTTTATCTTACAGGATGCGATGGCTGTCTCAAATGATTTTGAATCTGTGCAGCAATTAGACCTTTATATCCGGGATATTGAATGCTGGCTAGATTCAACTATATCTACTCTTGGAATGACGAAAGAACTTATCATGGTTCGTCATGTTTTGAACAAACTGTTGAAATTAACCTTATGACAATAATCACACATGCATGTGACTTAGATCTGTATGTTCGGCCCAGCGGTATAATAAAAAGTCGGATATCTTAACCGATGGCTAGCTCCAAACCCTTGAGGGGAGGGCGAAACGATAGGGCTGGAAAAAATCATCTCGTGTCTCATTCCTCCGCCTGCTCACTAAAATCACAGAGAATGACTGCGTCGGTCTAAAAAAACTGTGCAAATGCCAGGGTATGAAAAAATTAACCATACACATATGCTGGGAGTTAAGTGTTCCGGTAAAAATAACATGAAAAAAAGAATTTCTGCAGAATTACACACTGAATAGGATTTTCTGCACGCAAGGCTAGGTCATATTTTTGTTTCGGTTATCGAGTCAGTAATACTGCAGTTTATTTTAAACAAAACAGTTACAAAGCTGGACTAAATAGTAAAAATTACAATGTGTTCGTAAAATAAGGTGCCTTTCAATTTTTACTTTGATCTTCGAAGGAAGAAGATTTGGTGAAATGTCCAACTGACAGCAACCATACAATGCCTGCTTCTTCTCTTCAAAGACATCAGAATTATTGTGCACTGCGAAAGCGCGGCTACACGGATGAGGAAATTGTAAGAATTTATTTTTACCTTCAAACTTTGAGAGGGAAATGCAGATTGGCTGTATAAGTTTCTTACAAGCAGTCTTAAGATTTTTTAAAGAATGTTAGAATTTAGTTGTTGGTTAGAATCTGGGGTGGGTTGTACTCCGAAAATTAAACCTGTCTTTTCATACTTGAACTCTTCCACATAACACACAAAAATCTTAAAATTAAAAGAGAAATATATGTACTTCAGTTGTGTGTATATGTGCTTCCAGGATGAAGAAAATGGCTCGGAGTTTTTCTATAAGAAAGCCAGAACAGTTGTCCGTGTAAAATTAGGTTCGCAAATTACCTGTTTCTTTCTGTTGAAAATATTGCGCACTTTCAGACATGCTGAAATAGTAATTTGAGTTTTCTTTTACACAACCCAAAATATACATCGAGCCTCTGACAGTGCAAGTCAAAAAATTTTCCACCACATAGATTTTAGTGATGCAAAATTATTTTAGATTGTTACATAGTCCTTGTATATTCCCAATATATGCCAGACAAACTTTTCTTGGAAATTCAACACAGCTCTTTAAATAAAATTATATTGACAGATATGCCAACCATACAGGCTGTGTGTGGGTTTGTGTCCGGAGACAGTGCAGGTAATTGTCAAGCGTTACCCTGTAACGGAACTGTGTATTAACTTTCTATTTTTGGCTTTAATTTTAATTGAAACAGACAATATAATTTTTATCTCATTCTGAAGTAATTAAAAATATTTTAGAGAAAGGAAGAGTACTTTCTATTTAATTATAGTGTTCAGTTCCTGAGTGAGTATTTGAAGGAGAACAGTTCGCTTTACCTGCTTATTTACAGCTGAAATTACCTGTTTATTTACAGCGTAATGGAATTGTTAGAGCTTAGAAGGTGTGACTCGTATCCTCATGCTATATATCCTTGACTTCAAATATTGTCAGTTATTAAAACATTCTCAATTATTTCTTTGATTAAAAGAAAATTCGATACTGCCGTTCTTGGTCATTACTTGATATGACCATTAATTACATATTTTTTTGTCCACATAGCATAAACTTTTAAATGGTATACTAACAAGTGGTAACTTAATGTACGCTTTGACTGAAAGCTTACATTGCCAAGGTAATTGTGGTAATGAGTTATAGGCTAAGCCTCATAGCATTAGATTGTGTCCTTGAATTGCTATAGAAAATTTGAAATTCGTTGCCTTTGAGTTACAAAAGATTAAATACGTATTACTTTTTAAAGTTTTGAATCTAAAAAAGCTGCATATTGAGCACAGTGTGTTATTTTCAGCCATTCCAGAGGAAATGTCAGTGACAGCGGAAAGGTATACGCGTGAATTTACGCAAGCACAAAGACTGAAAATTTACGAACACGTGATACAAGAAGCGAAGACTATCAAAAAACAAGATGAAATATCAGAGGAACAATATTCATTTCTTACAGAAGATCTAGTTAAAAAGCAAAAGAAAGGTAATGCTTTTGCACAAACACGAATTACGATGTTCGTCAGAGAAAGTGTGAAAGCACAGTTTTCTCTTGCTCATAACTCCTATTCCTTTTTTGAACCCCCTGTCGCAGTGTCAGACTGGCATGAACGGAGATATGCCAATCGGCGTGTTAAAATTATTAAGCTTGTATTTCATTTCGAGTTGTAGAAAGACGTGAAGGCGATCGAGTTTGCGAAACTTTTATTGAATATTGTAAGGCTTGGAACAATGCAAACCAACACATGCTTTTCATGTCTCGTAGCTAAACGCATTGCCTTTGTTCAGTGACATGATGCTTATATCTCATATTAATTAGCTGAACAACAGAAGCCAAAAAGTCACTTGGAGTTGTTAGCCATGAAACGGGACATGAAAAGACGCAGGCAGTCATATAAGGGCAAGTCTTACAGCGCCAAGAAATCACACAAACAGGTTCCTTTCTTTCTTTTTTCTTTCTTCTGCATCCCCCACTTTTTTTTTTTTTTTTTTTTTGTTTTGTTATGTGGACTGTGATTGGTATTCTCGATTTCAATGACTGTGTGTTGAGGCTTATTTGCGTAACAAAACTATTGATTTAAAATATTATCGACGTATAAAGGTAAAGCTCTGTTATTGTTTGATAGTGCAAGATTCTGGCCTCATCTGCGCTTCTAAGATTTGTTTCCCTGCGCATCATATTTTCAGATCATAGCCGATGTAATTCACAATCAGACAGAGATGTTGAGGGAAATGTGGACCAAAGAACACGAATCGGTTGCTGCTGACAAACATGCCTCACAAACAAAAAGTACTAGCCGAAGATGCGACAGGTCAAGGTCAGATACCAATCCTTCTTAAAGCGCAATGACATGTTTCTAGCAGAAATCCATAGCGACACTCCTGCCCCCCCCCCACCCCTCCCCTTACCTCAAGTATTTGTAGCAATTTTAGCATTAGCGTGATGCACAGATGGCATAACACCGTGAATTTTTTTATTATAGGCAGAATATAATGTAACTGAATATTAAAAGTAAAGTGCAGTGAATAACAGGTAACATCTGGCTTTCCAGTAAAACTGTTTGTTCAGTATAATGGCCATTACTTCTTTTAATCTTGCTAGGTCGCGTGACAGAAATCAATCGCACGACAGGTGGACAGAGCACATGGACATCAAAGAATACGAGAATAGCGACACAAAACAAGGTGCCAGGGCCAAAAGGAGAAAGCGCTCACGGTGAGACAGACAGTCCAAATAATCTGACATACCAATACCATGTTATTGCCAGTGTATTTCAGCTCTGGACGGTTTGACTTAAAACCCAAAAGAGCTTATCTATATCATAAAATTCCATATTCGATCAGTGAACGATGTGCTTATGTTCAGGTCAGGAACAGTCTGCCAGTGACTAAAGCAACTGCCATTCTAACCGTTTTCCCTTCTCTTTACGCTATATTTTCGTGTATGTTTAGTTCCGGGTCAAGAAAGCGTTCCCCTGGAGGTAAGAAGAAGAAGAGTAAGAAACATCGCAGCAGAAGTCGCGAAAGGTTCGTGCAGAACACTAAGCTTTATCTTGCAAAGAAGACCTAATTTTTTTTAAGCACGGTTTTTTCTTTTAGCGCTTTGCCTCATGATAAACCCTGGAATAAACGCGCTAAATAACGTGAGCTAAAGCAATATTCAGAGCAGGTAATATGGATTAAAAGCTCATGTCATTAGAGGAAAGCAGTAGCTTAACCTATTAGCTTAACCTAAAAGTTATGATAACACGTGGAATCAGTTAAATAAAATGTCATTGAAACCTCTGCTCTCGTATATCACCTTTGGTTGCATTTGTCTCAGAGAGCATCGAAAGAAAGATAAGGACAAGAAAAGGGACAAGGATGACTGGCAGATCCAAATCTTTGAGAAACACCCGATCGAAAAAAAAGAGAAATAAATGTCCACAAACTTTAAGTGATATTTGTTATGCCTCGAAAACATAACCTTGCACCATGGGATGTGGAGCAACTGGGTTAAAGATTGCGTCAAAGACTGTGGCATAAGTATTTGGTATGATCTTGTTAATTTTTATACTTTTTCAGTTTTTAATGTACTTGACTGAGGGTTTTTGTAAAACAGCAAATAAAATGAGGGTTTTTGTAAAACAGCAAATAAAATGCTCTGCAAAATGTTAATCTGACTCTTTTCGCATTCTAATACACACTGGGAAGTACGTATGTCATGTCACTCGACTTAATGTACGTCAGCTATTCTCCACCAACGTTATTTTCTAGTTTGGAGTTCCGAAAACTTACAGTATGGGACTGTCCTGAATGAAAAGGCCTTGTACATTCTCCAGAGAAGACAGAGAGACGTCTGAATCCAGATCTGATCCAGTTCAAATTTCACCACAACAAAGTCATTAGAACGACATGGCATTACATCCGACTCCAGCCAAGTACTGTCATGAAAACAAGGATCGCACAGTTACACGACCATGTTAGGACAGCACTAATCACAATGCCCTTTCCGGACATATTCTTTAACACTACCAACAAAAGTGGTAACAAAAATGCACTGTAATGAAACAATGACTATTATATTATGATTTCGAGCTGGGACCAGAGACGCATGTAACCTCTAGCTGATAACAGTCCGACATAACTGTGTCCGTTTTGCCCGCAAATCCTCCATGAATGACCACCTTATCTGAAGAGGCACATATGACGTGGCCTGCTCGGCCTATACCGGAATTCCCCAGTCTATACCAATGGATATTCGGCTTGAGCGCTAGCATATACATATCCCCTACTGGCTCTCGCACTCGCCCGTCAAACGTTTCACCCCCATGGATTAAAACACCGCTTCCACCTACCAAACCTACATGCTGTTTGCGCCCTCCCGGAGGCTTCACCATGGGCTCTAACTGTTTACATATGCTCCAAATTTCTTGAATGACACTGTTACTTGGCGTCGCGCTATGGAACGGTCCTTTAAAGCCCTGGTGGAGTTCAACAAGTTTATCGTTACGGCCACCAATAATGGTCAATACTTGGCCAATTAAGTGTGACGTGTGTCCCGATCTTGAATCGACGTGCATAGAGTTCTCACTATATTGATACACGCCTGTAAAACAATCCAAACCAGAAATTCAATTTCACGAAAAATGACTCCAGACTTCCTTCGCTGCATGAGGAGGGGTGGTGTCTCACTGCTGTTCTGTTATATCGAAGATTCTTTTTGTATGTTTTTTAGCAGTGAACAACGCAAACAAGATTATCATGTAAAGCTCTCCATTGTCTCACATTCCAAGCTGTGGTTTTACCGCATTTAAATTTCATTCTTGGTGTTAGATCCAAATTTTTCCTTTTGCTATTCGATATCAATATATTTCATTTTGAAACACAAAGTCGAAGACATACCCCTCTTCAAGTCTCCCCTAAGCAGATAAGCTTGCCCACACCTTCTCTGCATTCTTAAACTGCCCTCCCGCCCAACCAGTAACACATCTCCATTCGCCAACAGATTCGCTGTATGTGAACTTAACCCTGCAAATGAGAAACAAATAACCGTAACTGTTTTAGTGCACTAAAATTTCGAAACACATATTTGCATAAAAATTGCATATTTAATGAAAAAAAAAAAAAAGATCTTGAATTTACAGAAGTAATAGGCGAAGACATTAAAAATAAGTGAAAACGTCAAAAACAGAAAACTTGGTCGAACTTTCGAATCGATAAAAGATTACCAAAATGGTAAACTTCATTTGCAATGATTGTATCATAGTGTGCGATTTGACAAATAAAACATTTGGACAAACTGATACATCGAAATAAATGTGGACAAAATACCACTATTATATACCACTATTTTTCCTCAAATAAATGCACTGAATGTTACAAGCTGTTTGTAAATTAGCATTTATACCTGCGCCCTCTGGGAAGCCCGTAGCCACAATATCGCGCCATTTTCCTTCTTGTGTGTCGAATACGAACGCCTTGGAAACCCGTTTCTTGCCGTCCCAGCCACCCACCTAGAATGAGTTAACCATTGACAATATTCTATCAGAAGAGACTGAATGGTGTACTGCGTATGCAGTGATCAAAATTTAGACAGACAGCAAATTGGCATTTATTAGTACTTTTGCCAGCCAAGTGAGTGAACTTACCACAAATATGTATCTGTTTTCCATCACAACACAAGCATGGTGACTCAGCGCTGGACTATTGGTAACTCTGTAACATAAATCAAATAACATTATCACACCTGCATCTTCATCGGATTTCCGTTTATCTCTACATATATACACACTTCTAAAATTTATTAAATTTTCCCATGTAATGTTAAAAATTGCACAGTAAATGTGATTTTCCCAGTATCTGTAGATAACTCGACCAACGTAATATCTTCTAACATAATTTTTACATGAATGATTCATACCTTACTTCATCCCAAATGCCTTGGTTGAGATCCATCTTGTACATCTTATTCAGGGGCGTAGTGCTCCCATGTTTGTCTATGCCACCATGGATGTACATACAATCATCTGAAAACACGAGGACAAGCACACTGCTGCCAATGGTCCTCGGCTGCTTTTTATTAGACTGACAATTAGAGATACAAGTGGTATAGAACATTTCCTTATATCTCCGAATAGTTCATTGCTGTCAGCTAGGTGGCCCTTCCCGAACTGCGGATTAACTGTAGTTAAATTGTTTTTTTTTTTTTAAGAAAATGTGAAGATGCCACACTCACTTATCAAACAGCCAATGTGATTAGAAAGCTGAGGTCCTGATGGCGATAGCATGCGCCACGTCAGTTTATACTCTACGCTTCCTCCTTTACTTGCCATGTTAATGTTTTATTAGAACATCATCTAGTTCCTGAAAAATTATGACAACGTTCAACGGTGTGCAAGTAGCTGACTAAACTAATCGTTGTTATAAGAGTAAACTGCAACCCTTGTAATTAAAAGATAGCGATAAAGATTGTTACGAACGGCAATTAAATAAATTATATAAACCGAATCACATTTCGGGCGTTCCAAATAAAATGGACAAGAATTCTCTATTTTGAGTGCATACTAACCGGGAAAATATTTCAGTTAAATGCCAATCTGCTTTGCATCAAAGAGGAATCGTCATTTTAAACAACTCATGTGTAATTTTAAAAACTTTTTTTGAAGCTTTAACAAATAGTCTTGGGATTGATTTGCTCATATGTTCGGAGTGAAAGCCAGATTTCTTTTGTCATTTCTTTCGCTTTTACATATGGTTTGAAGTCGAAACACAGAATTCATTTAGGTGCCTTTATTATTTATTTTGGTTTATTCATGCATGATAATTTATTATTTTTTGTTTTGATTTGCAGTTTTACCATGTGAGTTAAATGAGTAAAGCATGAGCCATGATCTTCTTCACTTTGTCCGCTCGTCCGTTCTGAGTCCGTCCGTCGGTCTGTCTTGCGCGAGTCCGTCACAGACTTGGTCTGTCGAATATGAAGTTAACAGATAAAATCATGGAGAAAGCATCGACGAATACAGGATTTTGCAGAGGCAGGGGAGGCACGAGTCCGAATTTGTATGAAAACTATTATATTTACCAGTGGCAGATCCCAGTAAGGGGGTTTATGGGTTGCAATGGCTTCACCCTACCCGCCCACATTTTTTACGTCATTTAGACATTCGTTGCGAGTCATTTCGCATATTTTGTGTGAATATGTGTGCTATGCGAAGTAATAATATCGTCCACTTCCTACTAGGCGATCTAATCCTAAAAGATTCTTTTCTTTTGAACTGGAAATAAATAAAATACAATTAGTGCCAGTTTTTTGGACAATCCCTGAGAATTCCCAGTACTCTCCTCTAAAATTGCTGACATATTGGCTTATTAATCCAAATTCTTTTCTTTAGGAATCCAGATTTCTTTGTTTAACCCAGTGGGTTCACCAAATCATTTAAACCAAAGAGCTAACTTTCCTGAATGCTTTGGCAGGTATTGTATAGTCAAAAATTTCAATAAAAGTGGATTTTTGCCGAATTCAGCTGGGATAAGATAAGATAAGATAAAGTTTATTCCTTTTTTGAACAAAGCTTTTGAGTGAACATTAAGAGTTATAAATTCGATAAAGGAATAGGCGAAGCGACGAAGTCCTTTCGGACTTATAAAACTGTTTCGCCTATTTACAAAAAACGCATACAAAAGACAAGGCTCAATAAATAAAAGATATCAATAATGTAGCCTATCAACCTGAACACAAAAATTTAACTGATGGAAATATCTCTAATATTGTTCCAAATAGTGTATTTTTAGTTTAGTCTTAAACGAGCAGATGCTAGTCATTTCTACGATTTTACTTGGAATACCTTCTAGCAATTTTATGCCATATACACATATACATTGGGATAAGGGTGTAAAGAAATGATAGAAACAACTTACGAAAATCAACAATCTTGCATTTGGCCAGAAACATATTGACATGTTTGCTATTAAGTGGGCTGAATTTCGTTATAATTGATGCCAAAAATTTGCAGTTGAAACGACATTTCTATCAGGAAAGCTACAACATTCATCGCCAGTTCACCGGTTATCGCCCAACGTGCGCCGGGGCTTGAGAAATTGACTTCAATTACCCCAAAATCACAAGGACCTGTGACTATCTCTCTCTCTCTCTCTCTCTCTCTCTCTCTCTCTCTCTCTCTCTCTCTCTCTATAGAAGAGAGAGAGACAGAGTGTCACCTGGGACTACAGAAAGATCCGAAAGTACAGTAGGGATTGGATTGTTTTGCTTTGGGTTCACCTGCACTGCATTTTGACGACTCTACAGCCCCTTTCCAGTACTGTACCCTTTTAAATGGAGAATAATATCACAAGGGCACATATCAGCGCATGAGTGCCTTTAATGCATCTAACTAGTACAGAACTGCGGCCTAATCCAAAGAAGTTCTACAACTTGAATTATCGCCCATTGGTGTTGCTTTTTTTTCCTATAATCGCTGAAAATTCCCCTATCGCTGTGGTAATAAAACGGATTATATAGCAAGTTCTATTCTGTGATTTGTTAACGAAAACATATTCGGCAGCGCATGCAATAACATACTGACGAAAATCTAATGTTTACATTCGCGACAGAGGATATAAATGCAGCCACGGTGTATATAATTACAGTTATGCTGTACATTACCTTTAATCTCAGTCTCGTCATATCAAAAGCGAAAAAGAGTGTTGCTCAGTCGACCCATTACCTTTACATGTTTTTATTCAGTGAAAACAAAGAATTTTTCAAGAATATTTCACAATTTCACAAGAGACTTCTTTGGTGTTCCATGTTTTATAATTGAAAAGTAAAGTTCTAGCAAATAGTTTAGTATCCATTTTAAAACATGAAATCTGATAAATGAAACACATGCTGTTATCAATTTCGTACGTTTTTTTTATTAATCAAGTTCTATAAGAAAGCCAACAAAAGTAGTGTAAGGTTCTTCCTCCCCGTGAACCTCACTTCGAACACCAGCTCTGACCCAAACCCTTTCGCCTTGTGCGCACGACACAATTGCGCTGTTTGAAGACATATGGGCGTAAGTTTCAACATCGTATATTTCTGCATTGGCAATCATTATGTCGTTTTTGACTAATTCGGCCCTCAGCATGTACCCATTTGTCATTGACTGCATATTTATGGCAAAATAGTAAGTCCCTAAAATGAAGAGAATAAAAATCAACTGATAAAATAATCTCTTTTTAACCATTAATTACTGATATTATTTTACGATAGACAGCATATAGACAATAAAAGGAGATATCAGTTGATTTTCTTTTGACCATTAAATTATGCACGAAACATGGTATAACAGTCACACCTTACGCCGTAATGAAACATTTAAACTAAGATAGATTTTAAATAGGAATTTACCTTTAATTTATCAAGATTTTTTTTTGTGTTCACAAAAAAATACCTTTTATTGGAAATTCTTAGCTATTTTGAGATTTTAATTCCTTTCTTGAAATATTTTTGTGTTCATTTAAATGTACGTTTGGTTCTTACCTGACAATGGACAATTAAAGTGTGATTGCTCGGGGTCATAATAATTGCCTATATTTGTTATGACACCAGCAAATTCAATTTTATCTCCAATTTCGTATTCACTGTGAATATTCGCATAAGCGGAAAACGCAAAGTGCTGGTTTAATAGTCTTGTAACTAAAATAAATGAAAACTGTCTATACTCTTATATCTGATGTTCGTATTAAACATCTTAAAATCACCATTGAATAAAGTTCATTAAATGCGTGTCACTTTCCAGCCTTCAAATGTAAACAAATTATCTTTTTTTCTAATACAACACATTTATAGACTATATTGTGATGTCAATACTAGTTTAGTTTACCAAAAAAATAATAATAATAAACTCTTTATATCCAGGGGTATTTTATCGGTTCTTTCTTTGAAAAACGCTGTCCGGAAATGCAGAACTTTCAATGGAGGCTACTTCTTAAGTTTTATATCCAATTTGTGTGTTACTTAACTTGAAGCACTTAACAAGAGTAAAGACAAAAATATTTCTTACTTTCATAAAGATCTTCATTTTCTTCTTTGAGGACATTAATTTCTTGTTGTTGTTGATGGCATAGAGCCTCCAAACCGGTAGTGCGTTCATCTAATTCTTTTATATATGACAGCAATTCCTCATTACTCCAATTCACACGAGTGACTGCCAAAACCTTCGCAAGGTTATCAATAAACGCAGTCCAAAGATATTGTTTACACCATATGGTGATTTAGAGATTAGAATTGAAGCTGGAAACTGGTACATACAAAATACAATTTACATTTTTTACGTGATTAACTGACTAAAGCACTCTTTGTGGTGTAAATACTCCCCCCTCCTCAACAACCCATTTACATGTTTTTACAGCTTAAGAGCTTACGCTTATAAATTGCGTGAGGATTCACAGGCATCTGAATGCAAATCTTCATGACATCAGAAGATTATAAAGTGATCATATGTTTTGGGTGATTTGACATATTCACTGTAACGCATACACAGAGTCTTCGAGACTATAGACCATTATATTACTAAATATTTAAAAAATTTAAACCAACAAAACAAATACATGATAATATAAAAAAATTACTTACTGATAACAGGCGAGTCGAAAGTAAAATAAAAATTGTATGTATGAATGAACTCATATCTAGTAAAATATTTCATACAGTTAAAACACTTGCAGTTAGGATAATTCAGTCTTTATGTCGTTCCATGACTTACACGGGGAAACAACAGAAGGTAATACTTTGGCCATTCATGTTTAGATAACACCTACGCTATCTGTGCAGTCTTCAACTATACACTGTCAATGATAAACATTACAGATATGCTCAACGATGAACCTACCACATCAGTAATTACCACAAAAATTAATAATAACTCAATTCGGACGCACAAAAAGTTACTTCAAATAAGAATTTGAAATATTCTGACCAAAGGCCTAGGTAAAAAAAGTCTTGTTTACATAAAAAATCTGACGACCGACTCCCCCCCCCATCCCCGCCCCCTCTCCCAAAAAAAAAGAACACGCACACACATCATTACACATCTCGAAAAGTGAGGACACAAGAATGGTTAAAATGAAATATACAAAAAGCTACTGAAAATGATTTATTATTGCGTTATTTAACAAAATAACAATAGATACAACACCGAATGCCATGCTATGTTAACGAAATGTCTAGCAAATTGTTGTTACGAAAAATATAGCCAGTTTCTTAAGGCTAACCTTTCTGCCGTACCAGTTTTTAAGTTTAACGTTTAATTCTTTAGAATCAAAGAAATTTCATGCCTTTCATCAAAGGTCAAAACAGCAAACTTTGTCAAAACGCAATACAACTCAAGGTCCATGTAAGATTTTAATGAATATTTTAATGCACACTGGTATTCAGTAAATTATTAAAAAGAAAAACACCCAAGACCAAGATCCCGTAGTATTGTACAGCGTTATTGTCAATTATGACGAATCATACCACAAAATAGCTGACTATACAGATTACACATATCAACAAGTAAAGCAAATAACCAGAAACAAAAATTAAAATAGCTTTATTTTTTTATATTTACACATTTATAAATCTTAACTATATAAACAAGTTAATTTAACTGACAACTCCCCCAACCGCACCAATCCGAATAAGAAGAAAACAAACCCTAAACCCTGTAGAGAGACAAACGAAACAAATACTAAAGATCTGCAGCCACCTTCGACAATTTTGACGTATTAACTTATCAGGATATTTATATCATTCTTCCTTCGCATGTGTTCAAACCCAAAGGAAAAAAAAAAAGGGAGGGGGGGGGGGGGAGAAATCTTTTTCGGGAACATTAGAACAGGGACAAACTTTTTTCCATTCATTGCTATTTTGTATTTTATGATACATGCTTAAAATGGAAATCTCTTCCATGTTAAGTTTTTTCGCTTTTCAGCACAGCGGCTTCCGCTTCCGCCGGAGAACATTTCCTCGATCACCAAACACCACCAACAGCATTGCCAAGGACTGTCAAAACGATTTCAGAATGCACGCCTTACACAACCCATAAGACAGCTTCCTGCAAATCGCGAATGAAAAGAAACTGGAGACGAGCAAGAGGGTGATAAAAATTTCAGTCGTCGCATCAATACTTGTTTGTTCGTTGAAAATCAACTTGATTAGTTAATTGGACCTTTCTTGTTGAACCTCAGCTCACGAGTAAGGCTGTGGCATGGCTTGAAGTGGTATCTGTCTTGGTGATTGAGCTGGACCGTAGCCTAAAAATAGAAGCAAAAAAAAAAAAAAAAAAAAAAAAAAATCGTACCAAGACAGCATATCTATAACAGGAATTTCTTCGTCAATTTGGTGCTGTGATTTTGGGGCTTTTGAAAATAACATTTTTATGTCCTTTATTTTGGTATTAACCGGTCTCAATTCGTTGACCCGAATTTAAGATCTTATCTGAGGGAAAAAAAAAGATATTGTACATCAATTTCACGCATGCTTTACCTCTAAGGGAGAAGATGAGGTGACGAATACGGGCTCAGATATTTATGGAAAACTGAAAACTGGTTCCGTGCTTGGGGCACGATAAGGCACATATCCTGTTAGGATGACAGAAAGAACTGGTCAGGAACCGGTCGATAACGTCAAAACAAGACTTAATCGTGAAACAATTTTACGTTTACTGGTATGTAAATTACTTCCCGAAGCACAACACGTTTTCCTCTGGTTGTTAAAACTAATTTTATGGGTATTAAGACCAAGAAATGAACTGAAGAAATGAACACAGAAGTGGGGGGAAGGAGGGGAGGTGTACCTGGCGGTGGCACTTGAGGTTGCTGAGGCGGGTACGAAGAGGGGTGGGGGGCCCCAGTAACCGGATACGGCGGCGCCGGGGCGCGATATCCATGAGGCGCTGGAGCAGCATAACTCTGTAACAACAAAACACACATCAAAGATGCAATGTACGCGTGTGATGCGGCAGCACGGGATGGGAAGATGGCGCAAAATGGCGCAAGATGCGCAAAATGGAGCAATTCAAAATTGAAAATTGCCTATAAAGGTGTACAAACAGATTAGTGTTATCTCTTAATTAAACCCTATAAGGCTATAACTTCCGTCTTGTTTTATTTTACTAAGTGGTATTCCTATTAATGAAACATATTACACTGACCGTTACCAAATTACAATATTCCTGCTTCTATGGATAAATGCTGCAAACCTGTTCACACTTTCACACCGTTGTTATAAAACAGCTGACCTCTGAAGAGATCTATCTGTCATGCACAAACACCCAGCGGATGGATATTTTAAAAAATAGTTCCTCTCTTTTATGAGACTATTTTCGTGGAATCCCCAATGGGTTTGCAGAGTAAAAAGGTGTTTTACACAACAGACCGAACCCGCTGTAGAGGTTGACTGTTAGACAACAACGTTTTGACACCGCTGAGGTATCGCAAATGTTGTTGAACTATTTATGTTTTCTCACCTGAACCGCCGTGGCCGCAAGATGGCGAAGTAAAAGTTTGATATCCAGCGGATAGTTGTTGAAATCAGGCATGCTCTGGCGGAAGAGCTGGGTCTGTTTGCTTGGATCATGGCCAAGGTTTCCTTTCAGGGTGGCTACCAACGTCAGATTTGTGGCACTCGTCACCGCTATTGTCGCTCTGGCTCCACCTATTGTTTATTTATTTAATAAATTAATTTATTTTATTTATTTATTTATTATTTATTTATTTATTTATTTACCTATCTATTTTATTTTATTTCAATTTATTTTATTTTATTTCAATTTATTTTATTTTATTTTATCGTTTATTTATTTAATTAATTAATTTATTTTATTTATTTATTTATTATTTAAAAAGAAGAAGGAAACCGAACATCTTTTTTTAACGCCACAGACCCACTCTATTTTGACTTTATTTTCGGGCACACGTAATTTTAAGCACTCCTTTTCACACTTGTGAAATTTCCTCTTCCTTCAAATTCTTAAAACAGGTTAATTATGACACTGAAAGAAAAAAACATTGGATCAGTTACAAACGGGGACATACCCGGGGGAAGCTGGGAATGAGGCTGGTCGTTGCATATCACGTCCCACGTGACGTCACCAAACTCAAACGTGGAGCTGCGAGCCTCGATTTCCGCTCTGTGAATGCACACGCCAAGGCCTGCATCAGTTCAAATAATAATATTAAAGTTTCTCTTCTCTGTTCCGTTCGTTCCAGCACCATTTATTAAAGTGTAAGAAATTTCACCCTCCGAACTGGCTATTTGTAAACTATCTAAGGTTTTGCTTCTTATAAAACTTCTACAACAGGGAAAATGGGCTTGCTACCTGTTTGTAAGGGAGACCTGCTATTTTTGTCATAATGAAATTGGCAATGACCATAAACAATGAAACAGATGATTGCAGCAAAATTCACACAAAAATAAACTGGAAAAAAAAAAAACATTTTGAAGTACTCACAATTCTATGGGTTGCAGGTCAACAATTTTTACTGCTTGTTATCTTGCTTTGCAGTTAGAAAGAAAACACAAAGGGAAAAAAATCACTGCAAATCTTTACTTTTTAACTTATTTTTATTTTATTTATTTTCTGTTACTGGTTTAATATACCCGCGCAATCAAAACGCCATGAAATTAATCCGGTTTCTCGTGAGTCACGAGCCAGGAAGATCGTTCTACTATCGTAGTCTTCCACTCTTTTGATGTTACTCGCCCTGCATGTCAGTGACTTCCAACCTGGATCAAATACATTCAGCATGTCCGTAGACCACTGCGACCAGCTGAAACAATCATTTTACTAGAAAAAAGTGAAAATTGAAACTGAGCCAATCAAAAGTGTCAAAACTTTGGAATATCGAACTACAAATCTTGCGACCTTTCGGCACTTTTTTGTCCAATCGCCTGCCCAGAGTACAGTAACATCAAATGTAAAACTATTCGGCCAAAAATGCCAATGCCTAAACTATTTAATAACACATAGTACAGGGGGAAAATACCCGAATATTTGGGACTGCTAAACAAAACATAGGCCAATCCGAAATTATCTGAAAAAAAATACAATTTTAGAGTATCGCCTAGATTTGTAGATAACAGTCCAACTTCATTACAATTCTGTCATGCACAAACAAAAAAAAAATGTATCTACACTTTTAAAACAAAAATGCGTCACGAATGAACCTGGAATGATACGAGAATTATCTGTGAGTCTGATGTACTGGTCCGCGGGGCAGCAGTACTTCAGGTGTAAACAACCGCCCCTAACTTCACTCTCCGTTGGTCTTAACACTGTGCCTTCTGGACCTGGCGTCTGAAAGTAAGCCATGTTTTTTAGATAAAATATTTGTTGCTTTTTTTTATTTATTTATTTATTTTATTATCATACCATTTATTTTTTAAATTATTGCAAACATAGAATCCTCGCAATCCGCTTTATACTGTGTACGTGCAGAATATTCAAAACGAAGCAACAGTAAGTACCAAAAAAAGTGAGACTAAGAATGGCATAAGTTTGATCCCGTATCTCTGTTTTAACTTCTATCACAGAACCTCACGTCTGTCTTATTCTGGCTTGTTCACTATCAAAATCTCTCTTTATAGGTTATGTTTTAGAACATGACTTATACCCCAAACCATGACCTTATCCTCACAATTGTTATCTTCCGCGGTAACACACAAACGTATTTGCCGATTTTTGTTTTTAAACAGCCAAATCAAACCCCGAGTCCAATTCCAATTTCAATCCTACTCTATAGCTATTTACTCTTCAGGAAAATTTAATCCCCCCCCCCCTCCCCCTTGGCATTTTAAATTAACTGAGTTCATTCCTGACCATAACACTGCTAAGCATGGCAACTGATTTCCTTGGCATTTCATTCAGTCGTCGCCTTGTTTCCTCCGCCATATTTCGACCGTCGGCTCTGTTGGTTCTCTGGAAGAGAATGAAGAGGTTTTGTTCGAGTTTACACATCAGCTAGCCGTGGTATTGACGTAACCACGACACAATGTACTATCTACAACACACTAAGTCTGCCATCACTGTCAATATTGAATATAAACAAAGCATGGCAGCAATGGCTAACGTGAGCGCTTTCAACTGATCAACTGACTGACTTCTTGTTAAGCATTTTGTGTAATTTGGCACTCTGGAAATTTCAGGCAATTTGTGAAACGACTGATGGTCACAGGCATTACGCGTAATGCCTGAAAACGCTATTGTGCGTAATGACTGATTACGCTTTTTGGCTGTAACATACATAAGCAATTTTGGTATTCAAATAAAAATGAGAGAAAAAAAATAGAACACCAGACTTTGAAATGAAAACTTCTCAAATTTGACAATAACTTTGAAATTCTCAAGAAGAAAACATAGGCATCAGAGATGCATAGCCCTCAGCCAGCCGAAACATTCGAAACTGGGAAAAGAGTAGGTTTGAGACCGGTCACAGGTTCATTTCAATCCTTAGCACCGAAAAGAAAAAAGGGTGGCAGTGCTTTACGATAAACAAAAACAAAAACATTTACCATAAAAAAGTCCAGCTGAGCCACTGTCCTTGGTCGGATATGGATCATTAATAATAGCAATCTTTATTGCTAAATACACTAGATATACCCAAAATATCTTAGTAATTGGTAAAGAATTGTAGGCTAGAGAGTGTTCAGAAGCCACATGTTGAGCAAACTTGATAATGGTACAAATAGGAAAATTCCAAAGTCCAGCTGAGCCACTGTTCTTGGTCGGATATGGCTCATTAACAATAGGAATCTTCACTGCTCTATACAATAGCTATATCCGAAATATCTTAGCAATTGATAAAGAATTGTAGGCTAGAGAGTGTTCACAAGCCACATGTTAAGCAAACTTGATAATGGTACAAACAAGAGAATTTCAAAGTCCAGCTGAGCCATTGTTCTTGGTCGGATATGGCTCATTAACAATAGGGATCTTCACTGCTCTATATAGTAGCTATACCCGAAATATCTTAGCAATTGATAAAGAATTGTAGGCTAGAGAGTGCTCACAAGCCACATGTTAAGCAAACTTGATAATGGTACAAACAAGAAAATTTCAAAGTCCAGCTGAGCCACTGTTCTTGGTCGGATATGACTAAAAAACAATAGGGATCTTCATTAGTCCATATACAAGCTATATTTAAAATATCTAAGCAATTGACAAAAAATTGTACGCTGGAGCGTGTTCACAAGCAAAGTTGATAATGGTACGAACAAGAAAATTTCAAAGTCCAGCTGAGCCATTGTTCTTGGTCGGATATGGCTCATTAGCAATAGGGATCTTCACTGCTCTATATAGTAGCTATACCCGAAATATCTTATCAATTGATAAAGAATTGTAGGCTAGAGAGTGTTCACAAGCCACATGTTAAGCAAACTTGATAATGGTACAAACAAGAAAATTTCAAAGTCCAGCTGAGCCACTGTCCTTCTTCGGATATGGCTCAAAAACAATAGGGATCTTCATTAGTCCATATACAAGCTATATTTAAAATATCTAAGCAATTGACAAAAAATTGTACGCTGGAGCGTGTTCACAAGCAAAGTTGATAATGGTACGAACAAGAAAATTTCAAAGTCCAGCTGAGCCATTGTTCTTGGTCGGATATGACTCATTAACAATAGGGATCTTCACTGCTCTATATAGTAGCTATATCCGAAATATCTTAGCAATTGATAAAGAATTGTAGGCTAGAGAGTGTTCACAAGCCACATGTTAAGCACACTTGATAATGGTACAAACAAGAAAATTTCAAAGTCCAGCTGAGCCACTGTCCTTGGTCGGATATGGCTCAAAAACAATAGGGATCTTCATTAGTCCATATACAAGCTATTTTTAAAATATCTAAGCAATTGACAAAAAATTGTACGCTGGAGCGTGTTCACAAGCAAAGTTGATAATGGTACGAACAAGAAAATTTCAAAGTCCAGCTGAGCCATTGTTCTTGGTCGGATATGGCTCATTAACAATAGGGATCTTCACTGCTCTATATTGGACAATTAAGTGTTTATTTGTTAATTGTGTTTAAACATGTTTTTTGTTCCCGCCTCACTGTCTGCGGGAGTGGGGGCACACTACCGGCGAACGCGATAGCAGGCCGAATTATGGCCTCTATGTTTATTTTACAGATGTTCTTGCTTGCATGCTCACTCCTGAGTAATCCCCTAGCAGCAGGCACCGAGCCCCTCACACGCCCCCCTCTGTCTATTTAAACCCCGTCTCATCTCCGGTGTGACAGATCACACCAACTAGCTTGCTGGCGGCGAATGCATTAGAACGCAAAAATCGGACTGCTTTTAACACAATAAAGTTGTAAAAATATACTGGGATAAAATGGTTCTGTGACGAAATAATAAGCCTGACTGAGAGTTTTATTGTGACGAAATCAAATAACGAGCAAAATTGGATAGTTGAAAGGATATTGTGACGAAAACAATAACTGTGCCTATGGTGACAATTTACTGTCGGAAAGCGATAATTTCTTTTTCTTTTCTTTGTGCTTTGGCAAATAATTAAACATAAAAAAATGGAAGCAAACATTGAGCAGTTTACTAGCTACTTGCTCGAACGTAAGGTACGCCAAAGTACGATCGATAAGCTTATTAAGGAGGAATTGGATGACCTCGAGCTGCTCGCGGAAACAGACTCTAGTTCAATCGCAAAGCTTAAATTAACCACGGGTCAAACTATCGCGCTGACCAAAGTTATACAGCAGCTTAAATCGCCAGACGACGGGAATTCAACAGCGTCTGACAGCATTCCCGCGGAGAAAGCTGGGACACTCCCGTCCGCTGCCCCAGCAACAGCCACAACGCTTAGAGACCAGAATAGCTATTGATAAAGAATTGTAGGCTAGAGAGTGTTCACAAGCCACATGTTAAGCACACTTGATAATGGTACAAACAAGAAAATTTCAAAGTCCAGCTGAGCCACTGTCCTTGGTCGGATATGGCTCAAATACAATAGGGATCTTCATTAGTCCATATACAAGCTATATTTAAAATATCTAAGCGATTGACAAAAAATTGTAGGCTGGAGCGTGTTCACAAGGTAAGTGTTAACGGACGGGACAGACGGACGGACGGACGGACGGACACGGCCATAGCAATAGCCTTCAGCCAATATTGGCTGAGGGCTAAAAAATCGATGAATAGCTAATTGAATATTGAAATTTTGATTTTATTGATTAAAAATGCCAACCAGAAAAGGGTGATCAGAGACCTGAGTGTCTTTTTTACAGCAACATTTACACAGCAGAATGCCCGTTCCTAAGATGAAAACGAGGCCAATTAGGCCCCCTACTGCTCCCAACACAGCCGTGAAAATCCACTTGATTTCATCTTCATGAAATTCTGAAGCACAAACAAGTAACACTAAACGATCAAGCTAAACGTACAAAAAAAACTGTTAAGTTTTGAATTTGAAAACTTGTGTGTAATTGCAATTCGCAGAAATTATTAAGGCTGACGAATTCCTATTTGTGTTGATAACAGATGCGACTTGCTCGGATTCAATCATAAAGGACGTTGGTATTTTCTTCTTTGTGTGTGTGTGTGTTTTTTTTAATCCTCTCCCCGATAGGCCAATATTTGTGACGTCATCAATATTAGCATATGCACAGCCACTCTTTCTCTCAAAACGAGTACGTGTGTAACCAAGACCAGCTTATCAAGCGCACGTATGAGGCGAGGAGCACCCCTGGGGAAGCCCCACCTGTGAAATAATCATACGGGCTCATGAAGTTGATCTGGCCAAAGTAGCAGTAAGATGCGACTTCACAGAAGGGATTTTCCAAGACCGAGCCGTCAGTGTCAAGCACACAGTAGTTACACTACAACAGAAATCAACGTCTCTTTTAAAATTATAACTTTTAAATATTTGTAGGCTTTTGACGCCTGCAGCTACGGCTCCTGATGTGTGTGTGTGGGGGGCGGGGGGGCTGGAGGGGGAGGGGGAGGCATTTCATCACCAAAACCTCCCCAAAAGACTATATCCAGCAAATCTTTACTAATGATGCTCCCATTCCGGCAATTAGCTATTTGCCAACACGTGTTGATTTACATAAAATAACACGTTTCTGTGGAAAACTGAGTAACTACAGCTCTTGGTAATCAGGAGGCACTTGCGCGTGCGCCCCAGGAAAATTACGACAGTTTCCAACAGAATGGATAGGTAAGCTATTAAATCCTTTTCACATAACAGAAGCAATAATGGTTGTTTTTATTTTATAACCTGCGGGAGTATCAGGCATTCGTCTTCAGTTTCTTGTTCCCTACAATTGAAATTATAGCACTGTTCTAGCGTTGTCATGTCATCAGC
Organism: Protula sp. h YS-2021; assembly: GCA_949752745.1. Lineage (NCBI taxonomy): Eukaryota > Metazoa > Annelida > Polychaeta > Sabellida > Serpulidae > Protula > Protula sp. h YS-2021. The sequence goes on along the minus strand of OX457030.1, from coordinate 43,959,614 downwards.
TATTCCCATTTCCATAATAACATCCGGTGTGGGTGCTTCCGGTGGACATATCGCCCAGCCCAGTGACCTGAAATTGGTGCAAACGTTCGAAACATTATTTTCTCGGCTCTGTTTATCGTAAACACTATATATAAAACCGTGAAAAGAATAACATTAATATTTTCAACGTATTAACATTGACTTGGAAAGAATACAGAAAAAGTGTTGTGGAAATTTTACTTTCCTTCCATTGGAAAAAAAACCTTTAAATGGCACAATTCACTCAAATCATTCTGCGAATTGAAACTTTAGGTTGAGATACGCACGTGTCCGTTGTGGCATAGTCACGCGAGCAGAAGTCGTACTCAGCCACCCGGTAGCACGGGCAGGGGCAGACAGCCGCGCCATAATCTCCCTCACACTTTGGCGGGTATAGCGCGCTCTAGTAAATACAAAAAGAAGAAAAAAAATGGAATGTCCAACGACAATATCGAGTGGAAATACCTTCCCGATAAATTGCACGTTCAGTCATCTAAACATTTCAGCTCTTCGTTTTTGTTAACAGTCAACAAAAATAAAACATGATTTAAATTCTGTGTTTTTATGTGGCAACCATAAAATGCCTATTTTCAGAAATGCACTGTATAAAGATTTGCAACGCTTACTTATTCGCAAGGTTTATATATATATGTTGGCAGGTTTCAACAATCAATCTTACTTTTAATTCAATTTTTTACCACGATAATTGGTAATTTTGGTGAATTAAAAAATACAAATTAAGTGCCAATGCTATATCAGCTAATTTCATCAAAATTATCGTACATTTTGATCTATTTAAAAACCCTCTTTTCTGATAGACATCTGGAAAAAGCCGTAGGCAGAGAATGGTGCACAATGGAAAAGAACGGCCAGGGACATTGTGCCCCGCTGACGGTATATTACTTACCTCGTCAGCGCACTCACAATCGGGTGTGCCAACGTTAAATTCGTGTATAATGATGAAGATGTTAGTTCCCGGTACATGCGTCATTTCGTAAAATGGTAACTCATTGGTCACAGTGGACGAGGCAGTGACCTCGTAGTGGTATTGCCTGGTTATGTTGTAGACATCCACACAACTTTTTTTCATCATGTAGCCCAGTGATATCAGGCTACTGGCAATCACTTCCTCCTACAACAAACGCTCGAGGACATTACAGCGAAAGGTCATACCGCCATCCCTGTAACTCACCATAACCGCCACACCTACATCTCACCATAATAATAATAATAATAATAATAAAGAATAATAAATAATGAAGACAAGTGTTCCACATCCTCTTAAATACTCAACATCACGTAGTCCCGTGACGAATACTCCTCTCCCCCCCCCCCCCAAACCTATGGTGCAAAAATAAACATTATTAAAAAGAGAAACAATGCCTATCATACAGACGGAATTTACTGAAAGAGGGAAGGATCTCACCTTGACCGTTATGTGAACATTCTCTACCAGTGGGCTTTCTGATCCTGCCACCGTTATGAAATCTGGATGCACCACGATGTATCCAGCCGAGTCTATTATCATACAACTGTAATCACATTGATTCATTACCAACAAATCGATTATTCAAGTCGATGACATTATAATCGAGTGATTAGACCACAAATAAATAAATAATAAGCGGTAATAAAAATGAATGAAAGTCAATTTGAACACACATCTTTGAGACAATCCACCAATTAAACAGCTTAACTGAGTGCATTGTGTACATTCCCCACAGCCCCCCTCCCCCCCCCCCCCCCCCCCCCCTACCAGTTAAACACGGCTATGAATAGTCAATCAAGAGCTGAAATTTTCAAAGTCTAGTTGGTACATTTTCCTTGGACGAGCCTGGCCCATTTACAATACCGATCTGTGTTTGTTCCCAAAGAAGCTACAAAGCAAGTTTCATTAAAATCCTAACAGCAGTTTTTAAGTTATCGTGTTAACAGGCTGTTGATGACAGACCGACACACGGTCGATCGCATATATTCCCCACCTGTGGGGAATAAATAAAGACGAAAAGCTTCCACAAATCTCAATACTTCCAGCTGAGCCTGAAAGCGCGAGAACAAAGGCATAATATTGATGCACTTTGCGCAGTTCAAGAAAATACCTGTACTGAGATTCCACACACTGAGTGAACGATTGTTTCATGATGTAGTAGAAATAGTTGACGGTGAAGTCGACGGCCATCACTCCGATCACGTTCTCCAGGGACTGGCTCGTAGCGTTGTGGTTGGTTACATTCGTACCACTGCTGCAAATTACAAACAGAAACGAATAGGGAAACCCCTCCTACCATCCAGTGCAGAAAGTAAAAAAAAAAATATGAAAGAAATAGCCTAGTATTCTGCATTCTACTTTTGTCTGTTTTTAACCACACAGAGTAGACTTGAAATTATCGTAAAGAATTCCCCTTGTAGTTTTTTTCACATTTGCGAAACGCCACATTAAGGGTATATATTACTTATGACATGATGCGATCAAATCGGACGTGTTGCAGCTGAAACCACGGCAGAGAGCAAGGGGCTGAGTGGTTTTGTGACTATCCTTCATGTGGAAAGTGTGGCTGAGTAATATGATTAACCTGGTTGCAGCCAGTGTGTAGTGTGATATGTGACTAAGCTTGGTGCGCACAGCGCGTGACTGAGTGATGTGTAACTAAGCTTGGTGCAAAGAGCGTGTGGCTGAGTGATATATGACTAAGCTTGGTGCAAAGAGCGTGTGGCCGAGTGACATGTGACTAACCTTGGTGCGGAGAGCGTGTGGCTGAGTGTGATAACAAAACCTGCGCCAAACGCATCCAAATAAGGCGCCGATACAACATTCTTGCCTGCGTATGCCACTGATCTTTTGTACCTGCCGTTCAGCAAGAAAATGGTTATGCCAAAACCTCATAATTTCTATTTTATCCGTGCCTTCCCCAATCTTCTCCTAAACTATCATGACTGTTTTCGCTCGAGATCCAGAATTTATAACAATAAGGCCCACACATTCCTTTTGGGCCAGTGCCAATTTATTTCGAGTACATCACCTTAACAATTCACCGTCTAGTCTTGAGTAAGATTTTACAAAAAGTCGCAATGTACAGTGTAATTGAGATTAGATAAAACTCTTCAACACACCATTATGTTAACAGTTTATCCTGTCAAACTGATTTTTTGAAAAAAAAAAAAAAACTGTTTTATTTTTATGTTTTGTATTTTTATTATTGTTATTATTTTTCTTTTTTTCGAAAAACTAAACTGCCAATCTTAACATGTCTCTTTTGTCAATGTATACAATTTATGTCAACTTGGTAATGACCGTTTTGAAGGCATGCATGTTGAAATCAATTCATCTGGGATATTTGCAGATCCAGCCCCAAACAACATTCGTTTGACGTAGGCATACTTTTATGTAATGGCATTTACAACAACAAGCAGTAGAAAAGAAGCAGGTTTACCAGTCTCGTAAAACCGGGTCGTATTGTTTTTGTAGATTTGTACCAGGCGTGAGCCTTAGGACGCCATTGGAGAAGGCGATGTAGCGCCACACGGCGTACGTGGCGGTGGAAGCAGCAACGCTCTCAAACCACTGCGCATGAACTCTCCCCGACAAGCTGATGCTTTCCTTGACACCGTCCTGCAACAGATCAGAAACACAACCGTTTATTCAGGAGATAAAGTTCACAGGGTCCCGGGGACCCCTGATAATCGGCTCGGGACCCCTGGAATTTGACGCTGGAGTCCCGTGGGACCCCAGAAAAAAAGACGGTGTTCTCTTGCAACTGTTCAGTATGACCGCTAAGATCGAATTGATTTTTTTCACCATTCAGTGTTTCTTTTGTGCTGTTAGAAATAGTAGTTTTGTGATTTGCATGATATCACTAATTTTTTCTATTACACGCCACGCACTAATGCTTTGGCATTAACTTTGTCATAAATCAATGAAAAATAATAGATCAGTTTCTAGGTCGAAAGTCAATGCTTTTCTTCACCCTGAAAAGATCATTATTCAAGGCTCCGGTGAGGATGTCCTGATACGCGCTGACGCGGGCCGCTGTTTCTTCCGCGTCAATGTACTCATAAGGCTCAAGAAACGCCTGTGGACCGAACTTCACCACGGAGTCATCTACAAAAAAAAATAATTAAAAAAAAAAATAATAAAATAACAGCAAAATTTGAAAAAAAAAAAAAAAAAAACATTTCTGGTCTCCCATTGCACCAGAGCTCAGATAAGGAGCAGTCCAATCCCACAGGTCGTTTTGTTTTATTTATTTGGGTTTTTTTTTTGATATTAGTTTTACCGACTATCGTGGCGTCCCCGTTGCTGTGCAAGGATCACACTGCTTGTTATTACAAGACAAATTTATTCAGCAATCAGTCGTTTATTCGCAGAAAATATAGATAAACTGAATGTGTACAATTTTAATTGGAAAATATTGATTGCTTTGTTTTGTTTGTTTTATCTACTTCACCTCAACGGATCGGAGGATGAATTGCCAGCCACTACTCACCCACGATGGCCTCCCTCATAAAATGTTGACAGGTGGGAGGCGGTGTTGGCATGAGGGTGTACTCGTGATACGTAAACGGGATGTCGGGTGGGATCTCCGTCAACGCAGGCTGTCGGTTTCTGTTTGCGGTTCCAAGGATCAAGCCAACGGCCAGAGAGGTCTCGTTCACCTGTCGCCATAAAAAAAAAGAACCCATTCAGCAGGTCAGGAAACAATAATTATTACAGTTCTTCTAAAACCCAGGAAAAATATGGTTGAAATGTTTTAAAAAATCAAAGTTTTCGACAATTTTAAGCACGCTACCATCTACGCCATGATTTTAAATGTGTGTTTGTGAAATTATGTTACACTTTTTTGCAGTATTTTCTGTATTTTTTAACGGATTGCTATGTTCTGAATAAGTCGGCAGAGACCTGCAGCCAGTAGAATGTGGCATTGAACTGCACTTGTTTTACTCCCTCCGTAACTGCGTTTCCCTTTGCTAAAGTCACTGTATTTAGCACCCCGCTGGAACCAGCGCCTCCGCTGAAAAATTAACACAGACAAAATCCACCTTCTATCCTTATAATGCTCACACAATCGAATGGAAACGTCGATTTTTTTCCCCGCTCCCGTCTCAACAATAACATAGATAGCAAAAATTACAAGGAGATATAAGTTCTACCTGAGCATGTCGACCAAGTGTGGTGCCATATCTTCTGCCTGCTCTAGCACATATATGCTCGTGTGTACTGGCACGGAATCGACATTTGAAGGTTGCGGGATAAGCGGATGTGAAATCACGACTCTGTCGACAAAAATTTACCAGATTTGAACTATACTCGTTTGTGAACTATGTGCTCTTGTACATTTGAAATAACGTACTCTTCTCAACTGGTTTAGTTCTCCTTAGTGTTATGAATCGGGCGGAGAAACATATTCATCCGCCTTCGATGCCACTATCCCAGCTTTTTCTTTCTTTTTTTTTTTTTTTGCGTTACAGAATCTACTCCATCGTAGGGACAATCGCCATAGAAACCACCCCCCCCCCCCAAAAAAAAAAAAAAAAAAAATAGTGCAGGTTCAAATTTACCCGTCATGATCCACAACAAAGGCATATGTTTGAGCATCCTGCTGAAAGTAGTCCACCTCGGCATATAAATCCGCCAGTGAAATGTCTATGCCAACCACACCGACAAAATTACCACCCACATACACGGGCAATGACACAGTGGTTATAAGACCTGAAACATAAAAAAAAATTGGAAAGTTTTAGACAACTGGTCCATTTTTTTCAATGTTTATTGATTTTTAAATTATAAATTGAAAACGTCCAATCAAAAAAACTCAGATATGCATTATTATAACCTAACGTCTCTTTTGACGTGAGATTTTAGAGGGTTCTGTGGGTGACACAGAGACTTAACTACTTCCTCTACATCAGCAACAGTTTATTTAATAGACAACACCGTACAGCAAAGGAAGGAAACAAATGTAACTAAAAAATCGCTTAATATTATTAATGCGCTTTTCTTTTGCAAACCACGCAAAAGGAAAGCGCATAAGTTGTCTTGCCAAGCAAAAATGGTGTCAACTTTAACATCAGTCTTTTTTTTTTTTTTTTTTTTACCAAGGCCAAAAAAATCAAAATACGGCAAGGCAATGATTGGATCATAGAATTCGGGTGTGGCAAAGAAATTGTAGTAGGAGGCCAAGTCTCGGCGCAATTGCCTCGTGTTTGTGATAATCGTCACCGTCCCTGGCTATAAACAAATATAAAACATGCATCGCATTTCTCGTCTTGTTTCACTTCGTTGCGAAAATAAAAGACCAGCACACACTGTGTAAAATATCTGCCTTTTCACGCATCTCTTTTTTTTCAACAGTTACGAATTTATTTATCTGACAGACTTTCTCCTTCCAGACAGGAAACCTAAAGTATCGATCGAACGTTAAGAGTCCGATTATTATATTTTTTGAAGTACGCCTTCTTTTTTTTTTTTTTTTTTTTTTTTTTTTTTTTACTTTTAACAAGTGTAGTTCAATAACCGAGAATTTCCTGAAATGATCATTAAATTAATAATTAGAATTCAGTATTACAGTGTACCTCCGTTTGAGACGTAGAAACCATGCTGTTTAAAATTGACTGCCCGGAACTTGAAATCCCGCCTGAAACAAGCAAACTTGACGTCACCAGTTGTGTTTGCTAATAGGTAGTTTCGCATGACTTGCATATAGTGAATAAGAAAAATAATACATTGAACAAAAATGTTAACAGCAACAAAAAGTATTAACCAATAAGAAAAATATGCTTTTTAAAATGTGAGTATATTTTCTCCAACTTTTCAACAACTAAGAAATTACTACGACAAGTACATAGATAAACCTTAACTTAAAATCAAACCTTTCTTACACACCTCAACATAAATACAGAGACACCAGTTCACTTTGGCCAAACATAACTTATTGGCCTCAACACCCAACAATTTTATAAACTGAAGTTGTTTTTACCTATCCCAAAGGCCAATATAGACACCGAATTATTGAGGTCGCTCTCAGCTGCTTCGATGGTTGGTATAATGTGTGAAATGTCCGCCCCTGTAGGATCTCCATCAGTGAGGAACAGGATCAGCTTCTCTGAAAAAAAAAGATATTTTATACTAGACACGTAAATGTTCTTTTCTTTTTTTTTTTTTTGTAGTTAGGGAGCCTATAACGTATGCTCGACTCAATTTTTGATGCCGATAAATGCGTGTACGAGTCCGTAGTTTTAATTGCAGACCTTAAGATGATTCAAAGGTTTTACCATAAAAAAAAAAAAAAAAACTTTAAAAGTGGTCTGGTCATGTGTTTGCATCACCTACGGTGATCTGTCAAAAAATGCCGACGCATTTCATAACAGCGTACATGGTTACTTTACAACTGAATTTAAACGGGAGTTGTTTTTTCAGTGTCCTTAGTATATATACAAGTGTATCTACTAATCCCTGTAGTGCGAACAGAATCTTCGTTACTTCAACTCTGGAGGTTCTTACTTCTATCTGTGTCCGAAACATCGGCCTCACTGTTCCGGAACATGTCGAAGGCTTTATTTAATCCTCGGGAATAATAAGTCTGCCCTTGGGCGGTCAGCGAATCCACATAATCCATCAACCTGTACCGCAGAAAACTTTACTACCGCAGTTTATATTGACAAGTCAATTCTAAATATTTTCTCTTACTTAAAACAGCTCAAAATTCTACAAGACCTATCTGAAAACATGATACCGACAAACAAAATTTATGAAAAAAAAAGAAGATTTTTCAATAGATATCGACTTTCAGTATTAGTTAAAAAATATTGTGAACTTCTCATTTACGATTTTGCTGATATCTAAAATTTAAACTGTTTGTTTTTGGAATTGGTGTCTTGCACTGTAAACCAAGTTCTTACAACCATTTCTGGAGAGTCCCCGCATGGGCCAGTCTTGTCTGATAGCAATTGCTTATTTCGTCATTTCCGGAGTAGGCATGCGCAGACGTGGAAAATGACACGATTCCGACCTGGCAGTAAAGTAAACAAACACCATAACTTGTTTTATTTAAAACCTTTTACGCATTTACCTAAAGCATATAGCGACGGTTCACCACAGTTTGTACCAAAGAGAAAAGGTTAAAGAATTTAACAGTAAGTATTGTATCAAAGTACGGTTACGATTAACTCAGTTGGTTAGAGCGCTGGTCTTGTCCCGAGTTCCAATACGGACTGTGATGAAAGGCACTGGAATTGTTTCAGCTAAGCGAATGCGATTGTGGATTAGAGCACCTACGCCGGAATTCAAATGTAACGCTCATAGAATCCGTTGACCATCCTTTCAACTGAAACAAAAGTCCGCATTTAAGTTTCCTACCCTATCCTTGGGACTGAGTGTGTCTATGACAGTGTTTGCAGCCTGTTTGGCTATATCCAGGCGTGAATCCCAGCTGTCACTGTAGTCCTGGATGCTCATCGATCCAGACACGTCAATCACCAGCACAATGTCTTTCGGGAAAGGCGTTGCCGTGACAACATACCACGGCCTATCAAACAGAAACACAGGCTTGTTTTATGAGCGTAGCCAACACCGAAAAATGATTGACAGGGTTTTCTTTCTAAGTTACACCATTTCGCTACATAAATCCAAAAATAGGAAGGGGGGGGGGGGAGGATGGAGTTATACCAAAGGGTTTTCCATTATTTCAAACAATTACCTTATCTTACAATTTGTTACATAATCAGCACTTCATTGGCTAACACATGATATCGAAGTCACTTTCATTTCGTTTACCTGAATCTTGGGTCGTACCACGAGCAATCCACGGCCGGAGCCGCTGGAAAGGAAAACAATACTCCTTGCTCAGTACCAAAGTACTGATACTTTACTCCGGGGACTGAGCGCATGTTTTCTTTGAATGTACTTAACAAGTCTTCGGTGGCGTATTTCAGACTTCCTTCAGCAAAATCTGATACGCGCATACACATGGTATCGTGGTGAACCTGCAAAACGGATTAAAAATGACTAGCCTTTATCTTAACATTTCGCATCTGATTAAAAATACTGCAAAAATCAAAAAAAAAAAAAAAAAAACAAAAACAAAAAAAAACTAGGCTAAAAGCATCGGTGGAAGGCCATGTTCTGCCACAATATACACATGTATTTGAAGGGAGTTGTATAAGAGATTTAAGTTGGATAAAGAAACAAATATTCTATTCATTTTACAACTTAATTCCTAACAAAACTTGAGTAAAATGCTCTCTGTGCTTCCGTACTCAACCGTTCACATTTGCCGTGTTGCCAAAACATGAACAGTCTACTTTCAAAAACAGCGAAAAAGAAGTGCGCAGCAAATGAGTCACTGATGACCCAAATGCAGTATAACCGCTGGCAACGATTACCACGAGCTAACACTGCAGGGCAGCACTGGCACACAAGTCAATAACAGATGCAGTCACACTTCAATGCTCAATCTAAAGAAAGCATTGCCACGAAACCCATAAAAATGCCTCTGTATTTTTTTAATCTATTCAAAAAAAATGTTTTAATATTTCATGAAAACAGTGACTCTTTGAAACAAAATCAATAAGCTATCGAAGTTCAAAGAATATCGGCCAAAACTCAATAACAAAATAGTAAGCCACAATCCACAGGTTAACAAATCGCTGTGACTATGGCAAATCTAGACGACAAGTTGCGACTTGTTTCATGGTCCAGTATTCCTAAGTCGCTGTTTTTCAGCTTCTTTCAGACGAAATGCAATAAATGTCCTACTCATTCAATGTTTGAGACAAACCCTAATACGTTCCTCAATGGGAGGTGATCAATATTCAAAGCAGATGCATGACATCACAAAAATCTTCAAATTTCATTGGCCCACTGTAGTTACTATTAGTTGACTCATCAATGAACGTAAATATATTATGAATGAAAGTAAATTTATGACTGAAATTGGAACCGTCTCAAAAAAAAAAATCCCCCAAGCGGAATGTAGCACTATAGGAAGGCCAGCTTGGGCTGGCCTTCCAAAAAAAGAGCAAAAGAAAAACTGGTATAAAGGTAAAATAAATAATAATATCATATAAGCGCTCATAAATATTCGAAATATAAATCATCTATTCACCACTTAATGGTATTTTTTTAAACAAAAATGTCACAGTAAAGGCCTTCCGCCTACTCACGTAATTTTTAAATCTGGTGTCTAATTCAGTGCTGGGAGCAGTGTGGCAGCATTCCTCGTGTGGGGGGATCACATAGAAATTATCGTAGGTTTGTTCAACAGTGTTCTTCAGATTTCTAACGAGGTCAAATCTGCTGCTGAACTTTTCAGACAAAGCATCCCGCAACTGTTTGAACAACCACATTTTTTATATAGATTTTTACACATTTTTTTAAAAAGTACAGGATCCCTTTAACAACTGATGTAGTTGAAGGTGCCTTGTGAAAAAATAACACACCAAGAACAATAGCTGCACAAAAAGTAATTTGCAGCTGGATTTTTTGTTTGTTTGTTTGTTTTTTTTTTTTTTTGCAAACACTGCAAAACCACACTAAAGTTGTTACCTGTAAAACAAGTGCATCGCCATTAAAGCTTTCTTCTGTATAGGTGACTTCGTTATTCAAAACATTCTGTAAAAATGCATAAAAAGTTTTTTTCTTAATGTCCCTTCCCCATCTGCTTTAATTAAAAACCAGATCATTTAACATATTAGCTTGCCTTTTTATTAATGTTGCTTGTATGAAGAAAATTAGCGTGCTTGGTCTCAATACAGACCTGCATGTGTGATACGCCAAGGCCGCTATTTGCAATGTTTCGAATCCGTTCTTCAATTTCTTCTGTGTTTAACAACAACGACAAGCACAGACTCGGCATCAGCAACAAGAAGAAATATTCCATCTGAATACATGTATATAGAATTTACATTAAAAAAAAAACGCCACCCGCCATCTCAGAAACGGGTCTAGGACAATTCCCCCCAGGCAACTCCCCCCCCCCCCCAGACAATTCTCCCCGAGGACTATCCCTCACCCCTTAATTTTTATTTTATTTTACTTTGAATGCCAAAACAAAAATAAAACAACCAGGTATCTGTGATTACTTTATTTGTAAAATACCTTAAAATCAAAAATGCAAAATTCTTCTGTCTGGAACGAGTCTTTTCTGCCAATTAAAACCTGATGTTGTGGGCAATTCCACAAAATTAATCAACAATGTGTTGGTTTTCAAAGTCGCGGACTATTCGACGAATGCGCTGTGCAGAATCGGCTTACTGGCGACGTAGTAGCTCGGACAAGTGGCCACCCATAATTTGACCAGGTGCACCGTGAACATTACGGCGGATCCGACCGATGAACACGTAAAAACCAACGACTCCGGAATTTCCAGCTTTGATTCGTTTTTGCTGGCCCTGAGGTGGCCAACTTAAGGTTGATTAGTTTGGATAAGACATGTAAATTGCAACTGGGACAATGTTGAAAGGACAATTAAAAGGCCTCCAATAAGAAGATAAAAGGGCAATAATTTGTAAAAAAAAAAAAAAATAAATAAATAAAAATAAAAAAATACAAAGAAAAGAAAAAATAAGAAATATAAAAATGAACTGGGTGGGGGGGAGGGGGGGAGAATAGTCCTCCGAGGGAATTGTTCGGGGGGGGGGGGTTGACTGGGGGAATTGTCTGGGGGGATTGTCCTGTTCCCCTCAGAAACAGCTGCCATTTTAATTTCGTATCACATGGTCGTGTTGTTCTGTGAACGGTACAAGACAGATGATGCAACGCTTACGAGATGAACTTATTTTGTCAAACTTAAACTTAAGCTGACAAAATATAGGCGATTTATCCTGAAGTGTATCTGCTAGTGTCCCCAGATATTTTGGTCCCCGAGGGGTTTGGGGGGGGGGGACTATCCTGGAATATACTGCCTACAAATCTCTGGGATCTGTACTAAAATCTTTACAAAACTTAGAAAGGCAACTCGCAGGATGTGTACATTTCAAATCTGAAGGAACACTACACTCCGGTTTATAAGAATAAGAATAACTTTATTCCAACTTCAAAACCGCTATATACAACACAATTAACAAAACCTCGGGTTAATTTTACGTAACGATCAAAAAATGAAAAATAATAAAGTAAGATAAAATTAATACATGTTTGAAGATTGGGAGGGCTGAGCTGGAAGTTTAACTAATTCGAGAGCAGCTGGCCCTGCCAGCCATTTCTTTCTTGATGAAAAACTAAGCTAAATTATTACACTGTCCAGAACTATTCACGATAGTAACCTACAGATATGAATATTATTTTACATCAGCTACTGGATATACTTCAAATCAGATAATATTTTAAGAATACCACTGCAAAATACATAGTCTATACTCATTGAGAACATACTAAACATATATTTAAACAGACTTAATAGGATTCTCTGTATTCAGAAATACGAGACAATGAACATTCAAACTGAACAGCAAATCGATAAATTATAAACTGGTCTATTAGATCGGAAGACTGTCATGGTGAATTGCGTGGCTTCTAGTTTGTAAACAAACCTGAACTAACCGGCGCAAACGATATTTTTATATTTCTTATTTTTATGTTTCTCTCATTATACAGAACTGTAATTTGAACTCTTAGTTATTACGATACTGGTCGTATTTAGTCTACATATTTAGTTTAGTGAGAAATAAAACATGTAAAATACATTCTCTGTTATTTTTATATTAACAGGAGTGGTTTTCTCAGACATGAGAATAGCCGGAGGCGAAAAAGGCGGAGATTTTTTTGAAGGGCCGAAGACCCTTCTAATACTTAGAGGGGGGTCCGGGGGGTTCTCCCCCCCCCCCCCCCGGAAAATTTTGATATTTTATAACCTAAATGAGAGCATTTACAGCTATTTTAGCAATATGTAAGCATGTTTAATAGCTACACTTTTTTAGAGAAACATTGACAAAAATATTGAAAATAACACGCATCACACTCCAAGACCTCAGATATCGCTGCCTATACATACATCAGATCTTTGGGCTATAGCATTTGGAACAAATGAAAGCCATGAAATCATCATTTGTATGAAAATTAGTATTACACAAAGTCTAATAATTACCGACAGGGCTAAATAAATCACTGAAAGATTTTTTAACAACGTAGATTTAACAACGAATACCGAATATAAAGACATTTCTTACCTAACATGTTGGAATTACGATCGTTCCTTCAAATAAAGCAACTAGAACATTTTTAACTAATTAAAAACCAATGACATTCATATCCAACATTTTTCGTACATATGCTACTATGGAACAGTAATGTTTGCAATGTTATTTTCTGTATATAAAGAAATCTCATTATTACCATTCTTGAACTGACATTTTTTATAAGACACATAATTTTCAGTGCACTGAAATGACAAAACAATACTTTGATTTATAGATAAAAGCATCTATTATTAAATTTTTAATATATTCTCGCATACTACTTAAGACTGAATTAAGTACAATAAAAATAACCTTAACAAATATTACAAACCAGATAGCAAAATACACATGAGGAATTCAGACTCTTCTTTTCAAGAAAGTTACTGTACATGTTCCCCAATCAATATTTCAGTATATTCATGCGATTAGATACAACTTTTTGAGCCCATCTTCTACTAAGCAAATGATAATCAACATGTAGTCCAATCTAGCCGCAGGTGAACAAGGTAAATGGCACTAGCCACACCTTAAATTCGCCTGCCACTGGAAGAAACCGACGCAGACCAAATTGCAAATTTAAAAAAAAGTTCAACTTACAAATTCACTCAAGAATAATAAAAAAAATAAATGCAGAACATAATTTCGAACATCCCATATAAGTAGTCATACCTTCAATTAACCCTTCACATACGATGATATGAATCAGTTAATTTATTAAGCCCTGTGGTGCTTTTATTTTTATTGAATTTTGCATTTTACAGTTTCATGATCAGACAACATTCAAAATATCCCCATTGTTTAACTAAGCATGTGAGTATGCAAAGCGAGACAAATCCAATTTCTTTTTTTTTTTACTTGCGCATTCTCCGTTTCGGTGGATTTTGAATTATTGCTTTTACGGCTCTTTGCACGTTTCTTCTTTTCTGCAAGCTTGGTGAGCTTAGCACGAACTTTGGCCAAATGAGCTTTCCTTGCCTGATGCTGTGACATTTCAAGCTCCCGCTTACGTTTGCTTGCAGAATCAATTCTTTGTTTCGTAACTGGTCGAGCAGCTGCCACTGCATCGTTGTGTGCCTTATATGCGGTTCTCAAGAAAGCAGGAAGATGAGCATCGGCTTTAAGTTCCTTTGACGAAAAGTACTGAATCGCTGTCTTTTTGGCACCTTATAGTTCATATCTGATGTTTTGGAGAGAGCTGAATGTTTTAATTAAATAAATTGGCCGAGGCATCCCCGCGATTACAAGTATGACGCCATAAATCAGTGTAATCAGTTACAATATATAAATAAATATTGTGATGACTTCTTTTAATTCTTCATTCAATATTTTTCATACAATATTTCTAACCAAAATAAAATGTCATATGTGACTAAGATTCACATCAGTTAAGCATAAACAACAGCAGTCATCACAATATTTTATTTAGCTCTGCGAGGCAAGGGTCGCAATGCCCTTTCAGTCTTCTTGGATCTGATATATTTACAATTTGCCTTTACTTTTTTGTATTAAAATAACAATTTTGAAATGAAGAAAAGTGATTGCGAATGTAGCGGTTAAAGCCGGCACAAGTCAAATCTTGATTTATTTAAACAACTGCTAGAGTAACTCCAATAAAATATCAAAATTATCATTTTTTTCGAGTAAAAGCTAGATTATTTGCGTTCAAGTACTTGTAACGTCTTATCTTAAATATCGAAGAAGCCTGGCATAGCCCCACAATCTTTTTTTGGGTCTAACTTTGAATCGGCATATGAGCTAAACCATAGCATGACATCAGTTTATGATACAATTGATACGCATAATTCGTAACGATGCGACATGCTAATTATCGATAACTGCTACTAAATAATAGGGGGCAAAGCCCCCCGAAAAATATCAAATATCAAGCAAAATGCAATTTCAGGGCACCATTTGCACCTGACTTCCTGGTCTCAAAATTCAGACTCCTACCCCCCTCCCCCCCCACCCCTACACAGTATGCATCTGGAGGTCTCGACGGATTTGCATTGATCTCGGAGACAATAAATTTTAAGCCCAGAAAAGCGGAAACAGCGGAAAAAGCGGAGATTTCTCATGTCTGTAATTTCTGCTCTGTCCTTATTTTTAAGGATGTCATTATTTTTTTAAATAAGGATAAAAAAGCTACTCTGCGCTATCCTCAAACTTAACAAAGTCTTTTAAGACTAAGGTTAAAAATTAAGCATGAACCATCTAATCTCAAGACTACGGACGTCCTTAAATATAAGGACAGAACAGAATACCACTCCAGGGGGTCAAAACACATTAAGTTGTCACGCTACAAAAGCTGCCACAACTGCAACACTATCCATAATAGGTGTCACAGTTAGGAAACCTGCAAAAAAATCCACAAAAATGGTGCATATAATAAACATTCGTCTGAAAAGTGCCATTTCCAAAACAGACATAGGTACTTATATAGTAGGACTTCAATCGGAGACCCTTCTTCTTGTTCTTCCGTTACTGTGCAGTCCACCTCAGGTGTATCACGCACCCGAACCTTTTCGGAATAACATGCGCACCCACATTAGATATACACTTACGCATCTACAAAAGACCATACTCACTTTTGAGGTAAACATGCTGCACGTAACGCAAAGTTAGCTGCATTAAGCGAGACCTTTGAAAACTGATAATCATATTATCGCTCAGTTAAAATCATTTTATTTTGTTCCGACTGCGTATTTTAAGCATGAATGCACTGATAAATGATAAAATGATATAAAACCTTTAGTGTCCTTCACTCTTGCAAGTTTTCACCAAAATTATTTCCCCAACAAAATTTTAAATCTGACTGTGGAACGATAAAAGAATTAGATGCTCCATCTTGCGCCAAAATCCCGAACTTTACCACTAGTCTCATATACGGGAGGTTAAATCTCAGATACGCCATCTAGCACCAAGATTGCGAACTTCACCAGTGGCTTGTTATGTGGCAAGTTTCCAGTTCAGATACTCCATCTAGCGTGAAAAAGTTGCTAAACTTTAAAAGTGGGCGGAGCTTAGAATATGTCAAATCTCGAACGTCATCTGGGCAAATTTTTTTGGGGAGCTCCGATAACAGATTTTGGGCGGAGCTTAGGGTGCGCAGAAGTCAAATCTCCCGAGACATCTGGTTTAAGGTTGTTGTTCAACAGCCAACCACTTCGGTGGTTCGGTCCGTTGTGTATTTTTGTAGTCCCGGATGATGCGCGCAGAACAGAATCTAATTCAGTTAACACCCCTCGAGAACGACATTACCTCCCCCAAAAAACCTTACAACAGTATTATCTTACCATTTCTAAAAGATCTGGGGCTTCCAAGAAGGACTTGCTCAATGTGCATAAATAAATTATGAGACCTCAACTAGAATACGCTATACCAGCATGGAGCACATGTCTAACTGAAGAACAAAGTAAAAGCATTGAAACAATACAAAAGCGAGCCGTAAGAATAATAACACCCAATCAACAATACATTGAAAGCCTAACGGAACTTAACATTCAAACTCTCGGAGATAGAAGAAAAGACATATGTCGAAGATTCTTCCTGAAGATCCAAGATGATAGTGACAAGATACACCACCTGCTACCCATTACAACAAAAAACTGGAACACGAGAAATATTGAGAAACTGCCAGTACCACAAGTTAATACAAATCGTTATAAGAACTCGTTCATTCCTTAATGCTTCTTTAATCTTCAATTTAATTACTTTTTTAGGTGCTTTTTCGTAGAAAAAATAATAAAAAAAGAGATGTACATTCTGATTATCTGTTAAATCTATCTATCTATCAATCTATCTATCTATCTATCTATCTATCTATCTATCTATCTATCTATCTATCTATCTATCAATCCATCTATCCATCCATCCATCCATCCATCCATCCAACCATCCATCCATCCATCCATCCATCCATCCCTCCATCCATCCATCCATCCATCCATCCATCCATCCATCCATCCATCCATCCATCCATCTATCCATCCATCTATCTATCTATCTATCTATCTATCTATCTATCTATCTATCTATCTATCTATCTATCTATCTATCTATCTATCTATCTATCTATCTATCTATCTATCTATCTATCTATCTATCTATCTATCTATCTATCTATCTATAACAAAACCCTAATTTTACGGAAACTCAATCCCTACTAGAAAGGCCACGCAGAATGCCATCTAACATGTGGATTTCGCAGAAATAGCACTAATAAACAGAGAATAACTGCTTTTTAAAATATCTTTTCGCTTTGTGCTTGTGCACAAAACCCACATTTTTCAGAGGTCATCTGTTCAATAACAACAAGTACATTGGCCCATAATGTTACAATGAAGTGAAATTGCGTACAAAAAGTATGATGGTTTAAATTTTCCAATCGAACAGCAGTTCAAGAAAGATTCTGTTGGCGGATAATAATCCTGTAGAACAGAATCGTCGAAAATAGTACTCATAACAGAGAAGAACTTCTTTTTAAAATACGTTCAACAACCAACCCCTACGATGATTCGGTGTTTTGTGTATAATATAATATCTTTTTACTCTACACAACACACTGGAACTGAACTACTTTTTATAAATATCTATCTGCTATGTGTTTATACATAACAGATAGATATCATTAGAGATCAACTGTTTTATAACAACGCTGTTTTCAGTACTAGCCAAAGGATATGCCAAATCTGTTTTTGGATGTAAAACGCCCATTTCAATCGGCTAAGATAAGATAAGATATCATTTTATTTCGAAATTTGCAACCGTTAAGGTTGAATTGTGTTCGAAAATACAGAGTAAATAATCTCCCATAATAAGTTTTAAAAAATTTAATGTAAAACCTTTGTTGCAAATATTTAATATGTTAATCAATGATCAACCTGTTTTGCACGTTTGCATGTTGAGTTTAAACTGTAAATGCGGTATCATTGTTTCAGTCCTCCGAAGGATTTCGAAATCATGTTCTTGGCCAGATACATATTCTCACAGGCCTTATTTCACAAAATGGTAATACGTCAAGATAATATATGACCATTTATGGGGAAAAGGAATAAAAATACACATTTCATGAGGTTTTGACGATAAAAATACGCAGTTTGTAAGTTATATCAAGTCCCTCATGCAGTTAACACCACCATATCCTCTCGCAGTAAAAATTTCATGCTGGTCAGCTGTTTTATAACAACGCAATATTTGAGGCGCCTGTTCGATATATAGCCACTCCACCAAGGAAAAACAAGGCGGGAAAACATTCGGAAAGCGACGAAGACATCCCGAGAGAAGTTTGCGAAGAAAGGTGTCAGACGTTTGCTCACAGGGACTGACTCCGCTCTGACATTCTGTTACTTGCGAAAAAGCAAATGGTGCCTGCAGGTATGGCGAAAATGTTTTTTTTTTTTGTTTTACCACAGCAGCAGTAAAAACCACGACCTTTTTAATTGTTTACTTGCATAGATTAATCCGGTCTACTGTTAGATTGGCTGTCAGATTGGCTCTTAATCTTATCAAGTAATCTGGCAATTTGTACTTTCAGACATTTCCGGTGGGGATGTAGTTCCGAATCAGCTCTTCCTAAAATTACGTCGTACGAGTACATCTGTCCGTGTATTCTTTTTGGCCGTGCCTATACGTACAGTCGCTCTACGCATAGCAACAAAGAGGCCATTATACGTGCAGTCACTGTACGTATAACGGGGCTGTGTCCACTATACGTACAGTCAATTTGAAGCTAATAAATCTGAGTTTATTTTAAAAAAATAATTATACTTGAAAAGAAACTAGGTCTGCTCTAATTTATGAACATTAATTGGATGCCCTGTAATTTATCAACGACCGAGAAATTATAAAAAAAAATTTCTTTACAAAATAGAAATGACTGCGTATAACGGGACTGTGTCCACTATACGCACAGTCAGTTTGAAGCAAAAGAATTTCATTTTATTTTACAAAACTATATTAATAACTAAACAGAACTGCTCTTATTTGAAGGGTTCCGTGCACAAACCTGTTATGTTGAGATAACATGTTTGTGCACTGAGGTATATTTGAGTTCCTGGAGTCCAGATCTATTCTCTGTAAAGTTTCCATCGATGAAATATGCTTATAAATGGTCATCAAAACATGGTAAGTCCACTTTGAAATGAGAAATCGGGTGCACAATAATGACATGCCGAGATAACAGGTCTTTTCCAATAAAAATTCGAAATTTTCCCGGTTGCACAATCCTGTTAAGTTGCGTTAACATGTAAATAATATCAGAGATAAAATGTAAACAATGCAGAATTCTCGGGTGCACAAAAATGTTATCCCTTGTTGACATGTAAATATTTACATATCATATATATAATATAATTTTGTGAACAATAATTAGATGTCTATGATTTATGTAAGGCCGAGAAATTATAAAAAAAATAAGTCCTACACAAAATAGAAATGACTACGTATAACGGGACTTTGTCCACTTTACGTACAGTCAATTTGAAGTTAATGAATTTAACTTTATTTTCAAATCCATTTTCCGCCCCACGCTATTCCGGTTTGCAATCATGTAAACAAACTGTATACGGTGTTGCCACGGGGCCATCAAGAAAAAAAAGTATAAAAAAAGGATAAAATTGGGAAAAAGTATGAAAAAAAGGATAATTCATATTTTGCTGAAAATCGAGAAAACATTAATGTTAATCATATTGTATCATTTTTTGTAATTTTTACTTATTAAAATGCTCGTTTTCACAGCGATTAAAAATATTTGCATACGTGAGTGTACCTTTAAATTGTCCTGAATATTACCAAAAGGGTTGTCTCGCTTTCCCCCCATCATTTTGTTTATGAACCCTTGGAAAACAGGAAAACAGCTTCATTGTGTTTCATTTTTTTTTATTTATTAAACAAATAAAAAAAGTATCAAAATAAAAAAAGGATGAAAAGCGAAAAAAAGTATCAAAACATATATATAAAACGGTTTCTAATTGGCCGAAAACCGCTGTACGTATTGTGCACTTCAGTACCTTAAATGTACAGCGACTGTACGTATAGCTTTACTCATTCTTTTTGGAGTTACATTTGGGCCGAACCAGAAAAATAAAAACATCCTGTTCTAATTTTAGTTACGCTAGTTAAAGAACAGGTTTACCCGACCAAAAAATGTGAACAATTAAAATAGAAGGCGGAATAATGGGTGAACTGAACATTTTTGTTCAAGCACTTGAAACTTCCAACGCCATATCATTATCCATATTTGTTTATAAAGCCCTCTTGATAAAGTAACATAAATAGCTCAATAACCGAAAATAAACAAATAAAAAAAAATCTTACAGTTTGGCAGCCATTTTGACATCATGATTTGATGTCACGTGAGGTACGGATCTTAACCGGAAGTAACCTTGGGTACGGACCGTTATAACTGGTTCCGGTTAAAACTGAAATGAACAGGTAGTTTTAGAACCAGTTGCTAGACCGGTAAGTAGTTACACCCAGAAGAATACACGCTATGCGTCAGAGCTATAACCGTGTCCATTGTTCCGCTAATAGGGGTCCACTTTATATGTTCCGAGGCGCAAATCCTGCATATGCATAACTGTTAATGGCTTAGCTTAAAAATGCAGAAAAGTTAGCTTGCGCACTCACCTGTCAAATGTTTATTTACATTCCTTGTTTTAAATGTCATGGGACCAAAGTCAAGTGACCAAAAGTTCAAATGAAGGGGTTATGGATTATGTGTAAGGTCCATATCCAAATAATTGACAGATGCAGACTTAGGTATAAATTTTATTCCATACACCCACAGTGCATAATTTCAAAAATTGTTACTTGTCACGCATTAAACCATGCTTCCTGTTTGTAAGTAAATGTCAATTGTGTCCGGGAGGTATGTGGTCATTGTGGGTCGCTGAATCTCACACAAAATCGCCACAGAGGTGCCTGAAAGCGAGTGCAGCCAACTTGTATGTAGTTATATAACGAGGATTTGAAACGGTAGTCGATCCCCAGCTCCAAGTCGCTTAGAGCTGGGGATGTCGTTTTGACCGCAGTGTTCAGTGATAAATGAAAATATCAAAAATTTAATTCGGTTGAGACGCCAAAACCATTCGGCAAAATTCTAAATAAGATCGCGCTTGTTGTTAAACTGCGCTACATAGCTTACTTTCTATTTTAGGCTGCAGTGAA
Source organism: Protula sp. h YS-2021 (assembly GCA_949752745.1). Classification (NCBI taxonomy): domain Eukaryota; kingdom Metazoa; phylum Annelida; class Polychaeta; order Sabellida; family Serpulidae; genus Protula; species Protula sp. h YS-2021. Next base: position 43,938,260 of record OX457030.1, on the reverse strand, counting down.
CGCATATTTTGACACGGCATGTACAGGTCCTAAACAAAATTCCAAGTCATTGAACAGGGTATGAATGAAAGCTGATTTATGTCATGCTTATCTTGACCGTGTGAAAAGGTCTTCAGTTGCTGGAAAACACATTGAACACATTTAAGGTGTGCTCTTGAGTTAGGTAATGAATAAAAATTCCTCTTGCTGTGAACTTCTGAAACAATGCACAAATGATAAAAAAAAATGAAATTTGGAGTGGACATTTTGGTTTGGGGGGACTGTGTGATGGGTAGAGTAGATTGGCCCTACAGACGTGATCTTCCTCTTTCACAGAGGACTGGTTTGCACACAGAAAACTCGCTGCCCGTGGCACCAGGCGCCACATTATCGTCCAGCGCCTCTACAACGTCATCATTATGTTGCGCTTCTGATCCGCAGCTGCATAGAATACGCATGATTTCATGGAACATTGACGGACTAGACGACAATAATATTCGTACACGTACACGAGCCATCTGCACAGTTATATCGCTGTAAGATCGCATGTGGCGTGGTGGCGGATAGCTTAAAATGTACAATAGATCAGAAATGAGAAAAATTATGTATCTAAAGAGGACAAGTATAGGTGAAGTTAAAGATATCTTGGAATAAAAAGATTTCTTATTTCAAATATTAAACATAAGGAAGTGCATTTTTTATATTTAATAAGTATTTATGGTATTGAATTGTAATGATATTGACTTTGAAATGTCTTTTTACAAGAGGTGGTGCCGCATACATTAGAAGTAATTGAAAAGCAATGTCCCACCTACCAAGTCATTCTTGCAGGGCGAAGTGGTTGGCTTTATATTTTTTCAAATAGAAATCTTACAAGATGTGTAAGAAAATATATAAGACATAAAAAGTTGCTGACTGATCATTAGCTTTTTTTTCGAAAATGTTGAAAGCTTCACGTATTTTAATTTTCATTCTAATGGGGATATGTTGAGGGTATCTCATAAAAAAAAACTTGACCGAAATTCGCACAGCGAATTAGCCCCACTTGGAATGATAACTTAAAACGGAAGGTAGATGATATTGCAGTTTGTTAACAATTTTCACATGTCTGAATGTAGAACATCCTTCTAAATACTACTAACTATAACGGTAAAGTCAAGACCTCTATCTCTTAACGTTTTCGAGATAAAGGTCAACTTCCGGTTTGGGGCTCGAAAGTGACCTTGAGGTCAAGGACACCGGAAGTTATACCATAAGTATCGTCGTTTAGGGGGTGGAGGTCGAAAAATAAGGTCAGAATTGCTTATCTCTTACCGTTTTCGAGATAAAGGCCAGCTTCCGGTTTGGGGCTCGAAAGTGACATGGAGGTGAAGGATACCGGAAGTTATATCTTACATATCGTCGTATAGGGGGTGGAGGTCGAAAATGAGGTCAGAATTGCTCTATCTCTTACCGTTTTCGAGATAAATCATTGTTTTTCTTAAATAACGTTTTCCGCTATTTGAAGGTCAAGGTCAAAAATTGTTATCGGCTGCTTCAGATCACATCGCCTTTTAAACATGTGCCAAGTTTGGCTTTTCTAGCTTCAATGGCCTTGCTGTAGATATCTGGAAACCGAGTGACCTTTTTCGCGATTTGATCTTGACCATAAAGGTCATGGTCAAAAATTTCCATCAGTTGCACCACTTCAGATGACTCTCCATACATATGCCAAGTTAGGTTGGTCTATATTCAGCGGTCTTGGAGATGTCTGGAAACCGATTCGGTGGAAGAAGAAAAAAAATTGAAAAAAGGGAGGGAAAAAAATAGGTGAAGAATTCAAGGCAATCTATACCCATTTCGTATTTTCAATACGTCACTTCTTTATGACTCCTCTTGTTTAAAATAACGCCCCATATACTATTTACTTTAGAAATTTGACTAAGTGCTTCCAACTCCCCCTCCCCCCCCCCCACCCTCACCCTGATAAACGTCATTATCACGTTAGAGAGAGAGACAGAGAGATACAGAGAGAGAGAGAAAGAAAGAGAGATTTTTCCGAGTAAGTATAGCATAGAAAAAGGACCTACCTTCGATGACAGCAATGTGATATATATGTAGCCGTTTCTGATTTATAGAGAGGCATTAACAGAATGCAGCCACACACACACACACACACACACACAAATGACTCCTATTCCTTGCAATGCTAGTAATTATTGTGTATTGTAGTCCATATTTTTCAATCCTTGAAAATCGTACTTGTGTATTTCTGGAAACTGATATTTGAATGTGAACGTTTGAAAATTTTTGTTTCTCCCTGCTCCCCCATCTCCCCCTTCGTTCCTCTCCTTTCCCTCCTTTCCCTCTTTGTCCCCCTTTCCCTCCTCTCCCCCTTTGTTCCTCCTCTCCCTTCGTCTTCCTCCTCTCCCTTCGTTCCCCCCTTTCCTTCCTTCCCTTCATTCCCTTTTCCCCTCTTATCCCTTCGTTCCTCCTCCCCTCCCTTCTTGTCGCCTTTACCACCTGTTCCTCCTTTCCCTGCTCTCCCTTTGTTTCTGCTTCCCTCCCTTCCCTCTGTTCCTCCTTTCCCTGCTCTCCCTTCGTTCCTCCTTCCGTCCCTTCCTTCCGCCTTTCCCTCCTCTCCCTCTGTTCCTCCTTTCCCTGCTCTCCCTTTGTTTCTGCTTCCCTCCCTTCCCTCTGTTCCTCCTTTCCCTGCTCTCCCTTCGTTCCTCCTCCCGTCCCTTCCTTCCGCCTTTCCCTCCTCTCCCTCTGTTCCTCCTTTTCCTCCTCTCCCTTCGTTCCTCCTCCCCTCCTTTCACTTCCTCCATCTCTCGCCTCCATAAAAATGTCCATTATGAAAAATTGAAATGTTTTAAAAAATTACTTCGCATTTTTCCAGTGACATTGTTAGCCCCCAGCCAAATTTTAGTCCGTTATCATTTGAGGTGCTATATTTTGTACGCACGAAAACGTTAAATTTCCGTGGTCGGATCGTTTTCAAATTTAACACAGTGAAAGAATATATATTAAATGTGGGCAACCGAAAATCGTCGAAATTATGCCCCTCTGAACTTGGGCAATTTTTTAGCCCTCAGCCAATATTGTCTGAAGGCTATTGCTATGGCCGTGTCCGTCCGTCCGGCCGTCCGTTAGCACTTACCTTGTGAACACGCTCTAGCCTACAATTTTTTGCCAATCACTTAAATATTTTCAGTATAGCTTGTATATAGACCAATGAAGATCTCTATTGTTTTTTAGCCATATCCGACGAAGGACAGTGGTTCCGCTGGACTTTGAAATTTTTGTTATTTGTACCATTATCAAGTTTACTTAAGATGTGGATTGTGAACACTCTCTAGCCTACAATTCTTTACCAATTGCTAAAATATTTCGAATATAGCTACTACATAGAGCAATGAAGATCCCTATTGTTAATGAGCTATATCTGACCAAGAACAGTGGCTCAGCTGGACTTTGGAATTTTCTTATTTGTACCATTATCAAGTTTGCTTAAGATGTGGCTTGTGAACACTCTCTAGCCTACAATTCTTTACCAATTACTAAGATATTTCAGATATGACTACTACATAGAGCAGTAAAGATCCCTTTTGTTAATGAGCCATGTCCGACCAAGGACAGTGGCTCAGCTGGACTTTTGCAATTTTCATATTTCTATCATTATCAGGTTTGGTGACATGAGGCTTGTAAACACTGTATAGCCAACAAATCTATACCAATTACCAAGATATTTCAGATATAGCTAGTATATGGACTACTAAAGATTCGTATTGCTTATCAGCCATATCCGACCAAGGACAGTGGCTAAGCTGGACTTTCTCATGGTAAATGTTTTTGTTTTTGTTCATCTTAAAGCACTGCCACCCTTTTTTCTTTTCGGTGCTAAGAATTGAAATGAGCCTGTGACCGGCCTCAAACCTACTATTTACTATTTTCCTAGTTTTGAATGTTTCGGCTGGGTGAGGGCTATGCATCTCTGATGCCTATGTTTGTGTATTGCACTGTCATACTGGCGACTTTGTGCGCACCACTTCGACATGAACGCTTTGATATAAGGCGTTGAACATAAAAGCGCTGGCTGGGGGCTTTGCATCTCTGATGCCTATGTTTAAAATTTACCAGGGGTGAGGCTCGCTTTTAAACGTTATTTTCTTTTCTACTTGCAGTGCAACGTGATGAGCGAGAAAAACCACAAAAGAAAAAAAAAGGCCGAAGGGACTTAGATTTTGATATGACACGCTGGAAAAAAAGACAATAGACACTGGGAAAAAGAAAATGGCACGAACAGAAAGACAGTGGACAGTAGCAAAAAAACTGGTATTCTTATATAAATGCATTTTGTTTAATATATATAAATGCATTTTGCAAACTAAAAGTGCCTTAATGAAAACATCAATTGAATGCGCTCGCAGTGATACAAAACCAGCGTTTACAATGACGGCAACAGGCATGAAAAAGGGAAATTAAGGAAATAATCGAAATCATGACGAAATTAAGGATCGGAGAAGGAAAATAATGACAACCGAATACGACCACAGCATACAACCACAGCATACAACCACGGAACTACGTCATCACAAACGACAGCGGCAGTAGAACGTCAAGGAGCTGCATAAAAGAGGGATGGATTTGAAAGGAAGATATCGGTTCGTCACAATTACGCTTTACTAATATACTAACAAAAAATTTATTTTTTTCCGGACCCAAAATGTTGCTTAATACCGTGGATATCGCATATTATAAAATCGAATAATAAAAATAATATTCTATGAGTTTTAGAATTAGAATCTATGAGTTTATAATTGGTACTGCAGTCCATAAAAATTTGACACTGCTTAAAACCAATCCAAGCATTTTCGTTCTCAGTTTGTTTGAATCCAGCAATTACGTGTATTGCTGTAAATGGTGAATATTGGCCACGAATTCTGAAAATTGATTTCGACTTTAAAAATTCTACACCAGCCTGAAAAAAATTGAGAAAACCCACACCAAGTGTTTACGCTGCCCATTTACACAAATTCAATGCGATTTTACTGCGCGTTTCTTTCCTACAGCTGTTTTACTGGGTGGTGGGGAACGCAATAGAGAAACCGGAAAAGGCCCATTGCTTGACTTCGGAACGAGGATTTTACTGGCTGAAATAACATAGTTCTAAACCACGAATTTTTGTGGCAGTCTTTGAAATAAAAATCAGTGGTCAGCCGTTTTACGTCATACTAATAGAAAATTCGTATTGACTGATTTTGGGGTAAATGATATCCACTGTGTTATACATGTAAATCCCAGCATGTTTGGTGAGTAGCATGTTAAGAGTATTAACTGTCAATAATTTGCTGCTGTAACTGTCTTCTGGCCCGATTTTTTGCACATTAATATATGCAGTTTGAAGTTTAAATACCGCTGGCTTTAAAGTTCAAACTGCATATAAAATTAACACAAAGCACTCCCTATTGCATTAAGCTGACCCTTTGTCCCTTGACTGCCATTGCCTCTCTTGAGAAGAAGAGGAAGAAGGGGAAATAAGAAGAAGAAGAACAAGAAGAAGATATTTAGCCCAAAAATTACTGAACAAAGGTAGAAGCTGTCCATAAATGTAATTTAACAGTGACTGAACTCCAGTTCTCTCAGCGCACCAAGTAACTATGATTGGAAGGTTGGGCTTTGGCTGAAATGCCCACTTAAAAAATTAGGGTTTTAGTTCGTGGCTTCGTGGAAAGTCAAGCTGCGCAGTGCAATTTTAACTATAGAAAATAAACACGAGATTTGGAGTGAAGTCACATGCATGTACATAATCGATTAACAAACGATGTTGGTATTCAGTCCCTGAATTTATCTATAAAGGTTGGGCTCTTAGTTACTGATTCTGCAGTCAGATCCCTTGTTGATATATTGCTGGCAATAGTCTGCAGAAGATTAGATTCTGTTGTCAGGTGTTCGTGCCCCAAAAGTATCCCTTGTTGGTGTGCCGCTGGCCGTAGTCTGCAGAAGATTAGATTCTATTGTCTGGTGTTCGTGCCCAAAAGAATATAATGTGTTTAAGTAAAATTCTTTCCTTTGTGACTGGTGTGAATGAAGAAAAATGTTGTGAATTCAATTGCAATCCAACTGCAATGTAAAATGTTATCTTTCAAAATGTTTACAAAAAAAAAAAAAAACAAAAAAATTCGGACCTTTTTGGCGATATTTTCTCAGTTGATTGTACACTGTGCAAAATACCCTTTCTCTCTGTCGTTATATTTAAATGATATGTAAACACCAGCCCTGCTGAAGAGGGGTGGCAGACCATTGAAATAAATATGCCCGCTTGTGCTGCTCTTGCCCACTTTCGAAGTCCAAACCACTCTTAATGTTTACTGCAAATTTGAATTGAAAATGCATTGATATAAAGCGATGAAGCCATACGGCAAAAAATCCACGATACCTTCGTGGAGAATAAGCGATGAAAACTCGAACGACATTGGCTTACGTAGTTCGCGAGTCATCCCACCAGTCCTCCGTGTCATTTTGCAAAAAAAAAAAAAAAAAAAAAAAAAAAATAAGGATAGTCTCAAAAGGAAAGAACGTTACTGTACTTTGAATGTATTACCAATGTGGGGCTACAGGCATTTTTGATTGTCGAAAAAAAATCGTTGTTGAAAACTTCAAACCATTATTGCAAACCTTTTGTTATTGTTAATTCCTGCTATTTGAAAACATTAATATTTTGGATTAAACGTCAGTCAAAAATGCCATTGTAGCAGGGCACGCAATAACTAGCACTGGGCAAATTCAAATTATGGTTAGTAATAGTTTAGGCTCCCCTGGTAGTAATCGTGAGATAATTTACATACCGCCTATCCTATAAAAGGCTCTAAGCGGTTCAGGTATTATTATCCAGCGCTTAAGTTACACGTTTACAGCTGTTTAACGTGTCACCTGTCTGCTAATTGCAATTGGCGCTAAAACTTCCGCCTCACGGCATGCATAATTGAAGCCAAGTACCCAGGTGTACTTGTGCTTTCTTGGGTAATGGAGAAACGTGGGTAATTTATGCAGTACCCACTGGTGTACTTTGAACCTCATTGCGGGCAGTCGGAACTCACGACTTTCTCGTCACCAGTCCGACTCTCCAATTAATCGGCCAGCACGGTACCAATTCTACGCTTAGACTACTCTTAGGCTTGTGCTAAAATGACCTTCACAACTTCAGAGAGAGGGTACTAATTCTACGCTTAGCCTACTCTTAGGCTTGTGCTAAAATGACCTTCACAACTCCAGAGAGAGAGGGTATTCCTCAGAACTGGAAGTAGTGGGAGATATGAGCATCTGACTCGGTCCCTTATTCCTGCAGCTGGCTGCAAGTCTTAACTTAGTACTGCAGTTGGCTCAATCCTTAATTTATTTCTGCTGTTGGCTGCAAGCCTTAATATAGTACTGCAGTTGGCTCAACCCGTAATTAACACTTGACAAGCTGTTAGCTTGTTTATTTCTGCAGTTGATTGCAAGCCTTAAATTAGTGGTGCAATTTGGTTCCAAGCATTGATGTAGTAGTGCAATCATAAGTTGAAATTAAGCGACAATGCGTTCATTGTATCTTTAGAAACCCCCTTTATGCAATGCTGCAGCTGACTTGATTTAGTATACACAGACTTAGCATCGAGGGCTAGTCTGTGGAAAGTATTTTAAAAGGGGAAACAGGATTTTCCCTCAGAATTGAAACGGGGGCCCTCAATGGATTTTAATCAGTGAGCATTTGCACCTCCCCCCTCCCCCCCCCCCCCCCCAGTTAGCGCTGGATACATGATTTAAAACGAAATTAAGCTCCCCATTTTCATACTCGTTTGAGGTGATGGTGCAATTGAACTGATTTTCCATTTTCAGTGATCTGTGATCAGCCCCTTTTATAGCAAGGATGAGGCCTCAAAGTTTGGTTTTAAGCAGTTGTTTTGAGGTTACCAGTATACTTCAGAGAGATACTACAAGCGATGCAACGAGAGGCAAACAGGTTTCTCTTATCAACATACGTCCTTTTCTTACTGTAGCTCCAAGTAAGAGTAGTTGGAAAACGACAGTTCTGGAACAGGAAGTGACGTCAAAGTGACGTCATAGAATGTTCCAGAACTGTCATGACAGTCCTACTACTATTAAGCTTAACGGGGGATATCCTCGACGCTATGAAAAGTATCGTTACTTAGACTTGACGGGGGATATCCTCGACGCTATGAAAAGTATCGTCAACTCACACATTACACATCTTATATCTTGACATAAACTATTTAAACCAATGAACAATTACCTTTTTTCAATTAATTCAGTTAAAAATTAATAAAAACATAAATCAATAACAGTAAAAACAAGACTGAAAAGACTAGCAAAAATATTGAACTTGTCCTTATATTGATAGCAAAATTTAAAAATAATTATTATATTCTAAATATGTAACAGGTTTGGTTCGTGAGAAAGTGTTTTCTTGACTGTTCATCATCCCCAGGTTTCGTGAGGGTTTTCTTGGTTCATTATCCCCAGGCTTCATCTATTCATATTTTCTGGATGCCATTATTATTCCTCAGGTTTTTATTTTCATCAATTCTTATTTTTTATTGTTCATCATTAATCATCCTTCATTTCTACAATGATGTTTTTCTCGCTGTTAAAGTTTCAAAATAAACAACTCAAATGGCATTGTACTAAATGTTCCAAACTTGTGAGTGGTACTGCAGAGTATACGGCAAAAGATGCAAAACTTAACTTTTATATGACAGAGGATATATATTTATATATGATGGAATATGTGACAGAGGATATATATTTATATATGATGGAATATGTGACCTGTATGCTGTCCAGAAAGTTGCTTGTATTTTGTTGTGCTGTTTGGATTAATTAGGAACATATACAGCAGCTATAAATACAAACAGAATTCTGTGTCCAGCATACACAAACTTGTAAGCGTGATAGAATATGTGCAGATTATAATGTGAACTTCTTCTACCTTCTCTGAGGGTAAAGCATTAATAGAATGTGAACTTCAACAACCGTCTCTGAGGGTGATATATAATATTATATATATGAATAGAATTCAAACTTTTACAACAATAACCGAAAATACGGAACAGGAGATAGATGTTGGGTAGAATATGTGACAATATATATGAACCATACTTGTTTTCAATAGAAGGTAAATATTTGTGATGTCAGTTGGAGATTTACGATGGAATACGTCATTTATAATATATTGTTGTTCACAGAAAATTGTTTGTATTTTGGGGCATTGCATTCGTGATTATTAAGTAAACTCAACAGCAACAAAATACAAATAGTCGTCTGTGGGCAGTAAGTAAAACCTTATAAACATGGTGGAATATATATTTTTGTGCATGTCTAATGGAATGCGTCTTTATTCGCTAGCTTCTACACACCCTCCCTGAGGGTAATAGATAAAAGATAGGTAGACGATAAGATATTTGCCAAAATACTCTCCAAAGAAAGTTGTTTGTATTTTATGTTGTGTGCATACTTTGAGCATATACAACAGAGATTAAATACCAACAGATTTCTGTGGACAGTATGCATCAACTTGTAGACACGAAATAATCTAATAGAATTTCACATAATTTGTAATTTTTATAACCCTCCCTGAGGGTAATTGATATACAATATTATGTGGTTGTATGTCTAAACTTCCAGTCTTGTAGCAGAATATGTGGTTTTGTGTATATGCATGAGAAACCTCCTTAAATATTTATGAATGATAAATCCTCTAAATCCCCGCCTCCGTGACTGGATATGTAAGATAAAATAGGTGGTTAAATGTGATGTGTGTGTATGTGTCAACATTTGTCGGAGCATCTAATAGAAAATGTAGCTTCTATATATGCTTTTCAACCAATGTGTGGGCAATAGTCATGTATGACAGAAAAGGTAATTTACATATACAAATTGTGGAGAAACCCTTCCGAGGGTAATTAGATATGTGAGTAATTAGTAACGAGTTTTTGCAAATATTAACCTTGGAACATTTTTTATATGGACAGTGGTGGGTAACGTGCGAAAGCGCGTAAAGTGTAATGAACAGATCACCGGGTCAGCGTGTTACAAAACGCTGCATAAAGTGAATAGAATTAAATGCAACGGCAACCGTGATTTTACGATTTTTTGAAAATTTTGGATTTAATAAAAGCTCGTAGGAAAATGATAAGTTTTCAAGAAGGACCAAGGATTTTTCACCAAAACTGGAGTTTTCACAAGTTTTAACCTTGGACATTTTTCACATGGACAGTGGTAGGTAACGTGCGAAAACATTGCGTAAAGTGTAATGAATAGATCACCGGGTCAGCGTGTTACAAAACGCTACATAAAGCGAATAGAATTAAATACACCGGCAACCGTTTTTTACGATTTTTGGAAAATTTTGGATTAAAAAAAAAGCTCGCATGAAAATGGTAAGTTCTCAAGGACGACGAAGGATTTTTCACCGAAACGGGAGTTTTCACAAATTTTTACCTTGGATATTTTTCATATGGACAGTGGTAGGTAACGTGCGATGGTATTGCGTAAAGTGTAATTACTGGATCACCGGGTCAGCTACAAAACGCTACGTAAGTGAATTGAATCAAATATACCGGCAACTGTGTTTTTACGATTTTTGGAAAATTTTGGATTAAAAAAAAGCTCGCAGGAAAATGGTAAGTTTTCAAGGACGACGAAGGATTTTTTTACCGAAACGGAGTTTTCACAAACTTAACCTTGGACATTTTTCATATGGGCAGTGGTAGGTAACGTGCGAAAGCATTGCGTAAAGTGTAATGAATAGATCACCGGGTCAGCCACAAAACGCTGCATAAAGTGTATTGAATACATACACCGTTAACCGTGTTTTTACGCTTTTTTGGATAAAATTTGGATTGGAAAAAGTTCACATGAAAGTTTTCAAGGACCAAATGTTGATCTTTTTCATATGGAGAGTGGTAGGTATTGCAAAAACCTGAAAAGCGGGATTGAAACATTACGTGTTTTTACGATTTTTGGAAAATTTTGGATTAAAAAATAGCTCGCAGGAAAATGGTAAGTTTTCAAGGACGACGAAGGATTTTTTTTACCGAAACGGAGTTTTCACAAACTTTTAACCTTGGACATTTTTCATATGGGCAGTGGTAGGTAACGTGCGAAAGCATTGCGTAAAGTGTAATGAATAGATCACCGGGTCAGCTACAAAACGCTGCATAAAGTGTATTGAATACTTACACCATTAACCGTGTTTTTACGCTTTTTTGGATAAAATTTGGATTGGAAAAAGTTCACATGAAAGTTTTCAAGGACCAAATGTTAATCTTTTTCATATGGAGAGTGGTAGGTATTGCAAAAACCTGAAAAGCGGGATTGAAACATTACGTGTTATTGCGGTTTGCGGAAAAGTTTGGATTTAATCAATCGTAAGCTGGACCTAAAACATTTTTACACGGAAAGGATACAAATTTTCCACCAAAATTGGATTTTCCGCAACTGTTACCTTGGATTCGCCTTGTGTAAACAAGGGTAAGTAAAGTGCTAAAACACAGTGAAAATAGGAATACATGCCCAGGCGTGTCATAAAAATATCCCACTATGGATTTAATAAATGGTTAAAAAGGATCAAGGATTTTTCACAGTAACGGATTTTTAGCACATTTTTACTTTGGATTTGTTTTATGGACTGTGGTAAGTGACGTGCTAAAATACCCCTTAAAGCGTGGATGCAAGCACGGGTCAATGTGCTGTAAAAGCAGTGCATAAATTTTTGATGCTGTTTGGAAAATTTGTTTTAATAGCATACGCACATCAAAAATGTTCATTTTTCAACAAAGGAACAACTATTTTTTCACATTAAATGGATTTTGAACACAACGTCATCTTGGATGGTTTTTCTTTTAGACAGAGGTAGGTTATCCACTGGTAACTTTTAAATCAAATGTTAATAAAATGCTTTTCATTTCTTCGCTAATTAATAATTTTCAATATAAAACGTTTTATATATACGCGATAAATGTGTGCTACAAATTTATTATAACATGGTCAGGTGTTATAATAAATGTAAAAAATAATAATTATCACCAAGAACAATACCAAGAACAATACGTGATTTTGAAGTTGTATATGTTATTAATTTATGTGGTATAAATTACCCTTGAAAAGGTGTAAATTTTAAGAGTCCAGCAAACCGCACACTGAATATTAATCTTTAACATTGCAGGTCAAGTTTGAATTCAGCATTTGCCAATGGATAGGTAAAGTTTTCCTGGCCGTTTTGATATAAATTCAAAGCTGAAGACCGTTTTCATGCACCATGAGGTTGGAAGGTTGTGGGGAGGGACCGGGCAGAAAAACGGAGTGCACTATTTAATTACTGGTTTCTTTCATTTATTAGTTTATTTTTAAAATTAATAATTTTAAATGTAGTTGCGAAATGATTTCTAAAAGATGTGATATTTTCTTTCAGGTTCTTTTAAATCTTTTCATGCATGGTAAAGTTAAAATCTAATTTGAAGACGTGCAAACTTTTTTTCAGATTATCAAAATCTGAACAAGATTATGTCTGAACCGGTATAAAAACTAAGATGTTCTGTTACTTTACTTTATATGCTTTTTTGCATTTGCATGACTAAACTTTTTTTTTTTTACATCAGAACTATTACTTCAAAATTTATCAGAATAAGCCAAATTATTTTAATAAAAGGCAACAGCGTTTCTGTTCCCTTGTCACTTTGTTTATTCATCACATTTATCCGCTTCAAAAATTACACATTTAACACTGATCAATAAAATATCAAACCATAACAAATTGGACAAAATATTCTAAACAAGGGTCTGATTGGCGCATGGTTGACTTCTGGCCCATGACTTGAGATTTGTATATTGCATATTGTCTAAAATTGTTTTATGCGCTTTAAAATTTTCAAGCAGCTTCATGACAATTAGTAATGGCTCATTAATTTTTAAACTGAGTGATTTAATATGGTAATTTTGTTTGAGGTTCTTTTTTGAATCACCACCCAGAAACAGTACGATTGTTCAAATTTAGATTTTTACTTAACTTCTCTTTGACGTAGACACCACCAAGAGCTTCTCTTTGAGATCTGGTAACGCATTTAATTAACATACAGCATTTGTCGTCGTACCAGTTCATCTTCAGATGATGCTGCAACACCAGCGGGACATTAAACACCAATCTTATAAACAAACCAAAATGCATCTTTTCTGTAAATGATGTCAGATGACATCAGCTTGGGCGATGTATGCGCGCTCCCTTAAGTACATTTGCCGACGACGTCAGCTCAGTAATAGTTACTGATTCCTCTAATGCGTACATGCAAGTGATGTTTGTTCTTTCCTCTTTTGAGGTATTTGTGTCCATGACGTCAGCTCAGTGATTCGTCGATTTATATGTTGGGACGCACATGTGCATGGCATCACCTCGGTAATATCTGCTGATTCCTTACTTGGTCATATGTGACAAGAACATCAACTTGAGTGCTTTCATTTGCTGGCTCGTGTTTTAAGGTACATATACCTATCACGTTCGATCATTGATGGCGTCTGCTGGCTCCTTGAGCTGATTATTTTTATAAAGTCAGATTCAGTGGTATCTTCAGTGACTGCAATGTCATTTCTTCGTTTAACACGAGGTCTTTTTACCTTATTTCTTCGTTCTTTCGTCTTTTTTTTACAGTTGTTCTGTTGGCAAGTGCATCCTAATACAGCCATCTGAGTTACTAAAATGTATGAATTTGGAAAAAAAATTGTTTGAATTTGGAAAAAAATTGTTTAAGGAATTTTTTAATCTGTTCAGTATATAGATTTAAATATTCCACTGTGATGATGACGCGATAAAACTTCTATATAAACAGAAGTTCTTCACCCATCGAGGAAACCTTACCAGGCTGTTTTCTAAAAGCATGGCGTACTCAATATCGAATCCAGTGACACTATCTGCCTTAGTCTCTATTATGAAAATCTTAGGGCAACAAGAAATGCCAGAAGAAATTTGTATCAAAGTTTTGAAATATACTGGCCTGCTTGCTAGAACTGACCTTATTCAAATGTTAGCTAGTTTCTCTACATAATTTATCGTACCAAAGGTTCTCCTGTATTGCCCTTTCTTAGAGCCTGGTCAGCTGACACAAGCAATATCAGGGGTGCCTACACAAGTGAAATGTAACACTCGCTGGAAGAAAAAAATACTGGTTGTTCCAACCACTTGCGGTATAACAAGAAAATACTATCTATTAAACTTAGTTTATATGTAGCGATTACTATCCCAGTTAATATTCCAGATATGACAAGTAATTGATAAGTTCCTATCTACTTCTGTAAAATTATAACAAAACTTTTATGTTTTCAATGATCTCAGATTAATCCCCAAATATTTTAGGAACTATTGGATCCTACAATTTTGCTAGTCCTGTCCCTAAAACTGAGTCTACGCCATTCGCAATATGAAGGCTGCTTGCGTAAGTTAGTACTTTATGGGTGACATATCTGGTGACATATCTGAGTGGAATGCGTATTTTTTTCACATCTGTTCATTTTTCGAAATCAATCCAAAATTTAATGTTTTATTTATCACAGTTTGACATTGTAGGTTGGAGTGCGTTAATTACTTGAAGCACTGTATGGTTAGATGTCACTGACATTTTGGGTTGCGCTGTATACACAAAAAGCACTAATACCTTAACAACACTATGTATGGAGCACTACATAACTTGACATCTTTGTAGGGCTAGCTAACACTACTAAATTAGTGACTTGGTAACATCGGCTGGGAAACACTGTATGACTGGACAGCACTATATGCACTCTGAACTGTTAACACTATGACTGGGTACCACTGTATGGTTTGGAAACTCTTTAACTACTAACATTGTGACTGGGAAGCACTCTATGAATGACTTCCATTGTATAACTGGGAAGCACTCTGTGAACTAAGAACACTATGACTGGGAAACACTAAATTGCTAGAACTGCATGACTGGGAAGCACTGTATGACTGGGAAGCATTCTGAACTATTAACACTATATGACTGGGAAACGAATTGCTAGCACTGTATGACTAGGAAGCACTGTGTGATTGGAAAGTACTCTGTGAATTACTAACACTGCATGCCTGGGAAACAATGAATTGCTAACACTATGACTGGGAAACACCGTATGACTGGTAAGCACTCTGTTAACAACTAATACTATGAATGGGAAGCACTGAATTGCTAGAACTGTATGACTGGGAAGCACTTAATTTCTAGAGTTGTATGACTGGGAAGTACTGTTATTGGCTAGCACTGTATGACTGGGTAGCACTCTGAACTACTAACAACCCCATGACTGGCAAACACTCAGTTGCTAATACTGTATGACTGGGAAGAACTGGTTAGCACTCTGTGAACTACTAACACTGTAGGAATGGGAAACACTGAATTGCTAGCACTGTATGACTGGGTAGCACTGTGTGGCTGGGAAGCACTGCATGACTGGGTAGCACTATCACTGGGTAGCACTGTATGACTGGGTAGCACTGTATGACTGGGAAGCACTGCATGATTGGGTAGCACTGTATGACTGGGTAGCACTATCACTGGGTAGCACTGTATAAATGGGTAGCACTGTATGATTGGGTAGCACGGTATGATTGAGTAACACTATGACTGGTAGCACAGTATGAATGGGTAGCACTGTATGATTGAGATGCACTGTATAACTGGAAAGCACTGTATGACTGGGAAGCACATCGTGAACTGCTAACACTGTGAATAGGAAACACTGAATTACTAGCACTGTATGATTTGGTAGCACTGTATGGCTGGGTAGCATTGCATGATTGGGTAGCACTGAATGAATGGGTAAAACTGAGTAGCACTGTATGACTGGAAATCACTGAATGAGTAGCACCGTATGAATGGGTTGCACTGTGACTGGGAAGCATTTTGTGAGCTACTAACATTGTATGAATAGGAAACACTGAATTGCTAGCACTGTATGACTGGGTAGCACTGCATGATTGGGAAGCACTGTGATTCGGTAACACTGTATAACTGGGAAGCACTCTGAACTACTAACGCTGTATGACTCGAAAACATTGAATTTCTAGCACTGTATGACACGGAAGCACTCTGAACTATTCACACTATGATTGGGAAACTCAGAATTGCTAGACTGTGTGACTTGGAAGCATTGAGTGGCTGGGAAGCACCCTGTGAACTACTTGCATTGTGAACTACTTGCATTGTGTGACTGGGAAGCACTGTGAACTGCGAACACTAACTGGGAAACACTGAATTGCTATCACTGTATGACTGGATAGCACTGTGAGCTACTAATACTGCATAAATGGGAAACGCTGAATTGCTAACGCTGTGACTGGGAAGCACTGTATGACTGGTAAGCACTCTGTGAACTACTAACACTATGAATGGGAAACACTGAATTGCCATCACTGTATGACTGGATAGCACTGTATGCATGGTGTAAGAGGCGACTAACCGGAATTTCTTTCTTTTTCTCCACTTCTTTAGCAAGTGCGTCCTAATATACCCATCTTAGTTGGTGAACGGAACGTTAAACACCAAACAAGCAAAAAAATGTATGAATGGGTAGCACTAGTAACGCTGTATGCCTTGGTAACACTGTGCCGAACTATGATTTGGTAACATTGACTGAGAGGCAATATTTGACTTGGTAACACTGTATGCTGAGGAAGCACTGTATGACGGAGAAGTATACTGTATGAGTGAATTACTGTCTGGCATATGGCTGTATGACTAACCCGTCGCTGTTGGCTTGTGGCTAGTTGTTCATGGCTGTGTAATCGTCACCTCCCCACGGTTGGTGTGTTACTGGTTCTGAATAAGTGCCTCAGGCTATAACTTGTAACTGAAGGACACTAAGGAGGTAACAGTGTAACTGAAGGCCACTAAGGAGGTAACAGTGTAACTGAAGAACACTGAGGAGGACACAACATGCGTTTCTATGATTACCTTGGTTTAGAAACTGGCAAGATGTTCATTGGCTATTTAGGACTACTTTCAGTTTCATCAGTGTTGCTTATTTTGTGAGATTATGGTCTTCCTGTGTGTTTATTGCTTGTTCTTTGTCTTGCCTGGATGCTGTCTTGTCTGGATGTAGAATTATTTTCTAGATCTTAATGGCTATTGAAAATTCTGTAATATATCCCGGATCACTAAAGTAAAAACTTCATATCTGGAAGTATTACATTGCCGAAAATAACATCTTACTGAATCTTACTTTTACTGTGCTAATTTCCTTGAAAAAACCATTGAAAGATCATCAAAATCAAATCCTAAAAATGACCAGTTCAATAAGAACACGACCAGCCTTCGCTTGAGCAATTACTCTTGCATGCTACGGTTAGCCTTCGCGAGGTTGGTGCTGCCGAACTAAGTTGCTTATTGTCTTTCTTTCCGAGAAAATGACAGCAAATTCCAGCCACGTTTTAATCACGTGATCCAGTGTTAGAAAAACTCACTAAGCGATATTTTCCTTCTATTTTTCCACTAATTTCTTCAGCAGGGGTCCTAATATAGCCTGCATTCCCTGTTGGGGCGAATGATCGGAACTTACTTCTTTCTAGCTGTTTCTTCATATCTCTCTTTTCCCACTAGTTCCCTTGCTAATATAGCCATCAATCGCTGAACGGGACGTTAAATATCAGAAACCAAACAAACGACTGTTAAATTGCGGGACCTTTCGGCTCTTACTTTGTTGGGTGTTTATGAAATATATTCCGATAGAGACAATTCATATGAATTAGAAATGGTTATTCTTATATACGTCACCACATACCCATGGCATACGGTTTACTTTTTAAACAACTCGTTAATCTTTCATTCCATACAGAGATTTATATTAGTAGATAGAATTGCTTTGGAGACCTTTCAATTGCTTTGGAGACCTTTCAAACTGTGCACAAAAATGCAAAAACCATTTTGGCTTTGGAAAGAATACGATCGAATACGATCTTCTAGCTTCAAAACGCCAAACAAACAAATGCTGTAAACAGCACCCCCTCCCCTGGTCCAACTTTGTGACAGTATTGTACAAGTAGAAATATACTGCACTTAGAAGGATTTGGGGTACGTTTTTATTCGACTGGGCGAATTCTGCTGAAGACAGTATTGCGTTACAATGGTATTCTTGGCAATGGCATGGATTTAAAAGCCAGTCGTTATCTACAGAAATTAAAAACTGTTTCAAGATGTCTTGTTTCACCAAATATTTCAAGGAACTCGCAAGCAAATTTCCACTGAAAAAACTTTGGCAATAAAAAGCATATTTATATTGAGCATATTTATATTGCGAACGGTAACGAAAATCAATTAAATAAGAAACATACAATTTAGCGAACACTCAACAAAGTGTTCCCGAAGAAATGTGTTATTTCAGTACAATAACTGTAATAATTCTTAATTTGAGGATTATCAGCTACAGCTCAAAGATGCTTTGAATTGCGATTGGTCTTAAAAACTTATAAATCCTACGTCAACTTTTTATAACGTGATAGCAACTTTTGATTTATTTCACAGTTATTAATTGATTAATTGGTTTTGACTGACCACTTCTTGCTTGGAGAAAGTTCCCTAGTAATGATTGAAAAACGGCAAATAATTCGAACACAGGTTTTGACTGGATTTTCAAAACCTGCGGGCTTCGCCCTTAGGTTTTGAAAAACCAGTCAAAACCTGGTTCTCATTATTTACCTTATTCTTAAACACCAAACAGATATCTCGGAAACCAGTTGAATCATGTTCACATGAAGATTTAGGACTGCGCTGTTTAAGATCAGATAATATGGCTTTTGCATACGATCTATATTTGTCTGTCACGTTTTTTGTGAATGTTAACAGAACATTGCAAACAAACAATTTGATATTACTTAAAATTCTCAGTTTTTGAAATTTGTAAATTTGCTTTTAAAAGCAAACATTGCCATTGCTAGTATTGAATGAATTGTGCCCCGTAAATATGGATTGTTATATTTTCTTGATGTATTTCGTGTTTCAAATATTTTGAAACTTTAAAAAATACTTAATTTTATTTTTTTTTTAAACTTCAACACTTTTAACATTTGTCAATGCTTTAACATTTGTTAATGCTTAACCGTTTTATTAATATCACCTGCATGCATTTCCAAGATCTTGCCACGAAACATCTGGAAAAAGCGACAATTCAAAAAGATGCGACAGGACATAATATGCTTCCCAGTTCAAACAGGACCTCCCATGTTGGCTTACTGCACGCAGGCCGTTATATTGTGTATTCTTAAGGGTCCGCCCCTTTAAATATTAAAGGAGCCCCTTGACCCTATGGAGGGCCGGAGTTTCCATACTCCGACCCCCCTCGGGGTACCAGCCCTACTGAGTTTACCTCAGTTCTACTGGTATCTCGCCCCCCCCCCCACCCCACCTTACCTTACCTTACCTTACCTTATCTATACCCCATATTTCAAGTTATGTAAAAAGCCTTTGGCAACAAAAGTGGAACGAACAAAGAAATAAACTCTTCCAAATCCAACCAACAGTCGGACAAAAGCACCTAGCCCTTGGCAATATTCGCGACACAACGGTTATGCATAGAGTTCGAATCGGGCATGCATACATCACCCACGGATATCTTTTGAGAGGCGATGTGCCTCCAGAATGTATTGGTTGTCAAGAACGTTTGACTGTAAAACATTCTGCTCAATTGCGTAGATTTTCAGAACATTCGTTCACGCCACTACAGTGTGAACTCCATGAAAGACCTTTTTACAAAGGTAGCACCAAGCAAACTTATTTCTTTTTTGAAAGAAATACACTTGTACAGAAAGTTTTAAATGGAATTTAGTTGGGTTTTAGATGTACACACTACTTGTTTTGTCTATCTTAATGGATTTTAGTTTCAACTGAGCTTTCCTATAGTAATAGAACTGACACAATATGACCCTAACGGGTTGCTGGTGTCGTTAAACCAATCAATCAATAAAAAGCTGAAAAGTGAAAAAAGCGTTTTACTGCCTGATTAAAATGTAAATGCTTTTATATGTTGCTGTTTTGAAAGAAACGATAAAACAGACAATTGAAAACAATAATTAAAATGAAGTAGGTGCAAAATCACGTCGTATTTGATATGACACCAATGATTTTCTGTTGTCTTTTTAAAAATGCACGTTCATATGTAACCACAGAAAATGTATATTTTCGTGAATTTTTAAGCAAATACGGAAATACTCTGTAGTGAAGAATCTAATTGACATGAGAGCTCTGTAGCAGGAACTGCTGTGGAAAGTATGTATAGGCAGACGTGCACGGGAAAGTACCGGATTCACATAAGACACCTGTATAACCGGAAAGGCATTGACAGTTACCTGATTCACACAAGAAACTCGCATAGCCGGTGCAGCGTAAAGTACCGATTCACATAAGACAAAGGTATTGCCGGAAGTGTTGGAAAGCACCTGATTACCATAACACCTATGTACCCGGCATTGAATGTTATATTATATTATTGAAATTTTCAGCCAAGAACAGTTTTAAACTAACGTCAGGAATGATGTTTGTGTTCTTTTACAGTACAAGAGTAAAATTTTCGAACGCCCTGTTAAGTTTACCTGTCTGAACAAAACTAAATTTTAAAATTACAAAACTAAATTTGAAAATTACGTGCTTTTTCATGATTTTTAAAGCATTTGACGAATTTACAATGAATCATGTGCTTAGAATCAGCACTTCAAATCAATTAATATCGATAGCAGACCTACATTTATTTCTTAGAGTTTGCCAAGAGGAATCAGGAAAAAGTGATAAATCCATAATGAGCCGTAACGAAGTTGTTGATATCTGTCCGTTATAGATCGACAGAGCATATTCCTGAACGCAGTCCACAATGTTAAGTACTAATCGACAAAACAAAACTGATACAAAAAATGCACGCTGATCATTTTTAGGCTATATCAGATGTGATACATAATTATAAATTAATTTAGTTAAGCTGAACACTAAACAAACAAAAATAAACTTTTTCAAAACAATCATGTACGCATTGAAGATACATTGTAACCGTACGATGGTCATTTTTAAGCTACATTAGATGTTATAAATAATTATGATATTGTAAATATATTTTTAGCAATACAACTTTCCATTAAATTATATACGTAAATACCAGACAACACAAACTAAGTTTAGTTAAGCCGAACACAAACAAACAAATCTAAACTTTTTCATAGGATACAACGTTGAATTTATTTCAAAATGGACTGTTCAAGGATCTCTTCAAAATCTTGTGTAGTCTTTAGTTTTATCTGATGAAGGAAATAACCCGGTAAAAATATTCACAACAAAGCAAAAAGATCAGCTTTTCATGTGAATGCATTGTAAACCTGAACAATAGGGTACTGCACAAAAGTCCTCAACAAGTTCTTGGTCAAGAAATGTATAGCAATATTCAATATAGCAATACTCGGAAGATTGGCATTCAGATTCCTGCAAAGTAAAACATACTTCGTATATATAACATTCAGAACCTATACAGCATTCAGAACTTACACAAAGTACAGGTGGCAAGCAAAATTACAAACTGAACACCCGTAAGAGATCCTGGATGGCTACAAAGCATAAATGTATTAATAACATTAAAGAATATCAAGGAGTTTTTACATACTGCTGAAACACCACTGATTTTCATTTCGAAAACATGATTCAACACTTATTTTCTCAATTCATAAAACACGATACAATACTTATTGTCAGAATTCATAAAACGTGATACAATACTTATTGTCTGAATTCATAAAACGCGACAACACTTATTGTCTGAATTCATACAACCAATTTTCTTCATGACCTGTTACAGGCTAGGCTATCAATTAGCAGATACTTACCTTAAGTTAATTTTGGCCCAGTAAGTTCTCGACATTGACATTGACTTATTGGCCAGTTACCAAAGTCATGCTCGAATTGTATTTATATTAAAATCTGGTGCCTACAGTTAGATATAAAGTAAACACACCTACATTTGGAACCAATCATTGCTATAGCTGAATAAAACCCAGAAGCCACGAACAGTCTCATCAGCGCATCCAGTTGTTTTTAGAACCGATATCCAGTTGACACATGGCCTTCCACGTCGACTGATTTCCAGATCACCCTCAAACGATGTACTATTTCCTCTCATATATTCTCTGTTGTCTAATTTTCAGTAAAAACCATGGTAAGCATAGCAAATTAAAGTATTTTGGCACATTAGACATCATATCAAATGTGATAGGAAAAGGCCTATCGTTTGATATCATATTGTTCTGTGTCGTCGAAATTACAAACTTGAAGCTAATTGCGCGAGCGCAATTGTCTCACATGGTATATTGGGGTTCACTGGGAACCTTAAAGACAAAATAAAGAATGATGGAGCTTACACTAAACGTGTTGTCGGGGGCTTACTAATAAAAAAAAAGAATTTGAAAGCACTTTTCACATTCAGACAAATCTTTTTAAACAAAAACACCACTAGAATTGTTTTAACTCCGAAGGCTCGAAAATTCGCCGCCGAGAACACTGTATATACAGTGTGTTATACCCTTTGGGCCGAAAATTCGCTCAGAATCGCTCCATCTCTAACCGTTTTCGAGATATTAGCCAACTTGCGGTTTCGACGTCGATCGTCACCCCACCGGGTCGCGCTCGCCGAAATACCCTTTTATACAAGTGTTTTAAACCCGTACGGTCGAAAATTCGCTCAGAATCGCTCTATCTCTAACCGTTTTCGAGATATTAGCCAACTTGCGGTTTCGACGTCGATCGTCACCCGACCGGATCGAGCTCGCCGAGAGACCCTTTTATACAATGAGTTATACCCTTTGGGCCGAAAATTCGCTCAAAATCGCTCTATCTCTAACCGTTTTCGAGATATTAGCCAACTTCCGGTTTCGACGTCGATCGTCACCCGACCGGGTCGCTCTCTCCGAGATACCTTTTTCACAAGTGTTTTAAACCCATAGGGTGGAAAATTAGCTCAGAATTGCTCTATCTCTAACCGTTTTCGAGATATTGGCCAACTTCCGGTTTCGACGTCGATCGTCACCCGACCGGATCGAGCTCGCCGAGATACCTTTTTCACAAGTGTTTTTTAAACCCGTAGGGTCGAAAATTAGCTCAGAATCGCTCCATCTCTAACCGTTTTCGAGATATTAGCCAACTTCCGGTTTCGACGTCGATCGTCATCCGAATGGTCGCGCCCTCCGAGATACCCTTTTATACAAGTGTTTTAAACCCGTAGGGTCGAAAATTCGCTCGGATCGCTCTATCTCTAACCGTTTTCGAGATATTAGCCAACTTCCGGTTTCGACGTCGATCGTCACCCGACCGGATCTAGCTCGCCGAGATACTCTTTTATACGATGAGTTATACCCTTTGGAACGAAAATTCGCTCAGAATCGATCTATCTCTAACCGTTTTCGAGATATTAGCCAACTTCCGGTTTCGACGTCGATCGTCATCCGACCGGGTCGCGCTCTCCGAGATACCCTTTTATACGATGAGTTATAACCTTTGGGTCGAAAATTCGCTCAGAATCGCTCTATCTCTAACCGTTTTTGAGATATTGGCCAACTTCCGGTTTCGACGTCGATCGTCACCCGACCGGGTCGCGCTCTCCGAAATACTTTGCTTTACAGATGTTTTAAACCCGTAGGGTCGAAAATTCGCTCAGAATCACTCTATCTCTAACCGTTTTCGATATATTACTTTTTAAAATTTGACCTTGAATTTGACCTTGAAAACAATGCTCAAGGTCACTGAAATTCAGCGCAGATCCAGTTCACGTTAGTCTGCGTCTATGTGCCAAGTTTCAACTTTCTGCGCCCAGCCGTTTCGGAGAAGAAGCGCGAACAAGAATTCGGCCGCAATTGACCTTTGACCTTGAATTTGACCTTGAATACAATGCTCAAGGTCATTGAAAATCGACGCAGATCGAGTTCACGTTGGTCTACATACGTGTGCCAAGTTTCAACTTTCTACGCCCATCGGTTTAGGAGGAGAAGCGCGAACAAGATTTTGGCGGGAAACTAAAACAAAAAAAAACAAAAAAAAAAAAACAAAGCAAAAAAAAAATAGAGGAAGAATTCTAAGCATTTCAACCTCATATGGTATTTTTGATACCATATGAGAATCATGCTGTATATGGTATATTGTGGGTACAAATCATGGTTCATATGGTATATTGAAGGTACATTGAAGGTATTTCGTGCTCTTTCCTTTCATGCACTCTCTTTCGTCTAAGTTGCAATGCAAATCTTATCAAGTTAAATCGTAATAAATATAGTATATGTAATATTACATTACATCTATGATATTGAGTGCCGTTTTAACATTAAATCCTCATTTCTGATATCAAAATATAATTCAAGATATAAGTAAATCCATGCAGATCTCAATAATTTATATTTTGCTGTCAATAACTGAATTTTAGATGGCAAAAAAATTTTTTGAGATAAAAAAATCAAATTTACAAACTTAAAAAATCTTAAGGGAGACACGCATTTACATAAAATATAACGAATCGTCAATTAAATTTTGGAGATGAAAACTTGAATATTGAGATAAATAATAGCAACACAATTTTTGATCTCAAGAATTGCTTCTTTTTTTGTACACTAAAAATTCAAAGGAAGATTCTGCATACAAGAACCAGCTATTATTCCCACTTGGTATTGAAAATACCGAATGGGGATGGATTGCCTCGAATTCTTCACCTATTTTTTTCTTCCGCCGAATCGCTTTCCAGACATCTCCTCCAAGACCGCTGAAGCAAGACCAACCAAACTTGGCACATGTATGGAGATTCATCTGAAGTGGTGAACCTCATAAAATTTTTGATCTTGACCTTACTTTACAGTAAAGGTCAGATCGCGAAAAGGTCAACGGTTTCCACACACATATACTGCAAAGCCGTTGAAGCTAGAAAAGCCAAACTTGGCACATATACAAAGGACGATGTCATCCGAGGCACCCCTTAAAAATTTGACCTTGATCAAGGTCAAATCCCGAAAAGCGCTCTTTAAGAAAAACAAAGATTTATCTCGGAAACGGTAAGAGAAAGAGCAATTTTGACCTCATTTTCGACCTCCATCCCCTATACGACGATACGTAAGGTATAACTTCGGATGTCCTTGACCTCCAGGTCACTTTCGAGCCCCAAACCGGAATTTGGCCTTTATCTCGAAAACGGTAAGAGAGCAATTTTGACCTCATTTTCGACCTCCACCCCCTATACGACGATACGTAAGGTATAACTTCCGTTGTCCTGACCTCCAGGTCACTTTCGAGCTCCAAATCGGAAGCTGGCATTTATTTCGAAAACGGTAAGAGATAGAGCAATCGGTTTCCAGACAGAACTGACACAATATGACCCTAACGGGTTGCTGGTGTCGTTAAACCAATCAATCAATCAATCAATCAATCAATCCAGACATCTCCTCCAAGACCGCTGAGACAGAGCAATCGGTTTCCAGACATCTCCTCCAAGACCGCTGAAGCTAGACCAACTAAGCTAGGTACATGTATGGAGGGTCACCTGAAGTAGTGCACCTGATAAAATTTTTTGGCCTTGACCTTACCCGTATATGTACCAGTTGTTTTTTTGCACTGATGTAGCAGCAACAGTGAAGAAACTCTTGTACATTTTTCAATGGCTCATATACTAACTAATTTCTATGCTCACTTTTCTTCCCTTTTCCCCTCTTGGCAAAGGCAAATAACGTACACCTGCCCACTACTATAGGTCATCGATATATCAAATATTATGGGAACCGGATTGTCGACATGGGGGTCACAGCTTGCCATGTACGGACGGTCAGACTTGCCTACCAATGGACATATAGATGGAGGGTCAGACGCATCGGTAGGCGGACAAAAGGGTAATACCCAAAACTTTTCTCTCCCCTCTGGGCAAAAATTCCCTGTTGGGGTAAATAAGACAACATAGAAAACCGAAAAAAATTAACCAGCCGACACTTGTTAGCAAGACTTTGCCACGAATCATCAGGGAAATTTTCTAGTTGAAACATGACTGGCGATGCTGGATCATTTTGATTAGCTTCGTTTATGGAGAGCCAGTGGATACAGGGAACGCCGGAAGAAGTAACCGACAAATCGCCCATGTATACAGACGCACTTCCAGGAATGCACTCACTGGTACGTGTGGCATATCACGTAAGCATTCAATAGAAGAATTATCTGCATAATAAATAAACCAAATGCGTATCGAATAAAACACCAAATAAACAAACAAACAAGCTTCAAAAATTCTGTATTTTGACTGCAATCTCATCGGCATAAAATGAATGTTCTAAGTTGTAATTGCATATGTACTCCAAGTTTTACCTATTTTACAACGTTTCTTTCTTTCATTCATTTTTAACCGGTATGCTTGCTCTTGAAATTAAAAAAATTGGTGAATCTTATACTGAACTCACAAAGTGTGATTAGGCCTATTCAAAACCTGTTTAACTTTTAATGTATAAATATTCAATCCAAAAGCGGCAATATGAACGAGGGCATCACATAAACAGTTCATTACATGTATTGGTGTTACTGATACAGTAAAAGCATATACCTGAACTGGGCACTGATACACTAAAAGCATATACCTGTCCTGGGCGCAACACTTTATGTGAAAGTGGACATGGCTGTAAATGTGTGACTGTTAATGTGTGCTCACTATAAAGTTAAGTATAATATATATAATACTGTAATAAAATACTATAATATATATATTTTTTAAATTTTGAGAAAATCCTTTCTATAAAAAATCTGTATTAGCTAATCAGAGTAGTGTCAATATACAAGGATTCTATATCGTCATTTGTAATTTTCAGGTCAATAGAAACTATACTATACTATATAGATAATAAACTATATAAAATACATACAAGTAAGACTATTATGTTAACTCACGTCTTTCACAAATTGATCCTGAGAAATGATCAGCACAAATACAACTAAAACTTCCCTCACCATCTATGCATCTTCCTCCATTTAAACACGGGTTTGATGCGCAGTCATTTTCTGAATGAAAATCAGGGCACATAAATAACTCGCTAGCGATTCTGTGTGTGAGTTAAGAAGGACATGGAGCTCTGACACTGAATCAGAAAGTCATTAAATCCCTGAATTATGCATGCAAAAAAATAAATATAAATGGCCGAATGCAATTATATATAAGAAAATCAAAGATTTTCATCACCTGGACAATCTGGAACAGTGCAGTATTGTTTTTCATAGAAATGGGAAACTTGTCGATCAGCTTCTTCTGTATAAACAACATATTTCACAAAGCACCAAGGTCCTCCAGAGTCGAAATTAGGGTTCCTGTGTATAATGTCAATATAATATGTAGAGTTCATGACCCAGGCAGTTTTTCGGCTGTCTTATTAAAAATATATTTTAATGATTTCGTCCGGTTTATTTTAGACATATTTTAGTTGATGTTTAAAATGCATCGTGCGTTAATGCTTCCATCTCAAATAACATAAGTTAGAAAAAATATTTACTCTGGCATTACAATGATAATATAGGGCCATATAACGAAATTGAACATTTTAAGACACTTTTTTCTTTCTATTCATATGTATTGCATGACTAAATTAAGGAATGCACCAGTAATGTTTGGAAGTATTTTATGTGTGTCTATTTACAAAGCTTATCTATTAAGAGGAATTCATGCTTTGCGTGTCGAAAATCATGTTTTAAATGAACATGCCTTTTTACCAGACAAATTGTCTATAACACGAAAATGGCACATTGCACTTGTAAATATAATGGATACAGCATATTTTTTTACCTGCATTTGTTACCTAAAGCGTTCAAAGAGGTATTATTTTTTTGTAGTAAAACGGCTGTTACAATTTCTGGACTGACTTTAGTAAAAATATTTTCCCATCTTTCACATTGTCTGCTCCCTTCAGTGATCTCAATATTGCCCCTGTATATCCCATTGTCATCGTAGCTCAAGCAATCATTTTCTTCTGCATTTAAATAGTTTTTCGATTTTTATAAGATTAATTAAGTTAATATGTATTTTTTATTTAGTCCCAAATCAGTTTTTCCTATTTTTGCGCAAAATATTCTTTTGGTCCTTTATTGAAAAATCAAATAAAAAAATCAGATCAAATCAAAAAATCATTTTTTTATTATTTTGTGATTTTAAATATTTTCAAAGACCCTTTTATTGAAAATATATCCCTTATTTAACCTTAATACAGAACCACTACTCTAAAGCTCTTTTTCGCCGAAAAAGAGCTAAAGGCTGTGTTCTTACCTTCGAAGGTGCAGAGCAACCAGATTTCAGTTACGTTGTGTTCAAACGCAACATTTTCAACAACTGAAATACTCAGAAGGCTCAGAATAAATGCATAGCTGTGTGCGATATTCAGTTTTTTATGCTGAATATCAAGTATCGTTGAGGTATCTATAGCTATCGAACTCACCAACACAAAGCGGAACAGTGCATCTTTGTTATTATCTCTCCAGAACTGAATACCATGCAATGTACACCAATATCTAACTGCCAAGGGTTTCTAAACATTGTCTTTTTATAATTATGTTTCATCTTTGTATATTGTAACATCGCTGCGTTAATGTCTTAACTATTAAGCATCAAATTAATGATGAAAAAATACTTTTTACATGCCTCTCATCGCTCTTATTTGTAACCTTTAAGTGAATCTCGCCGATATGTTTTTATAATATCTGACTGAGTCATGTTGATATTATTTGTGATCTCTTCTTTCCAACTTAAAAACACCATTCAACTTGAATCCGTAGCGATTAATAAATTGCATCCAATATTTGCATGACTTTGAAAGGACTGACTTATTTAACTGAAATTACTATTATGGTCTACGCTGCGTATAGAAATACGGCTCCTACCATGAAGACTATTCAACTGAGAAGTAAGTAATATTAAAAACGGATTTTATAAGTATGAGATACGGAAGATGCCTTGAGGTTTTATCGGAAAAGCATGAAGTGCAGTCGCATAATTTTGAGACAGAAACAGCACAAGTGATTCCTTCCGTATATCATACAACATTGTTTTATTTCTCAAAGCAGCCTCATACATTGAAAGTCTTCATTTTTTAACTTCTGCTCAGCCCGCAGGAATTGCAGTATGCATTACAAGTAGTGATGTAGTAAAGGAAGTGGGGTACTAACACTTATGAATGGAATCGTTTTCTTACAGGTATGTACGACCATAGTGAGATACAGATCAAAACCAGAATATATGACACCGTTGTCCCACTCCGTATAATACTGAAGACAGCTTAAATATCCCTGAAGGTAACCAATCCCTTACCTGCAATGACTTTCAACGTCGTTCCAAGACTCATCAGGAAACATAGAAAGGTAAATGGGGTTAGAACGTGCAAAATTAAGAACTTCCCATCTGAGGCAGTGTTTGCCGCTCACACTTATTGCTAGATCCCCTGCATACATTGATCCCTCCGAGACACATGCATCTGGTATTTAAACAAGAGAATATCTTCAAGAGTAATGCAGCCTCGGTAACCTAGTGGTTAGAGTGTCCGCCTCAAGACTGGACGATCTTGGGTTCAAACCCCGGTCGGGTCATACCTAAGACTTTTAAATTGGGACTCCTCCTTGCTAACCTGTGAGGCACTCCACATGTAAGGGTTAGAATTAGGGCTGGAATGCCCCATTTCAGTATAATGTGGCAGTGGGATCCCGACATGACCATAACAGTTGAAAGGAATCTAAAGAACAATACAATACAATACAATGCAAATTCCATATTCGATGCCTCTAATCTAAATTCCATATTCGATGCCTCTAATCTAATGTGTAGAAACACTACTCTTTGTCTGTCTGTCTGTCTCTGTTTGCACTGTCTGTCAGTTCTGCCTCGCTCTCTGTTCTTTTCGTTTCTATCTCCTCTCTCTCTCCTCCCTCTCTCTCTCTCTCTCTCTCTCTCTCTCTCTCTCTCTCTCTCTCTCTCTCTCTCTCTCTCTCTCTCTCATAGTCCCATTTTTCTTTCTAATTGAAAAAAATTCTCCAAAAGAAAAACTTCTGAAGGACATTCCGACAATTTTGTGCCGGCAGACAAGATATTAATTTGCTTCAGTTTATTTTTAGTCGAAGTTTATAAAATAAGTTCTCTTTGAGAAAAGTTGTTTCTGTTTAAGTTTGCATTTAGAAATTGATACGTATTTAGATAAGACAGACAAATCTTCCGTAGATCAAAATCTCACATAAAACAAGCTCACTTCTGTGTTCGGATAGCTCAGTCGTCAAAAACCTAAGAAAATATATTCTCA
This sequence comes from Protula sp. h YS-2021, assembly GCA_949752745.1. Lineage (NCBI taxonomy): Eukaryota > Metazoa > Annelida > Polychaeta > Sabellida > Serpulidae > Protula > Protula sp. h YS-2021. Next base: position 43,907,953 of record OX457030.1, on the reverse strand, counting down.
TGTAAATTTTTGGATACTTATGAAATATTAAGTCAAGGTCATAAGGCCAATTTAATTAGATATTTGTCAGCATATATACCGAACGGTAAATAGTAAACAAACAAATGCACACACATTCAAATATGTTACATATGTTGTAATTTATTTGATAAAATCTTTTTATTTAATTATAAGGCGGAGTTAGATGTTTTTCCTCTTAACACTGTTTATATTTAGTGGTCGTCATCGTTCTCAAATTGCTTAAATAAAAAAATAAACTCAGCAGGTTTAATACTAGCATAACAGACAAATCGTTATGGCATATAAAACAAAGCAAATTTTAAACCTGTACAATGAATTTAGATACTGTACACTCCATATAAAGTAGATGTTCTGAACATGAGAAGCTTAAAGGATAATCTTAATATGAAAGGTTAAAACGTTACTTATAATGAAGCATTGAAAGACTGCTCTTAATACGAAGTGTTAGAAATTCGTTACCTTCCAGTCTGCTGTCCGTCGCAGCTGACAATGTAGCCGTTTCCTGTAGAGGGAACAGCAAGTTGTCTGTATGTACATAGCTTTCTGTCCCTTGACTGTCTCGGTTCGTATGTATCTCCCATAATCCAGATATATAAGTTCTCCAAAGTTCTTTCGTCTAAAGAAACGTATACTCAATTATTGATTGAGTTTGATAATAAATTTCCAATATATTACAGAATTTTTATCATATATGGCTGCATCTTAAGCATAAATCGATATGAAAGTAAAATTGTTTCAATATTGTTTTTATCACAACAGAGTTTCTAACTAAGGCGTTGTAATAATAACAAAAAGCGTCATAATTTAAACTTTAAATCGTTACTAACAGTGGGAATAAACAATGAACAAATCAACTAACGAATATCAATGCGGGGAAAAAGCTTATCTCAAGTGTGTTTGGTTTGGTTTATTGGTGTTTTAAGTCCCTTAACGATCTCAGCGCTATATCAGGACTACCCTGCCATATTATACTGAAGTGTTTAGTATATTGGTATATGTTAATAGCACCTCCGGTTTCAATAAAGACAACTAATGCATTGATAATGCACGTCCTACCCAAATCAACACTCCACCACGGCTCCCATTCAGATAATGTGGATAAACAGGATCCGTCGCTTAACGATTGGCTACTGTTCCCATCCATCGCTTTGTATGCCCAGTAGGTGTTACTTGTGGATGATTGATAGGTATTTTGGTTATGCGACATTTCTGAAATACCAGCGAAATTGTTATGATAAAAAATAATCCCCCACTCGCAAATAGTTTTATTACATAAACTATCAAATATAATTGTGTTGCTTCTTATCTTACGACTGAAAACACGCAAAAACGATTTCACAGCAGGAACGTAGACTTCAGGTTATTTTTTCACTAATACTGAAGCATTTGCCAATACCCTTCGTTAAACTCTTGAATAAAAGTCTCTGGGAAAAGATTTAAACTTCTTCTGATACACAATACCTGACTAAGTACAGAAACACGCTTATTAGCGATTCCACAACGTCCTCTTAAGTTACTAATGCTACACTTCTGATACACTAAGCAACGAAACTGCACATCCTGTGAGCATATCGGCAAACAAAACAAACACACTTACCACATACAATGACACGCCATTGCAGGGATATTTTGCCATGCCAGTCAATGGGGTGAAATTTGAGATGACGTAAAGCTACGGGGCGGACAAACAGAGATATTTTTTCGCTTGTACTATCAATATTTCCAGGAAATATCAAAGTCATCTTCGTTCAGAATAAATATCCATGTGTGAGCGTCTAAACTGTATGATAATCATAAATACAAAACATCTGTCACTTAGTATATGTTAATGATTTAGTATACAGATATACTATGTACTGAAGTACTTGTATAAAACATGTGTTATTTTGCTGTTAGCTGTGTGTTAATCATAAGATAAAACATCTGCTATTTTTGCACAAGCTGTGTGCTGAAGTAAACATATAAGACGTTTGTTCTCCTGATATCTCTATATTAGATCAAAGTATAAGATCAAAGTATAAAACATCAAAATGAAACATGCATTGTGCTGTTATAAAATGATGCCCATGCCATTTTTGTATAAAATAATGCATAACATCTGTAATCATAGTTTTGCATGGCCTTTTCTGCAAGATTGTGACAGGAAATATAAATCATATAAAAAAATCATATATCTTACGTGGGACTTGTGTATGTTACACCATCATTTGTGTGGTTTGGTGCCTGTAGTGTATAGGCAGCACATAGTGTGAGTGCCTATAGTACAGTTTACTTCCACTCAAATGCTCAAACCTGTTTGGTATTCATTATATCGATTATGAGAATTTCCCCAACAAATTCCCATTATTTGAGATTTCTTTTCTTTGTGTGGCATTACCATAAAGCAACATAAAACAAACATACGCTGAAGATTATCCATTAATATCGAGCTTGGACATTGCTGGAAAAGCCCCAGGCTCAAAACTAGAGCAGCTATAAAGTAATTCGACACTCCTTCTGCTAGAAGTCAAGTCAGACGTGCATCAAAACTTTTCTGCAACACAAAAACTTAGGTTCGATTTCGAGAGATTATGTATTTTTTATTTTAATATTTCAATGTTTAAATAACTAAAACATAACTCGAAACCATTTTAATACAAAAAATAAATAGATATAGAATATGTAGATATAAAATATTCAGCTTAGCAGCATGCATGATTTAATTATCAAGCTTCTTACTCCATGCTGTAAAATACATCGCAAAATATAGTTACCGGAGATACAAATGTGGTGGTATTTCCAGCGTAATTATAGACTTGTAACTTGCAGGCGGAGTTTTATGTTCGCGTACACAAATACAATTACTGTCGACAGCAAAGCAGTAACACAAAAGCAAATGCTTCTTTTTGTGTTACTATTTCCAAACAAATCTATTACTTAAGTGAAAATCTTGAATACTGCAGTATTTCAAAAGCTTTTATGTTGAAATTATTTAGCCAACAAAAAAGGTACGTATATCAGATAAATTTTATTGTACTGGCGTTTTTATAAAATCTATCAATGAGTCATTTTTAGATAATGTACAAGAAATTATTACTTAAATTTCGAAAATTTAAGTTTGAAACTTCTAAAACTTGATGAATTTATTATATTTATCACTTCCACACAAAATGAAAGGAATTGTCTAAAACTAAATATATGCACTTATTGACCATATCTAACAGCAATGCATAACCTGAAAGGATATTGTAGTTAGAACATTGTGATACCAATATTTTAAGCAACATTTTTGTGTACTCACTTCGACATAATGGTACGTAAACACTCTTCAAGTGTCGCGTCCCTTTCAATAAATACTGGACAGTACGGGAACTTGTTTTCAGTGAGATACATGTAATGATCTTCATTGTATAACACCCTGAAAAGATGCATGTAAAAATCATCATCGAACAGCACCCTAAAAAAAATACAAGAATTGCAAAAATTAGCAGTCAGTGATTGATTGTAGTATGAATAAGCATTTAATAACGAAAGTAGTTTAATAGGGCGTTCAGTCCACGAGATTGCTCGTCACTAATGGTAGCTGTGTCCTGGTACACTCTTCTTTTAATCAAGATTATTAACGCTTGGAACTTCGTTCCAAGAAGTTATTGTTTTTCCTCGAATTGTTGGGGTTAAAGTACCTCTTTTTTTTCCTTTTTTTTTGTCAGTTTTTTGTTTTTTTTCTTCTTTATTTTTTTTTTCACGCAAAGTCCCCGTCGGTTTCCAGACATCTCCTCCGAAACGGCTGAAGCTAGAAGAATGAAATTTGGCACACTTGAAGTCGAGTATGCGAAGTGGTGCTAAATGAATTTTTTATTGACCTATGACGTCATCATCTGCGTCTTGTGACGTCACGCAGATTTCATAGCTTAATATCTCCAAAACCGCTGGATCTAGAGGTTCGGAGTTAAATACGTCATGAGACTACTTTTTGACAAAGAACACCGTGATAGCAATATTTTTTACGTATTGCGTAATTCTGACGTCATTTCTACGTTTTGTGTTCCTGGTCGGTTTTAAAGCGGGATTTTTGCGCACAGTATACAGAAAGCTTAGTTGTATACGAATTGACGGTTAAAAGTAACTTTTAACTGCCAAACGCCCTGTAAAACGCCCCACCCCACCCCCAAAATACGTAAACAAAATACTGCCATCACAAGGTCAGCAAGTAAACAGATACCGTAGTACTCGCAGTAGCTATTTGCGTTATGTGTGCCAAATAAGGATAAGCATAAATAAGCAATGTTGCTGTAACTGGCTGATACAGAAAGGCTCCCATCACTGTGCGCATGCAATGCTGCCTTCATGGCACTCATACTGGAGTGTACTTAAGTGTTTTTTTCATAAAGCAGCCGACTGCGTTTTTGATTACAAAGAGAACAAGTTGCTTCTTAAATTTCATAGTCTTTTGCAAGTTATTTATTTGACAAAGCTGATTATAAAAGCTGTTTGTCCTTGTGTTTTACAAAGTTCTGTGCAGGATAAGGAAGAGCCACTCGAAAAGTAGGTATTCGTTGACTTAATAAAAAGTTTAAAATGCCATTGAAACAGGGATCTGTTTACAGTGAGTGTGTGTGTGTGTGTGGGGGGGGGGGGGGGGCAGGGAGTAGTTAGTGTTCAATTAAAGGGTTGAATGTTCTACGGGGTTGTTCAAAATGTGACTTTCTGGGTCACGGTCAAGGTCAAAAACCGGAGTTGACTATTATCTCGAAAACGGTTAGAGATAGAACGATTTTAAGCTCATTTTCGATCCTTTGGAGCTAACCAACGATACATAAGAGGTACCTCGGTTTCCTTGACCTTCTGGGTCACGGTAAAGGTTAAAAACCGGAAGTTGACTATTATCTCGAAAACGGTTAAAGATAGAACGATTTTAAGCTCATTTTCGACCCTTTGGGCCTAAGCAACGTTACATAAGATGTATCTCGGTGACCTTGACCTTCTGGGTCACGGTCAAGGTAAAAAAAGGAAGTTGACTATTATCTGGAAAGCGGTTAGAGATAGAACGATTTTAAGCTCATTTTCGACCCTTTGGGCCTAACCAACGTCACATAAGAGGTAACTCGGTGAACACGACCTTCTGAGTCACGGTCAAGGTCAAAAACCGGAAGTTGACTATTATCTCGAAAACGGTTAGAGATAGAACGATTTTAAGCTCATTTTCGATCCTTTGGACCTAACCAACGATACATAAGAGGTACCTCGGTTTCCTTGACCTTCTGGGTCACGGTAAAGGTTAAAAACCGGAATTTGACTATTATCTGGAAAACGGTTAAAGATAGAACGATTTTAAGCTCATTTTCTAGCCTTTGGGCTTAAACAACGTCACATAAGAGGTACCTCGGTGACCTTGACCTTCTGGGTCACGGTCAAGGTAAAAAACCGGAAGTTGACTATTATCTCGAAAACGGTTAGAGATAGAACGATTTTAAGCTCATTTTCCATCCTTGGCACCTAAACAACGATACATAAGAGGTACCTCGGTTTCCTTGACCTTTGTCATGGTCAAGGTCAAAAAAAGGAGATTGGATCAAAGCAGCGATAACGAAGGGGTATTGTGTGACTTCGAGGTTTGTCACAGCTGAGCGAGTGTGGACATAAAACAAAAGGGACGCAGTAAATAGTGAACAGGTTATGCCTAACCATGGGAATGAAGCTCAATAAATCGCACAATATTGAAAACTCTCCATACAAAAGTGTATTAACGATAAATTATATGTTTAACATTCTAACTGACTGCTTCCAAGCGTTAATTTCGTCACTAGGTGGCGAAATCGGTCTAGTTTAGTTCTAATGTCTCTAGATTTTTAGACTGTCTTTGCAATCACTCATTTTGTCGGTCTTTTCTGCTTAAGGATTAAATTGTCAAAACATTATTATCTGCATTTGTTTGATAGGTCATTCCATGATGAATCTCCGGGAAAAATATCTCCCATGAAATTATAATTTCTCGCCTCTTCATCAAAGAATAAGGCAGTAAATACACGCCACTGCAGGCAAGTCCTTCCTGAAAGGCTTCTGGCCTCATTTCTATGATATCTGCTATTGTCGGCTCTGCAGTCCCCTTGACATATACGTAAAGATATATTTTAAGGTGTAGATGTATATCAGATGCATCGATTATTCAGATACTAACCATTACTTAATATACGTCTTGAACTCAGATTTCATATTTACCTTCCAGAATCATAAACAATTAAGCAAGAAACTAATTAGATACACCAATTCAAGCCCAACCACAGATAGTTCTGAATAATTAAATATATGTTGTATATGTATTAATGATAATATAAGATAATTTCTATCAACGTTATTACAACCAGGTTACATTTACACCTAATTTGAATTGTATTTAACATTTGTTTTTATCATAACACCTAATTTTAAAGGTAGTTTTGATTTATTTACAGATAGTTTTATGCTAATTTATGTTTGTTTATTTGCAACTGATTTCTAATGTTACAGTCGTAAGTGTTTGCAATTACTTGATGAATGTAACATTTGGGTTACTAACAAGATTGACAGAATGCTCCAATAACATTTTCTGGAGATTCACAGCGATATGTGCCTGAATCAGCATCTTCAATACAAGTCGCGCCATTCAAACAGGGATCTGACTCGCAGGCACTAATAATTTCTTCTAAATTAAAAATAAAATATATTTTTATAATATTACTAGAAGATTTTAGATATTACTGAGACAGTTTGGCGAGATTGTTTTCTGATATTTATAATGTTTTCTGATATTAATAAAATGCATAGATATAGGTACAAGACTGCCTTATATTGTATAAACATATGACAAACTTCATTTTAATATTTGCTTAGAAAGCCCATAATCGTTAAAAGAAATTAATTCGATTCTTTATTTAAGGCCAAACTACAGATAATTCAGATGCTTTAAATAGTTTGATAAAATTAATATATTAATGATTATATTGGAGACATAATTTTGTAGTAAAGCTAATAACCAGGTACAAAATCAGAACATTCGGAAGTTATTAAGAACATATAAACCCTTTTGCATTAAGCATACGTAACTGTTTCATCGTAAGAGCTACCTCTGGATACTTGTAAATAAACTTGTCACAGAGCGTCTAATAAGAGAACATTACTGGAATGGCATAGGAGCTCTTTACTGAGTGGAACAGGAATAGATTATTACCAGAGCTAAATATTAGTATCACATTAGAGTGAATGAGTATATTATAAGAGGGGAACAGGACTATGTATACAGAATGAAAGGAGTATATTATTAGAGTAAGTGCCGTATATAATAAGACAGGGATAAAGAACAAGTATATGATTATGATCTCATAATAACATTCTTCTTTACTGTATTCGAAGAGATGAACACTAAATATGGGTTCATTTAAATAGGAGTACATTCTTACAGTCGCATGGGGTTGCATAAAGTACAAAACGGCAGTATATATGAAAACGTACCGGTGCAATGAGGAATGTCACAGTACTCGACAATAAAGTCACCAAAGGTCCATTCTGAAATTGATGTGACGCACCACGGGCCTCCAGTATCATGCGTAGGATTTCTAACAGAAAAGCGTAAAGGGATAATAGATAATGATTTATTGAGCGGCTTTACTAGAAATTGTGCTTGAAGCTTGATACTAAATGTTGCATTAGAATTGAAATACCAGAATATTTAAACAGCTAATTACGGGTTGGGGAAAATAAGTCTGTTTCTTTGGTTTGTATGTCTCCATAAAGGCATAGCTCGGGGAAGTAAGTAGTGCGGCATATAAAATACTCAAATAAATATTTGAGAGATTAAAGTGTGGTGTATTTACAGTCGTGTCCATATTAGCATGGCAGAAAATACAAACGGTGCAAAACAATCCATAATACAGCTTACCTGCAGTGATTTGCCAACGTACTCCATGACTCATCCGGAAAATATTAAATCATTGAAGTAAGGTAAAATACCTAAAGTGTCAAATATTTCCATATAAGACAAGTGCTGCCCCCTGCAGAAGAGCTAACACTACCGGTATAAGTCATTCCGCTTCTTATGCATTCTTCTTGTGTATCTGTGTGAAACGCTGGCATTTATTTTTCAGCATGCCCAACAATAAACATTACTGGGGTATTAGCATTTCAAATTCAGAAAATCTTTCTTGCTTAAAAATTATGATTCATGAAGTAGTTCAAAACATATACTCTCTAAATGCTAGTAAGTGTTCTTTCAATGAGGGAACTTGTAATAAAGTCCAACATTATTCAGTGTTAGCAAGCTGACAATAAAATCTTTTTATCTTTAGCCCACAGTGACTGACTACATACCGAACACATGTGTAATATGAAAATTGTTCAAAATTAAGCGCTGAGCATTTTGGTACTTGGCATCCGCATCTGAGAATTGCTGTAACTTATAATTTTCTTAGTGAGTGTTTTAGAGACCGTATAAAGGGATTACAGGTTAGTTTATACTGTGCTTATTTACCAACATACTGACAATGATTTAAAATACCAATAACATCGTTTGCCTGCGCGCTGGTGTGATTTAAGACCTGTTGTTTTTATTTGAGGCTCATATTTTTCTATTTGATGCCTGACACATGTCAGCCTAAGAATTGGACATTTTCCACCTTTTCTACATAAAATCTTTCTTGAAAAACATAAAAAAATGTTTTTTAATTATTCACAGTTATTTTTATGTCTATTTTAAGCTCCAAGTATCCTAACTTGTTATTTATTAAGGTGTTTTGGGAAGCCACATTGAATTTCATTTCCGATTTGTTTGATATCGCGCATATAGTCATTCCAGAATAAAAAAAAAACTAACCCGTTTGACATTGAGGAATAACGCAAGGAAAGATGTGTATGGCTTTCAGTTGCACTGCTGGACACAACTCTCCAAGGCCTATGTCTCTATAACGGCCATCATACAAGTGTTAAAAATGTTAGGTCTTCTCTTATATGTACCTTCCTACATATGTGGTTCATTAGATAAAAATCTTATTTTTAATAACAAAACTAGTAATCTATAAATACACATAATTACTATTTCTTCATTCTTGCTCCTTAGCAAGTGCTCACTTTCTCCCTTTGGAAGTGCGTGCCGATAAAGTTACTGAACGCGACGTAAAACACCAAACAAACAAATAGATAAAACCCTCAAGGATTCACTTCGTGATTGGTATGTACCTGCAAAATGGACCAAACACAGAAAACAAGCTGGAGTACGTTTGTATTTGCAAATACAAGAATTCTTCCGCCAGGCCCCAATCTAAGCATTTGCTACCAGGAGCACTGTAGTCATGGCCACAAAAGTAGCCAGAACTGTACTCTTGTCAGTTAGTCATATCTATAAACTAATATTCTCAAATCCGAGACACAGGGAGTGACAAAAATGATTGAAATTAAAGACTTTTCAACAACAAAAGAGTCACTGAAAACCAAAACAACTCAAAAGCCCTTTTGCGGCTCGTGGATAACATGCTTGGCAGCAAAAGCCCAGTTACCTATCCTGAAGCGCCTAGTAACAAACAACTGGCTGACGAATTCGCGAGTTACTTTAAGCTCAAGATAGAACTTATTAGTGAAAGGTTTCAAAACAACTCACAGAACTCATCATGCCTTGAGATAACTCCCGAACCTAGGTGCCAGACTTCGTTTGCATCTTTCCAGCCGCTGACATCCGGGCAGTTAAAGCGGTACATTCTCTCGGCTCCTTCAAAAAGCTGCTCATTTAACCGAATTCCCACATTCCTTTTGAAAGAAGTCATTGACCAAATTCTACAACAACTCACAACCATTGGGAACGGTGCCCTCACCAAGGGGTATATGCCAAAAGCATTAAAAGAGGCCATAATTACACGTATTCCAAAAAAATCAAATTCAACTGAGTTTTCTAATTTCCGACCTATTTCAAACCTCCCCTTCCTTTCAAAAATAACAGAACGTTCTGCGATTGACCAACTTTCAAATTACTTTGACAAATGGAAACTCGAAGAGCCACATCAGTCTGCCTACCGAAGTGGTTTTAGCACAGAAACGAATTACTTCTGAACATGGACAGCCAAAAAGTAACACTTTTAGCCCTTTTAGATATGATTGCTGCGTTCGACACCATACCACATCATCTGTTTATCAAACGCCTCCAACACACGTATGGCATATCAGGACCGGCATTAGCCTGGTTTCAGTCCTACTTCGAAGAACGTTATCAACAAGTTTCAATAAATGGAACTTTCTCCGATCGTTCAATGCTAGAGATAGGGCTTCCACAAGGCTCCGGAGCTGGGCTGTTTGGATATAAGTCGTATACGAAACCCGTTGGCGACCTCATACGAAATCTCTCACTGCAAATGTTGTTTCACATGTTTGCGGACGATAGCCAGCTTTGGAAGTCGCTATGTCCAAACTCCACTGCCTCTCAGGCAAACGCTAAATCTGACCTGGAGCAATGCATCGGAGTGCTTTCAAACTGGATGTTCGAAAATCATCTGAAATTCAATGAAAGCACAACAGAGTTGCTCATCATTGGAAAAAAGCCCTACTTGGATAAAATGACATATGACAGAATCGGAATAGGGAACGAGGTCATCCAGCCAAAGCCACATGCAAAGAACCTGGGTGTAATACTCGAGGAAGAGCTGAATATAAAGAAACAAATCAATTCCGTCGTGAAACAGTGTAATATGCAGTTACGGATGTTGTGGTCCATTCGGAGGTTTTTGTCTACAGAAGGGGCAAAAACCTTAGCTATGTCCCTGATGATCTCTCGGTTGGATTACTGCAACAATTTGTACTACGGTCTTCCAAATGTCCTCATAAATGAGCTCCAACGTATCCAAAATTCAGCTGCGCGTTTTATTTTGAAAATGCGCAAATCTGATCATATCACACACACAAGCACTGAAACATCTTCACTGGCTACCTGTGCGATATAGGATACAGTATAAGGTTGCACTTATCATTTACAAATCGCTCAATGGACAGGGTCCGGAATATCTAAAGGACATACTTCAGATACAAAATTCGACACGTACCACCCGTTCAGTGTCAGACTATAGGTTGCTAGTCCCACGTTCCAAACTAAAATCAGTTGGTGATAGGTCTTTTAGTGTAGCGGCCCCAACCGTTTGGAACTTTTTACCCTTACACATCAAGACATGTAACTCAATAGTTGTTTTTAAAAAGCTTTTAAAGACTTATTTATTTAACATAGCATATTTTGACTCAGAATAGTAATTTAAATGTTCATAAAATTAGTATTACCAAATTCAGTAGTAACGACTTTTATAGTAATAAGCTTTAATTAAACATATTATATTTAGTGTGTTGAAATGTATATTATATTGTGAAACGCTTTGTGCAAGAAATTGATAAAGCGCTATACAATAATTTAACAAATTAATAATAATAATAATAATAATAATAATAATAATCATAATCATACAATTTTAGATAAAGATAGTATTTTGACATTTTTATTACATGTAGAAAAATATTTTCTCTCAAGTATAATGCATTCAGTTGCTCTATAATTTCCACTCATCTAGATGATAACAGCGTTATAAAACAAGATCTTATAACAGTCTGTAGTCTACAGTTAAAGTCAAATTAATATAATTTTTACACTTGCAACAGAGGTGTTTATTCACCATTAAATTACCTGTGTTATCTAAAATGATATTTGTATGCACATTTTACTGTTGAAAAGTATCTGTTATTAGAGTTACTTTTGACAAGTATCACATATGGTTGAGCTATGATGTGCAAAGTATATACCACCAATATCACATTGAACATCACATTGAACATTAAAAGAAGGCTTGCCTAATTCGCAATAGCGTCCAGCAAAGCCATCAGTACAATGGCAGTTAAATAACTTCGCGCTAGTAAGACACGTGTCGCACCATTTTGACACAAATTTGGACTACATGCATCAGTCACATTGTCTGTAAATAACAGAAACACCGAAGCAATACAATGAACCGGTAACATTAAATCACATAGAGAGCATGAGTGCTATATATTCTATATATATTCTATGAATGATATCCATTCTTAAAAATGCTGCAGATTGTATATATTCTATAAAAGCTATAAATTCTATAAATGTTACGTATTCTATGCATTCTATGAATACTCTGCATTATTTATATTCAAGGAAGTATCACAATATTGTATTTTACAGGTACACAACTTAAGGCAATTTAATTGATTTCTTTGTTTGAACGTACAGGTACATAATAATACAATATTCAAAAGTATTTCCATTTTACAAGTGTTGAATATTTTCATAGTTATTCCTTGCTAAATATTTAGCAAGGAATATCTTTAGTATATGCACCTGGGTTTAGTACTGTTCAAATTGATATTAGGAACAGTTTTACTTTCTAGCAAAATTACTTCGAAGTTAAAAGCAAAAGCCAAGATCTGGCTACTCTGAAGCACAGTTTCAATATTAATTATTTTAGTCTGACGTGTCCATTGCATACTCTCTTCCATGGACTACAGGCCTATTTAAAATATTGTTTCTCACGCGGGTATTGTGGTATGTCGCAGTATTCTGTATCGGCTATGCCATTTCTAATAACCAGACACCAAGGCCCTTCTATATCAATGTCTGGATTTCTGTTCATGCACAAAACAATGGCTTCTGGTGGTTGGTGAATGGAGTTAACTGTTACTGGTTTTAATAAATACGCATTAAAGCTACTATCGAAAATAGAGAGCAGATTTCAAAAACAAGTATTATAGTATTTGTAATTTTTGGCTGAAATAAATCTATTTCAAGCTGAAAAAAGTCCGCAAAAGTGCATAAAGTCTACAAAAATTGATTAATTAATAAAATTTAACACAATACTTTATATACCTGCATTTATTTCCCAACTCTTCCCAGGAATTCGTCTTGAAATTTGGGACAAGAAGCTGTAGATACCTCCCAAATCTCGTAGAAATGTCAAAAAAGTCAATCCATTTAGTGCGCTGATTGCCATTCTGGGTAACACTAATGATACCACTATAAAGAAGATGATAATGACCAATCCCTTTCCTGTGCCAGCAATCATTATCTACAGATGCAATAAACAGCAAGAATGTCAATGCTAAGGTCTTCTGTAAATGAAATAAGCAGAATATTAATGAGGTGTTACTAGAGAGATTAAATAAGCAGTAAGAATGTTAAGTATGTGTTCCTCTACGAATAAAATGAACAGTAAGAATATCAAATTCGTGTTCCTCCACAGACGAAATAAGCAGTAAGTATGTCAATGATGTGTTCCTCTACGAATGGAATAGGAAGTAAGAATTCAACGATGTGGTCCCCTGTATATGAAACAAGCAGTAACGATGTGACGGTTGTTTTGGTCGTCCATTTAGTTACATGTTTATTTGATACAGATTTTAAGATGTTGCATGACATCCTGTTATATATTCAAATAAATAATAAAATATTTTTTCAGTGTCAGATTATTTATATATACTTTGAAAGCACTTTTTTGCAAAAATCATCTCAACGAAAATTATTTTAAAGTAAAAAAAGATCACTCTGCCTTAAGTCAAAGGAATCACCTGAAAAAATTAAATTGTCTTAACGTAATGTAAACAGTTTTTATATTATCTCCCGCCGTCTTGCCGAAGATTGGGGATAGAGAAACGCACTGTGTCCGTCCGTCAGTCGCCAGTTTTGTTAATGATAATTTAGAATGGGAAAAGAAATTCAAGCCCAGATGTTGTTTCGATCGTTTATTTTTACGATTCTTGACCTCTGGGAAGTTACTGGCAAACGACCGGAGGCCAAATTCACATGGGATCTCCTGCGCAATGATAATTTAGAATGGGAAAAGAAATTCAAGCTCAGATGTTGTTTCGATCGTTTATTTTTACGCCACCCTGTAGGAGTCGCTTCGAAGATCAAGCCAGTCTATTTTGAGCTAGTTGGGATTGAAAGGATCAAAAACTGCGGGCGTTTCCCAAGTGACCATTGGGGAATTCTTGCCCACTTTAATAAAACCTGAAGTGACTTGTCTAAAAACTTGCATTTAACCGGCTATGTTGCATTTAGTGCTCAGTAGAACTCCTGTCAGTAAACAATGTTTCTTATATGTTTTGTGTCCTTATCCCATTTTTTAAACTGGAGCGATTGCAGTGTAAAACTCCTCGTAATTAAGACCGCAATACTGTAAACAATGCAGCAGCGAAGTGAAACTGATGATGAATGGTTGACAACAGATCATTTGGTATCTGTTAGGAATCGAGAAATTTGCTTACAGTGGCGGTTCATAGTTGGGACAATGTTAAAAGGGCAATTACACGGCCTCCAATTAGAAGATAAAAAAGCAGTAATTTGTAAAAAAAAAAAATGAATAAATGAATAATAAAAAAAAAAAAATACAAAGAAAAGAAAAAATAAGAAATATAAAAATGAATTGGGTAGGCGGGGGAATAGTCCTCCGGGCGAATTGTTCTGCGCGGGGGGGGGGGGGGGGGGGGGATTGTCCTGTTCCCCTCAGAAACAGCTGCCATTTTAATTTCGTATCACATGGTCGTGTTGTTCTGTGAATGGTACAAGACAGACGATGCAACGTTTACGAGTTGAACTTATTTTGTCAAATTTAAAATTAAGCTGACAAAATATAGGCGATTTTTCCTGAAGTATAAAGGAACATTACACTCCGCTTAATGAAATACGAGACAACGATATGCTGCTCAGTTTGAATGTTCATTAAATTATAAGTTGCTCTATTAGATCGGAAGACTGTCATGGTGAATTGCGTGCCTTCTAGTTTGTAAACAAACCTGACCTATCCGGCGCAAACGCTACTTTTATATTAAAAGATGACATTTTATGTTTTGCCAATTACGATGTGCTGTTCAATTTTATGTTTCTCTCATTATACAGAACTTTAATTTGAACTCCTAATTATTACGATCCTGGTCGTATTTAGTCTACATGTTTAGTATAGTGAGAAATAAAACATGTAAAATACATTCTCTTTTATTTTTATATTAACAGGGGGCCAAAACACATTAATTAAGCTGTCACGTTACAAGGGATGGCGGATCAAAAGCTGTCTGCAACACTATCCATAATAGGTGTCATAGTTAGGAAGCCTGCAAAAGTCTACCAAAATGGTGCATATAATAAACATTCGTCTGAAATGTGCCATTTTCAAAACAGACATAGGTATTAATGAAGTAGCAGGACTTGAATCGGAGACCCGAACCTTTTCTAAACAACTAGTCCTAGATGACTCTTGCGGTCTTCCTATGACAACAAGACTAGGAAGATAGAAAGAGTCCGCTGGGACTACGGAATAACATGTGCACCTACATATACACTTACGTATCTAGAAATACAGCATTTGTGCAATATTACAGTATTTCCAAAATATCAGTGCTTTTAATATACAATGTATAACAAACATAACGCAATCTTTTAATCTCTTTAAATTTTCTATTCAGTTTTTTGTGTTTTATTCTATTATCTGCAACTGAAACCCCCAACCTGATTTAGTTGGTACATGCCGTAAAAATTACCCGATACCAAAGCTACTCGAGAGTGGCTTGTGGGAACCAATTTCAGTCAATAACGCAATATTTGACGCGCCTGCTCGATATATAGCCAGTCCGCGAAGAAAAAAGACAGGAAAAAAAAAAAAAACAGTAAAAAATGAGCGATTCGGAAAGCGACGAAGACATTCCACCGAGAGAAGTTTGCGAAGAAAGGTGTCAGGCGTTTGCATCGCTCACAGGGACTGACTCCGCTCTGGCATTCTGTTACTTAAGAAAAAGCAAATGGTGCCTGCAGGTATGGCGAAAATATGTGTTTTTATACCAGAGCAGCTGTAAAAACCATAACCGGGTATTTTTTTTACGTTGTTTACTTGCATAGATTCACCCGGACCACTGTTTAATTTCAGATTGACCCATAATCTTATCAAGTAATCTGCCAATTTGTACTTTCAGGCCTTTCCGGTTTGGATGTAGCTCCGAATCAGCTCTACCCTTAAATTACTTCGTGCATCTGTCCGTGTATTCTTTTTGGAGTTACATTTGGACCGAACCAGAAGAATCAATAAATTGTTATGCTTAAAAGAATACACGCTATGCGTCAGAGCTACAACGGCTTCCATTGTCCCGCTTATAGGGGTCCACTTTATTTGTTCCGAGGCGCAAATCCTGCATTCCAGTCCCTGTTATTCAAACAGTTACTGAAAGTTTATGCATAACTGTTAATGGCTTCGTTTAAAAGTACAGAAAAGTTAGCTTGCTCAGCCAGCTTGTATGTAGTTACATAACGAGGATTTGAAACGGTAGCCGATCCCCCAGTGCCAAGTCGCTTAGAGCTGTCGTTTAGGGATGTCGTTTCGACCGCAGTGTTTAGGGATAAATGAAAATATCAAAAATTTAGTTCGATCCAGACGCCAGAACCATTCGGCAAAGATCCCGCTTATTGTTAAAACTGCTCTACACAGCTTACTTTCTATTTTAGGCTGCAGTGAACGCGTATTTTGACACGGCATGTACAGGTCCTAAACAAAATTCCAAGTCATTGAACAAGGTATGAATGAAGCTGATTTATGTCATGCTTATCTTGACCGTTTGAAAAGGTCTTCAGTTGCTGGAAAATACATTGAATACAGTTAAGGCGTGCTCTTGAATTAGGTAATGAATAAAAATGCCTCTTGCGGTGAACTTCTAAAACAATGCACAAAGGATGAAAAAATGAATTTCGGACGCTTTTTGTCAGAGTAGACATTTTGTTCTGGGGGACTGTGTGATGGGTAGAGAAGATTGGCCCTACAGACGTGATCTTCCTCTTTCACAGAATGAAGGAGCGTCCTCGAAGACTGGTTTGCACACAGAAAACCCGCTGCCCGTGGCATCACGCGCCACATTATCGTCCAACGCCTCTACAACGTCATCATTATGTGGCGTGTCTGATCCGCAGCCGCATAGAATACGCATGATTTCATGGAACATTGACGGACTAGACGACAATAATATTGGTACACGGACGCGAGCCGTCTGCACAGTTATATTGCAGTAAGATCGCATGTGGCATGGTGGCGGATAGCTTAAAATGTACAATAAATCAGAAATGAGAAAAGAAAAATTATGTATCTAACGAGGACGACAAGTATATATAGGTGAAGATATCTTGGAACAAAAAAAAACTTCTTATTTAAAATATTAAACATAAGGAAGTGCATTTTTTAATATTTAATAAGTAGGTATGTTATTGAATTGTAATGGTATTGACTTTGAAATGCAAGGGAGAAGCCAGATGTTGTCTTTTTACAAGAGGTGGTGCCGCATACATTAGAAGTAATTGAAGAGCAATGTCCAACCTACCAAGTCATTCCTGCAGGGCGAAGTGGTTGGCTTTATATTTTTTCAAATAAAAATCTTACAAGATGTGTAAGAAAATATGTAAGATATAAAAAGTTGCCGACTGATCATTACCTTTTTTTTTAATGTTAAAAGCTTCACGTATTTTAAGTTTCATTCTAATGGAGATATGTTGAGGTATCTCATAAACAAATTATTTAATTTTACTACACTGTGGGATTTTTAATCCCCATAGTATTTTAAATTCGTAGGACTCAGTAAGTTGTTTCCGTTATTTTCCAACCAGATTTAATGTTGTGGAAGTGGGTTATTTTTTTTGCATGCAAAAATCAATACGCGTCATTGTTTATCCAACGTCTGGTCAGCGCTGTGTCAAAGATGTTGATCGATGGTCGCGATCAAATCCAAATCAAACCAAATTACAACCAAATCCAATATTGTGATTTGGCCAGGTCACCAGGAGACCTGAAATCAACGTTTTCTCGACGTCAGAATGTTTACTGGGATATAACCTGTCAAAAGCTGTGTTATGTTTAGTTTTGTTGCAACTGGCAACTTGGCATGACTTTAAACATTGATTTTTTGAAAGAACTTTGTGAATATTTCAGTGTTCAGAAACGTATTTTTGTGGCCCCAAGTGTAATTTTCGTTGCTTGGTAGCGGAAACGGTCTAGTTTTTCTTGTTTTTTTTTTTACTAGTAATTCTTCTTTACTCTTCGATGGACAATCGACAATCGAGTAATTTTGGAATATTGCGCAATTATTTATAATTAAATGTGTACCATGCCATCGCATGTGCCGGTCAAATGCATAACTTCTTGTGGAAAGTGGTCCATGCGATTAGACGGTTTCAGTGGTACCTTTTTCACCTGGCAGGTTATTTCACAGCCATGCTGTTAAGTGTCACATCTGTAGAATACAAGGAGCACAACGTCAAGCCGTTCTATTCGAGCATGATGGCACGTAATCTCCTTTCTTGCAAGGTAAGATCAGATATTTTAAGAATGGGGGTTTGTTAGGGACAGAATCGCTCCCTGAAAATAGACAAAGCTGATGGAACATTCAATGTTCCATCAGCTTTGTCTATTTAAATCTTGCACAAGAAGCATCATCACAAAGGCTTTTATTTGCATTTATTTCAAAATTTCAGGGACAGATGGACAAAAAGAGCTCCAGCGATGTACTCCCGCTCAAAAAATACAACACTTTACAGCATGAAATATTTTTGTCATGCCAATATGTTTTGGCATTCCAGGCCAAAGTTAAAGGTGTGGACATGGTGCTGATGACGTCACACTTAGAAAGTACTGCATCACACGCGGAAGAAAGAACGAAGCAGTTGGCGTCTTTACTTAAAGATATGGAGGAAAGTGAGGCATCAAGCACAGTGATTGCTGGCGGAGACCTCAACCTGAGAGATAAAGAGGTGAAGTAACAGCGCCGGTTCATTCTTCTCAGCCTTATACATGCGGTACAATCTCGCTGTAATGGCATGGCTTTGATGAGCAGATAAGTTGCTGTGGAAACATGCCACTGTGGCCAGTGCTTTCAACCGAGGACAGCATTAACTTGAAATAGAAACTTCTGTTGTAAATGGTATTCCGGTGTGACTAATGTAATGGTGATTTCATGTTGCTTTATTTCCGCTCCATTTAAATGCCCTTGTGTGAGAAACGAACAAAATGACGCATTACACAAAAGTTTCTCTTCCTTTTTTTCTGTAAAATTGTTAGTTCCATATGTTAAACAACAAATTATAGATTCACTGGGAGTGAAAAAGCGACATATTGTCGCATTTAGAGAAAATGAATGTGCCACAAATTATTCCGCAGATTAGTTTATGAAAATGTCGCTTTTCAAATATGTTTAGATGCAGCAGTATGGAGGATTGCCCGAGACGATTGTTGACCTCTGGGAAGTCACTGGCAAACGACCGGAGGCCAAATTCACCTGGGATCTTATGCGCAATGATAATTTAGAATGGGAAAAGAAATTCAAGCCCAGATGTCGTTTTGACCGTTTATTTTTACGCCACCCTATAGGTGTCGCTTCGAAGATCAAGCCAGTCTATTTTGAGCTAGTTGGGATTGAAAGGATCAAAAACTGCGGGCGTTTCCCAAGTGACCACTGGGGAATTCTTGCCCACTTTAATAAAACCTGAAGTGACTTGTCTAAAGACTTGCATTTAACCGGCTATGTTGCATTTAGTGCTAAGTAGAACTCCTGTCAGTAAACAATGTTTCTTGTATGTTTTGTTTCCTTATCCGATTTTTTTTAAGCTAGAGCGATTGCAGTGTAAAACTCCTCGTAATTAAGACCGCAATACTGTAAACAATGCAGCAGCGAAGCGAAACTGATGATGAATGGTTGACAGCAGATCATTTGGTATATAATGTTAGGAATCGAGATATTTGCTTATAGTGGCGTTTCTACGTGAACTCACACATTTCATATCAGCAGCATATAAGAGTATGTTGAAGGTTTAATAGGTCTCAGTTCTAAGAGTCCAGAAGACTGTCACCATGTTTTTCTTAATTATGATCTGAAAGAATCTGTAAAACTGTCTATCAGCTCATCTGCGTGTGGGCAATAAAAGTGTGTAGCTAATGGACATCCAACAGACTCGATCTCAAAAAAAAAAAACTCCCAAAAATCGCCATTGCCGCCATTGTAGTCGTTTCTATAAATAGCTTATCTGGGTCACAGGCGTACCTTCAGGGATATTGCAGTCTAGTAGCAAAGGCCTGCGACGTTCATTGTCCATACATGTTTCATGTTACAGTTAGAAATTACAGGGAATGCCAGTTGATTTGTTTACGTTTAAATGCTTGTGTGGAGCAGAAAGTCTGTAGCAAAATCACGTTGTAAAAATTGCTTCAAGCGAAAGGTTTTTTTCTGGAAATAAAATCTGTTTAAAGTAAAGCAAAGTGTGTTACTACATTTAAATTGGTCAACCTCCGGGCGATTATTGTTAATTGGTTCCTGGACATTTCGTACCTTTGCCTTTTGGGACGCTTCGTATCCTAATTTTTACCACTTATTGCTTGCGAAACTCGCGTGTTTGAAAGTAGGGTGGGAGGGAGCGTGTCGAGGTGAGCAGTTGCGGATTGCTGATTGCGGGGGGAGGCAGGGGGTAGGAGGTAACTTTGTGAACCAGTGTAAGTTATCGTGGCAGACTGGACATAGCCAGACACAGCATTTTCAGTGCTGTGGACTTTTTCTTTGTGGTTGTATTTAAATGCCTCTGCAAAGATAGCTATTGATTTTACTCGGCCGACAGCAAATGTGTAAAAACAAGGTATCAATCATGGGAGTAGGTACAATATGGGTACAAACCCATACAGCTAAAGGGTTAGGGTTGCATTCAGAGCCGTACCTACATTCCGGGGAGGGAGAGGGGATGTTAGCGCTAAACCAAATAAATTACAAATGAAGTAAGGAATTAGTGATGTAGCGAGCACCTTCCAGAACCGGATAAAAACACAGCGGTGAAACCTTTTTGTAGCGACCCCCTTCAAGACCCGGATACATAGACGTACACTAAAAACTGTAGTTCCCACCTCCTCGACCCGGATAAGAGACGTCCAGGTAAACCTGTTTTTAGCGACGTTCTTCCAGAATTTTTTAAAAAGCGAACATTAAGACCTGCCTGTTGTAAAACGGATAAAAACACAGCAAAACCCTTGTTGTGACCACCTCCCAGAACCCGATTAAGAAGACGTAGAGTATAACCCCAGTTTATAATGAGCGCCGAGTGACCACATTCTACATCGTTTAACTTGTACCTAGACGTACATAGAAATCAAGCATTAACATACCCACACAAGTCAGGTTGCGAAGTCCCCCATCTCACTGCCGCCCCCCCCCCCCCCCCCAACCTTCAGTAATGGGATAACTGGACTACGTCTCGAGGAGTACGTCTATCCCCCGTGGGCGATATGGTGTGTGTAAGGCTGTTGTGTGTTGACTGCGCAAAATTTAAAAGTGGAAGGAAAGGTAGACGTAGTGTCTAACATTTAAACGAATCAATCTAATAACCGGTAGGCGCGTGAGACTGCCATATATACGCTAAGTCCAGTGCCGATTTTAGAAAGTCCGCCATTTTGTCAATTTTTTTCCATTCCGGGAAATTCTTAGCCACTGCACTGCGGAAGGGTCCGCAGAAGCCGTTTACAAAATTTGAAACCAATCCATCTGTTAATGTGGCCTGTAGGCGCGTGAGACTGAAGCGTGACAGACGGACGGACCGAAAAGTTCAAAACTATATCCCTCCGTTCCACGGGGAGGTGTTCCGTAACCCTGACTTCCGAGCACATGATCTACTCCGATTATTTATATAATTTATATATGGTAAAAGTCTTTTAAAAACTTAAATTCTGAAATGGTACAAAACTGACTAAATAAATCTTAGTGAGCAGAAATCGGGGCAAACAGTAGAAAGGAGGGCGGGAGGTGTGGGGGGGATGTCGGAGGAAACCTTTGTTTTTGTTTATAAAAAAACGTAATGGTTGCTTAATGAACTGTTTTACACACACTGGTGTTGGTGCTCACTGGCCGCTCTGTTTCCAATGTTTCACACTTTTTTATGGTGTCAATAAAGTAGTCTCAGTAGCTTCCATCTGCCACGCAAGATGCCATCTAAGATCCAGATTCTCGAACTGATGCAATAACGAACAGCGCGTTTCAAAAGGCACCGTTTTCTGATTGTGCTGTGAGGCTATCGAGCCCACTATCCGTGCTAACATGCAGAAACAACAGCTCAGCATTTTATGGCCATTTAAAAATAAAACAAGTTATCAGTGAAACTGATGAATGTCCCCCGCCACGAACTATGGTCAAATCGAAAAATAATGCGACGTCGCACAGCTTCAATATATATATATTTTCACTGTGGCAACAATCAAAAGCCAGGGTTGAATAGCGGCTGAGATATCGCGTGTACAAAGTTGCACTGTAGGCAACAGAAATACTAAAACATTGCCTATTTTCAACAAGTCGCCATTTCGTCATTTTTTTGGTCGAATCGAAAAATAATGCGACGTCGCACAACTTCAAGATATATATTTTCACTGTAGCAACAATCAAAAGCCAGGGTTGAATAGCGGCTGAGATATCGCGTGCACAAAGTTGCACTGTAGGCAACAGAAATACTTAAACATTGCCTATTTTCAACAAGTCGCCATTTTTTGGTCGAATCGAAAAATAACGCAACGTCGCACAACTTCAATATATATATTTTTACTGTAACAAAAATCAAAAGCCAGGGTTGAATAGTGGCTGAGATGTCGCGTGCAGAAATCTGTGCTTCCAAGTGTCGCTAGACAGACAGACGGACGGACCCGAATATTATAGTCCCCAGCTCCGCGCTACGCGGAGGCGGGGGACTTAACAAAGAGGGACAATTGAAAATGGAAAATAAAAACTTTTACTCTTTAACTAAAATCATTTATTTATAGTCTAGAACATCTTCAGGTTCTGAACCGTCTAGGACTAGCCATTTACTTACGAACCATACACACTTGTCAAAATAAATATCCAACCAAAACATAATAACAAGACGAGCCAACGGCTAAATTTATATCCTACAGAATTCTTTTATATCAACAAGATTCAATAAGAAATTTATTGAAATTTATTCATTTCTCCTCGCGTGTTTCGGCTTGTGTTGTGTAAGATCTTCCGTAGGATATTGGTCGAGGTACTAGTCCTCAGGCCTATCGCTACTGGCCAACATTTCCTTTAGTGTCAAGTGAAACATTTTGTGTTGGACTGGAATCACTTTCTAGCTGTTCTTCTTTCGCTAAATTTAGTCGCCGCTGCTCTAAATATTTTTCAAAAATTAACATGGTTTCTTCATCAGTTTCCTCATCTGAGCTTGACACGTCATTTTGGTCCTTTAGCTCATCTTCACCTTTTTGCAGCCTTGACCTTTGCTCCTGATCCGTAGCTGTGTCTGAGACGTCGACTTCCGGTCTATTATGAGTCTCTAATATGGCGCCTTTATCAACGACCTCATCCGTCTCTTCCCCCTTTCCCTTTGCATTCCCCCCAACTTCTCGCTCTTTTGAGGCCAGGTCAAAAAAGAAATCGAAATTGTAATTCTTCTTGCTATTACCCAAACGCATCGTGTTTTCATTCTTCTCATACTCTTCAACCTGTAAGAAAAAAAAAATAAACAATACAGCCGTTATTTCTCCTTTTTAATTACAGCGTTTCCAGGCAACGAAACACTCATTTCAGTCATGATTGTTACACATTCCTCAAATAACAATAAAGTCATATTTATTTAGAAAAGCCGCACAGTACTCCACGTACCTGCATAAGAAACTCTTTTCCGACTCCTTTCAGATCGAGGCCGGTGACTTCGTTAAACAAATCGTATTCATTCAACACATCGTGCGCGCCTCTTTTCTTGAAGAACTACAGAACAAGAATTACTTTAAATGAATGTAAAATTCGCATAGGATATGCAACTCCAGGGAAATGCGTTTGTGGGGTTTAAGTTTTAGAGCACAGAGGTCAGATTCGAGCACTGCTCTAGTCTCTCACTCTCTCCCTCTCCTTCTGTCTCTATCCCTCCCACTCCCTCTTCTTTATCATGATCATTTGGGTAATGGGGAAAGTCAGGTCAATACCCTACTTTTTATTTAATCACTCATATTTAACACTTGACAAGCTTTTGGCTTGCAAGGTGTTTCTGAATTTGTGCGAGCAGCCGTTGGTACCTTTTTTTCTTGACAGTGAACGGATTTTTTGTGTCATCTACTCAGCCAAAACACTACTCGGCTTATAAGACGAATTCAAGCTGTGTTGTTTGCAATATATTATTCAAGAAATAACCCACTGAAGGAAGTATTTTTGCGTTTTAATTTTTGTCAAGTGTTTAACATTTCGCTAGCGAAATGAGGTTCTAGTTTTTATTTTGAATCCACATGTAAATAGTCAGAAACTACACCAGACAGTTTACACCGCTTCTTTCACCACAACGTACTTGCGATATATTTCTGCAGTCGCGGAGCAGGAACTCGTGGGCGTGCGGGTGTGTTCTATCCACCGCTTGGCTCACGTCAATGATATGCGCTGTGTCGTCATGCCACAGAATGTTGTACTCGCTCAAGTCTCCATGGACTAACATGCACTCGCGATACATCGTCTTCATGTTCTGACAGGACGAAAAATATACTCCATTACCGCCAAGGCGAGAAATGTTTGGTTTTGATCTTAACACGAAAAATTACACTCACAATAATCCCATTTGACCAAGATGAGCTACCACTTGGTTTTTAAATTAAGTTTCAAAACAAAATTCCTACCGATACAATTTGCTCGTAGGCTATCTGCAGATCCGCGGTGCCGAGCTTAGCATCTTTTATTTTTGGAGCCGCTACTCGGTTACGCCCGATAAAACTCATCAATAACACGTGTTTCCGCAACTGTACCACCTTTGGGCATGGGATTCCAAACCGCGCCATCCTAAAACGGAAGATAAATCTCATAAATGTCAATTACTATATGCCAGTATCGGAAACTTTATAGTCCTTATCATTATTGTATTTGTATTTAAACCCAAAATCCAACTTGAAAAATGTGAAGTGGTGACCCGACGGGTAGACTAAAGACACCGATAGCAATTCAGAGTATTTGCGGATGCATCGACTTCACGAGAAGCACTTCAAACGGCAGGCCGCCCATTCATAAAAAGGCAGATGGTCGGAGTTTTTTTTTTGTTTAATTTTAAATATGCAGCATATTTTACAAATCTGCAGATCCAAAAACTGGACTGAACAAATAACTTTTTTAACAAGAATCAAGTACTATTCATACATGGGAATTGGGTAAAAAAAAAAAACAGCCGGAAAATTTTGTCTTCAGTTTTCGAACGGAGGGGGGGGGGGGGGGGGTAAAAAATGCCAAAACCATTTCTCAACGGAATTAAACCGATCTCAAAAGTGGTCCATTTGGTAAAAGAAAAAGCCGGAGAAGCTGGAAGATTCCCATTTATGATTATTTAGAAGCGGTCTCTTCTTTTGACCAGTGGCTTAAATCAATGGCACAAACCTTCTCAGATTCATAGACTCTTTGTCTGCCCAAAGTTTCATGATTTTACGCGGATTTTGCTTCTTAAACTCATCCTTGAAGAATCGTACATCACCCTTCACATATTCGGAGCGGTTCTTAAAATCTGTCAGCGTTGTTTTAAACACTTTGATGGCAACTTCTGGTGGCGGGATTTGGAAGTGTGAACTCCCAGCTTCAAAAGGAATGACCGCGTCTCTAAAACAAAAAATATATATATATATAATCTATGACAGACCTTATATATCCTCCGTTGATGAAACACAGAAGGGGGCGGGACGAAAACTACTACGATTAGGATCAAAACAAATGGTTCCGAAAATACACTCTGTTTCACCAATGCAAGGTCTTTGTTTTATACCACTGTGCTTTTGACTTACTCGCAAGTCGTGGCATGGAAGACAACCGATTCTTTGCCCGTGCTCACGATGCCATTTACGTCCTCCAGGACGCCGCTGTTGACAAGCTTGTACAGGATCAAGCGCGTTCTCGGATCCATCGAATGTTCCTGTTCCAACCAAACAAGGTCAAAATAAGAATAACTATGGCTGGCTATCTGTACACCAAACACCATGGGTACGGATTATCAGAGTGATAGTGACAGCCGGTGATGGACGGACAGACAAAACTATGTTCCTCCTCCGGGGCTAAATCCCCGGTTGGGGGATAAAAGGGTAACGCTTATCAGGAGCAGAAAATCCCACACAGTCAACTAATGAAAGTGTCTTGTCACATATACAGAGTTCTGTATTATCGCTCTCTAAAGGGGTATAAAGACATCTCTACCCTGAAAGCGACTTGCCCACATTACAAAGTCTGCCCCAGTGAATTTGTTATCAAGTCGATCCATTTTTATACCAGGTCCCTTACGTTATCCTATTTAAAAAAAGAACGTTTTCCAGAGGTGCTAGCCAATGTTTTAAAGAGATATCTTCAAACTCTTAGGTTACACTCACAACTCAACACACATCACTGACTTCACGCTTTTTAAATGGTGGCTAGATATTTATGCTTACAGCAGTGGAGTGGTCTTTCTTCTCGTGCAGCTTGTGTGCGCGCTTAGCCTCGGCTTGGGAATAAATCTTAAGCTTGTTGTACACTTTGTTCGAAAGCTTTAAATCGTGGCCGTCGCCAACTTTGATTTCTGGTGGAAACTGTAACAAACATAAAACTTACTTTCAATGTCATGTTATTTCTTTTTCAAATTTCTTTGAAAAGAAAGGGAGTGATTGCGTCAAAAATTCCAGGGTCTTCTAATACCTCAGAATGATGGCCGACAGTGTATTCTACGCATTTAATAATAATAATAATAATATTCATCTATTATTATTATTATTATTATTATTATTATTATCATTATTATTATTATTACTACTACTGCTACTACTATTATTATTATTATATATATATATATATATATATATATATATATATATATATTATTATATTATTATATATCCAGCTCTGTCATTCCTTCTACGAATCAAAAGACACTTTTCTTCACAAGACGCGTCACTTACCTGGTCTGTGATTCGACTTGCGTTCTTGCGTTGACTGAGCCCTGCGTCGTGCTTTGTCACTATGGTTTTACCTTTTCCCGATATGCCACGGCCGCGAAAATTCCTCTGTTGCTCTGTAGATAACATTTTTCATGCAATACGATGACCCGCCCATGTCTCTTTACTTATAGATACACAAGTTTTAACGTATTTTGATATAATATACTCTTGATTTTGATAAACATGTGAATCTTAGTCCTTCACATGGTGCTACCAAACAATATCATAGCATCCAGAAAATAATACACCGTTGATAGAAGTTTATTTTCATTCTGATTTGAAATTAATGAAGGATATACTCATCACACAAAGCCTAATTTTCTGCTGGACAAAAAACACTGTTCTTGCAATAGATAAAAACGCAACTGGCAAAACATATTTTGTCATTATTTTATGGCGAGGAAAGACGAGGAGCTCACCTCGGTGTTCGACTCTTTCTAAGACCTCCTCCTCCGAATCCTCGTCATCGTCCCAGAGCGACGGATGAACGGCCCGGTAGTTGTCATACGACACTTTCACTGAAACATGTGCCTACAGTTAACCATCTCCGCCGGGTCACAGGAGGGCACAACAACATTTTTTTAAACTCAACTGCCCTACGATTTCATATTGTACCGGGTCTAATGTGTAATTGGACTGCCAACGACCTGCAACAATGCGATCTGTAACAAGGTTCTGAATTTAAGGGGTGATCCTACTTTTTCGGAACGTGTACCCATATGTTCTTTTCCACAGGCAAACACACCACCTTAAAAACATACCATAGACTGACTCGAAATGGCGAACATTGCTATACTTATAGTTCCAATATAAATAGTATTTACCAGACACACAGTATGGGCAATAACTTTCACCTTTTTTTACCTTTGCTATCAGCGTTAAACTTGGACTCTTTGAGCTTGATTTCATGGTCGTATTCTTTGTCAAACTCGTGCTGCATCATTTGTGCAATTAGCAGGTCATCGGAAGTATCGTGAGTGTTTCCCATCGTGAAATCGAAGTCACAGTCTTCGAATCTAATTGATCAAGTATCATCCTTTATGTTATTTTTTTTTAATGTACAGCATAATTACCTAAAATTCTTGATGTATACATACTAGTCTGATCAGGTAGAGATCAAGACACAGAGAGCGATCTTCAGTATATCATAGTGTCCAATGATGAACAAACATTTTTTTCCCTAAATGTTTAATTATCGGATTTCCTTTTTTCAATTACGAGTAATCACGTGACGGACTCACTGTGTCATGGCTTGCACCTGCTCTGACGTTTGCAGCTCTTGTGCCAGCTGTTCACTCATGACGTCATTCAGTGAACATGCTTCAGGCGATGACGTTTTGGCCCACGGACTAGCTGCTTTATTTCCCCAAGCGCATTCTAAATGCAATCACAATATTTATCACACTATTTCTGGTACTCTCTTTAGTTACTCTTGGATAAAAAATATACTTCAAAATTTTAGGACTTCAGCGAGCTTCTTAAGTTCTGAATTCTTTTTGATACCTGTCTGCTTGTTTTAAAAAAGTTTTTTTTTTTATTTTATCGAAATGTCTTGACTAGTTAGTAGTTGCTATCAAAATTTGAAAAGGAACAAATCATCTGAAAAACTGCTTTATTTTGGCTTCCAAACCCCATTCGTATTTATGTAAACGAAGTGTAGATTCGGAATACGGGCTTAATGCTTTAGATTGTTAAATTGTGAGGGGAATCAAGGACACTAGGCACATACCTTGTAATGCAGCGGCAGGCGTTGATACTGCTGGAGATTTCAGTTTGTCCGTAGAAAATAAATTTTCGTCCGTGAATTCCTGGTGATCAGTTACAGCACCACTCGACGACATAATTTCTGTTGTAAAAATTAAAACAACAGAAGTAATTTTTCTGCTTTTACACAGGTCATAATTAGTAGGAAAGGCTCCATCTGAAAACACGCCCAGGTAGGTGAATCAACGGATATTTTTTCACTGCTTATGTTTTCTAAAAATGACTGTTTATATTTCTTTCAGGTATCACCCGCGGGTCTCAGCTTCTTTACTTCCTTTCAACAAGTACATTTGATTACCCTAATACTAAAATCTTTGTCGGAAACAGATTACCATTACCCACAAGCAGGTCTAAACCACAAAGTAGGGCACTTACTTACATAAATTCAACTTCAGTTATTTCTTTTATTTGACATTCACATAAATGACTCCATTACAAATCATGGCGCACAATTTTTACGGCAAAATAACAATTAGGTTTCTAAGGGAAACAATACACATTGAGAAATAAAAGAGAAATGTAAGTAAATCTATCACCAATGGCGACACAAACGATGCCACAGAACCAAGACGGCGACATCAACAGAAACACTTTTTCTTCTTAATTTTTCTCTTGAAAAACACATGATACTTTCAATTTTATGTTACAATATTACGGGAGATACATTCCCAAGTATATGGTACTGAGGACAGTCAATAGTACAATAAGTGTGAAGTAAGTTTCCGTCTAGTTCCGTCAAATTTCCCATTCTACCATCTTTCTCAATTTCCCTCTATCTTTTACATAGTTCCATCCAGTATATAAAAAATATTTTTCTAAAAGTATCTGCTTCGCATGGAGTATGAGCGGATAACAGGCTGGCTCGCTCCACGAAGCTTATCTCTACTGCTTGATTGGTTCACAGGGAAAGTTTTGTCAGATGCTAGTTCTGATAAAGAAATACAGCAAATAAAAATAATGAACAGCTGACCTGAAGCTAAAAACCTATTCCCAGCGGACCCTTTCTATCTTTCTGTTGTAGTAAACCGCAAGAGCCATCTAGGACTACTAAAAACTCCCCACCCTCGTACTCATTTCCATAAGCCAAATCAAACTTTGGTGGTTCCCTAGCTCCAAGAAGCGGCACGCTACAAAGTCTGACAGAGAGATACAAGGAGAGAAACATAAAATTGAACAGCACATCGTAATTGGCAAAACTGAAAATGTGTTCTTTTAATGCGAGAACAGCGTTTGCGGCGGTTGTCCGATGTTTATTTAAAAACTTTAAGCCATGCCATTCACTATTACATTCTTATTATGGGTCATAATAATTTTCATCAGCCAACAGACGAGTTTGTAAATTAACCAATTACGATGTGTTGGTCAATTTGAGTGTTCCGTGCCTTGTATACGATGTTATACAAGTCAGAGCGGATTCGGAGCTAGACGTTCCCAATAAAAATGCGCAAAAATTCTGCGTTTCGAATAAAAAATCGGGTAAAAATGAAAGAAATTAAAGAGATTTCTATTAAATATCAAATTTCTCTTGCACCAAAGAGTAATCCGGTTTTTAACAACCCGTGTGCTGTTTTAAAAATTTATTAAAAGTTTTGACAAATAGTTTCAAGTTCCAATTTCTTTTGTGTTCTGAGTATGAGCTGTTTTTTGCGATATTTGTTCCATATTTTTCTATCATTTCTTTCAACTATTTACCCGGTACCCAGTCGAAATTCAAAATTCTTGCGCATTTTATTCGAAACACCGAAAGTGATATTTGGCTTACAGTCGTGTCATCCCAACGGACCCACTAGTCCCGCCAACTCACGTACCTGCACCTATGCTAACATATAGTTTTCAGAGTATGGGTAATGTTTGTGGTTCGTGTAAAATAAATGACCTCCTTTGACAGATAACGTACTTATATACACACAAAAAATTTCCAAAAGTTGCGAAACACTACTGTAACTTCCGGAGACTTGTGCAAAATGCCGTCGGCAACAAACCAGGTTCTTTCTTTTGCTTCTAATTAAAACTCCTAAAAACAGGGAGTAAAATACAAGTGTAGCCACTTCCGGATCTAACCTAACTAATTTTGCTTCCGGTACAGTTTAACGACAAATTTTTCAGGCGTTGTTGTTTACTCCGAGGACCCACTGGGGATTCCGAGAAAATAGTACTCACAAAGAAAGGAACTACTTTCTCAATTATCCATCCGCTCTGTCTTTATACATAATAGAGAGATCTTATCAGAGGCCGGCTGAGGCGATAATACAGGTTTATTATATTGTTGGTGAATTAAATTGTACTAGACGGACATTTTCAAAGTATGCGTATCTTATACATTTTTTCATATATTGAAATGTAAATTTTATTCACCGATTGATTAGTTCTTCGGATGTAAGAATGGCGTCGTTTTGGGAAAATTCATGTATTCGAATTTTAAAAAATGGTAATATTATTGGTTATCGTTTTTTTTTGCGCACGCAACCCAAGAATGAAAAAAGAATTGAACTTAAAAGAACAGTTTAAACCGTTCTTGGTAAAGGGTATGTGCATTGCGACCATATCACAAATATGTTCCCACTCCTCCTTTGTCAGTTTACAAGTACAATCTAAATGTAATGAAGGTCTTCTTTTTTTTATAAAAGTTTTGCACCAAAGAAACATACAATGTAAAAAAGTAAAGAGCCAACATAAATTTAGTTGCCTTAAAATAAGAAAGTACTGTGTTAAATGATAAAGAAGAAGAGGGGCCTTAATATCTATTTGTATGTTTGAAGGGCACAACAATGCGTAGCTATCACAGTCACCCCTCCTCTATTTCCATTTAAAAAAAATTCATTTTCTCTAAATGTTTATGTAAACATTTAGAGAAAATATATTTATGTTTAGTTGTGCGTAAAGGAGGCATTTTGTTAGGTACTTAATTTCGTTTTTAATGATTTAATGAAAATAAAGCAATTTGCCTGACTTGTATTTTCTCTGCGTTTGAGATCTAGAGATGCTTTTGAACGGATGAGTTAATGCGGCCGCTGCCCATTAAGACAGTATTTAATACGGTATTTAACGTAAACTGGCAACAAGATGCAACAAACACAGAATATATTGTTGCTACAAGTACAGCTAGCTAGGAAAAGGTATATGTATACCGGGATTTCTTGGAGTACTCTTCCTAATTGCTCTTACTTTCAAGGAGTACCGCCTTAAGATTTTCCTAACGTAAAACATAAAACAATTATCTAATTTTTGATCTACCTTCAACACTTCCTAATTTGAGAAAGAATCCTTTTGCTTAGAGAAAGTTGATTGATCAATTTAATGGGAACCCTTAACATGAAGACGTTCCTTACTGAAAAAAATGGAGTGAAATTGAAAGAAAAAGCAATAATAATAATAATAATAATAATAATCCATTAAATATAATAAAGCACAGACTTAAACGTTGAAAGTTGTTTTGCAAGCGATAAAGTAGAATACGTTCTGTAAAGTCCATATTAAGACTTTCTGAGGGGTTGCTAACTGTTGCGACATCACGCAAGATAAGTGAGGAATACCACCCGAACCAGCTAGCAATTTCTTCTTTTTTTTGCCCGTTGGGTCGAGTTTTTTTTTATATAGCTGGATTATTACTGATGGTTTATGTCGTTCTCGGGATATACGTGTTGCGATATAAACATTTCATAGACCCAGCTCGGGAGTGGCAAGGAGAATTTTCTTATGAGCTTTTACTTTCACAAAGAGGTCTTTCGTTCTCAGAATAATTCTATAAAATGAAAAAAAAAAATGTCTGTGGACATTGTCCCCAGCTATTAAAGCGAAGACATTATAAAAGAGAAAGGAGAAACAGAATAGTCATAGCAAATTGGGGCATTTAATCATGTTGCTGAATCCCTTGTACACATGTAAAATGTTTTATTTACACGTGAATCAGAAAAATTAGCTGTAAATTA
This sequence comes from Protula sp. h YS-2021, assembly GCA_949752745.1. Taxonomy (NCBI): domain Eukaryota; kingdom Metazoa; phylum Annelida; class Polychaeta; order Sabellida; family Serpulidae; genus Protula; species Protula sp. h YS-2021. Next base: position 43,875,258 of record OX457030.1, on the reverse strand, counting down.
GGAGGCAAACTCCATCATGAATCTGTATACATATACTTCCTTTCTACTAATCAAAATACAACATCGATTCATATTTAGGGTTTAGTAGTTCAAATTATGTCACGTTTGTAACAAGAAAGTAATATAATCTTATTCATACTTTTTTAAAAATGTGAACATTTAGTCGTTTTTATTGAAAGTAAAATTTACTTTTTGCAAAATACTTTTTACAAAAGATTTTACTTCTCATTTGAGAAGCCTTCTCATACGTAAAATTTTAAAAGTTAACTTCTTGCAAAAGATCTCTATTATCACAAAAATTTACATTTGATACAAGCCCTCATGAGCAATACCGATATCAAAAGTAATTGGACAGGATATGTGGGACAAACAGAATTTTTTGTGTCTCTTAAAGCTATACGTCTATTTGGCCAGTTTTTGCCGAACGGACAACAAAAACACTACAGTTCCACTAAAGATCTATCTAGGATCATGAAAGGGAGGGAAGGAAAGAAAAAACGTTCTATACATGGCCCACAGTGAACCAGACATTCTTTTATCCCATATAAGTCTTCTTCTGTCCTGCTAACAGGAAATACGTGAAAATTGAATTGAAAGACATCGTTCTTGCATATTCGACACGCACAATCTCTGAACAAGTGTAAGAGGGATACAACCGTCGCGAGGGATACAACCGTCGCGACCCATCTCCAGTTCACCTCTTACTCTTAATATCTAAAGGAATGATTTGCGAGTTGCTGGTTATATGAAAAAAATAATAACATTAATAACAAGTTATCAGTAAAACTGATGAATGTCCCCCGCCACGAACTATGGTCAAATCGAAAATAATGCGACGTCGCACAACTTCAATATATATATTTTCAATACAGCAAAAATCGAAAGCCAGGGTTGAATGGCGGCTGGGATATCCCATGCACAAAATTGCACTGTAGGCAACTTGACTACGTCTCGAGGAGTACGTCTATCCCCCGTGGGGGATATGGTTTGTGTAAGGCTGTTGCGTGTTGACTACGCAAAAAAAAAACTTACAAGTGGAAGGATATAGGTCGACTTAGTGTCTAACATTTAGACGAATCAATCCATTAACCAGTATTCGCGTGAGACTGTCGTAGGTACGCTAAGTACAGCGCCGATTTTGAAAAAATCCGCCATTTTGTCAAGTCCCATCCGGAAAATGCTTGATCACTGCACTGCGGAAGGTGCCAGGGAACCCGTGTGCAGAATTTGAAACGAATCCATCGATTAGTGTTGCCTGTAGACGCGTGAGACTGCCGTATATATAAAGTCCAGTGCCAATTTTCAAAAGTCCGCCATTTTGTCAATTTTTGGTCGATCCGGAAAATTCTTGATCACTGCACTGCGGAACGTTCCAGAGAAGCCGTGTACAAAATTTGAAACGAATCCGTCTCTTAATGTGGCCTGTAGACGCGTGAGACTGCCGTATATACGCTATGTCCAGTGCCGATTTTCAAAAGTCCGCCATTTTGTCAATTTTTGGTCGATCCGAAAAATTCTTGGTCACTGCACTGCGGAAGGTTCCAGAGAAGCCGTGTACAAAATTTGAAACGAATCCGTCTATTAATGTGGCCTGTAGACGCGTGAGACTGCCGTATATACGCTAAGTCCAGTGCCGATTTTCAAAAGTCCGCCATTTTGTCAACTTTAGGTCGATCCAAAAAATTCTTGGTCACTGCACTGCGGAAGGTTCCAGAGAAGCCGTGTACAAAATTTGAAACGAATCCGTCTCTTAATGTGGCCTGTAGACGCGTGAGACTGCCGTATATACGCTAAGTCTAGTGCCGATTTTCAAAAGTCCGCCATTTTGTCAACTTTAGGTCGATCCAAAAAATTCTTGGTCACTGCACTGCGGAACGTTCCAGAGAAGCCGTGTACAAAATTTGAAACGAATTTGTCTATTAATGTGGCCTGTAGACGCGTGGGACTGCCGTACATATAAAGTCCAGTGCCAATTTTCAAAAGTCCGCCATTTTGTCAATTTTTGGTCGATCCGGAAAATTCTTGATCACTGCACTGCGGAACGTTCCAGAAAAGCCGTGTACAAAATTTGAAACGAATCCGTCTATTAATGTGGCCTGTAGACGCGTGAGACTGCCGTATATACGCTAAGTCCAGTGCCGATTTTCAAAAGTCCGCCATTTTGTCAACTTTTGGTCGATCCGGAAAATTCTTGGTCACTGCACTGCGGAAGGTTCCAGAGAAGCCGTGTACAAAATTTGAACCGAATCCATGTATTAATGTGGCCTGTAGGCGCGTGAGACTGAAGCGTGAAAGACGGACAGACAGACGGACGGGCAGACCGAAAAGTTCAAAACTATATCCCTCCGTTTCACGGGGGATAACAGAAATACTAAAACACTGCCTATTTTCAACAAGTCACCATTTCGTCATTTTTGGTCGAATCGAAAAAAAAAAACAAAAAAACACTGCCTATTTTCAACAAGTCGCCATTTCGTCATTTTTTTGGTCGAATCGAAAAATAACGCGACGTCGCACAACTTCAATATATATATTTTCACTGTAGCAAAAATCAAAAGCTGGGATTGAATAGCGGCTGAGATATCGCGTGCACAAATTTGTGCTTCCAAGTGTCGCCAGACAGACGGATCCGAATACTATAGTCCCCCGCTCCGCGTTACGCAGCGGCGGGGGACTAATAAAACCCTGCGTATCAAAAAGATGTGGTCGATCTTACACATTTGTATTCCTTATTGAATGCGGAACAGTGTGATGTTTTCACCTCTCCAAATTTTTAACCAATGACCAACTCTCGCCCTGATGCAAAAGGTACGAATTTTTACATTTATTTTTTTACTTGGGGTAAAAGTTCAAAATTGATCAATCTATTTTCAAATTCAGCGTACTTCTGCATTATGTCTCAATTTACAAGGATAATAACTTTGAACAGAAATCAAAAGGAACGGCTCTGACATCTCAATAATAACTGAGATATGCATCGACACCCGTATGTTTATCTCAGGGGCTATCTATTTTCAAATTCAGCGTTCTTCTGCATTATGTCTATATATCCTCAATTTACAAGGATAATAACTTTGAACAGAAATCAAAAGGAACGGCTCAGACATCTCAATAATAACTGAGATATGCGTCAACAACCGTATGTTTATCTCAGGGGCTATCTAAAAATCACAAGACTTTCCCATTGGATGCAAACACAAACAACTTCAAGCACTTTTAACTCTTTTATTGAAGAATCCTTAACGTTGAATTCATTTTATTTTGCAATTGATTTGCAAAAAAATGCATATCAAGTCCTCTGTCCAAGTTTGGTGTGAATACAAGCTTCAAATGGCACTGCTGTTTAGTCGAAAAGACCTGCAACAGAAAAAAAAAATTTTAATCATATTTTGTATTTCGAAATCCAGTGACCGTCTCTTCTCGGTATTCCTTCTCAATGAGTGACCATGTGATAATGTACAAAACGAACTAGAGCCTCACCGACACGATCCTCTGTATCGCGGACGACCAACGAAATCGATGCCGAGGTCGATTTGCAAAGTGCCTACTCCTGCCACTATCATCACGTTTTTTCACAATTCCAACATTTTTCTATTTTTAAAATTCGACGATAGTTTTATATTTAGAAAAGGTCATTTTGGTAATTTTCAGTAACTGTTTAATTCGCGGGTAAACTTGAAAACGATATTTCAAATTCTGTCATTTCGACCATTTTCATGAATCCAAAAAAAAAAAAAAAAACAAAAGAAAAAAAAACAAAAAAAAAAACAAGTAAGTATTTGTGAAACACAAGCAGGCCCCAACCGCCCCCAAATTCATAGGGGTATAAAGCGATGACGGACAGACACCCCAACCTATAGGCCCCAATCCGAAGGGTTTGGGCCTAAAAAAAAAAAAAAAGACCTTGTACACCTGGAATATGTGCTTTATCCGTGTGTGAGATTTTAACACATTCCGATTGATTGTTTTGTAGCAATGACGTCGACAGTACCCTACAAAACTTAAACAATACTGTAACTTCCAACAACCGATAAAATACTGTCATTTTGAAAATGTTCATGAATCCGAACCAAAATGCGAAGCTGCACTCCTTGGAGATCCAACCACATGCGAACAGACGGACAAGCTCATAACTATACCCCTCCGTTACATTGGGGGATAATGATTGTTGCTTCAGTTTATCAGAAAAGTTATTTCTGCAGTGTCTCCTCCAGTGAATGTGCACTCACCGAAGCCCATGTCGTCATCCGATTCCTCTTCTGATTCTTCCTTTTTCTCCTCTTTCTTCTCTTCTGTCAACAATATTAAAGCAAATAATTGTGCTCCAGCAACAGAACTAGTTTTTCATAGGAATCTCTAATGATTATGACAATCATATGCCAAGAACTGGAACAAGCCACCCTACCTTCTGGTGATGTTATGCAATTTGACATGTCAGCGCATATATCAGTATATCAAGTACGACGTAGGGTATTAGATATATGAACCTGGTTTTCGCCCTTGCACTCCCTTCACTGATGGATCCCCGCCTGTTAATCGTACACAAACACGCAATGTTTACCTTCAGCAGGCGCGCCTGAACCACCGGCAGGTGCTGCACCACCAGCAGCAGGGGCAGCCACGGCGGCAGAGCCCACGTTAGTGATCAAGTCACGGATGTTGATGCCACTCAATGCCTTGGCAAACAGTGACGGCCAGAAGGGCTCAACATCCACGTTAGCAGCTTTCAGGATGGTGGCTAATTTTTCGCTCTATAAAATAAAAAAATGTGCGAATTATGATTCGTCAACTGATGTCAACAACTAACACACAAACCATACACTGAACCTATAAATACTTCCCGTTTAGTTTCCTTGCTTTTTTCCCCTCATTCAATACTTGCACCTTAAACCAACACACCGATATAGTGTCACTGCACACCATGTTTTCATGACCAGCTTACCACAATATATGTATCTATTTCGATCAAGTGCACTTTTTTTTAATTTAAAAGAATTTGAGCCTCAGAGAGACATACCCACCGCCCCCCCCCCCCCGTACTATGCAGAAGACCTATGAAACTGGCGCAAAAGTTGGTTTGTATAATGAATAAGGACGGACTTATTAACCAGCACCTAACTGCAGTAAAATTGCCGAAGTTCAAAGGCCAATTTTGACCGAATAAACGCCTCGTCGGACAAACGGACGAGGTCCTGCACAACTTCAATATATTCGTAATAATATCCCAAAAAGGTGCCGGCCAAATAGCTACGCTACAGTGCGATCCACAAAATTTGGTACCTAAAGTGTTACGTACACACAGACAGACGGACGCACAAGTCAAACACTATATTGCCCCGCTGACATTTGTCAGGCGGGGCAAAAAAAAATCGAAAGCCTGCGGTTAAAGATGACTGAGAAATCGAGCGTACAAAAGTAGGAGCATCGTGCTCCAACAAACAAAAAATATGGTTAAGTTTAAAGTTTTACAGTTTCGTCAATTTTTGGTCAAATTCAAAAATAACCCCAGGTCGCACAACTCCAAAATATGTTGTTACTTTACACAAAAAAAAAAAAATCAAAAGCTAGCGGTGAAACGTGAGCGCGTACAAAAGTTGGGGCACTGGTGGGGGACAGACGGAGGGACAACAAGCGCCTACAAGTCCCCCGCTTCGCGCGTACCGCGACGGCTCGGGACTAATAATTAAGGACTGTACACGATTCGTGCCTCAGACCATATAAAGTTGACCCCTATAAGCGGTGTAGGGCTTCAGTTATTTGAGTCAGAGGTGACTCGAGCTAAAGATACTCCTACTAGCACGCCCCAGATAAACGCGCGCAGGCCTTAGCTTAGCTCCGAGTCAGCCCTGACTTGTATAACATCGTATGTCTCTCTGTCAGAGCTGCGAGGCCTTCCATTTGTTCCACTAATAGGGGTCAACTTCATATGGTCTAAGACACGAATCCTGCATACCAGTCCGTATTATTCAAACATTTACAGAAAGTTCATGCCCACTATACCCTTTTAGTAAAATAGGCACAATTTTTAATGAGCGGTATATCTTTTATTTGCTCATAAAAGTGCAGAAAAATTAGCTTCCGCACCCACAATATTTGACGTTTTATTTTTACGTTCTTTTTGAAATATCAACCCAAAAGTTTTTCTGTGGATGATTGCAAAAATTATTGTTACTCTTTCACGTAATAAAGTGTGCTCCCTGTATACAAACAAACGTCAACTATTGTGGGAGATTTGTGGTTATTTCCTTATCATTTTCTTTTAAAGAAACGCAACACATAAGTTGTATATCATTACTGTTGTTCTTCGAGGGCCTTTAGCAAATGCCAATAAAGACTTTTGGGTAGCTGAATCTCGCTCAAAATAGCCACAGGGATGCCTCAAAGCTAGCGCAATTGACTTGCTTTTCGTTATATAGCGATGCTTTGAAGCGGTGTCTGGAAACTTTGTAGGGTACCGTTTCTTGGAGCTAGCCTTAACTGTATCTAACTGCGACTTGAGCAGTTTAAATTTGTGTAAACTCTAAGTAAAGATGGGAGTACCACAAAAAGACGGGCATTATAGAAAATAAGAAAGATGGGTCGCGGACTGCACTTGTCATCAAGGCCGGCGTGTATGGCAAGAACAGTCATCAAGGCCGGCGTGTATGGCAAGAACAGAGTCGCGAGGGTTAAATGCTTATTTGCAAAAGGGTTCGGCGTTGGAAAACATTTACCGGTACTCTATATTGTATTTACAAACTTGAACAGCAGAAACACTGACTGTGCCTGACAAGTACACCATAGCACACAAATGTAAATATATAAAAAAAATCACAACACTTACCGTCACTGGAACTTCGTCATCTGTCAAAATAAGAGCCGCATAGGTGCAAGCGAGTTCATCATTACCGGCCATTTTAAGCAAATAATATGTTTTCCTTGTTAGATGGATTGATAAAACAGTGCAAGTCGCCGATTGGCCTTAGCTCTTTTGAGAACACTGCACTTCCTCTAACGAAAATGGCAGAAAGGAAGTTGTTGCGGAAATGACTACTCACTGTCCGTAAGGTGTTGGCAGAAAGGTTGATACAGAAAAGATTGCCACTGATTTTCCCTGGGATAAAATCTGGAAACAGATGAAATATACATGTGGTTAGATCGGTAAGCGTCGTTACTAAACAAAAATATCAAATGAAGAATTTGTTAAATATTGAAATAAAATTTAACAATTAAACTTTCTCATTGTTAAATCACCAGTTAATCAATCTGTTAACTGCACAGCTAACTTTCATGAATGCGGTTACTGTAGATAAAAAAAACCCTATGAGATAGTTTTAAAAGAAAATTGTTTTTGGCCAGTATTTCCACAAATATGTAGCGACCTGCAAAAAAGGAATAACCAGTAAGGTGGTGCTCTGTGTTACTGTTACTTTAAATTAAAAGGCAACGAGGATATTTTCCTGGAGTCAGTTAAGATTTTATCGAAAAAATTTGGTTTTTAGTCAAAATTTTCCCCAGTTTTCTCGCCAATCACAGAATGAATAACAACCAGTAGGTAGCAATGCCAGCTACTTTTACCTAAAATTTCAAGATCGTAAGACAATTTTCATGGAGTTTGTTAAGATTTTACTGAAAAGGTTTTTGTTTTCGCCAAAATTGTCCCCAATTTTTTACCAATCGGCAAAAAAAAAAAAAAAAAATTACCAGGTAGGTACTATTGCCTGCTACCTTCAAGTATAATTTCAAGATAATAAGAATTTTTTCCTCGAAGTTGGTTAAGAATTTACCACAAAAATTCGTTTTATATATTCCCATAAATTTTGGCGAATCACCATAGAAAGACAGGAGGTGGACACTTATAAATCCTACCTTTTAGAATCCTAAATTTTAGAACGCTCTTACGAAAACCTTAGGGAGATACGATTTAAAGAAAAAAAATGGTTTTTGTCAACTATTTCCTCAAATATTTGGCGAATTGGCAAATAATAGCCATTTAGGCAGTACGGTGTGCTAATGCTACTTAAAATTACAAGGTAATAAGTCTATAATCCTAAGGTTGGTTAAGATTTTACTGAACTTTTTTTGGTTTTTCGCCAAAAGTTTCGCCAGCTTTTTTCTTCAATCACCAAAAAAATTGTAACATAAAGGTAGGTAGTATGGCGTTCTGCCTTTTTTAAATTTTCAAGATAGTAAAACTATTTTCCTAAAGTTCGCCAAGATTTCTCTGAATATATTTAGTTTATTTTCGCCAAATTTTAGGCCAGTCATTAAATAAAGCAATGGCCAGTATAGCTTGCTATTTTTTCTTAATTTTTCAAGACAGGAAGACGATTTTACAGAAGATTTATGTTTTTTCGTTCGAAATTTACGCCAGTGTATTGGTCTTTCATCATAAAAAGTATTTTCCATAGAGATAGAAACGCTTCTACCTCCATTTAAAATTTCAAGAGAGTAAGTCTATTTTCCTGGAGGTAATTAAAAGTTTGGTACCTTTTGTTCATATTTCAAGACAGTAAGACTATTTTTCTGGAGTTTGTAATATTTTGCTACAATTTTTTTTTTAGTTTTTGGCCAAACTTTTCTCAAATTTTTGCTTGGCAAATCACCAAAAAACTAATAGCCAGGTACGTAGTAACACTTGCTACCTGCACTTAAACGTTCAAAACAGTAAGATTGAAGATATTTAACATTTTTGCCCATTTTCAGCGAATTGTCAGAAAAAAGTAATACTCAGGTAGTTAGTAAATCGTGCTAATCTCACCTAAAATTTCAAGACAGTAAGACTATTTTCAAGGAATAAGTTGAGATTTTACTGAAAATATTTTAGTTTTTCGCCAACAGTTTCGCAAACTTTTGGCCTTCACAAAAACTGCAATAGCCATGTTTAATTCAACACCACGAGAATTACATTTCTTTATCTCACACACCATAAGAATTCGATATTCTTTATCTCACACACCAAAAGAATTTCATTTCTTTTATCTCAACACCAAGAGAATTTCCATACTTAAAATAGACTTAAACGATTTTTTAACTGTTAATTTTGGGGCCTCTGTCACGCCCGACCACTTGATCAAGACCTATTAAAAATCAGACCTAGTCAGAAAATAAACCGCAAAATCCCTATTAAACCAATATTGTGACTGGCATTTGTTTGGCATGATTACCAATATTCAATGTTGTCAAATTTTGGCCTACAACAAAGAACAAATGCTTGTCAAACACTTCGTCAACAATCACCAGTGCACAAGCACTAGAGATGTACTACACCAACGACACACTTATTGGACATGACAAGCATGGCGGTGAAATAGAATTCACAAAAATAATAATATTATTGTCAACACAACAGAAATGTTCTTGTTTTTTCGCCAAAATTTTCGCAAATTTTTGGCAAATCACCAAAGAAAGTAATAAGCAAGAAGATAGTAAGATTTTCTACCTTCGGTATAAATTCCACGCCACTAAAATTATTTTCCTGCAATTACTTACATTTTTTAAATGTTCTTGGTTTTTCCCCAGAATTTTCGCCAATTTCTGACTTATCACCAAATAAAGTAACAGCCAGTTAGGTAGTAACGCTTTCTACCTTCAGTTAAAAACTTAAGTCAAGTAGACTATTTTCCAGCAGTTATGTTACGATTTTACTGAAATTTGTTTTTGCTTTTTTCGCCAGATTTTTGACAATTTTTGGCCAATCACTACAAAAAGTAACAGCTAGGTAGGTAGTAACGCTTGCTACCTCCTCTTGAAATTTAACGATAGTAAGACTATTTTGCTGGAGGTAGTTAAGATTTTAGAAAAAAAGGTTTTTCACCACTTTTTTCACCAAGTTTTGGCAAATCGTCAAAAAAAGTAATAATCAGGTAGTTAGAAATGCTTGCTACATTCACTTTTACGAAAGACTATTTTCCAGCAGTTAGTTAAGATTTTTGGTTTTTTTTTTTTTTGGTTTTACGAAAATATTTTCGAAAATTTTGGCCAATCACCAAAAACAAAATAACAGCCCGGTAGGTAGCAACGCTTGCTTCTCTCACTTAAAATTTCAAGACCGTAAGATTATTTTCCTAGAGATAGTTAAGATTTTATGAAAAAAGGTTTTTCAAAAATCTTTGGCGAATAGCCAGAACAAAAAAAAGTAATAGCCAAGTGCAAAGCTTTCCACCCTATATTGCACTAAAATTTTAGAAAATTTCCTCAAAAATCCTACGAGAAGATACATTTTAAAGAAATTTGTTGTTTGGTCAGTATTTTCACCAATTGCCAAAAAAGTAATAGCCAAGTGGGTACTTATGTCCTCTATCATTAGCTTAAGTTCAAGACATTGAGGTTAGAAACCTAGGAGCAGATACTATTTTTCAATTTAAAAGCCTACATACGCACATCCTTTTAACGACTAGTGTAGCTCTTGTTTCTGTTGAAGCTGGGGCTAAAAAGTAAATTGTTCCCTGGTGTTTATCGACAACCATTTATATTTCACCGTCTGATATATGTCAAGAGACGTTGACGGATCATAACTCATCAATATGACTTTGGACCAGCTTTCAAATGGTTTAAGTTTTTCAGTGTTGCAACGTATATAATTAAATTGAAAGCTGTTCACTGAAATTTATTATAGAAGCACTAAACACACAGGCAGTGAATACCAAATACTCACAGAAAATGACCATATGTACCTTATCAAGAACAGTGCTGCAACTCCAAAATGTAAAAAAATAAAGTATCAAAGGGGTGTAAATAAAGTATCTCAAGGTCCGAAATAAAGTATAAATAAAGCATTTTTATGGACAAAAAAGTATAAATAAAGTATAAACAAATTCGTTAAAAATGCCGAAAAATCTAATATATATATATATATATATATATATATATATATATATATATATATATATATATATATATATATATATATATATATATATATATATTGTATTAGCACGGTTACAGTTGCATAGCACCGTCACAGCAGTGGGTACAACCGTCTTGCATTCCGCTCATCTCAGCATTTTAATATCAAATGACTTCAAAACCTGTCAAATAGCTGATAGAAAATTTTATTTCATGCATCTATATAAAAAGGCCAAAATAAGAAACTTGGTTACATAGCTGCACAAATTTTTCGATACTTCAAAAGAATGCGACAAAATGGCTACACGTGTTTTAAAGCAATAATACATTTAACTAGTACCCATTTGCTTTCAAAAGAACAATAATTAAAAAATATAAACAAAATATATATGCAAAATATATATACAGGCTACTGTCGTTATACCGCCATTTGTTACACCGCCATTCTCGCTATAACGCCATTAAACCCTGGGTCCCCTTTTTCGCATTTAATTCAATCGTTATACCACCAAATCCACTTAACACCATCCGCAACGCATTTTGCGAGATCCCAAAATGCGATTTACAGTGCAATTTACCCTCGTTATACCGACATCAATTTTACCTAGAGATTTTTTTTACAAGAAGCCCAAGTCAAAGGCTCCACTTGTTTTGTATTTTTGATTTTATTACCATGTCAAAACAATTGAACAGTATGAATAGGTGCAGGGTGTTAGCATGAATGCTAGAACAAAGGCATTGTGGCCATCCTGTTATTACATTGGATTAGGAAGCATCCCTGTTGCAGTGTCATTATGCAAATCAGATAAAAATTCAAGTTTTCATGAAAAAGTTGCCGAACAGAAATTAGGCTTGACAACATTGCGCTGGGAAAATCAAGTGCAGCCTAAAAATGAGGATTATGACGAAATCGCAGAGGGATATTCAGTAGGAAACACCAACAGCTTTTGAAGTCAAACAACATGTCTTACGTTATTACTTAGAATCACCAAGCAAAGCCTGCTCTGATGATATAAGCATTTGCTTAAAACTGGGACAAGTCATCGAAAACATATCAACAAAGGAGGCAAAAAATCAATCCTAGACTGTTTCAAGGAAAAGTGAATCTGTCAATGAAAAACTGAAGTAAACAAACATAACTGCTCTTGAAATTTTTTGAAGCAATTGTGTCTTTGCATGGACTTAAAACAAATAACGACTTAAAACAGCATGTGATGTGTTGGATTATTAAAAAGAAAAACATCAATAAATATTTTCTTAAGGTTTTTTTTCGTTATAACGCCATTTCGTTATAACGCCCTAATTTCACTGGAACAAATGATGGCGGTATAACGAGGGTAGACTGTATATAAATTTTAAAGGGCATTATAAGAAATAAATACAAGAATGTCCAGGCACATTGTGACTAGCCGAGATCTAGTAAATCTCGTATCAATTGGCTTGTATGGTGCCCCCCCCCCCCAAAATAGTTTTCCTATAGTTAAACCCGGTTGTGGAAAATCTGCAAATTTATAAAGGAATCCGGTCAAAATTGTGGGAGAAAAAGCATTCTGAAAATTGACTACTAAATAATTAGCCAACTTTTGAGATATATCGTCAAAAGTAACTTTTCCAAAGCGAACCACCTGGTGAACATTTATGCAAATTTTGAAGACAATCCGATCCGCATTGTGGGAGAAACCTTTCAAACATTGGCGAGGCTACCAAAAATTTTGAAAAATGTCCCTTATTTGACCAATTTTGGTGGTTCGCCAAAAACTTTCTAGAGAGACCTACCCAGTAAACATCCATACAAAATTTGAAAAGAATGCAATCCAAATTGCCTCCCAAAAAATTTTAAAATGCACCCCCCTGCACTTAGTCAACTTTCTTTTGGATCACCAAAAAAACTAGCTTTTCAAGAGAAGAAAGCTTTGTAAACATTTATGTAGAATTAGAAGGTTATCCGATCAGAACTGTGGAAGTAGAAGCATTTTGAAAACTGGCTACCGAAAAGTTATGAATGCCCCCATTTAGCCAATTTTTGGAGGATCGCGAAAAAAACGTAGACATCAGAGATGCAAAGTCCTCAGCCATGGGGAAAATACTCGAAAAAAGAAACAGTAAATTTTTGAGGGACCAATCAGTGCAATGAAACATATGATAAAAATTCATCAAGTACTTAGAGCACCTGAAGTATGATGACAGTGCTTTAAGATGGAAAGAACCCAAAAACATTAACATGAGACACTGTCCTTTTCAAAGTCCAACTGAGCTACTGTCCGCGGGCGGAAATGGCTAATGCACTATTTGTGCTATTAACCAAAGTAGATATTCGGAGAATAACGAGTTAATAGTTGCCTTTAGAAAGCAGTCCTCACAATTGAGCAGTAATATAGTTAATAAATGCAGCTTTGAATGAAGAATACACAAGTTTTCATTAAGTTATTTCATAAGCATCAAGGAGTGTTCATAATGGCCTTTCTTGAGTATAAAGGAATGTTCACAAAGGCCTTTCTGAGTAGCAAGGAGTGGTAATAAAGGCCTTTCAAGAGTATCAAGGTGTGTTCACAAACCAAATGTTAACGACACCATGACAATGGTAGAAATAAAAAAAAAAATCAAAGTATAACTGAACCACTGTCCTTGTGCGAATATGGGTACAATACTAATCTTTATTAGTCCAAAAACTAGCTACATCTCAAATATCTTAGCAATTGCGAAAGAATTGTAGGCTAGTAAGTGTTCACAAGCCAAATGTTAACAACACAATTGATAATGGCACAAATAAAAAAATCAATGTCCAGCTGAGCCACTGTCCTTGTGCGATTATGGCTCAATATACAATATCGATCTTTATTAGTCCATATACAGTCGGACCCATTTATAACGAGATCGGTTATAACGAAATATCGGTTATAACGAAGGAATTTCCAAGTCCAATTCTTTCCGCCAAGGCTTTGGAATTCGCTGCTGAACTTAATCATCCCGAGTTCAAATGCAGCAATGGCTGGCTTCAGCGATTCAAAGAACGGCATGGCATAGTTTTCAAAACCGTGTGCGGTGAAGCAAATGACGTCAACATGGATACCGTTCATTCGTGGTACACAAACGTGTTCATGGACATCCTCAATGAATATAAAGCAAAAGACATTTACAACTGTGATGAAACAGGCATTTTTTACAAGTGCCTACCGAGCCAAACACGGTATGTATTTTGGTCACAAGTAAACTCCAAAGTTTATATTTCCTATACCTTTGACTTTTTCGAGAAACCCGGATATAACGAAACCTCGCTATAACGAATAAAATCCTACAGTCCCAGCCACTTCGTTATACCGAGGTCCGACTGTACTAGCTATATCTGAAGTATCTTAGCAATTACAAAAGAATTGTAGGCTAGAGAGTGTTCACAGGCCAAATGTTAACGGACGCACGGACAGACGGACGGACACGGTCACAGCAATAGCCCTTAGCCATTTTATGGCTGAGGGCTAAAAAGTAAATTTTCAAGAGATGCCTACCTAGGGAACAATCGTACAAAACTGGAAAGGTATATGGTCCAAATAGTGGGAGCACTTTGAAGACTGGATGCCAATAAATTAAAAAAAAAATACTCCCCTTTGGCTAATTGTTGGCACGTCGCCAAAAAAGTAAGCTTTCAAGACAGGCCTATCTAGAGAACATTCGTACGAAATTTGAAAGGAATCCGATGAAAACTGAAGGAGAAGAAGCATTTTAGTAAAATTTTGCAGGTACATACATGCATACATACAGACGACGGATACCCCTCTATAGATGTGATAAGACCAGCCCGACGAAGTCGGCTTCCCTAAAAAAATAGGTAAAATAAAAATTAAAAAAAAAGTATCAAAGGGTATAAACGTCCAAATAAAATATCAATAAAGTATATAAAATATCAATAAAGTATCATTTCACTTTCCTCGAAATAAAGTATCATACTTTAATTATAGTATCAAGTGGCAGCACTGCACGCACAACATCAGTACATTCAGCGCAGTGACACTCTGATAGAATTACACAATTTTGTATCGAATGACGCCTGTCTTGAAGTAAAATTTTATTCAACACATCGTGCGTGCATTTCATTATTAAGAGTATATTTATGTTGTATGGAATTATTTTTCGGACCTTTTTTCTCTTTACTGGCCGGCCATTTTGAATCTACTACTCCTCTGACCATACTGGCACCAGGACTTTGCAGTTTGTTTTCATATTCATGATCAAAACGTGAAGCAGAAAAAACCTGACTTTTATGAAGAATGCAACAGGTAATGGCTGCATCACGATTTGTAAGCCTCTCGAGTCTGCCAAACTGAATTACATAAATGGTGTGTCCTTAATTTGCCAATGCCAAATACGCCCAGCATAGAGAACTGCTTGTATAGGTTTCATAAGAATCAAACGGGGATGCAAAATCTGACTGGCCATTTTAAGTACATTGAATACAATCCGACACTTGGTAAACACTCTTTAAAATTTGACATCTATCTATATTTTGCTATGTTAAAATCCAAGTTTTTTTAAACTGAAATCTTGATTTCAAGACTAAAATGTGGGGCTAGCTCCAAATCATCACCAATGATAAGAATGCACCACAAGCACAGTAACAACATTCTAACAATGTTTGTCACCCTACCCATACCTTCCTCAGCACAAAACAACAGACACAAATAATACCCTCGTCCCTCACGTGCACATCCTTTAAACGATATCTAGCGCATTAGCATTTAATTTGTAACCGAGGTGCAGACAAGGCACAGCATTAAAATAACAGAACATAAAAATTCTTATAATTACAAAAATGCCTAGGGACATTGTGGCCAGCCGAAAAAAAAAACAAAAACAGATCGTCAGAAGCTGAATGTGAAGATTCAGTTTCGAAAATAATGGCAATGCTGTTCAAAACGAAAAACTGAAATTGTTAATATTCATGATATAAAAGACAACGCAGTCTTCTGTGCATAGAAAACATATCTGTGAAGTTTCAACACGATTTAGTTATAATTGTAGGAACACACACATTTTAAAGTTTAAAATTTATTTATATATCATATTCAATACATAATTATGCGGGGAACATTAAATCCCACTGATTGAAAAAATTTAATGTAGATTTAGAAGCAATCGCTTAACAAATGCTAAAAAAAACACCGGGACTTTTTTGTAGAAATTCTACATAAAACCATTCCTTAAAATTAACTGCACCATTATATTTATAGAGGAGGTAAAGATTACAAAGTGCGTGGGCCTAGAGCTGCATTCCTGGTTAGCCTTACTTGCCAAGTGTCGCAAAAATGAGCAAATCCTTTGGAACAGCAAGGAGGACCGAAAGCTATGAGAGTTCAATTGAAAAGTTTCCTTACCAAGTAATTCCTTAATTTTTGAGGATAAATTTGTGAGTTATCTTAGGAGGTCCTTTGAAAATATTACTTACTTAAATATAATGAAAATAGCATGGTCCTTTGAAAATATTACTTACTTACATATAATGAAAATAGGTATGATTTAGATGTTTATCAAAAATCTCAAATCAAATATTTCCTTCCTCGACCTAAAAAGCATCGAAGGCAGATCAAGAATGTGAACCCGAGGTGTGAAAATGATTAAGGTGTTACTCGACAACATGTTCACTGGACATTTTGCAAGAATTGTCTCTGACCCTCCTACTGTTTGGAAAGATGATACAAGTGTGTTTCACAAGTGGACTTCAATATTTATGGTCCAAAACTGTAGCTAAAAACGAAACTTTGACGCATGTAATTGAAATCGATTTTTTTTCTGCCAAAATCCCCACTCCCCTTAACTATTCTAGATTTATGAAATGCACTATATATAAGTGATACAGCTCTACAAGAGTGTAATTGTTTAGACAAAATAGCTTCACAGAAATTGCCCGGGAAAAACATAGCACCCTAATGACACAGAGACAGGCGGATGGCTCGAGGGAAACACCAAGACCTCCCAGTCTTCCCAAAGGCGGGGCGGGGTATGAAGAAGACTTATTGTGAAAGTGAAAATTTTAACGTCATGTAGAAGTAAAGTCTATTTAGCCCTGACATGAACTGAAACACATCTGGCAGTGAATCTTGCTTTTAGTTTCATGTTGCTGGGGAACAAACTTGTTCAAATTGCACCTTATGGAAAAGTGTTACCCTATTTTGAATTACCATTTGAGTTTTATCGCAAACCCTTATTACTGCAGCAGCGTCTCGTGAATTAAAACTTGACAAAATTTAGCAGATACAAAACACTAAAAATCAAGCAGCAGGTAACTGCCATGGAAGCGCCTATCATTGGACCGAGGTAAGGGGAGAGTGGGCTGTCAGCAATCTCTTCTACCAGTCTCCTCCTGCATATAATTCTATTACGAAATAAGCCCTTGCGTATGAGGGGGGCGGGAGGAAAGACATGGTCGGGTTGTCCATCGGTCTAAGTTTTGAAAACCCCCAACTTAAAACAAGCCTAAAATCACACCCTTTCCTTCATAAGAAATGCTGTTTATCCAATACCCATAAGCTTAGTTTGAGCGACAAATTGCCATGGAAGAAGCACAACGGTGATGATGATTACTGGTGAGATTCATGACAGGAATCCCATAAATGCGAATGACGACGAGATTTTGCATTTGCAACTTTTGACCTGTTGTCTATCCACAGAAAATGGACTTGGATAAAGGTTTGTATCAAAACAATACTGAAAAAAAAAATGCAAGAGAAATGAATAATGTCGACCAAGGCGAATTGCCCAGCTGACAGATTCAAGAGTTTCGGAGATCCAATCTTTGGTTGACTGTAAACACCATTTTCATCAGACAATCATGCGTGCGACAACTGATGTGACCATCCATTGTGGTTTAAATGCGTAGGAAATGAGGTATTTTAAAACATTATAAGATAGAGAGAGAGTACGGACTATGACTGTGATCCGTCAAACATTTTCGCCCATACTGACTCGACAAAAAATTGAAAAATGAAAGTACCAACACTGATCCTGATGTTTCTGGATAAATCGAAACATTCGAAAGCACAAGTGGGCATGGGGGTTATGCCGTGTATCAGATGTGATTCTGATCTGCCTCAAGACTTCGGGGATATTGCCCCGTAATGCACGAACAGACTGCATCTGAATATCCTGAAATCGGCTATATTTAGAGTGAGAAGGTGCAGTCTAAGCTGTATTTGATGTGATGGTGCACTGACCATTCTAGCTGTCGAGAAGAATTTTTTTTCTATAACAGCACCATATGAAGAACATGCTAAGCGAGAAACAGTTGTTATTGTTATTGCCACCCCAGACACTAACCTATTTATTTATACAAGCTAAAACATAACTTGCCATGACTTGTGCTTTTGCATAACACACAATAAGAAACTAGAGCGGCCAGTGCACACAAAACATAGGAGTACAGGCTAATGTTATACACTTTCAGTCGATACCTACTTAGTTTCTTGTTTTTGTAAACAAAAACAAATGTCTCCCCGACCAAACCCATGATCCCCCCCCCCAAAAAAAAAATCCTGTTTTTTTAATTACTGAAATAAAATATTCATTTCTGCAAACATAACCTTAATTCATTGTAAAAGAAATCAAAATAAACCAAACAGATGCTGATCACTAAAACAGATATAAATGGACCAGTCTGACAGGTGGTCGCTAAAACGGGTTTTACTGCAGGCCCTTCTTATCCAGATCTGGAATAGAATTACATTTTCTATCCGGGTCTGGAAGTTGGTCAAGACAGGCAGGTTTTAACGTACGTCTTTTTACCCGAATCTGGAAGGGGTCACGACAAACGGGTCTTACTTTTTATCCAGGTCTTGAAGGCGGTCGGGTTTTTTTTTTGCTAACCATCATCCTCCACACGCCCTCCCCCCCCCCTCCCTCCCACCCCAGCTGTTTAATGTAGGTCCGACTATAAACACAACTCTAACCCTTTTACCCAAGGCAACGGTCTGTACCCTAAGTGTAGTTATAGCCATGATAGACTACCTTGTCTTCGAACATTCCCATCGGCCAAATAGCACTAGATAGGCATTCTTCATAACTGCGCATCAGATGACGCACCTCGGTGGGAGAAGGGGGAGGCATTTCGGTGCCAAAATGGTGAGCTGCTTCTCATAACACAAGATGTAAGATGACCCACTTTAATAGCGAAAAATGCTTCTGCAAACAATGCCAATCGATACAAAATAGCTCTTATATATAGAACACCTTGGCAACCGAATCAAGTATGCGCGAAACAAAAATCAATAGCTAGACCTGTTAAGACCTATAGCATTCCATGACCTCGTAGATAACGACTCCATCATGCACCACAACTGACACTGACCCCTGACTGAGTGGCATGTTACATAACAGCCGTAGATGAGAAACGCACAAAAAGCTTAATTTCAGGCACTAACAAATAGCAATGGACCGACAGTAATGCTGTTGCTGTTTTGAAGCTTTCTAAAGAATGCAGGAACACTCGAGAATCTTCTGAAATCCCCAGCGTAGTTAACACCTATGCTTAGATAAAAAGGAGCCAAAAATGGGGAGGCGGGGGGGGGGGGGGAGGAGTGTTGACGATATGCACCTTTCTTGATTTTCTACACGAGTTTAATAATGTTTAACCAAAACCGTGCGACTTATCCGAGGAATAACTACACCAAATTTACACCATCCCTAATCACGTGACATGCGTGAAAAGTTGGTAGAAGCGTCCGACTGACCCAAGGCATGTTCATATAAAATTTGAAGTCGATAGGACTTTCCGTTATCGAGATATTTCGTACACAAGATCTTGTTCCAAATATATACATATTTTACGTGATGACGTCATACGCCACATTCGTTCGTTCTACTCGCGAAAAAATTCTGTAGAGTCTTTCGGACCTACCAAGCAACAATCCCACCAAGTTTCAACTTTCTCCGATGTTTAGCAGTTGAGAAATTTCGCACACAAAATTTTTACGCAATGACGTCATACGCCCGCCCTAATAATGTGACACACGTGAAAAGTTGATAGAACCGTCCGACTGATCCAAGGAATGTTCATAAAAAATTTGAAGTCAATAGGACTTTCCGTTATCGAGATATTTTGCACACAAGATCTTGTTCCAAATACATACATATTTTACGTGATGACGTCATACGCCGCATTCGTTCGTTCTACTCGCGAAAAAATTCTATAAAGTCTTTCGGACCTACCAAGCAACAATCCCACCAAGTTTCAACTTTCTCCGATGTTTAGCAGCTGAGAAATTTCGCACACAAAATTTTTACGCAATGACGTCATACGCCCGCCCTAATAATGTGACACACGTGAAAAGTTGATAGAACCGTCCGACTGACCCAAGGAATGTTCATATAAAATTTGAAGTCGATAGGACTTTCCGTTGTCGAGATATTTTGCACACAAGATCTTGTTCAAAATACATACATATCTTACGTGATGACGTCATACGTCGCATTCGTTCGTTCTACTCGCGAAAAAATTCTGTAGAGTCTTTCGGACCTACCAAGCAACAATCCCACCAAGTTTCAACTTTCTCCGATGTTCAGCGGCAGAGAAATTTCGCACACAAAATTTTTACGTTATGACGTCATACGCCTCCCCTAATCATGTGACGTGCGTCAAAAGTTGATAGAACCGTCCGACCTAACCAAGGAATAAATCGATAAAGTTTGAAGTCGATCGGACGTTTCGTTCTCGAGATATCTTGCACACAACACTTTGTTCACAACAGACTGACACACACACACACACACACACACACACATATACAGGTATGTCGGGAAACAAACGACGAATCGCGATTTCGTGTCCAACTCGGCAAATGTACGCCAAAAATCTAACTTCGTTATTAGGGACTTTTCAGACATAAGTTGCATATGAAAATCTCGGTAGATTTTTTTTACATTCAATTCCGAAAGCGAAAATATATAAAAGACACCAGATTAAGAGAAATTTAACAAAGCATGAACCCTGCGAAACGGAATATTTTGTTTACATAATTTGCATATTTTACACCATTTTTTGATATCTACAACTGTGAGTTTGCTGTGAAATGAGACTGTGTAAAAAATGTAAACAAACCGATTTTGTTTATAAACAAAGGCCACGTGCTTTCTGTAAATGAATATTAGGGAAACACTAAACAAAAGCCAAACAAGCGTAGAGTTTGTTTTCTTTTATTTACACCATAACCCCCTGTAATATTTATTTTCTTTCATTTTTATACATAAACTATTTAACATTAATTGAAGAGTTACAAAATATTGAAAAGCAGTACAAAAGATATTCAAACAGATGAATTTTAAAAAACATAGATTTATACAGATGAATGTTTAAAAACAAAACTCTTTTAAAATAAAACCAAAATACAGGAAAAATAAAACAACAAAATCCTTTACTGATATAACCGTGATGTGTAAATAACCAACTCTATCTTATTTTCAAGCTCAGTGTTATGTGCACTAATTAAAATTTAATGATAGGCCGAAAAAACGTGAGGCAATGAGATATAAACCACATAAAAGCTTCCTAAAGAAAACAAAATACACAGCTGAAACTTTCAAACTAACATGCGAAATGTACGTACACAACCATGCACAAAATTTGCAGGTTTAGAGACCCTGCAACACAACTTGGGTGTACTACCCCATCTCGTGACGTTCATAAATTTAAAGTCGGTGACTTCGTATAAGAAAAATGAACTGAAAATAACACAATTAAAACTTTCAAACTGACATGCGAAAAGTACGTACAAAAGCTACATGAAAAACCATGCGAAATGTGCGAACACCAAAATTTTTTAAGCACGGAAACATCGGCAAATTTCCAAGTTTTGAAACCCTGTCACGTTTGCGCGTACGCCCTTCTCGCGACGTTCATAAATTTAAAGTCGGTCACTTCGTATAAGAACAATGAACTGCAAATAACAGGTAAAACTTTCGAACTGACAAGCGAAATGCGCGTTTATACACAATCATGCGAAATGAACGTATAACAACCATGTATGTGACACGGTCTCAAACTTTTGAAAATTTTGCCGATGTTTCTTTAAATAAGCACATTTTGGTGTTCGCACATTTTGCATGGTTGTGTACGTACTAAAGTCGATGATTTCGTATGAGAAAAGTGAACTGCAAATAAAACTTTCAAACTGACATGCGAAATGTACGCACACAACCATGCGAAATGTGCGAACACCAAAATTTTCTTAATCACGGCAACAACGGCAAAATTTCCAAGTTTTGAGGCTCTGTCAGATACCCTTTGCTTGTACTACCCAATCTCGCAACGTTCGTAAACTTTGAAATTGGTCACTCCGAACAGAGAAGTTTCGAACTGACAAGCAAAATGTACGCTAATACACAACCATGTGAAATGTAGTGCAACCACGCGAAATCTACGACGCAAGTATTTCTTTTTTTTAAATTCATCGGCAAACTTGGCAGCTTTTGTGACCCTGTCACATGAAACTTATCCGTATTACCCATCACCGCCACTTTCATAAATTTACAGTGTGTCACTTTATACGAGAAAAATCAAATGGAAATAACACACTGAAACCTGATACGCGAACGCACATAACCATGCGAAATGTACGAACCAAAACACTTCTTAATACCTCGGCAAATTTGGCAGGTTGTGAGACCAAGCTGCATGAAAATTGTCCATACTACCCAGCCCCGTGACGTTCATAAATTAAAAGTCGGTCACTTCGCATAAGAACAGTGAACTGCATGGAAAAACTGACAAAAAAAAAAAAACTCCCCGCACTTGTGTAAACCAAAACAGAATCCCACAAACATGACATCACAGCGAAATGTCCGCAAAACAGTTTTTTTTTTTTTAAACGGATCTGAAGCTTCATCCGACTTTTTATTTTTCTTGTAAAAATTTGAAAGGTATGCCCGCAACTGAACTTTGTCCCTGTGTTAAAATATCACATGCGAAATGTACGTCCACAATCATGTATGTAACAGGGTCTCAAACTTCGAAAATTTTGCCGATGTTTCTGTGTATTAGAACATTTTGGTATTCGCACATTTCGCATGGTTTTGTACGTACCAAAGTCTGTCACTTGGTGTGAGAAAAAAGACCTGCAATTAGCGCAGTTGAAGCTTTTGAATTGACAAGCCAAATGTACGTATACAACCATGCGAAATGTGCGAACACCAAATTGTTCTTACTCACAGAAACATCAGCAAAAGTTGCAAGTTTTGAGACCCTGTCACATATCATTTTCTCGTACTACATCATCTCGCAAAGCTCATAAATTTAAAGTCGGCTACTTCTTATAAAAGCAGTGAACTGCAAATAACACAGCTAATACTTTCGAACAGACAAGCGAAATGTACGCACACATCTACAACCATGCGAAATGTAGTGCAACCACGCGAAATCTACGAAGCAAGAATTTCGTTTTTTTGACACATCGACAAACTTGGCAGCTTTTGTGACCCTGTCACATGAAACTTATCCATACTACCCATCACCGCCACTTTCATAAATTTACAGTCGGTCACTTTATACGAGAAAAATCAAATGCAAATAACACAATGAAATCTGATACGCGAACGCACATAACCATGCGAAATGTACGAACCAAAACACTTCTTAATACCTCGGCAAATTTGGCAGGTTTTGAGACCAAGCTACATGAAAATTGCCCGTACTACCCAGCCCCGTGACGTTCATAAATTAAAAGTCGGTCACTTCATATAAGAACAGTGAACTGCATAAAAAACTGATACAAAAAAAAAAAAAAAAAAAAAAACTCCCCGCACTTGTGTAAACCAAAACAGAATCCCACAAACATGACATCACAGCGAAATGTCAGCAAAACAGTTTCTTTTTTTTAAACGGATCTGAAGCTTCATCCGCCCTTTTATTATTCTTGTAAAAATTTGAAAGGTATGCCCGCAACTGAACTATGTCCCTGTGTCCTAAAATATCACATGCGAAATGTACGTCCACAACCATGTATGTAACAGGGTCTCAAACTTCGAAAATTTTGCCGATGTTTCTCTTAATTAGAACAATTTGGTATTCGCACATTTCGCATGGTTTTGTACGTACCAAAGTCTGTCACTTGGTGTGAGAAAAAAGACCTGCAATTAACGCAGTTAAAGCTTTCGAATTGACAAGCCAAATGTACGTACACAACCATGCGAAATGTGCGAACACCAAATTGTTCTTACTCACAGAAACATCAGCAAAATTTGCACGTTTTGAGACCCTGTCACATATCATTTTCTCGTACTACACAATCTCGCAACGCTCATAAATTTAAAATATTTTCGAACTGACAAGCGAAATGCATGCACACATCCACACCCATGCGAAATGTAGTGCAACCACGCGAAATCTACGAAGCAAGAATTTCGTTTTTTGACACATCGACAAACTTGGCAGCTTTTGTGACCCTGTCACATGAAACTTGCCCGTACTACCCATCGCCGCCACTTTCATAAATTTACAGTCGGTCACTTTATACGAGAAAAATTAAATGCAAATAACACATTGAAACTTTCATTTGATACGCGAACGCACATAACCATGCAAAATGTACGAACCAAAACACTTCTTAAATACTTCGGTCAATCTGTTAGGTTTTGAAACCCCGTTACATGAAAATTGCCCGTACTACCCAACCCCACGACGCTTAAAAATTTAAAGTCGGTCACTTCGTATTAGAACAATGAACTGCATGGGAAAAGTGATACAAAGAAAATTCCCCGCATTTGTGTAAACCAAAACAGAATCCCAAAAACACCACACCACAGCGAAATGTCCCCAAAATAATCTCTTTTTTTAAACGGATCTGAAGCTTCATCCGCCCTTTTTGTTTCTTGTAAAAATTTGAAAGGTATGCCCGCAACTGAACTTTACCCCTGTGTCCTAAAATATCACATGCGAAATGTACGTCCACAACCATGTTTGTGACAGGGTCTCAGGCTTGGAAAATTTTGTCGATGTTTCTGTGAATAACTACACTTTGATGCTCGCACATTTCGCATGGTTTTGTACTTACAAAGTCGGTCACTTGGTGTGAGAAAGTGAATTGCAAATAACACAGTTTAAAAGCTTTCGAACTGACAAGCGAAGTTTACGTACACACCCATAGCCATGCGAAATATAGTGCATCCACGCGAAATCTACGAAGCAAGTATTTTTTTTTTAAATACATCGGCAAACTTGGCAGCTTTTGTGACCCTGTCACAGGAAACTTGCCCGTACTACCCATCGCCGCCACTTTCATAAATTTACAGTCGGTCACTTCATAAGAGAAAAGTCAAATGCAAACTAGAGCAGTGTGCATAGGCCACATATTCCCCACAGGTAATGCTCTACCACATCCCTCAAAACACATGTCGCAATTTCATGTCCAGCAAATACATCCGCATCTACCCCTCCAGGCCTCTCTACCATCCTGCAAGTCCAGCAGCTTCTGCAACAAAACAAAATGACAGACATGAGAGTTACACAAGCAAATGGTAAATGCATTTATGTGATATAAGCGAAGACCTGGAGGGCCACTACTGCTGCTGCCGTACTTGGATTTTGCAAGTGAAATCCTGCTCAGGTAGTGCTTAAGCAATGCCTAAGCAGGATTTCACATACAAAATCCAAATAGGACAGCAGCAGTAATTGCCCTCCAGGTCTTCCGGAATCACAACAGTGGGCATTGATAAGCAGTCCGTTTCGCCGACAATCATAACGCACGAAAAATGTTTTGAATTCTTTAAAATGCCAACATCTGGTTGGCTTGACCAAATCTGCACAAGTGCTACATATATCACGATACTCCTTCCGACACATCTCAGCAACAATTCTTACCCTTTATAAATGCAAAAGCATCACTTACCCAGCAACTCAGAAGACGCCCCTTCAACAGCCGATTCCGCATTCGCTGAGAGTATTGTGTCTTTCTCGCCCTGCGATGAATGTGTGTGTTCCCCCTCTTCCCTTTGGTCTCTCACAAAGCTCTTTTGACGTGGTATCAACGCCTGTAATGACGCAATCGCTGCCCGAACTACGTTCTTCGGATTGCGCCACCCCCTCCCCAACGGTGGCCGTAACTTCTGTGTCATGGCTTTTGATCGCTGCAACGGGGATATTGTATGAAAATGTAAACCATTTAATCTGTGCAAGCGAAATGAACAGATGTTTTTAAAATTAATTTAAACTCTGTGGTTAATTTTCTTCAAATGCCAATGTTTCATTCTAATGTAACAGCCGAGTCATAAACTATAACGTCCTTATTTCATCCTTGAACAATTTAAAGCTTAGCCGCACAGGACATGCACGTTCAAAATTCTGACAACAGTCCGTTTCGCTTCAGTCTTACAAGTTCCGGTTCAGTAAAATAACGAAACTGCCCTTCGGATCACACTCACACAAACCAAAAAAATGTCGAATGAAACGAGAAATACGCGTCAAGCAAAATATATGTTCTATATTCTTCCACTTGTAATTACCTGAAATCGGCGCAGGGATATTTTCCGCTGCTTTCTTAATCTGTCTACAGGCTTGGTTAATATCCGAACTGTCATCACTATCTTTAAGCGGTCCCCCAACAATTTCACCCACAAAATGGGTCAAGTGGCTCTGATCCCTGCCGCATAACCTCTTTGCGGCTTCTGCCCAGGCCCTGATGTATCCCTTACCGGGATTTTTACACACCTCGTCTGCAGAAAAAAATGACGGAATGCTGAATCATTCCACATTTCATTCCATATAAATTTAGACGCACATAAATCATTCCCAAAAACCATGCGAAAACACACTGTGCGTAAAGGAAAACGATACCTTCTTATCATTCCAAGGCCTGAGCACAAAAATTACACGTACACAATGGTCATTTCAATTTCCCTTCCACGCAAGTTACAGAGAGAACCGATACCGAAGGGCAAATTTAAAAATAGGTGGTATAAGGAATAAGTAAAATCTTGTATATACAGTCCGTTTAGCAATGAGAGCGTGCAACTGGCAATAGAGGGATTCAGCACTTCATCTAAGATACTGAAAAAATACAAGTTTTTCGGGTCTGATGCTTTCGGCTAGATAATCGAACCTGCAAACTTATGAAGCACTATCATGCAAAACTCAACAGAAACGGAGACTGGCAAACTATAAAACGACAAAACAGACATTTAATCCAATCACAGGGAAGGAAAAAAATCTGTCATTTCTTAATAACATATTACCAATTCCCACAGCCACAGGAAACGGTTTGAGCTTCCTGGGATCGTAAACTTTCTCCGGACTAAAAATGAAAGAATGTATCACTCTCAGCTGCTGTAAGAAGGACGTCACTTCTGTCGTTGTCCAGTTTTTATTTCAGTTATTACAGGAGCAAAAAAATGCTACAATACACTGGTCTTTCAACTCTACACAAGTATAATTTCTGCGAATAGGACGTCATCACTCCACAAGAACATGCAAAACAAAAGGGAATCTAAATCAACCTGGTTTACAGGACGTCCACGACCTGGAAAGGAAAGCAATAAAAGGACGTCCACGACCTGGAAAGGAAAGCAATAAAAAAATGTTTAAGAACTTACGCAAAGTCAAAACCGCAAAACGAGACTTCTATACTTCCGTCAGGGTCCCGGCCTTCCACACGTGCAGGCCACCACTTCCTTCTGTACATGTGAAGAACAACGTCACCTGTTCGGTAGCGCTGCAGATCAACGGACTGTTCTGAGACCTTGGCCTTTTTAATCCACCCTTTTTTCCGCAGCATCTGTGAAAGCAATAAGAGAAATATCATTAGCTGAATATATTGGGAATTTGAAATAAAGACACCACAATCCATAAATCTTAGCGAAACAAACCGACAAGTGACGGGATACATTTTGTGTAGCATTGTGATTTTCGATCTTTTTTTTACTGTTATATGGCCATATCGGGGCCCCCTGCCACATTATCCTGATATGAGGCATTCAAAATCTCTCTAACCGTTGTACATGGAGTCCCTCACGGACTAGCAAGAAGGAATCCAAATCTTAGGTATGACCCGACAGCATAAGCTATAACTGCGCGAAATTGACCGATTTTTTTTACATTCTAAGAGACCATCCATGCCGTTTGTTTTCTATCATTTACATCCTAATCCCACCTGAATTCAGCCGAAACGCAAAAAATTTCCGCTAAAAGCTAAGTGCGAATTGGCTTATTCTTTAAGCGTTCAAGACGGACAGGGGGGGGGGGGGGTCAAAGCATCCGGACTGCGTTCAGGGCAGGGGTTTAAAATTGGCAAAAGTCTGTGTACGTATTAACAGGGCTGGAAATTGGCGGGGGTCCGAGACCCTCCTTTTTGGCTACCCAGAGTCCGACAGAGCCGCAAAAAATCAGGTCTTCTTGCGCCCTATTTTATCTTAACACGGTTCGGATCCTCCCTAAATAGCTTTGGACCTTCCTTTTTCAAAGACACGGGTCCCAAGGACCCGGGCCTAAAAAAGTTAGCTTCCAGCAGTGGCTACTTACCAAAAATTGTACACCAAGAAATCCATGAACAGACAACATCGACAGCATTTTCAAGCAAAACTGAGCAACAATTTTCTGAGCGAACATTTCTCGACATTTAAATCCGTAAACTGACAAGGCATGCTAGCTCAAAAAAATGCCGCCCTTACAAGTAAGCCTGTATTTTTACAGCAGCATCTTACACATTCTTAAAAAAATGTCACAAATCACACCAAATACGCTAAACAAACATTTTCACGTGATTCACAAAATGTGTGTATTTACCTTTAGGCATATCCTCATTAACTTTTTATCCACTTTTAAGTTTTTCAAAAATTATCCACATGTAACCTGGACGCTTTCTGCATTGAAGTGATGCTACCAAGAACAAAGCCGCGCGCATACACCTCGTGACAAGTTAATTTGCATATACTGAGTCAAAAAAAAAAAAAAAAAACATTCAAGTTCATGTACACAGTGTAGTGTTTCGCAGATAATTTCATTCCAAACCTTGCATATTTTTTTTATAAACTAACACAAGCTAAAAAATATCGCCAAACAAGCATTTTAATGGCAGAAAACCATTACAAAATGACGGATTATTTCGCGCGTAAACAGTGACAAGGCAAGTCAATCATAAAAGTAGTGCTCACACAATTAAAACAGCGCACAATAATATACAGTCAGCCTGTCATGAGCGTGGGAATCTCGAGCTTTTAGCCCGTTCACAGATCAAAGCAAATCTACTGCGACTTAGAGCTTCTGATACGTGTTTGAACTGGCTATTCCGCAGTGGAGGGGGGCGGGGGTGTGGATGGAGAGGGGAGAGGATCAGGGAAGCATATATGGGAAGAAAAATATGACAGTTTTCGCGTGTAAATAGTAACAAGGCAAGTCAATCATAAAAGTAGTGCTCACACAATTAAAACAGCGCACAATAATATACAGTCAGCCTGTCATGAGCGTGGGAATCTCGAGCTTTTAGCCCGTTCACAGATCAAAGCAAATCTACTGTGACTTAGAGCTTCTGATACGTGTTTGCACTGGCTATTCCGCAGTGAAGGGGGCGGGGTGTGGATGGAGAGGGGGAGGATCTGGGAAGCATATATGGGAAGATACATATGACAGTTTTCGCGTGTAAATAGTAACAAGGCAAGCCAATCATAAAAGTAGTGCTCAAACAAATAAAACAGCGCACAACAATACACAATCACACATATACAGGTATGTCGGGAAACAAACGAGGAATCGCGATTTCTTGTCCAACTCGCGAAATGTACGCCAAAAATCTGACTTCGTTATTAGGGATTTTTCAGACATAAGTTGTATATGAAAATCTCGGTAGATTTTTTTTACATTCAATTCCGAAAGCGAAAATATATAAAAGACACAGCCTATCACATGTGCGTGAGAATGTCTCGCTTTAGCCCGCTGACAGATGCAAGCAAATCAACCGCGAATAGCCGTTTCGGTGTGTTTATCAATGTCAATTTCGCAGTTGGCGTGTACAAGAGAGGAGGAGTAAGGGTGAGGGGGATCTGGCCGGCAAAATTTCTTTTCACTTCCAGACTTTACCAGTGCATTTCGCTTTTTGGGGAAAGGGTGGGGTTTACCCCGAATGCCCTCAACCCCGTTGTTGCACCAATTTAACAGTACAAATACTACAATTTTTGGCTCGAAAAAAAAAAGCCGTTTTGATGTGCCAAAACGTTAAACCAGAGTGAAACGAATCGATTCTCTCTCTCTCTCTCTCTCTCTCTCTCTCTCTCTCTCTCCTTTTTTTTTAACAAAGCATACTCACGATTAAGGACAGTGAGATAGTGAACTTCAGTTAAAGCGATATTTTTTTTTAAAAAGGGAGGGGGGGGGGGGGTTTGCACGTCATTGTCTCCCACTAGCTACACTAATAGAGCAATATATTTTTGAAGGATTGCGTCCTGCAATGAATAAAATAAGCCCATTTTAATGCGCAATTTCGCAGCGGTTGTGTATTGGAGAGGGGGGAGGGAGTTCTCGTGTGCTAATATCTTACGCTTAACGGTGTTAAACATTTTTTTATGACTAATAGGCTTTATCATTGCATTTTGCTCTTGGGACGGGGAGGGGAGGGGAGGGGGGGGGGTGGGCGGAGGGAGGAGTGGGGAAGGTCGCGCACCCTCCCTATTTGCGCTAATACAAAAATGCACTTTTGAAGTATTAGTTTCAGTCAAAGTGAAACTAAAAAAAAAAAAAAAAAGACAGCACAATTAAGATTAAGGTCACCAAGCAGTGAAAAACGAAACTCAGTTTAAGCGATATTGACGGAAAGACTTAGTGTATATTAGACTTGTACGCACATGACACACGCTTGTACACCCCAGAAACATATAAAATGGCATCACTCAAGAACCTGCCTCTACACGGCGTAACCAAGCGAATTTGGGAGAATTTGGTGGCCACAGCACACTCAAGTTTAAGGGCATCAAATAATGAGAAACAAGTAAGTATTTGTGAAACACAAGCGGGCCCCAACCGCCCCCCCTCCAAAAAAAATCATAGGGTTATGAAGCGATGACGGACAGATGGACAGACGGACGGACACCCCAAACCTATAGGCCCCAATCCGAAGGGTTGGGGCATAATGAAAGCCAATTTCAGCGATATCCACAGAAAGAGTGGGTGTAAATAAAACATATGCGGACATGAAACACGCTTGCACACGCCAAGAAAAAAGTTTAAAATGAATGGTACTGAGAGTTTACAGTAACTGCAGCTCACACGCGGCACGCATAGATGTCGCTTGCGAAACTAACATGAACAGACATGAAACTCAGAAAATGCAACATTTTTTTCCGAGAAAAACGAACGAGGGGAGGAAGAGTTGCCCGTCATTGTATCCTCCTAGCTACACCAATGGAGCAAAACATTTTTGAAGAATTGCGTCCGTCAGTCAATAAAACAGACCGTTTTTAGTACGTTTATCAACTACCAATTTCGCAGTTGGCGTGCGCAAGAGAAGAGGGGAGGGGGGGGGGAGGCTCTGGTGAGAAAAATGTCTAGGTTTAACGGTGTTAATATATATTTTTTTCACTTCTAGACTTTACCAGTGCATTTCGCTTTTTGGGGAAAGGGTGGAGGGGTTTACCCCGAATGAACCCCAACCCCCTCCCACCCCGTTGTTGTGCCAATTTAACAGTACAAATACTGCAATTTTTGGCTCGAAAAAACAAGCCGTTTTGGTGTGTCAAAACGCAAAGTCAATGTGAAACGAATCGCTTTCTCTCTGTCTCCCCCTCTCTCTCTGCTTTTTTTTTTAAATAAAGCACACTCGAGATTAAGGACAGTGACATAGTTAAACTAAGTTAAAGCGATATTAACAGATAGACTGGGGTAAATTTGACTTGAAACACAAGAAACAGGTTTGTAAACCCCCCACAGGAAGATACAAATGGCACAGAGTAATAACTGCATCTACTGGGCGAATCAAGTCGAATTTGAGAAAATGTTGCGAATACAGCACACTCAAGTTAACGCCAACAAGTAGTGAGATATGAAACTCAGTTAATGCCATATTTTTTATAAAGCTAGGGGGAGGGTTGCACGTCATTGTCTCCCACTAGCTATACTAATGGAGCAATATATTTTTGAAGTCCTGCAATGAGCAAAATAAACCGATTTTAATGCGTTTATCAACTATCAATTTCGCACTGGTTGTGTATTAGGGGGGGGGGGGGGGTTCGCCTGCAAAAATTTTAAGTTTAACGGTGTTAACATTACAGGAGGAGGGGGGGAGTGGGGGTGGTGCACCCCTCTACTTGCGCTAATGCAACAATGCACTTTTGAAGTATTAGATTCAGTCGAAGTGAAATAAGCCGAATTTGAAAAAAAGACAGCACAATCAAGATTAAGGTCACCAAGCAGTGAGAAACGAGACTCAGTTTAAGTGATATTGACGGAAAGAATGCGTGTATGTTAGACATGTACGCACATGACACACGCTTGTACACCCCAAAAATATAAATGGCATCACACGAGAACCTGCCTCTACACAGTGAAACCAGGCGAATTTGGAAGAATTTGGTGAACACAACACTCAAGTTTAAGGGCATCAAGTAATGAGAGATTAAGTCAATTTCAGCGATAACTACAGAAAAATTGAGTGTAAATAAGACATGTACGGACACGTAACACGCCTGTTCGCACAATAAAAAGTTATAAAGTGCACTGAGAGTTTACAGTGACTGCAATTCACACACAACACGCATACATGTGTCTTGCGAAACAGACCGGCTTATATAAAGAAACCGAGAATAATATGTCAAACAAATGACTTGGTTTAAAAAAAAAACAAGAATCTACGAAGATAAACAAACTCTAACGATTGCTTTATAAAATATGTGACACTTTGCTTCAGTTAAGCAAAAATATGTACTTAAAAAAACGAAGTGGAAACTTTCTGATATTATCGTCCACTAACAAAAGGGGTGTTGCCTTGTTTACCCTCAACTTTAACTTTGATTTTTGAGATTTATAGGCTACAAACAAAACAATAAATAACTTTAAAACGTATTTGTGATATTATTCTTCTTGTTTTAAATACAATTATTTGGATAGGCCACCCCAAAATCTACTAAAATGTCGGCCAAAAAGTAGACAACCACCCGGGGCCAGGTCCATTCCAACACGTGGTCGCGCTCCCCTGACACATGTGCTAGCACCTGATTGGCTGAAATGTGATATAAAAATAGATTTCACACAGATCGAAAGATGTGTACGGCTTCCGATTGGCTCTCGTTCCACGTGCTTTTCTCACACAGAGTTCATGGTAGGTAGCCACCTATATGTTGGTGTGAGAACTATTTTACACAGCAAATTTGATGGTCTCTGTAAATTTCTGCGAAATAGGCATGTGGTCTCAGGTGAAAGAGCACGTTCTGTTTCGCAAAATGAACCCCTAACACAGATTTGCGAAACGGACGACCCGACCAAAATGCGAAACGGACCGAAATTCGGTCCGTTTCACTTTAACATTGCAACGTGATACACACCAATTCGTCTTGTTTCCCGACGAAGCCGCATCCACACACACACACACACACGTACACACATACACACACACAGAACGTACAAACACTATATGTCTCCCCTTGGTCGGGGAGACATAATTCCATAACAAATATGTACAAAATTCATTAATAAATTCTGAACTACAATACAGAGGTAGTGCGAATTCAAGCGACTACCACCGGCGTACAGTACATTTGCATCCATTTCTTCACCGCTTCTTTCGACAGAGTCTCGGGTGATATCACATTAGGCACGGCCATGTAGGAGCGGAGCGACTTCTGCGCCGCGAGTAGCCCCGTCGTAATGCACTCGGGTGGGGCCCGGTGATGCAGGATCTTCCACAACATGCTGCCCGCCAGACTGCAAACAGTATTTTTCTAAATTTTCTGATTTGAAAACAACTCTTTTTCTGAGTTTATCCTGAAGAAAGTTTCCTTGATGTTTTTATTAAATACGAGCAGAACTCAAAGATTCGAAAATATTTCTCTCATTTTTTGGAGTTCATTTTAAAGAAAAATCTTGGTTCTTTTTCTTTTGGCTCTAGTAATCATATAAATACATATCACTCTGATTTATGACGTGACGTTAAACAAAGCAGTGTTTAATCACCGCAGTCACTTTTTTGTGCTGGTGAGTTTTTTCTTACGTACCAATCTCCTGCGCCGGAAACACTGACGATGGATGCAAGGCCTTGCCCTGCTTTACGCACCGGATAGTGTACGATGCTCAAACCTTCCTCCTGTGCAACACAAAACGCAGAAATTACCGAGGCTAGGAACGACGGCCGGCAGTTTCCGATCAATGTCTCCACTGAATTTCAGCATTTCTGGTACATCAATAATACCAATTTAACGTAATCAAATGAAATTTCAGATACGTATTGCAATATGAGAGCAAGTCGTACCATATCACATGGTCAGCCAAAACGCAACCGACAAACATAGTGCATTTCTATACCCAAACATGCAGGGACGTCCCGGTCGGGTGGGTGGGGGAAGGGGGAGGGTGGAAAAAATTATTTTGTACCAACTATTATATATATATGTTAGAGTAAATCTGTGTAATCAGTAAATTCACGTAATTACTAAAAGTTTTAGGAATTACGTGAAATTACTGTCGGGGCAAGGAATTACGCGAAATTCCTAAAAACTTCAGGAATTTCATGTATTTACTGTTTTCAAAGGTGTTTTATTTCACAAATTTCCTAAACATCAGTTAGTAAATATG
Organism: Protula sp. h YS-2021; assembly: GCA_949752745.1. Taxonomy (NCBI): domain Eukaryota; kingdom Metazoa; phylum Annelida; class Polychaeta; order Sabellida; family Serpulidae; genus Protula; species Protula sp. h YS-2021. The sequence goes on along the minus strand of OX457030.1, from coordinate 43,840,694 downwards.
CGTAATGAAGGTCGAACAAAGTTAAACGATGGCGAAAAATGGAGGAACACGCTCACATGAACTTAGCTTGTCATAGATTATTTCGACCATGGTGAGTCCTTTTTTATTTTGAATTGCAATTCGTGAAATCGCTCACCTAAGGTGACATTTGGTGTCATTTGCCGGAGTTGGAATTGCATATTGAGTCTTTTGCTTTTATCTCGAATTGCAAATGTAACAAAGCTAAGATCACTCGTGAGTCCCTATTTTAACCCAGCCGACTTTGTTCCGCGGATGGTCATCCAGCTGGCTATTACTTTTTTGACGATTGACGAAAAATTGACGAAATGACGGAACTTTTTGTGCCCTTTTTGACCAATTTTTAAAATGCCGCTTCTACAGTTTTACACCAATCGCTTAGATGTTACGCAGGGATGCTCCCCAGGGGTGCGCCTAACAGGCTATTATTTTTTTTCGCGGTTCGCCAAAAACTGCCGAAATGGCGGAACTTTGAAATTTGGCAAAAACTGGAATAAATGGTAGTCTTTTTCAAATACAATTATAAAATTTTAATCAAGTTTCTTAGGTGCTTCTCCACTTGGACTTTGCTTTTTTTCGCAATGACAAAAAATGCCGAAATGGTGGAATTTAAAATTTTTTGTAAAATTGTGTAAATGCCGGTAAAAACGTGAATCCTCAAAACCCAACCTCACCAACATCCGTTTTCGGGTAGCTTCCAAATTCGAATTAAATGCATTTTTCATACTTCGTTTTTTGGCCTAACAGTATTCGTTTCAGAGTGTTTCTCTCTTTCCTTGTTTGGTAACTCGGCTGGGTCATGTCCTTGGACATTCTTGTATCTTGAATTGAAATTTGTGCACTCACTCACCTGAGGTGAGATTTGGTATCATTTGCCGGAGATGGAATTGCATATTGAGACCTTAGCTTTCATCTCGAATTGCAAATGTTACAAAGTTAAGATTACTCGCCTTAATGAATTAGGATTAATACTGGAGCTTCCTATTAATTATTGCAAGTATTGTGATTTAAAACTTGAAAGGGGCTTATCCACGGTATTTTACCTATCAGAACCTAAAGGTAATAGCAGATGTCACAGCAGTTTGGCATGCAAAAATAAATAACTGACCTCATATCAGCATTTGCTTTCACTAAAGGCACGCATTCTGCATTTGAAACCATGGTAGAAGCGATGTATTTGATCACTGCAGTGTTGATTCAAGTCTTGAGGTTTATTAAATAAAACGTTAACACATTGATTTCGTCTAATTCACAGTTTAGTAATTTCGTGTAATTACTGACCTCCTGTTTCAGTTATTACATGAAATTCCTGCGAATATTAGGAATTTCGCGTAATTCCTGGCCCCGACAGTAATTTCACGTAATTCCTAAAAGTTTTAGGAATTACGTGAAATTACTGATTACACAGATTTACTGTAACATATATATATATATTTTTATATATATATTAACACTGACGTGAGTATCGCTGCCGGCTACTTGGAATGGAGTATCAGCAGTAGTGTTACGGCACAGAAGTACTCCGTTACTTCCCAGAGTGACCATGACATTGGGAATCACGTGTAACACAGGCTGCACTAGAACACAAGTTGGTTGTTTTATACATTCATAAAATTATAATAGCACACAAAATAACAACACCTATAATAGGAATCTAAACTATAAATGTATATTTTCTACAGAAAGAAAAGAAAACAGTTAGGATTCCGACTAAGTTAGCGCAGTAGCTGGACATTGGTAAACGAACAGCCAACTCAACAGTTTCCTTCCCCTCACCACTACTACCGAACTGAAATATGAGTTTTCCACCTTTTAACTGCATACTGATTCTGTTGACATCAATTCTGTCGACACACTGATTTTGGTTGACATAGATTTGAGCAGGACAACCTCACAGGATGTTTTTCTTTGTGTGTCTGGGTGCTGTAAACTAAACCTACCTGTTCGAACACAGTTTTCAATTATATCACAAAGCTGAGGATCATCTCTTAATGGAAATTCGAAGTTGACAATGTCCTCCAAACATCCTGAAACAACAAGAAAACATATTAAAAATTTAACAAATGGAAATCAGTCCAACTTACCAAAAGGCAAAATCAAGACAAGTTGATTATGATGAAATTTCAGGTTTTTTGGTCAATATCCACCAAGCACGCCACCATAAATGGTAAATATGTGGCACCATATAAATTAGGAAATGGCGTTAGCTTCATCTGAAGTGAAGAAATCTGAGGGTAGGGTGAGTATGTGAAGGCGACGAAATGTGAAGCGGGTCAAATGTGGGAGTAGGGTGACTGTAAAGGAGAGAAAATGTTGGGTTAGGGTGACTGTAAAGGAGAGAAAATGTGGGGTTAGGGTGACTGTAAAGGAGAGAAAATGTGGGAGTAGGGTGACTGTAAAGGAGAGACAATGTGGGGTAGGGTGACTGTAAAGGAGAGAAAATGTGGGAGTAGGGTGACTGTAAAGGAGAGAAAATGTGGGGTAGGGTGACTGTAAAGGAGAGAAAATGTGGGAGTAGGGTGACTGTAAAGGAGAGAAAATGTGTGGTAGGGTGACTGTAAAGGAGAGAAAATGTGGGGTAGGGTGACTGTAAAGGAGAGAAAATGTGGGAGTAGGGTGACTGTAAAGGAGAGAAAATGTGGGAGTAGGGTGCCTGTAAAGGAGAGAAAATGCGGGGTAGGGTGACGGTAAAGGAGAGAAAATGTGGGGTAGGGTGACTGTAAAAGAGAGAAAATGTGGGGTTAGGGTGATTGTGAAGGAGAGAAAATGTGGGAGTAGGGTGACTGTAAAGGAGAGAAAATGTGGGGTTAGGGTGATTGTGAAGGAGAGAAAATGTGGGAGTAGGGTGACTGTAAAGGAGAGAAAATGTGGGGTAGGGTGACTGTAAAGGAGAGAAAATGTGGGGTTAGGGTGATTGTGAAGGAGAAAATGTGGGAGTAGGGTGACTGTAAAGGAGAGAAAATGTGGGTTAGGGTGATCGTGAAAGAGACCATATGTGGGTTTAGGGTGACTGTGAAGGAGACCAGATGTGGGTGTGGGTTAACTGTGAGGGAGACCAACTGTGAATGTATGGTGACTTTGTGAAGGAGACCAAATGCCTAAGGGACCTGTAATCGACGGTCTTTTTATACTAGCAGCAAGCAGGTGTAGATATAACCATCACAGCCTTCTCTTGCCGTATCTCACACCTGTCCAAGGTGTCCTTGACCTTGGGCTGCGGACTGACCTGGAAGTCTCTCTCCTATCATTCTGTTCAGCACATGTAGCTCATTGCTATTCGGCGATATGTACGTTAACTGCTGCCACTGGTCTCCTTCAAACAGCTTTGTCACGAGCCGCAGGTCCGTGGGTTCGAACCAGACTGAAAGCAACAAAGGACATGATAAAATGATATCTTTTCAGTTTACTCATTATCTTTCACGTTTTGTTATTTTTCGTTAGCGTTGATTTATTTCAAAGTAAATGACAGTTATATGGCTCCTAAAATCCCTGAATTGAAACGGACACTTTTTTGTCAATTGCTGATATATCTTAAACGCATCTGTAATAAGTCATAAACAACACTCCCGTAAATAACCGTGCTCAGTGATATGAAGTAAGTTGCAGATAAACAAAATACAAAATTTTCTGCATAAATTATTAAACAGTAAACGGAGAGGGCGAGCAGTAAGGGGGAGACCGAGGGTCGTCATGGGGGATAGCGGGTAGTAACGGGGAGGGGGGGGGGGAAGGCATGTAGCAACGGAGGAAGGGCGGGTAGTAGCGGGGATCGGTTGGAGTAATGGGGACGGCGAGCAGTGGCGGGTAGTAATGAGAGACCGGGGGGGTGGGGGGGGGGGGTTAGTAACGGGGGAAGGCGGGCAGTAATGGGAGACGGGGGGGGGGGGGAGTAACGGGAGAAGGGCAGTTATGGGGGATGGACGGCAGTAACGGCGGATAGCGGGTAGTAACGCGGGACGGCAGACAGTAACGGGGGACGGGAGGTAGTAACGGGGGGGGCGGCGGGTAGTAACGGGGGACGGCGGCCAGTAACGGGGGACGTCAGGGAGTGACGGGGGACGGCAGGAAGTGACGGGGGACGGCTGGAAGTAACGGGAGACGGCGGGTAGTAATGGGCGGGGGGGGGGGGGGGGGTAGTTAGCACGACAGCTCTCACCTGGCACATCGTTGTCGGCGCACACGTCACAAATGTACGTCATCGTCTCCGCCGGTATATTTCCGTCCATGACTACAAGCGGCGCTGACAGCAGGTTCTGCTCGAATCGACTCACCTGCAAGACGAAACAACGTCACGGGCTCACGAGAAATGAAACAAACCGTCGATTTGCGAAAGAACGCAACAAGAACCTTCAAGTGACAGAAAAAAAGCTTGACACGCATAAATAAAAGTGTCATGAGTCCCATTCCATTTTATATCATTTATATCATCCCATTATTATTATTATTATTATTATTATAAATATTATTATTATTATGTGAAATTTGATCAATTTTTTTTACTTACATAATCGGGGGTGATTTCAGCGTGGACATTGAAATCGCCCACGCCATAGATTACTTCTCCAGAATACCGCAAGATGGCGTTATAAATGGCAGTCGAATGTTCGGGACATCGCTTTACACCGTGCATATTCTGAAATGTAACTTTTAAATTTGAAATATATCTTGCAGTGAACCTGTGAAATCAGTGACTTGACGAAGTGAATGAAAAGTGAAATGATTTTACATAACTTTGTATGGTTCACTAAGTAACTGAGTCAGGTTGTTTATTTGACAGGTTAACTGTAACACAAACATAGGAAGAGGAATCCTAGAATTGTAGAAAACGTACGTATACTTTTGTGTAATATACAAACTAATACACTGTCTGCCGAGCCCTCGCCCCCCCCCCCTCCCTCCAACACCCTCTCAAAAACCCCGCTAGCTCTGCCCTTACCTGCCGCGCCACCCACCCATCTACCTACACCTACCATGTGTGAACAGTTGTGGAACATATTCTCGGCGTGGGTATCGCCCCCCACCGCGGACACGAAGAGCGGGTCGGCACCGAGGCGAGTCAAGCAATCAGCGATGTTCCTGCCCACGCCCCCGAAACTCTGCTGCACCGTCCCCGGGTACGTCCCTCCATTCTCCTGCACATTTTTTATTCACGAAAACAACCATATATGCAAATGCTTAATGCTGACATTCTTCACATTTAAAGATTTTATTACTCACGACAGTTAATGTGAGGCACTTTCTACTTCATAATAAGTCTACTACTTTGCGCTTTTTCACTTCTTGAAGCAAAAGGGAAAGTCGAGAAAAGTTTATTAGTTAATATGATATACCTCGATTTCGTCGACTTTAAAGATGCAGGTTAAGTCGACATTTGACCCACCAATCACCACCTGTAAACATGTTCACGTGACCTCTTTGTCAAAAAAGCTCCAATGTTCAGACTAACCATAGTACATTGCTTTCAAGTGAAGCGGTATCAGCTGTAGTTTCATACAAATTGTGACGCGGGATAAAGTTAACAATGAACAGTTCGGATCGTTCCATTCAACTTCAACATGCCCTTGGGGTGATCCAACACTTCAAATACAATTTGATGTTATTACGAACCTAAGTAAAACAGATGCTTAAATTTATATGAAAGGAGGATAGCTTACGGCTTGGTTCTGTTGTTTGTGTCCATGTTTTGGTGTCGCAATCACATGTGGGAAATGAAACGCTTGACCTACTTTACTGGAAAATGATTGGCTCTTAATTTCGGCTAATTCACAGGCAATCTGCGCACCCACTTCAGCGTTATTTTTTATCAATGCAATATCTGCATTTATTTGTTAAGATTAAATAACATAGTGTGTAGTACTTAACAATGTGCTTAATACCAAGTATATGATAAACAAGTAAGCGCAATCGATTACATTTCTCCCCCCCCCCCCCCCAAGTTCTTTTTTCTAGATAGCAGTGTGTCAAGCGATTTTAAAGCAAAAAATAATAGGAATTGGATAAAAAAATAGGAATGGCTTGGCAAAAAAATAGGAAAAAATAGGAATTAAAAAAAATCATTACAATCCAATTTCATTTCAATAACTATAGTGCTATATACGTTGGCCTCCTCCTCCCCTACAGCCAACCTTTCCTCACCAATTTCAAATTCTAACACAACATATTAAGAGAATTAGAAATCGTTTTTTTTTTTGTTTTTTTTTTTAATTTTTCTCCCTCTTGTGCTATAGTTGTTGCAAGCATACTTTGTGAAACTGTACGTCATTTTTTTTAACTGATGGCAGTTTAGTCATGGGCATATTATGATGGAAAAAATACAATCAATCAATGACAAAGTATGTTCCATTGTTATAAAAACTACACATTGAAAGCAGTACGTAACAATTTTTGAATTACTAGTGCTCGAATTTAATTTATTTAATGAAATATATAGAAAATAACTGGATTTCTTCTTAAGCATCATGCCTGCAACAACTATTCACAGTATGTACAACACACAATTTTACAAAGAACAAAATATAAGAAGTATTCTTCCACAAGTAAAAACTAACCCAATATTACAAAAAGAAACACCTCCTATGAGTATATCAAAATGCAAATAACAATCAATACACAAAGAAATCACTCAAACGCATAAACAAAAATCACATTACTTCAAAAACTTGGAGTAGACCGTGTATCTGAACTACACTTAAACGAATTAATAGCAGTTTGCTGTTCAAAAAAAACAATTGAAAACAATTATGAAAGAAAAATTATATTTACAAACGATATTTACACAACACTTCAGAACCTGGAAAAACACTTAACAAACTACAGCTGAACTACACCAGTCGTAGTCACCTTGTATCATTATGTACAATATCAAGTAAAACGCAAGGTAAAGAAACTTAAGTATACATGCTGGAATACATTGTAAAGAAATTAGTAAGTGTAAATACTACAATGCATGCTCACGTTCTACATTACAGTATGTTGTTATGATAATAAACGATACCATTATCAAATTAAAAAACTGCCAAAAAAGAAAACACAGTTTTAACTGAATAGTACGAAACTCAGAAAGCTAAGAATTCCCTCGCCTATATACAAAAACGTGGAACTCTTTCTTAGAATACTCACAAATTAAATTGTAAATAATACGGTAATCGTTACATGCTATGATTTGACGCAACATGCTATGCTTGACATTCTTAATCACAAAAGATGCTATGGTCAGCTTAAAGAAGAGTATTTGGACGTAGAATAATGCTATGTTTATCATGTGAAACGCGAAACTGATGTACTAAAATATGTACAAATATTTATCCAACGGTGCATGAGACTTTTGATGAACTGGTGGCACTAATCAGAGACACATTTTGCACTTTACGTATTTCAAACAGACTCATACGTCTTTTTTCAGCAACAAATTTTACACATTGCTTCTTCACCTTTTTGTGGGTTTCGAATTTGCATAACTTCTCAACGTTCTTTCGTTTCTTCTGCTCTACAGTTTTTTGTTCACTCCTCACACTAGCGAGTTTTTTTGTACATGTCGTTATTTTAGTCTGGGCAGTTTCGATTATGGACTGTGCTACAGACGCTCTTCGTATATCCTTGTTTTTAAGTGCACGGGCCAGTTTTTCATTTCCCTCTCGAAGCAATTCTTCCGCTACTGCTAAGTCTTTTTTCATAACTAACTCGTCTTTCTCCAGCTGTTTCCCCTTTTCATTTAACGCATCTCTTTCATTACTGGCCTGTTTCGCGGTTCGTTCTTTTCGCTCCTGTTCTTCAAGCTGGCGTTTGGCTTCATCTTTTCGTGCTTCTTCCTCCTGCTTTTCTTCTTCCAGCCGCTGTTGATACCTTTGATGTGAGTGTCTGACATGTTGCAACATGTCTGAAGTGATGGGAACTTTCTCCGGTTGCGTGTGTAAATTGACGGCATCTTTTGCCAGCCTATTCCCTATAATTGATTTCACATAAAGGTTTACTCTGTCCGTTCCAAGCATCTTTTTGTTTTTGGAAAGACCTCTTTCACAATCGGCGTTTCCATGCGGAAGCACAAGAGCTGCTTTAACGACTTTCTGCAGATTCTCGTATTTCAGCTCTCCAGATGGTAGTTTTCTCTGCAAAACGGCTCTCCAGTAATGATCGATTCGGTGTTCTTTGCACTCAGGGTCCTCTTCGATATCATCTAGTTGATATAGACGCCATTCGTCTGTAATGACTGTCACATCATCGGTACTGACTGATGGAAGTTTACGTGCAACGTTTTGGATTGACAAACATTCAGCATCTTTCTTCCGAGAGGGATGCAGACAAGCCAAATCTTTAAGAAGTTGGTTATTAAACGGGAGCCGGTCAAGCAGATATTTCACAACTGTTCTGTAAAATTTACGCGCACTGAGAAGGAAACGCTTCTTGTCGCCAACTTCTAGATTCCTCAGTACGACTAACGTGCTTTCGCCAATAACCAAGTCCTCGTCTGGCAGCTGGTGTTCATGGCTTGAAACATCAATCATTTTAAGTTCTTCACCAGTCTTGTTTTCATATAGCGACTTCTTCAAAAAACGCGACATCAACTTCACTACTAAGTCCTTCATTTCAGTGTACAATATATAAACAAGAGGGGCTTCAGTTTGGAACACTTTCAAGAAGTGCTGAAAGCAGGGTATAACCGCTTTCAGAAAATGAAGTTCAGTAAGGGTTCCTTTCTGCTGTAACTTTGAGGAAATTCGTGAAAACGAAGCACTTTTAGGTGTACTCCTGGAGTCTCTTTTAGTCAAGTCTGCAAAGTATTTGCAAAGAGGGTTCCACTGTTCAACAAGTCTGTCTGCAACAACTCCAAGTGTCACCCATCTCGACGGTACATGCCTAATAAAAACATGCTCTTCGACATCTTCCTATATGATGTGTTGTACTTTCATCGACAGGGGATCAAGATCAAAAAATAGATTGGGTATCTGTGACTCGGAAACATTTAAACAGTGGTGCTACAACTTTCGTAGAAAACCAACTGGGTTGTCTAAAAGAAGCACCATGGGTGTCCCTCAGATGCGCCTCACTGGGACGGCAACCAGAAGAAACCTCTACGCTGTTTTTAACAAGAGAAAGGCTAAAAAAATATAAGACAGAAATAAAACACAAAATAATTAACAAACGTATTTTAAAAAAATAGGAAAAAATAGGAATTTTGTTCAAAAATAGGAAAAAATAGGAATTAAAAAAAAAATAGGAAAATATAGGAAAAAATAGGATACTTGACACACTGAGATAGTCTTGATTTTATTTTAATTTCTTTTACTTTTTTATTTTCTTTCGTTTAAATTTGCTTTTCTGCATTTTGCTATTTTGTTTTTTTTTTTTAATATTTCCATAACTCAGAACTTTTCCTTGGGGGGTGGGGCTGCACAAGGATACTTGCTTTAACGGACAAGCCGTCCGTTATCTCGCTCAAGCGCCTTAGTATGTACGGCGTCACGTCTTTGCCGCTTATCTCCAGCTTTCTGTAACATCCCCACAAAGCGTCATAGCACAAAACGTCACATCACAAACCGCCATACCACAAACGTTACGTCACAAAGCGTCATACCACAAAACGTCACATAACAAACCGCCATACCACAAACGCTACGTCACAAAGCTTCATACCACAAAACGTCACACCGCAAAACGTCACACCACAAAGCGTCATACCGCAAAACGTCACACCACAAAGCGTCATACCGCAAAACGTCACGTCACAAAGCGTCACATACATGACGTCAGCAATTGCGGTCAAACGACTAAAAACGTTCCCTAACAAGCAGAAAACTAAAAACTAAACTAAAAGTTTAAGGAAGACAAAAATAACATAAAACGCCACAATGGGTACAAAGTAACTCATAATAGCAGCTCGAATTTTCCTGTCTTAATTGATATTTTTTTAACTCCTTGTTGTCCCCAATAGACAAAAAGGAACAAATTAAAAAAATTCTCTTCAAACGCAAGAAAATTTGCCTTGCTGCGTTGTGTTGTAAATGCAATAAATGCAATCCCAGCACAAACTGATACAAACACCTTACGCTGTTTCTTCAATCGCCGTGTCAATTGCACTTTCAAGTATTTTACTGTTGGCCGTGTGATGTTCGGGGATGGGCACGCCTATTAACATACCGCTTCCCATTTCAAAGTTCAACATGCAATCTGAAAGTAAGCCAATTAGAAGACTTACAAGTTACACAGTCATACTTAACAGCGCCCCTGTTATTACAAAAGTTAAATGTGCAGTTAACTTCACGCCGCACGAGGAAACTTAGCTGATTTAGTTAAATTACACAATTTTGACACAGTGGATTAAAGAACTGGTTTATCTGTTTAGGACGATCTGTAAATTTGTATATTTCGAGTTGGAATGGGAATTTAGAAATACTATTAAAATGGATTTCGAGAATTTGCAAGCCCTTTCACATTTTGAAATTTTAAATATTTAAGCTCCTCAAAAACTTGGATTCAGATTGGCAGGAATAAACATGCATCAGTTTTAACACCTAAACTAGCGCGGCCAGTGAACACCAAAAACACTGTAACCGAACATGCTAAACACTATTATTAGCCAGCCGGTGGCTTTTTGTACTTCTACATACTTAAAAATATCAAGAACACAAATAAAACGGGGTGTTTATAAAGAGTGAGGGGCGTAACTTCCGCCAGTCAAAAAAAGTGGGGAACTAACCAATCAGCAAAGCAGCCTGCCGAGGGGAGGAGACTTTATACGGTGACTGACAGCCGCTGTGGGCGGTGAAAAAAGCCGGAAACTCTTTGGTATCGCCGTAGGTGGCAACGCAAACACCTTGCGTTTCCTGCAAAATGAAAACAACTTAATCATTTTAAATTTTCTCCATAAAAGACCAAAAATGGGAATATCGAAAAAGCCTATTTGATTTATACACATATTTTCTCCGCAAATTCACATCTAATCAAATCATTTTATTTGAAGCAATATCTCGCTAAGTTTTTTTTTTATTCATCACAGATGTATAAAGTTGCATCAAAAAAGTATCCCAATAAAAAAGAAGAACTGCGCAGAATAATATAATTGGAATTCGACTCTCTGATCACTATTTATGGTAAAGTCAAAACTGAAGTTTTTGTTTTAAAAAAATTCCGCAATGATATTTTATTCAGAAATACAAGTCCGTACGAGATATTCAAGGGTTTTCTCGATATCGAGGATGGACTTCACACCGGCCGATACTACCGCTACCGGCGTCTTTCCAAGTTCTGTCAAATCCGCACTCACATCCATGCCTGCAATGTAAGCAAATATGTTAACCGCCTGCCATATCTCCAAAACCACTACTTGGCTAGCAGATAATATCACCTATGCAATTTTAACCACCGGCATGAGTTTACAGAATATATTGCAGTTAAACATACACTTTTTTCTGTAATAATGATATGAAATTTCAAACGAAAAATTCACGCTGTGTTTTAAGTGTACAGAATGATTCTGTACACTCCGTTCTGTCAGACATTCGAAACTTCGAATTCGCGTCTTGGGATAGAAGTGATAACCACAGACGTGGACATCACATCATTTGCAAAGAAAGCCTTACTGTTTTCTGCGCCTCGGTGCACACCCCCGACACCCCCTGTCACGAAAATGGGCAATCCTGCCTTGTGGGCTGCCACCATTGTTCCCGACACCGTGGTACCTCCAGTCTTCCCCTAACAACAATATCACACTCTGCTATTTTTCCTCTTTTTTTCGCAATTAAATCTTTAGCAGCCTTCTTAAGCAGACTGTTTTACTGATTATTTAAATAAGGTAACAGGGTTCATTCGGAACTTTTTGTCCTTCATTCTTCCTGGTACAAACGTGGTAAAATTTCTTAAATAGAATACTGGATTGTAGAATGATTTCTCGCAGTTCTGTAACAGCAACAGTAAGATTATTTACAACAACTCAGCGACTACAACAGTACCAGTTAGTTTAAAGCGTTGATTTTAACAGGTCACCTGACTCAACACGAACGGCAAATCCCTACGCGATGTCTTAACAATGTCTGGATCCCCTTTGGCCAGACGAATAAGTTCTTTCTCGGACAAACCTAAAACACGAAGTAACACATAAAATCAATTCCCACCCGATCACAGTACACTTGAAAGGCACTCGCATGTTACACTGGCGTCATTTTTCTCAGACATCCACTGGTCGTCAAAGCCCATGTGCGTCATTGTAACATTCACTGACATCGCCCCCCCTCCCCTACCCATGGGGCCATTTTTTGGCAAACTAAAACAGTAATTGTCCATAGTCTTTTATCAAGCTGCTTATTTACTCCCAATTCATTTCAGCCGAAGAACCCGAGAAAATGAAGCTTACCCACGTGTATTTTGCCGTCTAGTACCGCTATGGTTGCCGGTACTGCATCGTTGTCTTTCACTACGTTTTCTACAGCAATGGCCGTTCTGAAACACAAACCAGTAGCTGAATGAAACAGGTATATGACATTGTCCGAACAAGATGTGATGCAGTTTTATACATTAAAATGCCTGCGTATTAATTTAACCCTACAAAGCTTACACCAAAATAGTAAGGACATTGGTACTTACTCTAGATTTTCTGGAAACGGTATGCCATGTGTAACAATTGTACTTTCCAACGCGACAACAGGCTGTCGAGTCCTCAATGCATCCGCAACCAGCTTTGAAAATCTCAAGTAGTCTACAAGGAATCATCAACACACAAAATATGTTAACAACTTGCATAGTGTGTTATTTGGCACTTTGCCAGTAACATCGATTGCGAGAAATCGATTCACACCAAGGCCGATGGTAATTTATTCTTAATAAACTAAAAAAAATGCGATCTTTTCTATTCTTCAAATGAGCTTCGTGTTGCTCAATGGAACAAACAAAGAAGTAGACGAAAAAAGAATTTTGTTACTGGGCCTTGGAACGTGAAATTGTAACTTAAATGATTGTTCAGACCTTCCCTCAAGCCATACCTCCATAAAGCCTCGGCTTTACGTGTACTTTATTCTTGCTAGCTGCCTTGAACAATCTGCCAAATGTTGAAACCTTGACTCTAAACATGTTCAATCTGGGAAAAAAAAAAGAATAAAAAAAACACAGTAGTCGCAAGCATCTGACTGTTTTCTTGCATTCGAACAGCTATACTGGCCATACTGAGAAATATTAAACGAGTTGCAAGTATTTAGAACAGTTTACACAATATACAACTCCTGTATTATATGTGAAATTAAAGGTCAATTTTATTTAAACAGTGGCAGGTAAGCTTTGCCACTTATTGTTTGCAGACCGCATTTTATTTTCTCCCAACTGACCCAGCACTAACAACCCAGACAGGGTGGAGCCCTTTGTGTCATTCTTCTCTTTACTTCTTCCTTTCAATATGATAAGCTAACCTAACTTTATTTACGGGCAGCAACCATCACAGCTGACCAATATTATTATGTGCGAAGCTTGTGAACGGACAAGTACATCGGGGCCGCTACCCATTAATGACGTCGTGTTTAACTTTCTTTAAAACATAGAATACGAAAATTATACCCGCACAAAACATCCATGCAAAAGCAAACTAAAGCACATTAAATCTCATCTAAATTACATGCGATCTTAACTTACGTATGACTTCGTATGCTTTTCTTTGGATGTGTACGATTTAGTACGACTTTGTTTGCGCTGAACCTCGATAATGAAAGAAACGATAGAAAAATACAGAAGAAATATCGCAAAAACTGCTCATACTTGGAACATAAAAGAAATTGAAACTTGAAGCGATTTGTTTAAACCTTAAATAAATTTTTAAAATAGCATACAGGTTGTTGAAAACCAGATTGCTCTTTGGTGCAAGAGAAATTTGACGTTTAGACGAAATCTCTCTATCATTCCTTTCATTTTTTACCGGTTATTTTTATTCGTTTTTATTCGAAACATAGAATTTTTGCGCATTTTTATTGGGAGAGCCTAAAGTGTGATTTAGATTATGTGATGCACTCTTTCTAAAACAAGTTATCAGTGAAACTAATGAATGTCCCCCGCCACGAACTATCTCGTCGAAGAGGAAATTGGAATTAAACCAAAAAGCCATGTATTAGTTACCCCATCCCACAAAGCTTCAGCATGTTCATAAAGAACAATTTAATTAACCAACCATCAAAAGCCATTGTTGAATAGCGGCTGAGAGTTCGCGTGCACAAAGTTGGACTGTAGGCAGCAGAAATACTAAAAAATTGCCTATTTTCAACAAGTCGCCATTTCTTTTGGTCGAATCGAAAAATAATGCCACGCCGCACAACTTCAATATATATATTTTCACTGTAGCAACAATCAAAAGCCAGGGTTGAATAGCGGCTGAGATACTGCGTGCACAAATTTGTGCTTCCAAGTTTCGCCAGACAGAAAGACGGACTGACGGACCCGAATAGTATAGTCCCCCGATCCGCGCTACCCGGAACTAATAACGCCACTGGCCCGAGTCGTGCGCCGAGATGAGCAAAATTGACATCAATGACAAGTTCTATTGTGGAAACTATGACTCTTGCTGTCATAGGAAGACTGCAAGAGTAACCTAGGACTATATTAGCGTGCCTGTTTTACAAAAAGGGTACTATATTGTACAGGAACTTTCAGTAAATGTTTAAATCATCGGACAAGTATGCAGGAATCGTACCTCAGAACCAGATTAGCGGGGAGGTGTTGTAGCTCTGAAAGAGAGATATACAGAGCAAGTGTACGGAAGAGCTGACTTAGTCCCAGTGGACCCTTTCTGTCTTCCTAGGTCAGAAAAGGTCACAGTTCCTGTAATGGAAATCACCATTGATCTCAATTTTCGCGGCTCTAGATCTTTCGGCGCACGTTCCAGGACACCGAGGTTCGGAGTGGCATGCCTTTTCTTAAAAAAAGCACACTGAGAAGTATCCTGGCGCACTATTTTCGACCTCGTCCAAACTACCAAAGTGGAGTAAAGAGTGGTTTTACAACTGCAGATTCATTGTTGTTGTGGGCGATAATGGGAGATTCTATATTCTGATCTGAAGAAAACATCTATTTTTCTCATTACAAAACTGTTATTTGACCATAAAAATTGTGCGCCATAATTTATAATTGGGTTATTTATGTGATGCACCCTTTCTAAAATAGCGCCATTAGCCCAAGTCGTGCGCCGAGATTGAAAAATTGAGATCAATGACAAGTTACATTATAGGAACGATGACTCTTGTTGGGAAGCAAGAGTCATCTAGGACTAGAGCCGACTCGGAGCTCGATCTCTTAAATACTCGCTGCGAGCATTGACAGTTAACCTCTCGGTTCGGAAATAAAAAGTTGTGATTGCTTCAGCCAGCAATCAGCCCCCTCCAATGACTGATTAATGTTAGTGCAGGTCATTAGGAAGTGATAAAATTCACGTTAACCCCTTCCCGATCATGGGCGATAAAAAAGGATTTTTCAAGACAACCACTGACTTATATATATTTTACATTGTTGAATATATTTATTAACTTATACACATTTCTTTTAAAAAATATTACAGAGTGTATATGAGAACACGGGCTATTATTAGTAAAACCGTGTCTTATATCTTATTCACTCTTTGTGCGTTGTTATAAAACAGCTGACCTCTGAGAAAATCTCGTTGTTGTTTAACAGCCAACCTCTCCGGTGGTTCGGTCTGTTCTGTTTACTCCCCCGATCCACTGGCGATTCCGCGAAAATAGTTCCCATAAAAAAGAGGAACTACTTCTCAGTATATGTTCAGCAGCCAACCGATGCGGCGGCACGGTCTGTTGGGCATACTACCTTTTTAGTCGGCAGACAGGGTGGGGATTCACTGTACATGGCATGTGGAAAAACAACAATTATTATATTTTCGCTTTCAATATTTATTTTCGGTTGAACGAAAACGTTTATTTGAAAATAAGTGAATTGATTTGTAAACAGCGGTGCAGTAGTCTCCTTGTTATATTTCTTATATCTCATATTAAACACATTTTAATGCTGCGTAATGTAATATAACCTGAAGAGGGAGAGGAGATAGGCTTGGTTAGAGTATATCGGCAGACAGAGTGGGGATTCCGCGAAAACGTACTCGTACTACTACTTCCACCCAATAACATTTCCCGATGCCAGTACTAATTCTAATATATAAACAACAGTACAAGAGTTAAAAAACGTACATATTTGTTGCATTGCATGGTTTGGCTGCATGCTCATTGTTACGGTATTAATGTTTGAAACTGGAATAATATTTTTTTCAAACCTCATCTCGATTTGTTGTAATACTGTTTTCTTCTTTTTTTAAAATATTTTTGAAGGCCAAATACCCATACAAAACGTGGAGTTAACCTCATTCACCAAGAAATCATGAAAATGCATGCAAAACATATTTCAGCCTTTCATGTGTAAAATTTAGGCAATCTGCTCTTTTTGTCAGCTAGCAACTTGAAAAATATTAGTAGATAGCCATTTTACTTCATCGAGGAACAAACACTTCCTCCTATTTCACTCCACGTACAATTTTTGTTTGCTGTTTCTCTAGTCGGTCAGTAAAATGGCTATGTAGCACCATATTTCATTTAAAGATATAGGTATTCAAAAAAGTACTTTAATTTTTCTACCTTAATTTATGGGACTGCGAAATTTCTGCCGTTTAATACTGGGATAATAGCAATGTTTGAAGAATATATGCTCTCTGATTTTCTCTTTTTATCCGATATTTAACTTGGTTTGAAGGCTATAATATGTATTTTGTGCCCTTTAATGGACACATATAGTAGAAAACATGATTACTTCAGGATTTGATTGTGTTTTAGCTTTTGAACAATCGGCAGAACATGCCGTTGTTGTCCAACAATTAACCTCTGCAGCGGTTCGGACTGTTGTCTATAACCTGCAGACCCAATAATGATTCGGCGAAAATAGTAGCCATTCAAGAGAAGGACTATTTAAAATATCTTTCTGTTCTATGTGCAAACATAACAGATAAATCCTCTCGGAGGTCAGCTGTTTTATAACAACGCAAAACATCCTGAAAGACGTTACGCTTTTCGTTCTACCTCTTTTGCCTGTCTTCCTTTTCCGGTTGGATTATCCACAAACATGGGTGAGCTTATATGACCTATTAAATATCTGTAATATAAAGCAATCTGCTAACATATATATTCACTGTACGTGGGATGTGGAAAAACAACAATTATTATATTTTCGTTTTCAATATTTATTTTTGGGTTGAACGAAAACGTTCATGTGAAAGTAAATGAATTGATTTGTAAACAGATGAAGCGGTGCAGGGTTCTCCTTGTTATATTTCTTATATCTCATATTAAACATATTTTAATTCTAATGTAAATATATCCTGTAGAGGGAGAGAAGATAGACTTGGTTAAAGCATATCGTAATTGGTCGCAACAAACTGTTGACCTGGATAAACTTAATAAGCCAGATTTGATAACTCATTCGACTTAAATAGTCCTTATTTTGCGATATTAGGGAAATAAAAAGTATTTTCACTCGCGGAAGATGTTCTTTTAAATTTCACGAATGTGGATCTGCTGTAACCATTCGTTTTCACTCCCTCGTATCCGGCTGCTGTTTCGAATGATAGTTTTATTCCTGCTAACCTTTTTTCTTCAAGTACTGGCATAGTCCCTGGTGAATCGACCTCTTAGCGCCGAGTCAGCTGTTCCTTAATTTTACTGGTATATATCTCTGCCAAAACTAGGCAACTTTCCATCGTTCAGCTAATATTTATATGAGGCTCCAATTTGCACATCAATCCCAATTATACAAATAGCTCCGAGTCAGCTGTGGCTTGAATAACATTTGTGTATATCTCAGTCAGAGCTACGAAGCCTTACGTGTTTGCGAAAATAGAGGTCCAACTTAATATGTTGCGAGGCACCCGGCATACTAATCCCATCATTCAAGTATATACTGAAAGGTCATGCACAATATACCCTTTTGCAAAGTCGGCACAATTTTTATGGGCTGCATATCATTTATTTTTTTCTGTAAAATGAAGAAAAGAAAGCTTCCCGCTAACTGCCCTGCGACCAAAATATAAACTAAAATAATTGATGAATGCTGGATTAGACATAAATTTATTGTTTACTCAAAATATTTAACTGAATTACGTCCATGCTTTTTGAAATAAGTTGTTGGTTGACAATCACAAAATAACTTTAACGTCATAAACCGTGCTCCCAGTACGAAAACAATTGTCAGTTGCTGCAGGAGAATTGTGGTTATTTCCGTGCAGGGCTGGAAAAAGATCCGATTTTTTAATAAAAAATCATCATTTTTTTTATTTTTTTTTTTAAATTAAATCTAATTTTTTGATGTTTTTTATGCAAACCAAACTTTAAAAAAACCGACAAAATATCCAAAAGCAGCACCTTTTAACAGTTGATTGAAGACTCGTAACACTATCCTGTAATAAAAAATCATTTACATTTCACAAAATCTGTGACAACTGTCCTCAATTTTCAAATGTTCAGATAACTGTCTTCAGTTCAATTCTTCATTTATTGAGCGATCGGTAGTAAAACGGTGGTTTCCAGCCTTTTCCACTCCGAGGTTTGTTCAATTAACGACAGTGATATCGGGGGGGGGGGTGATTTAAATACCCTCGCTCGACGCGTAACACTTATACTTTGTTTACAAGCACACGCGGTTGAGAGAAAGGCCGGAGTATCTTGCAGATATTGATGCTACCGGGTGTTTCTGAAGATCAGTTGTGCGATTACATACCCACTCTTTTCAAACACCACAGGCAGTTACCTGCTTAAAGCGTACTGTCTCTAGATAAACTCCTCCCCACCTCGGAGGCTCATGTGCTCTAATAAGCGTACCGTATGTAATGCCTTGTTTAAACAAAGGCGTCTCCAAGTGCCTTCAGTGAACACAGTTTGAATGGCACACATTTTAAATAGAAAAAAAATCATACCAGCCCTGTTTCCGTGTTCTTTTCTATCAAAGAAAGCGTAATACAAAAGTTGTATATGATTGCCGTTGTACTTTGAAGAAGAATAAGACGTGGGTGGTTTAATTTCGCAAAAATTGTAAGGGTGGCGCCTTAAAGCGAGCGCAGTTGACTTGTATATCGATATTTTGAGGGAATGATTCGGTACGCCAGCAGCGGGCCGCTTTGTGGAACAGTGCCCGTTTTTTTAATGGGCAGCGGATCTTCAGTTTCTTCGGTGGAGGAGAGTACAATTTAGCTTCCACACTCTACTGTTTTATGTTTGCGTACCGCTCACGCCAGTAACGATTTGTGGGTCGCATAAACAAATATATAATAGATGCTTTCGTACAAAGGGGTGTATACCGTACGATATTTCAAGGTTTATCCCAGTTGGTTTATCTTAAAACAAGATAGGGAGATAATTAGGCTTCGGATATTTAGGCCCCAACCCTTCGGATTGGCGCCTATAGGTTTGGGGTGTCCGTCCGTCTGTCCGTCATCGCTTTATACCCCTATGAACTTGGGGGCGGTTGGGGCCTGCTTGTGTTTCACAAATACTTACTTGTCAAAATTATTTCTGTTTTATACCAGGTATTTCACAAGATAGATGGCACAAGAGGAGGAAGACCGGTGGTCGTATGCCCCAAATTCGCAAGAAAAGGAAGTTCGAATTGGGACGTCCTCCAGCAATGACAAAAATAGCGCCTCGGCGTGTGCATCTCGTCAGGACTAGAGGGGGCAATAAGAAGTTTCGAGCGCTGCGTCTTGATCATGGCAACTTCGCATGGGGCTCGGAAGGTAAAACGATTTCAGTGATTTATATATTCCTTGGAACGTTATCATGCAGAATACCTTTAGCGGGTATCTTTAATTGTACCAGACAAGATGAAGAGAATTTTGCGATTCCAAATTTTGTTGATGGAATCCGTTTTGAAGCCGAGATCGACACTAAGCCGTCGCTTGTGTCCTGTGTGAGAAAAAAAATGCCCTGCAGATTTAAGTCACGATCAAGAAGTGTGTTTGACATGTTAAGCCTCAATCACATGTACTTTCTGTTTTACAGGCCAGGCAAGAAAGACACGTATTATTGATGTCTTGTACAACGCAAGCAACAACGAGTTGGTGCGTACGAAAACGTTGGTGAAGAACTGCATTGTGTGTGTGGACGCTACACCCTTCAGACAGTGGTACGAAGCTCACTACGCAACGCCTCTTGGACGTAAAAAGGGTGCCAAGCTGGTATGTATGCAGTGCCTCACTATTTCATGCCTACAATGTTT
The DNA here is from genome assembly GCA_949752745.1 of Protula sp. h YS-2021. Classification (NCBI taxonomy): domain Eukaryota; kingdom Metazoa; phylum Annelida; class Polychaeta; order Sabellida; family Serpulidae; genus Protula; species Protula sp. h YS-2021. Next base: position 43,820,447 of record OX457030.1, on the reverse strand, counting down.
TCATAAGGTCACACACAGTGCGAAATTGTTAGTGATGGCACTGGTTTTAGAGTAAGTAATGTACCGAAGCGTTTGAAGGAAATCTCTGATTGACAATAAGGGGTTGCTGTAATGCCCGACACAAGTGAAATTTGACTTGCAAAAGAAAGCGGTGGTGAACGGGCTTAGAACATCTGGAAATTAGGACAATACTGGTGGAAACTACACATACGTGTCTTGTAGACTGAGGAGGAAGAAGCGGTTTTGCACAAGAAGCGCTCAAAGAAAACACAAAAGAAGTACGAAGAAAGGCAAAAGACGGCCAAGGTGGAGCAGCACCTGGAAGAGCAGTTTGCCACCGGAAAGATTATGGGTCGGTGTTTGAAAGGCACATTTTAAATGTTATTGAGGATTTGCATGGTCATCGACTTTTCAATGATTAAAACGTTATGATTTTAATTCTGGATAGACATTAAACATTTGGTTCAGTTTAAGTTGGGGTTTCGCAGTTAACCTCCAGTAACTATTTAATAACTATGGAAGATTTGATGGAATGGTTCTAGCTGCAGAATGATGAAATGACTTCACAGAGAGGTGATCCTTGCTCCGTCCTGGAGCGTTGGGATTGTCCAAGATCGTAGAATTTTGTCATAGTTACTCTGACTGCAGTTCGTCGTTGAAACATTTTGTGACAAGGGTGCAGTTGCGTTATAACAAAATGAGAAATGTGGTTTGTGAACAGACGTGGACATCTTTTTTGACTCACGAGCAGTGTCTGCTCTAGGTGCTTTGGAAATGGATTTCTTGATCGAAACGACCAGTAAATTTCGTTATTGTGCAGTTCTTTTCGAGTTCAGTTGGGCAAGGTGATGAGTGGTATAATATAGCGGGGAGCTGGTCTGTGTTCCGTTTTGGAGCGGCTTGACTAAGTGATGACCGGATTTAATTGTGGTCATAGTTACTCTGATTGCCAAAAGAGTGTCGTTGAAGTGTGGTTAAATTGCGAGGATACCGTGGGTGGGTTTGATATTTGCGACGGACCTAAGCTTGATTTGTTTAGTAGCTGACGCCACGTTAACTCGTGTTGATTTGTGCTGCTTCTCGCATTCTTTTTTATGCCTGAAAGTTAATAGGTTATAGATTTATAACCCACTCGTTGAGATCACGTCTCGTTTGTTTCATTCGGGGGTGCACTGCATATGAGGGTTATCATAATGATGATGAGCAACTTTTCAAACCATCTTTCGGCTGAATAGCAGAGTGTGTTGAAAAAATGTTCGTAACTGATGTTATGATTTTACTCTCACTTGTTTTGTTGAGGGGGTGGGGGGAGGAGGTCGTACTTAGCGCAGAAGTGCTTTGAAGGGGGTTTCAGTTTGTGTAGACGAGGGCGTTGTAGCTTGGCTGTGATGGTGATGATATCAAATATCTGCCGCACAGTTCAAAGTATGTTATATAGTCCTAGGCATGTTACGGAAACTAGTGTTACCATAGCAGTGATGAACGGCTACTCAAACCATCTTTCGGCTGAACAGCAAAGTGTGTTGAACAGAGATCGGAACTGATGTGTTGTGATTTCACTAGCGTTTTTGACTGGCACAGGGAAGACGAGATTATTGAGATAAAGTACTTGTGGACGGATATGTGGTCAGGTTTATAATGTTATCGATATGGACAATGGGATTAAAGCAGGAACCTCGCTTGGTCCTTGCCAGATTTTGAAACCAGTTTGTTAGGTTTGCAGTAGTTCTTAGAAAGGATGCATTTTGTTTTTTATTAAACAATACAGACGGGGTTTGGGGGCCTCACTCAAGTGGTCATAACGATGATGATCGAACTGTACTTAACCATCTTTCGGCTGAATAGCAAATTGTGTTGAAAAGTTCTGGAAACTGATGTTATGACCGAATAAATACAAAAGAGAAACGTGCTGGCTTTAGGTTTTTTAAAATCAAACTGGCTCCTGTTTTCAGTTCCGTGGTGATCCCAGTTTTTACAGTTGCAGATACTGTAAAAATGAAGCCGTATCTTAGAAAACCATCAAATTGATATTACGAGTTGAGTAGATGTGTCAATATTTTACTGTCCTTTTTTTCAGCCTGTATTTCCAGCCGTCCAGGGCAGTGCGGTAGAGCTGACGGTTACATTCTGGAGGGGCAGGAGTTGCAATTCTACCAGAGGAAACTCAAGTCCAAGAAAGGAAAATAGAGAGATCTATGAACTCAATGTTCAGTCAGACGATAACAAACTGTATTTGTTGTGCCGTGGTTTTCGAGATTGTGATATCCTAATACACGCAACAAATAAAACAAATGAAAGGGAAACTTGTGTTATTTTTGTGAGGTGATCAATTTTCGCCGAGGCTCATTTTTTCTCCCGTGCTTCAAAGGCAGCATGAGGTATATTTGATCAGATGTCATAACTGGTAAATGATACTACTTTTCTGATTACACATAAACGCAATAGTTTTCGATATTTGTGTTCCGGTAAACATCGAACATTTTTTTTTTTGGGAGGGAGGGGGGGGGGGGGGTCGACTAATCAACTGCAGCAAGGTTATGTTACCCAGTAGAAGAGGAAATATTTCGTTTCTCTGCATTCTGTGTGTGTGGTATTTGTCTTGTATGCACCGGATTTTGTTAGCAGGATAAGCTGAGCGTCGGATTATGCTTCTAGTTAATGAGCCGGTCTGGGTTGTACTTAACATAAGTTGGACAACGCGAAACGTGGCAATTCCGTTATTACTAGAACTGCTGATTAGCTTCAAAATTGGTAGGATAATACCCTAGGGGAGTCCGACGGTTCATAATGTATTAGGTGTATACAGGGCAACGTATGACGTCATATGACATTATTACGTATTTTGGACACTAGACTTCGCTAAACTACAGAACAAGTCGGATCAGCTTCCTATTTTGGGGGATTGTGCCTTGGGTAGGAGTGCCGAATGCGAATGTAGTTGATGCATATTTGGCAACGCTTGACGCCATATGGCATCAAAACCTGATTGCAAAGTCACTGTGAATTTTTGGGGAAGTTCGATAGCGCCCAGATTGATGAGGGGTAGGGGGGCGGTACTGATGCAGAACCTGTTCCGAGTTGAGTGGCAGAGGGGGTAAGGTACCTTTGTTAAGTTATCGCGGCTGGCTGGACACAGCATGACACATTATCAGGTGTTGATCCGCTTCTAGAGAGATGCGTGTTACTGTTATATGACATTGCTACTGTAAATAGAACATTGCTACTCCCTCATCCAACTCGCTCCTCCCCTCAAAGTTGGCTGTTAAGCTGTTACATGGGAGCAGTTATGGGTCTTGGGTCAACTCGGCCCCTCGTGAAAGTAAGGTCAACTCGGCCCCTCGTGAAAGTCAAATCGGCCCCTAATTGAAAAAAGTCGGCCCCCTTATTCTTGGTGTTTTGTTTTTCAGATAAAACATATAGGGTAATTCTACCTTATTTGTTAGGCCCCAACCCTACAGGGTTGGGGCCTATAGACTTGGGGTGTCGGTCTGTCCGTGCGTCATCGCTTTTTTGTACAAGCGATATCTCGAGAACGGAGAGGCCTGGAGACTTAATGTTGGGTTCATTTGAAAGGTCTCGACTTGTAGATGTGCCTTTTGGCCGTTTTGGCCAAATTCGATCACGTGATCTTGGCCAAATTGGCCAAAACCGCAAAAAATCGACTTGTGTTTGTACAGGCGATATCTCGAGAACGCAGAGGCCTAGAGACTTGATGTTTGGCTCATTTGAAAGTTCTCGACTTGTAGATGTGCCTTTTGGCCATTTTGGCCATATTATATCACGTGATCTTGGCCAAATGGGCCAAAAACGCAAAAAATCGACTTGTGTTTGTACAGGCGATATCTCGAGAACGCAGAGGCCTAGAGACTTGGCGTTGGGCTCATTGTAAAGATCTCGTGTTGTAGATGTGCCTTTTGGCCACTTTGGCCGAATTCGATCACGTGATCTTGGCCACATTGGCCAAAAAACACAAAAATCGACTTGTGTTTGTACAAGCGATATCTCGAGAACGCAGAGGCCTAGAGACTTGATGTTGGGCTCATTTGAAAGGTCTCGACTTGTAGATGTGCTTTTTATCCATTTTGGCCTAATTCGATCACGTGATCTTGGCCAAATTGGCCAAAACCGCAAAAAATCGACTTGTGTTTGTACAGGCGATATCTCGAGAACGCAGAGGCCTAGAGACTTGATGTTGGGCTCATTTGAAAGTTCTCGACTTGTAGATGTGCATTTTGGCCAAATTCGATCACGTGATCTTGGCCAAATGGGCCAAAAACGCAAAAAATCGACTTGTGTTTGTACAGGCGATATCTCGAGAACGCAGAGGCCTAGTGACTTGATGTTAGGCTCATTGGGTTCATTTGAAAGGTCTCGACTTGTAGATGTGCCTTTTGGCCGTTTTGGCCAAATTCGATCACGTGATCTTGGCCAAATTGGCCAAAAACGCAAAAAAATCGACTTGTGTTTGTACAGGCGATATCTCGAGAACGCAGAGGCCTAGAGACTTGATGTTGGGCTCATTTGAAAGGCCCCGATTCGCAGATGCGCCTTTTGGCCATTTTGGCCAAATTCGATCACGTGATCTTGGCCAAAAGCGCAAAAAATCGACTTGTGTTTGTACAGGCGATATCTCGAGAACGCAGAGGCCTAGAGACTTGATGTTAGGCTCATTTGAAAGATCTCGTGTTGTAGATGTGCCTTTTGACCGAATTCGGTCACGTGATCTTGGCCAAATTGGCCATAAAAACGCCAAAAATCGACTTGTGTTTGTACAGGCGATATCTCGAGAACGCAGAGGCCTAGAGACTTGATGTTAGGCTCATTTGAAAGATCTCGTGTTGTAGATGTGCCTTTTGACCGAATTCGGTCACGTGATCTTGGCCAAATTGGCCAAAAAACGCAAAAATCGACTTGTGTTTGTACAGGCGATATCTCGAGAACGCAGAGGCCTAGAGACTTGATGTTTGGCTCATTTGAAAGACATTTTGGCCGAATTCGGTCACGTGATCTTGGCCAAAAAACGCAAAAATCGACTTGTGTTTGTACAGGCGATATCTCGAGAACGCAGAGGCCTTGAGACTTGATGTTGGGCTCATTTGAAAGGTCTCGACTTGTAGATGTGCCTTTTGGCCATTTTGGCCAAATTCGGTCACGTGATCTTGGCCAAATTGGCCAAAACCGCAAAAATCGACTTGAGTTTGTACAGGCGATATCTCGAGAACGCAGAGGCATAGAGACTTGATGTTGGGCTCATTTTAAAGGTCTCGACTTGTCGATGTGCCTTTTGGCCATTTTGGCCAAATTCGATCACGTGATCTTGGCCAAATTGGCCAAAAACGCAAAAAATCGAGTTGTGTTTGTACAGGCGATATCTCGAGAACGCATAGGCCTAGAGACTTGATGTTAAGCTCATTTGAAAGGTCTCGACTTGTAGATGTGCCTTTTGGCCAATTTGGCCAAATTCGGTCACGTGATCTTGGTCAAATTGTCCAAAAATCCACTTGTTCTTTAAAAGCACACTGAGAAGTACCCTGACGCAATATTTTCAACCTCAGCGAAACTCCCAAACCAGAGTAAAGCGTGATTTTGCAACTGTGGATTTGTTATCCCCCGTGAAACGGAGGGATATAGGTTTGAGATTGTCCGTCTGTCCGTCCGTCCGTCCGTCCGTCCGTCCCCTCTTCAAGCTAAGGACTTTGTGGACACCACTTCTATATCAACGAAGCATAATTCAGCTTTCATATTTCATACAGGCAAAATATAGGGTATAAAGATGTGCAACGTCAAGGTTTCAGTTTGATCGAAGCAAAATTGACAAATTGACAGGCTTTTGAAAATCGTCGAAAATAGACATATGTGCACATGTATAGGACTTTGTGGACACCACTTCTATATCAACGAAGCATAATTCAGCTTTCATATTTCATACAGGCAAAATATAGGGTATAAAGATGTGCAACGTCAAGGTTTCAGTTTGATCGAAGCAAAATTGACAAATTGACAGGCTTTTGAAAATCGTCGAAAATAGACATATGTGCACATGTATAGGACTTTGTGGACACCACTTCTATATCAACGAAGCATAATTCAGCTTTCATATTTCATACAGGCAAAATATAGGGTATAAAGATGTGCAACGTCAAGGTTTCAGTTTGATCGAAGCAAAATTGACAAATTGACAGGCTTTTTGAAAATCGTCGAAAATAGACATATGTGCACATGTATAGGACTTTGTGGACACCACTTCTATATCAACGAAGCATAATTCAGCTTTCATATTTCATACAGGCAAAATATAGGGTATAAAGATGTGCAACGTCAAGGTTTCAGTTTGATCGAAGCAAAATTGACAAATTGACAGGCTTTTGAAAATCGTCGAAAATAGACATATGTGCACATGTATAGGACTTTGTGGACACCACTTCTATATCAACGAAGCATAATTCAGCTTTCATATTTCATATAGGCAAAATATAGGGTATAAAGATGTGCAACGTTAAGATTTCAGTTTGATCGAAGCAAAATTGACAAATTGACAGGCTTTTGAAAATCGTCGAAAATAGACATATGTGCACATGTATAGGACTTTGTGGACACCACTTCTATATCAACGAAGCATAATTCAGCTTTCATATTTCATATAGGCAAAATATAGGGTATAAAGATGTGCAACGTTAAGGTTTCAGTTTGATCGAAGCAAAATTGACAAATTGACAGGCTTTTGAAAATCGTCGAAAATAGACATATGTGCACATGTATAGGACTTTGTGGACACCACTTCTATATCAACGAAGCATAATTCAGCTTTCATATTTCATACAGGCAACATATAGGGTATAAAGATGTGCAACGTCAAGGTTTCAGTTTGATCGAAGCAAAATTGACAAAATGACAGGCTTTTAAAAATCGTCATAAATCGACATATATGCAAACGGAGTGGACTTCGTGGGCACCACTATATGAACGGACGTTAATTTGTTCTTAAAGCGCATTAGGTGAGTAATATTTTTAAATGATTTTTATCCTAAAGCTAATTATAATTTCAGTTGTCATATGTCATGATACGGGTGATTGGAAATGCTACACGATTTCATGCGTATAGCATTTTCATACGGTATATAATGAAATGCATTTAGGGTTTCACGGGGGATATTGCTGCTCTCTGACAGCATCTAGTTTTTGTTGTCTGCGATAATAAGGGATTCGGTATCTTGATCTCAAGAACACACATATTTTTCTCAGTAAAAAATTGTTATCTGACCATAAAACCTGTGCGCCATAATAAGGCCCCAACCCTTTGGACTGGGGCCTATAGGTTTGGGGTGTCTGTCCGTCCGTCTGTCAGTCATCGCTTTATACCCCTATGAATTTGGGGGGGGGCGGTTGGGGCCTGCGTGTGTTTCACAAATACTTACTTGTTACTATAGACTATAGAGCTGTGTAAGCTGGTGGCGCTGCCGCATTGTACTTTCAAGCACAAAGACTACTTTCAAAATGACGTTTAAAAGCTATGTGTTTAATTTTGAATTTTAAGTCTGAGTCTAGGTCGACGGCGCGTAAACTTTTTCTGTTGACAAATTATCAACTTCATTTTGTTGTGTACTGGAGCGGTATTCTACTGGAGCGGACGTCCTTATTCTTGAGATTAGATGGTTCGTCCTTAATTTTTATCCTTATTTATAAAAGACTTTGTTAAGTTTGAGGATAGAGCAGAATAGCTTTGTTATCCTTATTTTTAAAAGTAAGGACATCCTTAAAAATAAGGACAGAGCAGAATACCACTCCTGTACAGATTTTGATAAATTTCAAACAATTTAGTCCTTGTTTTTTTTTCTTCCATTTTGCCACTAAATCCGAGTATATTATAAGTTACTGACGACCCGGACGATATCTGTGACTTAACATGCAAATTTGGTGTGTAAAATACTTGATGTAAAAGCCTAATTCACTCCTTTCAGTTACTGACAACTCGGACAATATCATTTTGTGACTTCACAAGCAAAATGTGGTGTGTAAAATACTTGATGTAAAAGCCTAACAATACTAAATGTAAAAGCCTTATCCACTCCTCTCAGGTAGCCGATTTTCTTATTTACTCATACCAAAACCAATCGAGCAATTGTGAACTGTAATTGCAGTGGAGGTCGTGGTGAGACAGATTATATATTTGTGATAACGGAGATAATTTATTTGTGATCACTGAGATTAATCACCGACAAGTCCAGTAATCACTAATTACATTTTGTCTGTGATGAGTACGGAGTATTTTCATCATCATAAATCTGCATACTTGTGATCAACCGAGATGAGACACGAAAAAACCCTGTAATTTTCAATTATATTTAGTCAGTGTTCATTGAATTTTGTATTTTAAGCTTGAAAAGTATGTATAATAGGGCCGACTTAAAAAAGGACTGAGGGGCCGACTTGCCTTTCATGAGGGGCCGAGTTAGCGGGGCCGACTTGACCAAAAAGGGCCGACTTGGCAAGGGGCCGAGTTGACCCAACACCCAGTTATGTAACCTGATGTAGCATTGTTTTTGGTGCCTGGATGTATTTGTCACTTGGAAAAGGGTTACCAGCTATCTTGTGATATGAGAAGCAGCTCACCATTATGGCACCAAACTGTCTCCTCCTCCCCGACCCTCCCTACCCAACACCTAAGTGAGTACATATGTTGTACAGTTAGGAAACTGCATTTGTAGTGCTTTCCTTTGATGAGAATCTACGAAGACAAGGTATATATAATGTATGCAAGTGCAGACCCAAACCGTGAAGGGTTAGGGTCGTGTTCAGAGGGGATCTGGGGGTGACGGTAAGCAAAAAAAAAAAAAAAAAAAATCACCAATGAATTAGGGCACTGGTGATTTGGCGGCGTGTAAAAAGCCGTACAGTAAAACCTGCCTGTCCGTGACCACCTCCAAGACCTGGATAAAAAATGTAGAACCTGTTTACAGCGACTTCATTGCTACATCCCCACCAATATTGGGCACATCAAATATATGTTCATATATATTTATGGGGTGGGGGATGTTGGCGGGAAGCATTGGTTTTTGTTTCTAAAAACAAAATCGCAATGGCTGGTTAATAACAAGAATGTCCAGAGACATTGCAACCATCCCAGCCCAACGCAAGGAGAGTAAACCCCTTTACCATCTCGTTGTTGTATACAAAATCATACATTCAGCTGTTGTATAAATAAAATATGACTGCACCAAAGATATTTTTCTGTCTGAATATATTACCCTCCCTCTCATCCCCCAACAACAAAATCGGTCAGAAACTAGTTAATTTAATCACTAGGCTGGAATTTTGTTTTGTTTTTTTTTTTCTTTTTTTGAAATGGAGATATTTGTTTTAATGGTGACTTGTCGTTCTATTTTATTGCAGAGACAGGAATTCACGAGTAACGCACCACCAAAGCAACTGTCATATTTTTATAGCTCACTCAAACAAAACTGAATTCAAGGATCAGGCCGGATCCAACCTGAAGGGGAGAGGGGGGTTCAACTTCTAAAACCCAAAGCTTAACTTTTTTCGAATTTCGGGGGGGGGGGGGGGGGTCGCGACCCCTGAACCTCCCCCCTCCAGATCCGCCACTACGAAATAACTTTCCCAAAACTGTAGGAGGAGATGCATTTTGAAAAAAAAAATCCTGTCATTTCGGCTATTTTCGGCAGATCGCGAAAAAAGTAATTTTTCCGGTAGAGGACCACCTAGAGATTGAACATGTGTAATTTCAAGAAGATACGATCAAACTGTGGGAGGAGATGCATTTTGAAAAAAGGTTAACACACAAATACATTTTTCAAAAGTGATTGCACAAGACCATCCGACAGAGTCGGCTGGTCTAAAAATGTTTAACCTATTTAGGTGCACTGATGTTGCCCACTGGTCGCTCTGGTTACAATATGTAATTCACTGACGTGCGGTTTTGTTATCCAGAGGTTAAGTGAAAATTGAGGTTCTGTCCAACTCGTTTCTGTTTCTTCGATTTTTCACCAGAAAACCATCCAAATGGTGTAAATTGTTTTTATTGCTTTCAAGCGAAATAAATCCTAACGACAATAATGAAACGTACACGTTTTTACACCAATAAATAATTTCAACTACATCAACACTACTTCCCCAATATTACAAACTAATCAGGACTCTTTTCTAGTAATGTTCTGAAATTTGCTGATCATTTTTGCATCGATCATTGCAGTTGCAACTACGTTGAAAGCTACGATGAAAATGCAAAATATGTCTATAGGTTACAGAAGAATCTTTGAAACTCCGCATTAAGGAAATGGGCAGAGGACGCTCTTCTTAAAATGTGTTTTGCTTTGACTCCCCTAAGGGCACAGGTCGGGCCGAACCGGCCAACCCACTTGGTACATAGCACAATACTCTCCTTGACCCCCAGCAACCACTGCCATGACACCAGACCTTATCGAGCCAACGGTACCAAAGCTACTCCATTCCATTTACAGTGATACGTTTATTTACAACCATTTCACAGATGTCTTGACCAAGCAACAGTTTAACAGTATTAAACAGCAGTAAACCTGGTCGAAATTCAACCTTAATCTATTTTTTTATGATAGTTTTCACCTGGTAACATGCAGGTGTTTTTAACATTCTCGGAACAGATACAAGTGTGGAGATGGGCGCATGACAAGTCTTGTAGCTACACAAGGACAACGGGCCGGCTGATCCTTAATGTTTTGTTTCATATAAACAGTGTCCGAGATGTATGTGGCTCTCGGTACATGTCCACAAACACTTAACAGCCGGGCTATTGTCACCGACGCGGTAATTTGGGCGGCGGAGGCATCAGAGATGTGTCGCTTTCCCGTTTATGCCATCGGCGTTTATTTATATAGTCAAACAAAATGTCCTTCGTCACTGGGTTCTTGATGCTTTCAATTACACCTGCAAGTCAAAACAATTTTGACTGACAACGGGTAACAGAAGTCTTTCATGTAGTCCACAATAGAGTTGCTTTATCCATATTTTACATATGTTATACTTCGTTTTTTTTAAAAGAAAACTTTAAACACTACACTTTGAAAATTAAAAAGAGGGGGGGGGGGGGGGTTGCGGTTGCCATTTCACACTTCTAGGGATTAACCGAACCGCACATAGCCAGATTCGAAAGTTCAACGTTGGGGGGGGGGGGGGGGGGGTTCCTACCCATGGCTGTAGTGTAGGCATTGGGGAAAGATTTATCCGTTCTTTCGCGCATGAACTTCCACGAATTGGCAGTTGCATCCCAGTAGCATTCTACAATCTTATTATCCAAGGCTTTCATTTCTTTATTCACTTTCATCTCTGCGAATGGCGTATCCAGACCGCCGACGTACAAGTAGCCTTTTGTTTCCGGTAACATTCTACAAAGACAAGAAATTCATTCACACAGACAATGGGCAGATACAGACAAGAGTCGGTGGCAGCTCGGGCTGTGCTAAAAAAATTTCTGTGGCGCGTTGTTTGTTTTGTCCACAGTCATCGTATTAGTCCGATTAAATATCTTTTCACATTACAATGCTGATGTTCAATATTGTCGAGACATCTTTTTTCGAACTAACTAAATGGCAAAGGGCGTCATGTAATTCTTTTGAAGTACACATGCATTTTCTCTTCATGAAGAGACTTACCCAATTTGATTAACTTTTATTATCTTGAGTTTAAAATCCACAGAGTTGAGACTTGGAGGTTTCCACTTCAAAATGCTGTCACACCTTCCGCCCTCATACGGCTGAAACATTGAAAGGAAAGAGAAAAATGCCTGGTGAATTCGCAGCGTTTATTTATTTATAGCAGATGTTTGTTTTGGTACCACCATGGTAATATAGTGTTCTTTAAAACACATACTATCCCTCCTCCCTCCCCCCCACCCCCACCCCTGCCCGTAAGAGAGAATAAAAATACAATTTTATGACGTACGTCAGGCACGGGTTGAAATATCAAGCCGTCGGTCTCGTGGCTGACTTGCTTTGCAAACTTGTCATCCAGTAGCTGAAAATTGAAATACCATAACGCAAAACATTTTTTGGAAATATGTATGGAAATCATTTTTCTTTTACAATTAATCTTTTTCATTTTGTGTCAGTGGTTTTTCTCCCACTTTCTTCCCAAAAAAGATAGTCTTTCCCTTTTTCCACATTTCTTCGCATGGAAGGGAAGTGAAGTGGATCTTTCTTCTGGGAGGAGAACCAACCCAGCACTGAATTCAATAGTTTATGAAACTGAATGCCACTAACCGCCTTTGCTTCACAGACATCCCAGAAGGGTTTGATTCGCACACTGAAAGGTTCCTTCGTTTTGTCAATGTGTCCCATTTTCATTTTCTCGTGGCGAGGTCCCACGATTTCGCGTTCAATGCATGTCAGACGTGTGCGAAAATCTGTCCTGCCTGTTTCTAAACCCTAACATAAAAAAAATAAGGAGTTGCTAAAGCTTTATAAAATGTCTTTATAGAGCTTTCTGGTCGATTCATATATTATTAATAAACAGGCGGAAATGATAGTGCACCGTTGTATTTTGAAATGCCAAGTAAATATTACGCTCTCCAATCGACATTGTGGAAGGCCAAGGAACTCCCGCTGCGCGATTCCTTCACAAGCTTTGTGGAAGGCCAATGAACCTCACGGCTAACTTAGAGACCAGCCCGAACCAACCACAAAGTATCCATCTCCATGACCTATCGCTACACAGGACTTGAAATGCACCCTGCCAATATTACAACACCTGCACAGAACGTCGCTACACGTACCTCAAACTTGATGATGTCATAGATGAGGTATCGGGGTACCGGCTTTCCCTCCACCTGGTCGATGACCATTTCCCCGTCGACCAGGGTTTGCTCGAGGGGCTGGCTGAGCTGCTTGCGTTTCCAGAACGTCAGGCCAGGCACGTGAAATACCGTGTTGTCCCTGTCAATCATATACACCTCGCCCATGCCGTCGATTAACATCATGTATCTGAAACGCATTGAATAACCATAATATGTATCCAATATGAAACCCAACTGGGTGGACTGGGGCTGACCGGCATACATCTGAAACAGTTTCTCAGACTTTATTACCATTAAACTTGACTTACAATCGTTGGCACAACCAAGAACCATCAAGGCCCCTTCTATTGTTATTCACAATGTCACCGAGAAATGATTCATGTATTTAGCGAGTATTACCTGACGCCATCTGCTTTCCAGCTGACTTTGTACGGCTTCTGACTTATCTGTGTAAGATTCTGCATGTCTAAGGACAGGGAAACCAGGGAAACCAGACCTACGTAACAGTAATTGATATATTACACAAAATGAGGTCTTCACAGGTCAACCATTTTGAGAATGTGTCAAAACGGGAAAACTTCGCACATGTGACCTACTAACTGCTTGCGACGCTTCCAGCAAAGGGATATCGCCCAGAGATCTTAATCTATTTTAAATCGGGGCACGTGAGAAGACAAACAGCATTCATCACAATCGACCCACATATCACAAGATTGTCCATAGACAATGCCCCAGCTCACGAATGTTGATGTCAAGCTAATTGACCTATTAGTATAACCTGTAACCAAAATTTCAAGACAGTAAGGCCATGTATTCGGTTTCGGTCACAACCGACCCACATTTAATAAAACCGTGTGCATAACTTTGTTCCATTCTCTTTTGTTTGAAGGAGGCATTATTCTACAATTTTGTCTTTTAGTACATTTTCTTTGCACAGGCAGATCTTACTTTTCCCACTTCAAGAACGCTTGCACTTTCTTCTGTATTTGACCTAGTTTTGGTTGCTGGGTAACTTGTACTACTCCGCCAACCGCACCGTCCATGAATCTAGCATTCTGAAAAACAAAAAAAAAAAAAACAAACAAACGAAATAAAATATATACAGACAAGCTACTGAATAATAAATGAATAGTAAAGACACAACACACCTTCACATTCAATTGTTTTTTTTTTTTTTTTTTTTTGGGAGTAGAAGTGAAGACACGCTCAACACAAGACCACGTAGTCTAAAGACCCGACAGATACCTCACAATTCCGTTCACGAGGCCATAGCGAGAGTCAGATTGATGTGTACCCCAATATCGAGAACCGGCAGTGCGATTTGCTTTGACTTGTAGGAAAGAATCAGTTCAGATATTTAAATTCAGCCCCAAACTCCACCTCCCCCCCCCCCCCCAAAAAAAGAAACAAACAAACCGCGATCTTTTACAGAAATAGTGACTTCACCTTTTTATGCACTTCCCGCTTATTTTTGCCGCCGGCACCGGAGCCACCCCTGGGGATTCTATTGCCGTCGTCGTCTCTGTCCGTGTCATCGTACTCTGAAATATAATCAACGCCCTCGTCAACAAAATCCACACCTTCGTCAAAATAATCGGCGTCCATGTTTACACAAGTTCGTCACCACATAGTTAAAAAAAAAAAAAAAACTTCAAAAAGTTCCCCTTATGAGCATCCTGCCATCCAATTCAACCAAACATCCCCGCCCACCATCCGTCTCAGAATACTTACCAAGGCACCAGTCAGGGAGTGATGGGGCGGCAGGGGCGAAGTCGGCGTCGTCATAGCGACGAAACAACTCCCTTATGTACTCCTCTTTATATATACCCGGCGGGCGAGCCTGAAGCAGAACGATGCGCGTTACTATGGCAGCATCACATTCATATTTCTTATACTGAAATACCCATCGTCATTACACCGATAATACTGATAATACTGATAATGATCATAACACCGCAATTATAACGTTAAAATAAAATTATCCAAAACTGTCAGCCGTCACCCCTCGATCTGAAAAACCCTTCAAAAACCACTAAATCAGGAAAAGGGGACATTGAGGTTCGAGCAGGTTCGGTCTGCATCTTTTATTCACCACGTCCAGCCCCATGATACACACAAAAGGCCATGATGTGGTCGCGAGGTGGTCACGTGCTCGGCGCGGGGTGGTCACGAGGTGGTCGCGTGCTAGTCGCGAGGTGGTCACGTGCTGATCATGAGCTGGTCACGAGGTGATCGCGTGCCGGTCGCGAGGTGGTCATGTGCTCGTCGCTGGGTGGTCACGAGGTGGTCACGTACTCGTCGCGGGGTGGTCACGTGCTGGTCATGAGTTGGTCACGAGGTGATCGCGTGCCGGTCGCGAGGTGGTCACGAGTCAGTGGAGTCCAGGCTGAAGACACCCGCTCAGCTCCTAGCCCCCCCCCCCCCCCCACCACCGCTAAGCCACCACAGCCACTGATCATACTGCGGAATACAGCTAAGCGACGAGAAGTCAAAAGGCAACTGTGCTACTCAGGCGTCTCCGCATGATAACACTGACAGCAGGTACGACTACTTACGTGACCGAATTCTCTCACAGCCGCGTCCACTCTGAAAATGAGACAAAACATTCTCAGCATAGCTTTCACTCCTAATACTAACATGCTGTCCTGAAATACTTTTTACATTACACTTCCTTATAGGCCGGATTAAAAAAGACAACAAAATTGTGATTTTGGGTAAAATAGTCACTTACCCCCAGTCCATTTTCTCCACTAAATACGAAGCAATGAGAAAGCCAGTTCTGTTGTACCCGTGTGTACAATGTACCCCTGTCAAAAACAGAGAACAGCTTCATTTTTTAACAAGTTGCAAATCACTTCGCTTACTTAAAAAGAAAGCTGGGATACATTTCTGTGAAAGGGGTTCATTTAGTATATCCATACAAACTATCTCAAAGCTAACATTCAAGTGATTTGAAGTAAATTTCGAATAGGCCCCCCCGCCCCCCCCCCCCCGGCCACAGGCCCCCTGTACAAAGTGGTGTACTGTGTGTCAAAAAATATGAATTAATTTGCCATTCACAGGAAACATACAATGAGAAGAAAACAACGAGAAAGAAACGTCCCAAATCGGCACACTTTGGATCTTCAAAAGAGGCCACTTGTCCACATACTTGGGCACAAATGACTCAAGTGAGTCGAATACAGCTTCGAGGATTCATATCGACATACTTTTCACCTGCCATCGTCCCACTACTTAATTAGTTATTACTTAAAAACATGGACCAACTGCACTTCATGGATCAACACAGCAACGTCAAACACGCCACAACACAGCATTCACCTTGTACTTTTAACTCGTCAATCCCACCCCCTCCGCCACCCCCCTCCCCCGGCCCCGCCCGAGGCTTTTACGTATCGATTTTTCAGGAAGTAATAACCAAAAAAATTATCTTCTAGTTTTTAGTACTTCTGACCAATTTCCTCGATCTAAATGCACGAAGAGCTTGAGCGATACGCGTTGCTATGTATCGAACAGTCTCGACGATGCAATTTAACTTCCCCCGGAGCGTTTTTGCTCTAAGTTTAGAAGTCCTTAAAATGTTACTTATCAATGGTAACACACTGCACACACTTCAAGCAACCAAAAAAATATATTCTCAACTTGTAAGCTATTAACAAAGTCTTATCTTTGCTATCTCGGTATACAAGATGGGCAGCTCCATTTGAAAGGCACTCATAAATGGTTATACACCGAGCAGCGGATCGATGTTATCAGCGATACATCTTTTCATACAGACAATGCTCGCGATGGAACAAAAATCAAATTCTTTGTCATTCTTTGCTTATAGCTCAAGTGCACAGTAACAAATCAAACTGAAAAACAAAATACAAAATGCCAGATGAATCCGAACATAAAAGCGTCAGTTCATTAGATTAGGCGATGGACTCCTACAAAGAGAGGTGCAACAATGGAAGGCATTCACACAACGGAGTTATTACACTCAACAACAGCGGATTACACCATAACAACGGACTTATTAAACTCAACAACGGCGGATTACAATATAACAACGCACTTGACGAACTTATCAACAACGGATTACAACATAACAACGGACGGTGATGACAAAGAAACAACAAAAAGTAAATTTATTTTATTTCTTGACAGAGTAAAATCAACGCCTGTGTATGTGCATGAAACAAGGACACAGTGAACATCCCCCCCTCCCCCCCCCCCCCCCCCCACTTCTAAGTGGGGTTAAAACACTTGAATTTCTCAGCAATCGATTAGACTTGGTTTCCGAAAACTTAACTATGTGAAATCAGATCTAGACCGTTGAGAAATTGTTGAGAAATTTACCTTTACATGGCTGAAGGACACTTTTTTTTTGAAATTCACCCACAGCATCATTTTTAGCGAGGAGTTCATGGGTGTATTTTGTTTTTTTTTTTCAGAGATTTTGATTGGAGGAGGCGTTGTTATCGTATTGGTCATCGTCATCGTCATTGCTGCTGTTCTCTGCATTGTCCGAAAGGCGTAAGTTCTTCAATTTTACGGAATGCTCAACTTCATAGTTATGGCACATGATTTACTGAAACCCTTAATACCTCCCCTCCCCACCTCGTCTTTCACAAACCACCCATCAACTCATAGAATTCCCGTCGCTCTTACACCCCCACAAGTCCTCACAACCCTTGTAGAAGCGGTGCTGATATCTCTAGGGGAATTCAGATGGCGTTACTTCCGTCTATCTTTATCGTTTCATAATCAGCATTTTGATATGGCCCTTGAAATTCACATCCACTGCATACGAGAAGAATTAATCTCCAGTATTGTTATTATTGGTCTAAATATCGATTCCTTGGAAGACCCAGAAAGATTAAGTCATGACAATTGCTATTACTACCGTCGTTAGTCTCTTCACTACCGGATTGTTATTATAACTAGTGTTTTTTTTTTTTTGTAGCAAAAATAAGCCTTACGACGAAACAATCACAGTTCGCGACGAAGATGGGGAAATGCAGCTTTCTTACTGTGACGTCAGCGGGGTGAAGAAACGCACAGCCAGGGCTGAAAACCATTACACAAACCCGCACCGAAACACCCACATTTCTATCACCGATGAGAGCTATATTGGGCCAAATGGAGAAACTATCCAGCTCCATGGCGACGGCACGCAGGAAACGAGTATAGACGAGACTGCTCCTGGACATTTCAAGGCCGTCTCCCTTGACGACGAGGGAGACGACGACACTGTCTATGACAACCAAAGCCAAAGTGAGACGGCGTCTAAAAGCAACGCCAATACTGATGACGAGAGCTGGCAAGACTCAGCCAACGGGAGCACGGATCCAAGGACCAATGAGAATCAAGATACGACACCTGATCAGA
Organism: Protula sp. h YS-2021; assembly: GCA_949752745.1. Lineage (NCBI taxonomy): Eukaryota > Metazoa > Annelida > Polychaeta > Sabellida > Serpulidae > Protula > Protula sp. h YS-2021. Next base: position 43,802,293 of record OX457030.1, on the reverse strand, counting down.
ACGAAAATGAAACTGACTGGTCGCAAAATGAAATGATTGCAAGAATATTAGCTAAGCATCCTAATACACCACCTGTTATCCCCAAATCGCGACTCCAGACCCCCAATACAGCCGCCGAGTCGTCACAGACGTCACCTGACGCGGAAAGCTTTTATCTAGACATGGAATTTACGCCTGGACAGACAACGATTGCCATGGAAACTGAGCCTGAAATGGCACACGCCAAAGGCGAGAGATCTGCGACCTTGAGCACGCTGGATAGTGCGCAGTTCGACGACACTTACGAAATACAGTAGTCGCCTTTTTCTTTGAAATAATGACAGATTAATGCAAAACCCACAACCATTTTTTTCTTTCAAAATCATAGTTCTGTTTCTTAATCTTTGGGTCAATGTTTTGCTTATACCAAATCTCAAAACTGAAATGAAGTACATGTTAAAGAAATATTGTAAATATACTAAGCTATCGCTTTACATCTATCACATATACAGACCTATGATTTCAAGGGGGTGTTTCCGTATGAACGTGTCACACAGGCTGATGAACGCTTGTGTCTGATCGATCGAAGGTGTTTCTCCATGACTGAAACAAAACAAAGGAGCAAAATGCATAAAAGCACAAAAACGAGCCCTGATTTTTTTTAAACAAAACATTCTTGAATGATTATCAGCTTGAACAGAAAAAAATAACTTGAAATGGCAAAAAATCCCCTAATCAAAAGCTTACTTTCAAAGTACGAATCTGATAAGAACAGCAAACGCCTCAAATTCACATGCGTGTCTCCAAACGTGCTGAACAAACATATAAAGAACTCTCATACTTTGACTCATGGTTACTTATTTTTATTTTGGAGAGCTCTTCATTAAGTGTGTAAAACGGCTGGTATGATTTAAATCAAGGTAAAAAAATCAGGATTTTTAGTTATTTTTTTTTTAGTTTAGTTTCTCATTAAGCCTTTGTGTACAGTAAAAGCAGTCAGCAATCGTCTTCAATCCTTTTCGTTTAAACAAAACATTTCAAATCTTACGCTTAACAAGGGCTTCGGAGGTGGGGGTAGGGGATTTACAGTGGGCAGAAGGTTACTAGATGGCCAGTGTCGACAGCTGCAACTACTCAGGTGTTGGACAAGCATGTCTCTACGACGTGTGCTTGCAAAATAAGTATTAGTGTTACGCGCCGTGCAAGTTGTATTTAACCCCCCCCCCCCCCCACCCCCCAAATGACTGCTTATTCAGTTGTTGAGAATCTGACACAAAAAAAATTACTGCAAAATCTAAAATGTTTGGGAGACGCCTTGCTCCTCTGTGGAGATACTTTGATAGAAACATGTCAAACAGCAAAAATTCAGCAGGAATCTGTTAAACTGAACTTGCGGACAGTTATCTGAACAACTGAATTTGCGGACAGTTATCGGAGATATTGTCAAATGTAAATGTGTTTAGAAAACTCTCACAAGAAAGCGTTATGTCTGCAATAAAATGTTAAACGCTTGGTATTTTTTCTGCTTTTCATTTTTCGAGTTTGATTTAAATGCAAAATTTTTTTTTAAAATCCGATTCAAATAATTTTTTTTTTAAAAATCATTTTGTGTTCGTTTTGAACCTTACCCCCTGCACTGCATTTTGATGTACTTGCATTCATATTTTTTCTCTACTTCCTCTTTGTTGTAAAATCTGCTGGTATTGGTCAAATCAATCAGCAAACCCATCTTCAACTGTGTAAAATGTTCTTTTATTTTTATTGTCATAAAATGTATACCTAAAAATAAAAACAGTTTTTTCTATGTTTTACTTTAAAGTTGAAACTGTATCTGACTGAGTGAAGAAAAATTTCCGATAATTAGGCGAAACTATAAGGCGACACTTCGAAAAAAGGCAGCATGTTCTGTGCTCAATTAGATTAGATCAGTAATATTTAGAAGATCAGATATAAAAACAGAAACGTGGCGGGGAGTCGAAAGTTGCGGTACAAGACAGATTTTGGCTTATATACTTTGTAAATACCCATATACTTTTTAAATCCTTTCGCAATAAAGAGATAGAAAAATAAGCAAATTGTCAATAAACAATCACAGATAGAGACTGCAGAATGAAAACTTTACAAAGAGCTCAGAAACTTAACAGCATATGCACAAAGACGACTTGTAATTTAATTTAACAAAGAGCAAACCTTCTTAGCTTTCAGTGACACGAAAAAGAGTTCAAGATCAAAGACACACTCATCAGGTATTTGGTCTCTGTAGCGACTATCTAACGGCGTTTTAAAAGGCAGCAATTTACCTAAAATCAAAGCACAACAATTAAAGTCGAAACCAATTAACTGCACAGCAATATTTTCCACACACATACATAGGAACTATAAGGGAATTTCTAAAAATTGTGTAATTATTCCCTATGCCAGCTGTCGAAAATGTGTTTTCGTGGGTTTTCTCTCATTCACTTAATAATTTAAGAATGCCAAAACCAAATTCTTCTTACTCAGCTTTTTTCTCTATAAGTCATTTTTTCTACTTTTAATTAAATAAAAAGAACAGCATTGTACCTATGATAGGAACGCCTTTGCGTGGACAGTGGAGCCATCTCGGCGGTATCTTCAAGTCAAAATTTTTATCCATTTCCAATTTTTGGCCTTTTCAGTTCGTTATGCATAACCCTATATGCCCAGTCTCAAACTACAACTCAAACAACAAAAGCAGAACATATATGCTCAACATAGGAAAGACGTAAATATTAACTGTGACATCGTGGAAGTTCTCTTTAGAGTAATAACATCGATCAAGGACAACGTAAATCTATTTAAAAGCGTTTGAGGTTTTCCCCATTGACTTCTACACATTTTCTACGAAGAGTGATAGCCTGTTTTTTTTTTTTTCCTTGCTCGGAATCGAAACTGTGAGATCGTTTGATCATCCTTTACCAACTTCGAGTTGAAGTTGGGTCCATGAGACCCTCACTTTGCTATATTAGCTATATATATATACAAGGAGAGAAACATGGAATTGAACAGCACATCGTAGTTGACAAAACTGAAAATTTCTCTTTAAATACTAATATAAAACCAGCGTGTTTGTGCCGGTTATTCAATGCTTACTGTAAGTCCTGATAATCTTCTGCAGCTAACAGACCAATATGAAATTTAACCAATTACATAGTCCCAGCGGACCCTTTCTATCTCCCTAAGACACAACGGGTCACAGTTCCAGTAATGGAAATAGCCACTGATCTCAATTTTCGAGGCTCTGGGTCTTTCGGCCCACGTTCCAGGACACCGAGGTTCGGACTAGTAGGCTTTTTCTTTAAATACACCCTGAGAATTATTCTTGCGCATTACTTTAGACCACAATGAACATACCAAACTTGAGTAGAGTGGTTTTACAGCTGTGGAATCATTGTTGTTGTGGGTAATAATGGGGGATTCTTTGTCCTGATCTCAAGACAACATCTATTTTTCTCAGTACAAAATTGTTATTTGACCGTAAAAATTGGCAGCCGTAATTTTAAGTTTGAATCATTTATGTAATGCACTCTTTCCAAAACAACGAGTCTTGTGCCGAGATCAGCAAAACTGACATCAATGACAAGTTCTATTATAAGAACTATGACTCTTGCTGTCACAGGAAGACCGCAAGAGGCATCTAGGACTACCGGTGTCCCAGATGCCTCTTGCGGTCTCCCTGTGACAGCAAGAAACATAGTTTTTATAACAAGAAGCCGTAAATCGAATACAAAACCAGAGAGAGCTAATGGCTGAAATCAGCCACATCTGGGAAAACACACCACAACCCCGAATTCAAAGTTTATAAGATACTATTCCCGCTCGCATTACGGAAGTAATAAAAATGAAGGGCAATTTGACCTAATATTAAGGTAAGACAAATTTCTACAGTAATACCAGAGGATATTGAATTCAGAATGGAAACAATACCAATGCGCCGCCATTTTGTAAAATGGCGAACAATTATGTCCATTGACTGTATAACAACCCATATGCTGTTTTAAAAATTTATTACAAGTTTTAACAAATAGTTTCAAATTTCAATTTCTTTTATGTTCCGAGTATGAGCTGTTTTGCGATATTTCTTGCATATTTTTTATCATTGCTTTCAGTCGAAATTCAAAATTCTCGCGCATTTTATTCGGAACACCCGAAGTGTGATTTGGCTTATGTTCTTTGCCTCGTATATATATCGTACATATATAAAGGAATTGGTAACATAATTAACAAATTTAAAGCCTAAGCAGCAAAAGTGACTGAAAAACACGAATGGTCAATGTCTATTGCAAGCAGACTCTTACAAAAAAACGAAACCAGGAGAAAATTTTTAGTTTCCGTGGTTGAATCCGATATTATCGCTCGGTTGTAAACTCTCCAACACATATATAGAGGAAAATTAAATAAAAAATATTGAGCGTTTCCGTCAAGCCTTTTTGTAATGTTGCCCGATGTGAAAATATTCGAAAGGATACCATTTAAGAAGGAAATCACTGAAACAGTTCGGTCTTACAGCTTGTTTACTTTTTCGTCGCGTTTTTAATTATCTCCATTCGTCTCTTTCTGTACCTGCCAACCCTGCCAGGTCAAAACGGTATATCTCGATCTGCAGCTAAATTTACCTAAATTCTTGAAAATCTGTGGCTATGAATTGAGGCAGAGAAAAATAATACCATTTAATCATATTTTGCCAGAAGAAAATGGTCGGGTTTGCTTTCTAGAGAAAAATAAAAAGATCGCAGGCCGGGTCAAATCAAAACAAATGTCATTTTCGTTATTTGTTCAAACGAAATTTGGGATGAGAAACAAGAATAATTTCCTTCCTGACCTTACGTAAGTTCTTTGATTGGGTAGAAACACCTTTTTGTGCTTTTAAAATAAAAAATGATGGAGTGTGAATATTAGTGTGTGGATTGATTGCATGTGTGGTCAATGGTTATCTATGGGTTTAGACAGTTTTTCGTCCTTGCGCTGGCATTCTCATTCTGATATGATCTTATCGAGGAAAAAATATGATGTCAAGATGTCATAATCATATGTCTCGCTTCAAGGAATCATATATAGGTCTGCGTATTTCCGTCCATCCCCAATGGACGCTTTGTGCTTTGTGTACCGAATTCGTTATATGACAGGTGATTTCAGTTCGCCTGTGAAGTGATTTCTGGGGAGACAGATAAACACCTCTATAGAGGTTAGCTTTTAGACAATAACGATTTTGCAAAAAAAAAAAAATCAAAACAAGTTTCTAGCTGTTTGCATGGAGCGCAGTTCCGACACACATGTACATGAGAAAAAAAACTATTTGAAAGCACTGAAAACGACGAAATATTTTGATTTTCACGTTTTTCTTGGTGAAGAAGTTTAGTTCTGCGATTTAAAATGAAGCAAAAGCTCACACAAGAACGGAGATCGGACGGTGGCAAAAAGGTCACTGGATTAAATAGGAAATCGGGGAAAGTTGTGAAACGCAACAATATGAGTAAGAGGCCACAGAAGCGTTCACACCACTATGGAAAACGACACAAATCTGACGAAAGTTCTTTGGAGGAAGTTACGCCCAATTTCAAGGTTTATTCCTCAAATTTTTTCTCGGGGCAGTTGACTGAAGTATTCCGGTAGCTCCAAGAAGCCATCCGCTACTGAGGCTCGGCGGATCGCTTCAAATCCTCGTTATATAACTATATGCAGGTCAGCTACGCTCGCTTTGAGGCACCTCTGTTATGAAGTGCCCTCAAAAAAATATATGTTGTTGAAAAGCCCTTCATTATTTATACTTGGTATATTTCTTTGTCAGAGCTACATGGTATTGGTCATAGCGGTCAACTTGAGTTGCTCTGAGGCACTTTGTTGACACAGTAATCCAAATGATGTAGCGTTCAAAGGTTTTGTTTATCTTCCGGGTTTGTTCGACCCAGCATGCAATTCGACCGCCGTTATAAAACAGCTGACCTATATGGAGATCTGTCGTTTCTGCATAATACCCATTCACACTGCAGAGCCACTGGAGATTCCGCAAAAATAATACCCAGTAAGGGGTAGCTACTTTTTGAAATAGCTATCCGCTCTGTGTTCATATATAACACGTAGATTTCCCCAGAACTCATCTGTTTTGGTAACAACGCCTTATTGTTGCCGCATAAATTTACCCATGCCCATGAGGGGAAAACAAAAGATATCTGCCTGTCTGAATTTGTGGTTATTTCTAGAACTTGTTCTTTTATGAAAATATCCAGATATGTACAATTTTCAACAACATATTTCTTTGAGGGCACTCCATAAATCTGGGTGTGTATCTAAATATAGTACAATATCGCCACAGATGTGCCTCAAAGCCAGCGTAGTTGACTTGCATATAGTTAAATAGCGAGGATTTGAAGCACTCCGCCGAACCTCAGTAGCGGATCGCTTCTTGGAGCTACTTCTCGCACGAGTACCAGCAAGTCCAGGTGGTAAAGTAAATAATCCCTTGTAGCGGAAGAAAACAAAAGGTGCAATTATTGGGAAGGGGCTATAGGGTCCTCAAGGTGCAATGCAGATTCTTATTACCGGACCCCTAATGAGTGCATGCTTGCCTCTAGACTAGTAGTGCATATAACTGGTAACCCCAAATGACTTGCTGTCTTCAACAAGTCACCTAGAATTTCATCGCCTATACTTTGCTACATTTTGAAAACGACATTAATCCCCGGAATGACACCTTTTCCCTATTTTACTAGGCGGTGCAGATAAACCTGATTTTGGCATGAAAATAAAAGAAGTTTCGATTGACCCTTCTTAAGGATTTCCATCCAAATCTTTTGAAACTGTGTTAAAAACAGAACTTTACTGCGTTACTGGTACATTTGGTAAACGACATTAATCTCCGGAGTGACACTTTTTCCCTATTTTACTAGGGGATGCAGATAAACCTGATTTTGGCATGAAAATAAAAGAAGTTTCGATTGATACTTCTTAGGGATTTCCATCCAAATCTCTTGAAATTGTGTTAAAGACAGAACTTTTCTGCGTCACTGCTGTCTAGAGTGACTGATTTTCGGGATGATTGATAAGTGGTGGTTTTGCAAAACATGTGTATAATATAAAATCGTATATTTTCAAAATGTAAACTGATAACACACTCGCAATAAAAACACAAATTTTTGTGAATACAGCACTAAAATCTTGCGAACAGTCATATGTTGCTGGTATTTCTATTACAGGAAAGTACCATTGATGAAGAGGTCGGAAGTTCATCTGATGAGGACTACGACACCAGAACTGCGGTAATGAAACAAAACAGGAAGAACAAAAAATCAGGAGGTTTCCAGAGTATGGGTAATGAACGGCTTTTGGCAGCAGTAGCTGTCTTTACTGTGTTTCGTCACTCTCGGATAATTGTGTTGGCTGTTTAAATCCGGGATCATTCCCTTTTTATGTAAGGCCCCAAGAAAATAAATTCTTTGAATTTACAAGACGTTTTGTTTACAACATAAAATGGGATATTAGATGTTTCGTGCTACAAAATTGGTGAAAGTGTGACTTCTGTGTGTTTTATTTTATTTATTTTTTTGGACATCTGGCCTAGTCGCTATTTTGTTTAAGGGTCAAGTTCTAAGCAGCTCATAAATTATTAGTTGTAGTTTTGACCAAAATACCAACATGCTCAGTTTTGACCTCATACTGGTCAAAACGTTAAATGAAAACACAGTGACATAACCATTTTTCTATTTCCAGTGCCAAATATGTTTTTCTGCAGTTTCTCTCAACAATAATCTTATTACAACACCTTCATTATTGGGTGCATCCTTGCTTTAGGTTTGAGCCACAGCGTCTACACAGGAATACTGAGGAAAGGTTACAAGGTTCCCACCCCGATTCAACGGAAGGTAACTGGTATTTTATACCAAACATTATACAACAAACAAATGTTGTAAATTTAAATGTAAACATTTTAACTTCACTGAAACCTGCGCGCAGTTATTGCAGGATTCTGATGTCTGTATGGATCTGATACTTAAAATATGCGTTTTACTTGAATCTTTTATTTATTTAATAATTGTTATTATTATTTTGATGAAAAGTGAGGGAAACATTACACTAAGAGAGATCGAACAAAGCTTATCAGAATATTTCAATAGTAGCGCTGTGGTAATATATTTCAGTGTATCCCACTTATCATGGATGGTAAAGATGTAGTTGCTATGGCTAGAACTGGAAGTGGCAAGACGGCTGCTTTCCTGATCCCAATGTTTGAAAGCCTACAGACACATGTAGCAACAGGTGCCCGGGCTCTTATATTGTCACCCACACGCGAATTGGCGCTTCAAACTCTGAAGTTCACTAAAGAGGTACATATGGCTGAATTACATTACATAACGCGATTAGAGAGAACAATTCAAATTGAATTCTCTGGTTGAGAGACAAGCGATATTTAGTCTAAAATTGAGTTGATGACTGCCGGACTATAGTTGAGAACAATGGCGATGGGTAAAGGGGTTTAAAGAAAGTAGGAAAAATGCCATGGTAAATGTTCATCCAGAAGGCAGGAATTGATATAATGTTTTGGTGTAATTTTATAACCGGAACTATTTGAGCCGGTATGAGGTATAATACTGTTATTAACTGATTTTGTTGCTAGATTGGGAAGCACACAGCTCTCAAAGCTGCTGTCATTCTTGGAGGAGACAGGTAGATTTTGTTGTTTTTTTTTTCATAAAACCAAAAATTGTTGTTTTGATGGGAACGTAAAAGTGAGTAAAACTAAGCTTATTAGAATACTCATGTACATTCTACATAGGCCTCTGGTGCACAGAATCCTTTAACGAAATAAGCAGATGATGCGTGAGATGGGAAAAATGTGGAAAATATATTTCATTAGTTGTAGTTTAGTTGTAGTTTTGGACTTTTGATTTTTGAATGAAATCTTCTGTTATAATCTATGTTCACAGAATGGAAGACCAGTTTGCAGCCTTGCACGAAAACCCGGACATGTAAGGGCTCTGTTGAAAAAATACACAATGAAAACGTGGCACACACATTCCTTCATTGTTTATGTCAGCTATGTTCTGTTGATAATAAACTTCTGGATGTGTTTTTGTGGAAGGTGGTGTATGATTCCTTTGCAGTGGGATAATGTTTCAAACAAACCTAAGTACTGAGGCATTGTAGAGGATAGAAAATCTCTTTCTAAGTGGGTTTTCCTGGGAGTTTTGTTTGAAGGCACAGCGTATGCACTTTCTGCTTCAGTAAAGTTAGTGACGCGCTTTCCGGTGCTTGCTTTGCAGCATAATTGCCACACCAGGGCGTTTCATGCATGTTTTGGTTGAGATGAACCTCAAGTTGCAGTCCATACAGTACCTAGTGTTCGACGAGGCGGATAGGTATGAATTAAACCCACTGCATTGAAATAGGATGTCAAAAAGTTCATATTCTTTGCTCGAGAAGCTCCTCAGTTCAGAAAGAACTTCAAAAGTGGTATGTCCATGTCTTCATGTTGCCAACCCCTCGCTTTTCACAAGTGGTATACAGCAGTCACTTGCTTACGAAAGAGCGAGGGAGTATTTTTGCAGTTGCACATTCATTGTTTTACTACACAGCTTGTGAGGTAATTAATTAAAATTGCACCCAATTATTCCATTACACTCATATTTTTGTAATATTGTGCGTAAGCCTGAAAATCCTTTAGATTATTTGAGATGGGCTTTCAAGAGCAACTGCACGAAATCTTACACCGCTTACCACAGTCGAGACAAACGCTGCTTTTCTCGGCTACACTGCCCAAGTTACTGGTCGAGTTTGCCAGGGCTGGTCTGCACGATCCGACACTTGTGAGGCTGGACGTGGACGCAAAACTGAGCGAAAATCTCAAGGTTTGTTGCTTCAGCGATTGATGGAGTTCTTCTCTGTGCTTAAGTACCGGTAGCTACAGCAGTTGAAAATTGTCTTTGATGGGGATGAGGCTTACATTTACTAAAGTCAGTTCCTCTCTGATCACGAATGGCCTTGTCTGTTTAGGGGCCATCCATAAAGTACGTACGCAAAAATTTGTCAATTTTGACCCCCCCCCTCCCCCTGTACGCAGTGCATACGCAGTGGCCTTGACCCCCCCCCCCCCCCCTTGTACACACGCACGCAATATGTTGTGCTATATTGAAAAAAAAACATCAATTTGTTTTAAATTGTGTTTTGTGTGAAAGAATTCATGGTTAAAAAAATTAGTGCTCGCAAAATTGAAAGTGTACATGCCAGCATACATTAAAATGTGAATAAAATATATTAAAATATATTACGCAGCGACCGTGACCCCCTCCCCCCTCTCTGCATACGTACTTTATGGATGACCCCTTGGAGCTAAACGTGTGTATGGTGTCCGTTTTAAGAAACAAGTTAATTTTTCTATTATTTGATATAGGCTATTATTCAAAAAATCAATTTGAGTCTAAAATAGCTGTTTTAATAATGATTTGCCGCCAGATGTCCTTCGCGTACTGTCGTCAGGAGGACAAGACGGCCATCTTGCTGCACTTGTTGCATGACGTCATCAGACCGAAAGAGCAGACCGTTGTTTTTGTGGCCACTAAACATGACGTGGAATATTTAGCGATGGTATGTTTCATTTTAAAATGTTTTAATTACGAAAATTGTATCTGCGACGAGTGTAGTTTTTCTGATTGTGTACGGTTTATAATTTACAGCGAAGAATCAGTAAAAATGAAGAAAAAGTAAAAAATCTTATTAAAACGGTTGACCATGGAATTATTCCTATTATGCTTCACCATTTAAATGGATGATTTTTTTTTCTTTTTTTTTTCTTTCTTTTTTTTTTTTTTTTTTTTTTTTGAAGTGAAAGCATTTCATAGCAGCCAAAATGCAAACTTTTAAATGTAAAAAAGAGAGAGAGAAAAACAAATAGGGTCGTAAATGTTAATTAATGACGCAAAATGATCCAATGTTCGCATTGTGTCTCTAGTTCTTGGCTGTTTCTACCCCTGTAGCCCGAATATAAAGTCTGTATCAATATTTTTTTCCAGATTCTGGCTCAGGCTAATATAAGCTGTAGTTATTCCTATAGCTCGTTGGACCAAACAGCAAGGAAGATTAACGTAGCCAAGTTCCGAAACAAGAAATGCAGTGTTCTCTTAGTGACGGATTTGGCGGCGCGGGGGATTGACATACCTCTGTTGGACAATGTCATTAATTATAACTTCCCAGCAAAGCCGAAGCTGTTCATTCACAGGTGAGCCGCAGAAGGAATTTGTTGGGATGTCGGGTGAGGGTGTATGTTGTGTAATACGTTTAATCCTAGAAATAGACAGGCTTCAGCAATTCTCCCCTGTTGTTATGTAATCTGTTCTTTGAAGATCCTATATTACAGACACATTGTTCTTTCGTTGTTCAATTGCAGGGTTGGGCGAGTAGCCCGTGCCGGTCACACGGGCACTGCCATCTCATTGGTTGCTCCCGACGAGGTTCCGTTTGTGTTTGACCTCCACTTATTCCTCGGGCGACCTTTGATTTTTGCCCGCAGCGGCGTCGACCAGTCAGATGTAGACGGCGTGTTTGGGCGTGTTCCTCACAGTTGTGTTGAACATTTCGATGAGAAGTTGCGTTCTTGGCACCGACTTACGGATATTGTGAGTATCTCGAATCAAATCTAATTCCTAGTAGGTTTGACATTAAGGGTGCAGCAGCGAATGCGTGGAAAATGGGAACACACGTATGTCTTTTTAGCGAGGCCGGACGGGGAGGAGGTTGGGGGGGGGGGGGGGGTGGGGGGAAATGGCCTCAGAAAGTAAAGAGAACTGGGAGGGCTGGTCAGAGAAAGTGAAGGGCAGAAATTTCAAATTCTTAGTATTGCGTAATGATAGTATGAAAGAATAGTATGATAGTAAGTCTTTTTTCAGCAAGGTATGAAGAAAGTGGTAAGTAACGCCTTTAAACAGTACATCAAGTCGCGCCCCAACGCCGCCAGCGAATCGGTGAAACGCGCCAAGCAAGTGGATTTTGCTAAGTTAGGTAATATTTTGTTCTTGTCCATTTGAAAAAAAAGTTGAGCTGATCGAGAGGAAAGAGGCGGTTTGTTTAAAGTGGTAGAGGAAGGCTTTGATGTGTAGGCGTGTGATGTCCGCTATCAGGGAAAGCTGTGTGATTACTTAAAATAAATTCCTGTTAGTTAATTGAGAGATTAAATTAAATAACTCATTTTAGTTTTTGAATTGTGGGATTATGTGAAATAAATAACTCTTAGCATTCAGATGTGAGATTGCTGTGTATATCATACCGAATTTGCGGGTAAAATATAGGTTAGTCCCTGGTACAAGTCTCGCGTTTCCATTGTAGGATATAACCCGGCGTTTAGCGAAGCTGCTACAAAAGAAGGGGGAGACGTTAGGTCACAACTTCTTGAGCAGATGAAGTCTTACAAACCGCCTGCAGTGAGTTGCTTTTTGGACGCGTTCCCAGTCTGTAATCTTGTGCAGTATTTGCATTGTCATATTCTTTATTAAGTAGGGTGGGATCGATCAAGTATGATGACGAGGTGATCCATGAAGTTTTTTAAACGCTTGGATAATCGAGACTGAAAAAAACAGGAGAAATGACAAATTTAGGCTGATCCTTTTCGGGAAATCTGTTGTTGACCGACGAAATAAAGTGCGGTTCCCCGCATTTTGGGGAGAATCGTGAACCTCAGTTCTCGACCGACCCGTGTTTCGTACAGGGTTTGTATAATCAGCCGCGTATGTGAGGATCGTATAAAATATGAAAAATTTTGCAAGACTGATAAACTTATTTCAAAGATTCATTTTGAAAAAAGGTGCTGAACATCGGGAAATCCGAAACATTTACAACGCGGTTTGTTGATGAACCTGTAAAGAATTTGCTCATAAAAACACCTAAGAGCATCTTTTATGTGTTGGGTGTCTTGTATTGTCTCGAATACGAATATTTCTCTGTATACAAGATTATTTTTCTCATGGAGTTTTTGCTCAGGCATGATATGGTATCAGGTAATACCTCGATCGTGACATGGGAATGTAGGCGCAAGCCCAGTTCTTTTCGTTTTAGACAATATTTGAAATCAACTCGACTAGTCGCACGTCTGCCTTCGGCGTCATGAAACAGAAGCGACATCACCACGACAGCGTCATTGCGCGTACCCACAGAAACGCTCAGCTGAAGGTCAAGGACACGGAGGACTTGGGAGAGAGAGGTGACAAGCAAACGTTAAGTACTGACCTTGAACTGGAGGTACTGTCAATACTGAAATGATTCATTACTTTAATTGCAAGATTTATTCATATTGCACCAAACGCCTTTGGGTGAAAATCAGCTGACAAGTTTTCTATTAAAATATCAGAGAAAAGTGGTTTTCATATTGTCCTTTTCTTACACTTGAAGACTCGGTAGAACACTAATCATGAATGCCGGGATAGATAAAATTTGTAACTGAAGACGCCTGCATTTTCCCATTCTGGAAGACAGAACTAGATTTCCTAATGCTATGAATTTGAGCGTAATTTCCCAATCCTTCAAATGGTTCTTCGTATTTTTATAGGAGGCATTTACAACTGTAATAGGTAGAAAAAGGTCAAACTGCAGTGAATCGAATCGAAAGGATAAAAAGAGAAGACAAGCCTCAAATAGAGATGATGAAAACTACATTCCTTACAGACCGAAAGATTACCAGTCTGAAAAAGGGTAAAGCTTTTAATTTCTTTGTTACGTTTGTGGTAGATTAAAAAGAATTAAAATTATACTAAATTATAATGTGTTTTTATTAGCCCCGGAGAAGACTGTAGGTTTGGATGTTGTCCGTCCGTTTGCTGCCACCTTGATAATCCGTTTCCTAGGATTTGTACCTTGGGTCTTTTCTCATTAAAACACACTCTGGTAATATTGAAGGGATGATAGGCATTCCATTTTATTTAATGACGTCACAGGTTGAGCATTACGTCATCGTTTGAGAATGAGGCGGCGGCAGCCACGTTTGATTTGCTTGGCGATGACCGTGACCAATTGAAGAAACTAAACAACGCACTGAAGTGGTAAGTTTCTGGCAGTGTTTGACTAAAAACATGTCAATATGTGCGTTGTTGCATGGCCTCACTGGCATTTTGACCACAGATTATTGGTCAACGTTGAAAACTTAGTGACCTTTTATTGGGAATTGACCAATAAGATAACAGCATTTTTGTCAGGTCATGCAACAAGTAAAAAATGATTTTTGTCTTACATTGTTCACTTGTGAAACTACTTCTAGAGATGGTTTGTTATGTACATAGTTTACTAGCAGGCTACGAGATTTTCTTTTAATGTGAAATGGTTAATACGATTTGTTTTTGTAAGAAAATATGAAAGAAAATTTCTTTTCATTGTTATGAGAAGGGATCGCAAGAAAAAGAAGTTTGTTGGAGCTAACGCAGGGAAAGACGCAAACCAGAAGAAAATTAAGACGGAAAGTGGCCAATGGATAAAGGCCAGCTATAAGTCCAACATGTATCCTTTACAAGTGCGGCCTTTCGGACATTAGTCAATGACAGTGGCCTTTGACAAGTAGTCATCCCGTTACTTGCCATGTTTCAGTTTTTTCTACTTTTTAATAAATTCCGGATTTTACAACCGTTCTAGAAATATTGACCGCTTCCGTCAACAACAACCGAATTTTGTTGACCGAATAGCAAATCGTAGTATTAAGTATTGTGATAGGTTTCAGTACAAAAAAGTTTTTTTTTTTACATTTTTTACGTTTTCTGTTTACTGTCAGATTTGCAATTTTTCCCTAACTACATTCTCAGTTACAAGGATTGGTTAGAAAAAAGTAAAATGGCGGAAGACCATTCAGACGACGAGGGAGGATCTGGTTCAGATGATGGGCAGGCTCGCAAAACGTCCCCTGTGCATTCTGATAGGCTGCAAGTTATAGGAGGCGGGAATAGGAGAGGTGAGTGACAAGGATTCTACGATGAACTTGAATGAAAATTATCTAAAATATTTAGTTTTAATCCACATAATGTTCAGGTTACCCTCAGCACCCAACGACAAAGTGCTTAAGGCAAAACGGAACTAGACACTTCTTACCTTTACCTTTTCGTATCCTGCCATTTCGTACTCTTGCGAAAGGCACTTCGTACCCTGCCTACAACTTGGGGGTTGGGGGGGACGTCCGTCGTCTTTATTATCCGCCAAAAATTGGCCAGTTGGCGTCACACAAAATTTTTGATAGCTAGTTCTCAAAATGCTCCTGTCCCGCAATTTTGATTGCTTTTAATTTTTTGCAACTATTTTCCACAATACCTTCTGCTTTTGCTTTCCTTTCTTTTTTTTTTTTTTTGGCGCTCTTCCAAAAAAAAAAAAAATGGACCCATTGCCGGCATTTAAAAAGTTTCAGGGAACAAGTTTTCAAAATGGTCTTCTCCTGAATGTAGTTATGATTGCTGCATTGCTTTCAGACCGCTTTAAAAAAGGCCGTATCTTAGGTTTAAATTTCTCGTTTTGTGGTGATTGTTTTATGTGTGTTTTGTAGGATTTCATAAGAAAAACAAAGATCAGCCACCAGCTTCGAAGAATAAGTTCAAACGCAAACCAAGCAGATCAGAACTAAAACGAACAGAACAAATTCTAAAAGAGCGGAAACGGAAGCAAAAAGTTCAGTCGTTCCAAAAGAATCGAAATATTATTAAGAAGAAACGTCAAGCAATGCGTGGAAAGAAATAGATTATTTGAATGTCTAGATGGAAAAATGAGCCATCAGATGTTGCTTTGTTGAATGCCAGTGAAATATCTACGGTTAGTTAAACCCAAAGTAGATTTTGCCTTTTGTGCTAGACATTATGCTGAATTATTTAACATTTAACGCCATGGTATCGTCAGTGAAGTGTGACGGATAAAACTGTGTCAAAACATGACATGGAAGCAACAGTGGGCTACTGTACACGTATATGCTGGGCAGTTGGTGTGAAATAAATTCTTGTTACTTTCATTGTTCTTTGATTTGCAGGTTCCATTAGCCGTGAGGTAGGACTGTAGGTTTGCGTGTTGTCTGTCCGTCCCACCAGCCAGTCCGTCCATATCATTCTAATACTCCGTTACCTATGATGTTTTATGTATATATGCTGTCATAGTTGGTAGGTTATTTTTATTTTGACGACCTAATTGCAGTTTACAGTAGCCGCCGCTCTGGATTTTCGATTCCGGTTCGGGTAGTGCTCTCTGCGATGGCTTGCTCTGTATGATGTTCCTGCTCTCGTGTATTTCTTGAGATACGCCAGTTCTATGTTTTAAGAAGTCCCAGTTTATTTTTTTTTTTTTTTACATTTGGTACGAGTGGGATGTTTGAACATATTCCTTGAAATTTCAAAGGCTTTTCAGCATATTAAAGCTTTTTAAATATCACATTTAAAATCGTGTCTGCAGCTGATTTTTTATACGAGTTTTCTCAGTAAAATGAAAAGCACCATATATTCGATCCATTCTGAACCAATAGGTCATTTCGAATTGCAAAAGAAAACACTTTCTCACATGCAAGTATTCAATGGCATTGTAGATACCCTAGTCGTGCATGTTCATGTCGTGGGTGATGTTTAACTTAAATTTGTTTATGCGTTGTTCTCGTGATCACGAAGTCTTAGTTTCGAATCCGGTCAAGGTATTATGTTTCCAATGTCTTATCCCTATTGGCCCTATTTTGAAAATTCTTTGTCAAGTTGCATTTACAGAATATTTCGAAAGAGGTGATTAATGTTTATCTTGTTGCTGATTGATGATTTTAAGTGGGCACGGAGAAAAGAAAACAGTACTACGGTTTTCATTGCTGGGGTTTAGTTGGGTAATGAACATATAAGAGGCAGGCGAAATTATAAAGTATTTTATTAACCAGAACATTATACACAAATGTGAAAAATATAATTAAAAAATCGTAAATCTAGTTTAATAACTCCAATCTCAACAAAATAGGCATTATAAATACATAACGAAATAATAACAGTACAACATTTATGAAGAAATGAATTGATCGCACAAACAGCAGAACTAAACAAAACCTCATTCCCTATCACAAAATTCCCCTTTTGCTCTCTGAATGCCAACAGTCCAGATAAACATTACACGCAAACCATGGTTGGTGCTAGAACGGCCATCCCAAAACAAGCCCACTGATCACCGTCGAATTCCAAACACTATATTACTTTGCTAAATACTGCCGAGGATGCACAGCGACACTTAGGCAGATGGTAACAAACTTTCACATGTACGGATGACGGACAAAAAGTGAAACAACGAATTGTGCAAACCCCTGTTCTTAATACGCACGTCACCGTTTTAGACACAAAATTCAATGCTCTTCCCGTTTAAATGTCGTTAAAATATACAAAGCAGCATTACCTCGACATTCCACTGTCTAGATGAGATTTTTTTTCGGTATGACAAAAGTACTGAAGGCAAAGGACTACAGTTATCATTATTATATTTTACACTTCCAGCTTTCGGTGATGCAAATGAAATAACATGGGGATTAAAACCGAAGACCGACCCTCGTAGTTAAGGAGGTAGAATAAGAAGCACGTTAAGTGACAAATAGAAGGTGACCCAGTGGCCGGCAGGCAAGTCAAAACAACAGTCGCCCCCCAACCCCCCCCCCCCATCTCCTCTCGAGGATCTCGCTAACGAATCAGAACATTAATACAAGTAAGGATAATAATAACAATAATCATAGAAAAGGATGCAAATAATATATGACCAAAACAGTAAATCAGCAACGTAAAAAACACCCTCAAGATTGGGGAAAAAATCTGCTTCATAAAAAGGGCTTTATGAGGTCCGTTAATATAAAAGAACATTTTTGACCCTATAACAAACTCTCTTTAAAAAATCATGTGTATTTTTCACATAGGTTGATTTGGGAAGCCTTCTGGTTTGAAGCCGGGGAAACTCGCGGCTGTATTCAACGCCGCATACTCTGGCAATTGCATGATGTTATAAGGTTCTGCTGGCAGTCCAAAAATAGAATGTGCAGGGGTCTGCAAAATATGTTGTTGCGCCTGCGCTAAAACTGCAGTTGTATTAAAATTGGCAGGAATGTTAAGCTGGTTAACGATTTCTACAGGGGGTTCTACATTTGTGGCAGGAATGGGTCCTTCTGGATTCGCCGTCTTCGAAGGAGTAGATTGTTCCTGGGACTTTTTTATTAGCTTTGAGGGATCCAGCTTATCTGGATGATGACTGCGCATGTGCGGCAAAAGGTGATCTTTTCGCTTGAAAGCGGCGGTACAAAAATGACACTGAAACGGCCGCTCGTTGCTATGAGTAGTATAGTGGTCCCTCAGCTCACATTTGGTTACGAACTGTTTGTTGCACTTCTCGCACACGTGTTGTTTTATCCCTTTATGTCGTTTCATATGTTCCCGCAGCCCTGCTCGCTGCGTGAACTTCTTTGGACACATGGTACACTCGAAGTTCCTGACCCCGCTGTGAGTGTAGAGATGATAGACGAGGGTACTCCGCTGTGTGGCCGCGAAGTCGCACTGGCTACATTTATACGGCTTCTCACCAGTGTGGATTCGGATGTGGGCCAGCAGGTTGCTGGTGTTGTTGAAGCGTGCTGCGCAGTACTCACACGAGTACGGCTTCTCGCCAGTGTGCGTCCGCTCGTGTTCCTCCAACCGGGGCCGGTCCGCCAGACCCTTGTTGCAGTAAGAGCAGCGGAAACCCTTCTCTTCGTGGTTAACCTGCCTGTGGCGCTTCAGCCGCGCGTAACTGATGAACTTGTCGCCGCAGTACTCGCACAGGTGTGACTTCTCCATGTGCAGATGCCTGTGGTCCCACAGGTGGGCTTTCTGCTTGAATGCCTTATGACAGACATCACAGACGAACGGACGCAGCGTGCCGTGGGACCGCACGTGCACCAGTAGACGCTGACGATTCGGGAAGGCTTTCGAACACTGAGGACATTCAAACGAAGGCAGTATAGCATGTTGGGTCCGTTCATGTTTTTCCAAATTTTGCTTGCAGATAAATCCGCGGTTGCATATATCACACTTATGCGTCCCCTCTCTGGGCTGGTATTCAGCGTGTGTCTTGGCGTGTCTGTTCCACATTGTCATCGTTGGGAAAGCTTTTTCACAAAAGTCACACTTAAAAGGCCTCACTTCTGAGTGGATGAATTCATGTTCCTTCAAGTTGTTTTTAGCCTTGAAGGATTTCGAACACGTGGAACACTTGTACGGTCTGTCGCTCAGCTCAGTGTGAGTCCTCTCGTGAATCTTTAAGACATCTTCAGAAGTGAATTTCTTGCAGCACTCGATGCACTCATACGGCTTCTCACCAGATGCCTTCTCATCCTCATGGATTAGTTCGTGCTCCTTCAGATGACCACGTCGTTTGAACGTCTCGTGGCACAACCTACACACATGCGGACGGATGGAATCGTGAGTCATTTCATGCTTCCGCAGGCGATCTTTACTGACAAAGGATTTACCACACCCCGCCGAGCAAACATGGGGGGCTTCCCCTGTATGCAAGCGCATGTGCGCCTGCAGCGTGTACTTATTTCTAAAGGTCCTGCTACACAATTTACACATATTCTTTTCGGCGTCGACGTTGTCCATAGACAGTGCACTCTCGTTGCTCGTTCGCTTCGCCTTCATGATTGATCTGCGGGACGCTTCATCGTGAGTCGCCCTGTGTTTGGCTAGTTCGTTCTTGGTAGAAAACGTCGAGCCGCAAAAGCACTCGTGAATACCGTGTATCCTTTTATGGTCCCTCAGATGAGTAGTTGATTTAAAGCGGCGGTCACAGATAGGACAGGCGTGCGGCCTCTCCACGGGATCGGCCGGAGTCTTGTGGGTGCTGTCGTGGACTCGCAACTCTTTAGCCGTCTTAAAGTTTTTGCCACAGTGACAAGAAAATTTCTCGTTTCTTGTGTTTCTATTTTTAGATTTACGGGTATCTTTTGAAGGATTATCATGGCTGAGATTGCAAATGAACTCTTCACTTTTTGGAATTGTGGCATAAACGTCATTTTTACGTTTCGATGAAGCTTTTCCCGACACACTGCTAACTAGAGCATCGTCGTCTAAAATATCCGAATCTTTTTCCGTTTTAATGGGCTGAACCTGCGAATAAAACACCTGATTACGTGTCTCGCATGTGACGTCAGTCTCGTCATCACTCTCGTAGTCGATGGCTTTGACCCTTTTCCGTGTCCGGGTGCTGACGCTCACGTGGATTGCGTAACTGGAGTGGACGTTTTTGTAGTGTATTTTAAGAAGGTTTTTAAGTTTCACGCAAACACCACATACACGTGACTTCTTCCTAACAGCGCTCTTACACATTCTGTTAACAGCACGTCTTTAAACCTTCAACCTGAAATCGAAATAATTGTCAAAGGAATGTGTACAAGAAAGTAGAAAAAAATAATAAAAAGATAACCCAACACTGTATTCTCCGACAAACTTTGTTTCCGTTTAAAGGTATTGTTTATAATTTTTTGAAGAGTGTTTATTTTGGCACCCAAAGACACGTGGCAGTCAGCAATATCCGATGTTTTTAGATGGTCCGGATGAATAAAATTCCTGCATAGATAGTAAATGTACAGGGGATATTACTTCTTTTGTTTTCAGTACTGGTCCGAAAGACCTGCGGAACAATCTCAAAGTACAAACATGGCACAAGACAAATCTCTAACGCATAGCGCCACCAATTCATATAAAGCGATTGGTTTAAATAATGATTAACACACGAAACAGAACATAGTAAATGTATTTATTAAAATTTGTTCCTTTTCGCCCTGTCCCGTGAAAATAACTTCAGCCCCCTCCCCCCTGCAAGTATGAATCCGACTTTTGACTTCCATGCATTACAAGGGGATTCGTACTTTGAACTTTGCTGAAAATTTTTGGCGTTTCGATCGTGTTAGATTGGGATAAACGTTTAAAGAAATGATACAAATAAACGTTCAAAAATTTACAGAATTCTATTTTACTAGCAACATATTCATGTGTAATATGTAACACAGTCTTTCAGAAAGCTCATATGACGGCTTCTTAAATTTTAAAATGCGCACATTGAAAGAAAATGTTGATGATCACTTCTTTAGAAGGTCTTTATATTTGACCTACAATATAGATTTGGAATAAATGGGTTTAGGGAAACATCCCTCAAATAAGATGGAAAAAATCTACACCACTGATAGAGGAGGTCTATTTCTAGATGATTCTTGTGGTCTTGCTATGACAGCAAGAGTCATAGTTCCTATAATATTAAATGTCATTGATGTCAATTTTCAAATCTCAGCGCACGACTGGGGCCAACGGTGTTATTTTAGAAGGGGGCATCACATAAATGGCTCAACTATAAATTATGGCGCACAAGTTTTATGGTCAGATAACAATTTTTTACTGAGAAAAATATGTGTTTTCTTGAGATCAGGATATCGAATTATCGTCAACAACAACACTGAATCCACAGTTGCAAAACCACGCTAGGAGGGGGGTTTCGCTGAGGTCGAAAATAATGCGCCAGAGTACTTCTCAGTGTCCTTTTAAAAAAAAAGCCTGCCAGTTCGAGCCTCGGTGTCCTTGAACGTGCGCCGAAAGATCCAGAGTCTCGAAAATTGAGATTAATGGCCATTTCTATTGCAGGAACTGTGGCCCTCTCTGTCTAGACACAGAAAGGAACACAGAAAAGGAAACTGGGACTACGAGTAGAGGAGGTCGAACCAAACATCGTACACGTAATACAAAACACACCAAATTCCTCGTATATCGACAATTTAAGACAAATCAAACATATCAAATAGTAAAGTGAGTAAAGTAGGTTTCAGCCTTTACATCAAATTCCCCAGTCTGCCATGCTTCTCAATATCGTGTCTGGAACTTGAAGCTGCTTAAAACGATAAAATGAGCGATAAATGGGGTTCTCCATAAGTATATCACAGAAGTCGTGAAAATATACACAGCCACCATAAAACAATGGGGTGAGTAAAAATTTTGAAAAAAAATTATAACATGATCAATACTACACATAAATGAAATTTTCTTTTTTTATTTCCGGGGTTACTTAATCCTTCTCATTTGAACCATTACCGATTTTAACGAGAAATATCGATTAAATAGATGCACATATTATTTCTATTTTTGTGACATATTGTACATCAGTTGCGAAAAATCGGAAGGAACATCTGCACATACCTATCATAGAATTAGACATTTAATAAACGATATTCAATAAATAGCATCTGGAATCTATTTTAGCCGTATAGAAATTATTTTGCCGAATATTTCACATGTTATCCTAACACCCATTTCAACCTTATTCCAAACCCTGTTTTAACCAGTTTTAACCTGATAACTCATTTCCCGTATAAATCCAGAGATATATCAATTTTGCACAGAAGGAGTGTTTACTATCACTTTAACTGATCATTAGAAATAGAAAACAATACAATTTCTCCAATTTTCTTTTATTAAAAGCCATATTTTAAAAGAGAGTTTAGCCCTCTATCAAACAAAGATTTCAACCTGACGTCATAAATTTTCTTTCCTTACCATGAATATGGCTAATATCTGCACATTTTACAATTCTATAAAAGCCTGAATAGCTGTTCCTTGCACATATTGCATCATTCCGTAGTAGGACCAGCCATAACTTTTGGAAAGAGATCAAATCACGACACAAAAAGTTAGGTTCCAAACGGTGTTTGGCTAAAAAGACCAATATTTCTTTTAAAATAATGCCTTTAAACAGTCAAACATTTGGTAAATCTTGTTATTTTCTTTTTTTAAGATTTAGAGATTACAACACAGTCATTCAGTTTGAGACATATATCTACGGTCTATAGGAGTTTTGTAGTTTCAGGTTGCAATGACTGTTGTAATCAGGTTAAAACAGGCATTGGAAGAATATGTGAAATATTCTGCTGCATAATGCAACTTAAAGCAGACTCGATTACTTTATATTAATTTTAATCTTTCTTGTTAAAAATTAAGAATCTACATGTGAAAAGTTCAAAATGATCGTTTCCTATTATGATTGCTATTGAATGATAAAACTTTTAAAATTTTCGTTGTTCAGTTAAATATTTAGGTTGCAAATCTGCAAATTTCATTTCCGGGTTGAGATTAGAAGCATTAAGTTCTAACCTCTAGCACAGTTGCATTTTTTTCCCATTTCAACTAAAACCAGAATATGAGAGATGCGCAAAGTTGTGTCGCCAAAAGGTTAACAGGTCATAATGAATAAAGAATGTTTAAATTCCCGATGAAAAATTCAAGCAAAGGCACAAAGAACAATGCTACTTTGAAAATTTAAACAGTAACTACTAATGTGTGTGACTAAAGAAATTGGACAAATTTCACACATCATCAGGGGTAACGGTTAGCTCAGTTGGTTAGAGCGTTGGTCTGGTAATCCCAAGATCCTGGGTTCGGTTTCAGCTCGGTGTGGTGAGCACGGGTTTGGCGTTCTCCCCAATTACCTTAGCTAACCGAATGCGGTTTGTTAGATCACCTATCACGGAATTCAGAATTAACGCCCACCGAGGCTTTCGACCATTCCATTTTTTAAAACTCTAGTCTTAAGCAGAACAATATTGATACAATACAGAACTTTGTAGGCTGAAATCCCCCTCAAAAAGTTTCGAGTTCCACAAGGAATTGGGTCCAGCCTGACACTAGATAAATAAGGAAGACAAACAAAAATGTATTTCAAAAAATTTCTCTGACGAGTTACATAAAATGCGTGTTAAAAATTCTAGAAATTATCTTTGCACACAACAAATTGATCCTTGAGGAATAATTAAAATGACAAATTGAAATGATTAGATATTCTTAGATACTGCCAATCAAAAAAACCTGGTCAGTTGTAAGGAACAAGAACGAAACGAATCGGAGCATTTTTGCCATGTAAATTTATTACAAGATACCAGTTTTTAATTGATCTTTTTAAACTGTTTTTTTTTTTTTTGCTATATTTTGCCAACTAAATTTTAAAAAAATAGTCATGTTCTTAATATTATCTAGATAGTAAAAATCGAAAGGTTGTTCTTAAACTAAAAACACTAGAAAACCCAGAATAAAATGATTCCTGAAAACTGACAAGGCCCTCCGAGAATAGTGTAGAAAAACTGGTGTAAGTGCAAATTAAAATGTATGCAATAAGTTATACATGCTTTCACTCTTTTTATCCAACATCTCGTTGATCAGGAAGTAATAATTGTATAGAACCTTTTGCTTTCTATTATATGTTCGGCAAAAAATACTCGAGCGATAATAGGTGATTGTAAAAAACAAAAAAGCGGCTTTATGCTTTTGCCGAAAAGTTTTTACATTCGGTTGAAATTTAGTGGGGATAAGGATATACATAAATGATAGACAAAACTTGCAATAATCAACAGAATTTCACTTTGCCAGAAACATATTCAGATGCTGGGTCTCAATAAGGGTTTAGCTCCGAGTCGGAGTCTCTGTTAGAGCTACGAAGTCTTCCAATGTTCCGCTAATTCTTGAGGACGAGTTCACGCCACAACCTTATATCCACCAATGAGATTTAACGTTTTCATCACGTGATCAAAAAGTGCCAGTGCTTGCGTCAAGGCAAAAGGCATAATTTCTCACTGTTTTATACCAAATATAACAGGGTATTTTTCTTGTTCTGGGCTGATTGCAGTCGTTTTGGCCTACTTGACACATGCCCTGAAGTTAGTTCTTTAAATACTTTTTACCGTTTAGAAAATTTCATTACTTAGCTTAAATATCGAATAATTTGTATTGGTATAAAACACCGATACAAAACACCGAGGGCAAATATCGCTCATTATGCCCTCAGTTACCCACAATGCATTGCATGAAGGTGTTCGCAAGAATACCACTAACCTAGGTCTTTCGCCAGTGTTCATGCAAATTCGCCATCCCGGAAAACAACATTTATCCCGAAAATGTTATTTTTGTTTCTCCAGTAAGCCAAATCACGGTTTGGGTTTCGAATAAAATGTGCAAGAATTGTGAATTTCGACCGCGAGGGAACTGGGTAAAAATGAAAGAACTGATAGAAAAAGATGTAACAACTATCGCAAAAACAGATCATATTTGGGACATAAAAGAAATCTATACTTGAAACTGTTAAAATTTTTAATAATTTTTTAACATAGCATAAATGTTGTTAAAAACCTGATTGCTCTTTGGTGCAAGAGAAATCTGACATTTAAACCAAATTTGTCTATCGTTTCTTTCATTTTTTACCCGGTTATTTTTACTCGAAACGCAGAATTTTTGCGCAATTTTATTTGGAAACCCAAAGTATGATTTGGCTTATTATCACCCGAGAGGTCGGCTAAATAAAACAATACCAATTTACAGGGTAGGACTACCCAAACCAGTTCATGTTCGGCACATCGGGATGGCAAAATAATATGGCGGATTAAAGCTGTCAAAAAATATTTTGCCCGAAAATATGTAATTCCCCTGTACTCAACACAAACACTACAGTTTGCTTTGAAATTCTCTGGAAACATGTCTAAAATTCTACACTTTCGACATTCCAAAGGGGAACTCCATTACACCGAAAACAAAAAAGTAATCGTTGAAAAACCACCCAGAAGTGGCGGACGGTCGTAGGTTACTGGTGGGTTTCAAATGGCATGTGAACAAAATCAAGTGACCAGAAATTCATTTGAAGGGAGTGTCCCAGCGTACCCTATCTATCTTCCTAGGACAGAAAGGGTCACAGTTCCTGTGGTAGAAATGACTATTGATCTCAACTTTCGAGGCTAAGGATCTTTCGGCGCACGATCCAAGAGAACGAGGTTCGAACTAGCAGCCTTTTTCTTAAAAATCACGAAACTTCCCACCTTAAGAAAAGAATAGTTTTGTAATTGTATATTCATTGTTGTTATGGGCGATATTGGGGGTTTCTGTTTCCTGATCTCAAGAAAACATCTATTTTACTCAGTACAGAATCGTTATTTGACCATAAATATTGTGCCCCATAATTTATAATTGGGCCATTTATGTGATCCTTTCTAAAATAGTGACATTAGCCCGATTCATGCGCCGCGTCATCTAGGACTAGGATTATCCATAATATTTATATTCATATAATTGACAGATGCAAAATAAGATATAAATTTATTCTGTACATACATACTCCATATTTAATTTTTAATTTCTTTCGTGCTTTTTAGACCCCAACCGCCAACCAAGTGAACCCGAAGGGGTCAATAGGATTCACCTGTGGCAGTCCGTCCTCTGTTTTGCCGTCCGATTTTTGTACGCGCTATATCTCTGGCACCATTCAACCGACTTCAATTTCCTTTTTACAGATAGAAAGACCGAGTAGTGGAGCTGTGCGACGAAGCGTTATTTTTGGATTTCTCGGAAAATTAAAAAAAAAAAAATGCGGAAACTTGGAAATTTTTGCGCTTGTTCTCATATGAAGTTTGTTCGCGCCATATCTCCGGCACCATTCAACCGATTTCAATTTCCTTATGTACATAGAAAGAGCGTGTAGTGGAGCTGTGCGGCGAAGCGGTATTTTTGGATTTCTCGGAAAATTAAAAAAATGCGGAAACCTTGAAATTTTTTGCGCTTCACGTCATTATATACAGCTTGTACGTGCTGTATCACCGGCACCGTTCAACCGATTTCAGTTTCCTTTTGCACATAGAAAGACCTAGTAGTGGAGCTGTGCCACGAAGCGTTATTTTTGGATTTCTCGAAAAATTAAAAAACTAGGACACTTCGAAATTTTTTGCGCTTGACTGGTTATTGTGTCCGGTTGGGGTCCGGGCCTTCGACGTTGGCTTGTTGAAATATCAATTCAACAGTTTTTGATGGAGAATTGGGAAATTATTGTTACTGTTTCTCGTGACAAACCATGCTCCCTGTGTGTAAACAAATGTCAATTATTGTGAGAAATTTGGCGTTATTTCCGTTTTCTTTTCTTTAAAGAAAGCGTGACACAAGCTGTACATCCTTTCCGTTGTACTTTGAGGGCCTCAAGCAAATGCCAATGAGGACTTGTGGGTCATTGGATCTCGCAAAAAATCGTCGCAGAGGCGCCTCAAAACGAGCGCATTTGACTTGTATGTCGTTACATAGGAATGTCTGAAGCAATAGCCGATCCCCTAAGGAGCGGGGCGCTTCTGGAGCTATTAAAGGGGCTGAATAATATGTTTTTAAAGCATCATATAATGGCTTTCGAAAGTGTGTATGCTGAAAGAAAAAATGAGAATTTTGATGTTTTTCCCTTGCCATTTCGTTACAATTTAACCCCAAAAATTTGCAGTCGAAACGACTTCACTGACAACCTGACATTTGTGCTTGAACTCACCTCAAACTATAGATGCTTGAAAAACTCCGTTTAGTGCAAAGTACTGAGTAATAAGGAACAGGATGTAACAGAATATGTAACTGCCAAGTAACGTTAAGTGAGTGGTGCTCATTACTAGTAGGTCTGATCTCTGGCTGCCAAAGCACTCCACAATGAAGTCCAATTGACGGGGTTTGGGGGGGGGGAATTGAAAGACTGATTCTTGAGTCACGCGTGTGAAGAAAATTCTTCGAATGTTTCACATGTCAGTATCAAAGTATTTTTGAGATAGCTGGCAAAACAAAATGTTTGTAATCAGGCTTGATTTGTCTCATAATAAACCTCATAACAGTGCCGTGATCCGTGAGTAATTTCACTGCCTGTGACCTTCTTACTAATGTCACTGCATCGTTCCAATTTGACCAACAGAAATTTGACCAACTGCAATCTGACCAACCGCTTTATGGAAAAACTGACATTTGACCAACTTTTAATTTTAGATATACATAACCTTATAAATCTAGGAGTTCGAGGTTTCGTAACAAAAAGTAATTTCTGGTGGAAGCTTTAGTGTCATCTCAGGTGCGTGTTTTTTATGTGGAACATTTGTGATTGCTAATGTTTTACTGATAAGTGGTAAAGCACTAAATTATGACGTTGGTCAAATGTCCGTTTTTTTTTTTTCATTAAGAGGTTGGTCAAATTCCGGTTGGTCAAATTTCGGTTGGTCAAATATCCTACACCCGCATCGTTACGTAAGTGCTCGTCATCGACATGCGTAAAGTGTATTTTATAGAAAGCTTCTATCATGGGGCCATTTTGTCCTCAATTTTTTATCCGAGGTGTTTTTAGCCAGACTGTTATACTACCCCCCCCCCCCCCCCCGCTGGACACTTTCTGAATTTATTTTGAACATACCGTATTTTTAGGCTGGCAGCAGATTGTTTGAGGTGCTGTGGTCAGCACCAGCCTTGTTGAATGTTACATAGAACGGAAATTTAAAATGATAATATTAAAAAATCACTTTTTTAGGTCATTGTCTCAATGAAAATCAATATATAAATAAGGAGATTAAAAAGTTTTGATTCCTCGGCCTTGAGGCCGTTTTTTTTTTTTTTTAATTTTGTTATTTTTTTTACAATTGGTGGTTATGCATCTGAAAACCGTACAGCCGCGATATGGTTATACATCTGTAGATATTCCTGACTTTGAAAATTCAAAATAACCAAGGACAGTTCTGAGTATATCCTCCTTCGAAATAGAAAACAAGGTGGCAAATGACAATTTTTTATACGGGAGACGGGGGGGGGGGGGGGGGGGTCGATGGTGTTTTACTAATGTTAGCATACAACCATGATATATCTTTCTCTCTTGCAATCTAAAACCTTCCAGGGATTAACAAGCTCTCGGGACGAAGAGTTTTATGTTGGAATTACAATACGTTATCAGTCCAACGGTTTATCTCAGTGTAATCGTTGTGGAATCGAGCTTTATTGGTAATACCCCCCTCCCTCCCTGAGAAAAAGGGTGCATTGAATATGCTGTTCGAGTTACCTTACACAGAAAAATGTCCTCCCCGACCAAGGGTTGGTTGCTGTTGTTCATGCCATCGCCATTATTTCTCTTTGTCCTTTAAAGTGTCAAGTAAACGCTCATTTAATCAACAGTCAGTCTGGTTTCTATAGAAACACACAGATCGTTATGGCTGAGATGATGACACTATTGCACTGTAAATCCTCGTAGAAAGTGAAATATTCTCCCAAAAGGGCTATTTAATAGTGTTATTGACGGCTCTTAAATAGTATTTGTTAAATTTATATTTATATGTATATAAAGGCGTATAGGGAAGACCTAACCGTCAATCTTCTGTACTTCGGTAAGTCTGGGCGAGGATAATATTCGTGGTCTTTGGTTGGGCAACGAGGACTTTTCCTGCCATAGCAGGCAGTAATGATGGTAGGGGTAGTGTTATTTTGTGGGTCGGTAGTCCTTCATTACCGTGTTAATGTTGGATAATCCGAGTACATATTCATGTGTAAATAAATAGAAGCACTCTCACAAATGTAGGTTCGAAATGTTTTACCATATCCAAGCGATCATTCTTTACTGAAAGCGATAAACACATTCAGTATTGTAGAAAAAAAATTAGAGAAACAAAATATAACGATTCAGTGCCACAGGCAACTTGTTTTTCCGATTTTGAAAATGCTACTAGGATCTGTGAGGTTGGCAGGGGAGTGATCGAGCGTGAGAGAGAGAGGGGGAGGGAGGGAGGGAGGGATGAAGGACGCTGGGAGAACACCCTAAAGTCAGTTAATTTTGAATACTGTGCTTGAAACAGCCGAACAATGGTATGCTAAATAAATATTTTTATGTTCTATCAAAACAAAGTTATGTCTCACACGCTTTTAAATTACAACAAATTAAAAAGTAAAGCGTGTTCTTTGAAGCTTTCACGTGTATTTTATTATTCATTCTGATCACCATGTTGACTTTCAAGGAGGCACTTTGCTCAAATTATTCTTCAATATTCTAAAAACCTTGTGCGTCAGTTATAGATGCAAATAAAGGTAAAGTAGTTTTTTAAAAGTAAATAAATACTGTACGTTTAGTTTGCAAATTATTGCCTCTTAACGAGACGGATGCGGTCAGATTTAGTGTCTTGAATGAGCAGGAGTTAGGACTCGGAAATATTTCTCATTACTTGATACTGAAAAGGAGAAATGTGGCGCTAGGTTAATGCCTTGTCGAGGGCCTTTTTACCGGGTATGAAGTGTTTATCTTTTCCGACCAAATTACGCGAAAAGTGAAAACAGCTCTTGAACAATGCAGATATGTACTTCAAATATTTCAAATGACGTGTTGTACAAACTGTATGGCGCTCCACTTGACGCAGCTAAAATACTGACAGACGTGATCTTGCTACGATATTGTTTTGATTTAATGGGGGATGGAGGGGGGTGGGGTGGGGGGGGGGGTGTATCCGGCTTGTGGTGTTAAACATGCCTGCTGGTTGATAACACTTGTTTTCACGTTATGAACCTTTCCACCGCATAGCCACTTTTGAAGAAACGTATCTAACCCGATTTTTTTCCTTTTTCCGTTCGTCAGTGGCTGGCGTCATTTCCATAATTTCTTCCAGTCTACGGTTCCTGCTTTTAAGTGCGCGGTCCTTTAATTTGTAGCAAATGTATTACAAAACGGTGCAGGTGCCATTGTTATTAAGGACGTATAAAGCCCCTTTGCACTGAGCACCTTTGGTATTAAGTACCCACGTGATTTGGAGCATACAAGTCACTATTACTTTTTATTGTGCCTTCTAAGACTTATGCAGTGGTTCGGTTTATACATTGGTATTACATTTTTAGAAACCGCAGTTTAAACTGTCAGACGGTTAAACGTCAATTGCCGATTCTTGTTCATCAGAACTACGCCTCGCTAGGCCTTCCTGGTGATTTTTCGATGTTCATTAATTAGACCTACGCCTCGCTAGGCCTTCCTGGTGATTTTTTGATGTTCATTAGACCTACGCCTCGCTAGGCCTTCCTGGTGATTTTTCGATGTTCATTAGACCTACGCTCACGAGATCTATTAAGAAATTGCAATTAATAGCGCAGATCTAATGGCAGTAACCCCCCCCCCCCCCGTGTAGGCGTAGGTCTAATGCAGTAAAAGACCCCGCGTAGGCGTAGGTCTAATGCATATCCATACTTCTCGCATAGGTCTAGAGGGGCGTAGGTTTAGTAGGCGAACAGACACCCAAACGCTCAATTAACCAAGACTTGTAACCTTAGCGCAATGGTCACGAAGTGGATCAGGCTGCACATGAGAAATCAGTTCCTTTCTTCGCAAGTACACCCAGAAACGAGAGCAGCTTCGCCCCTTGCTTTTGGGCTGCATGGTGCCGGTGTTACCCTCTACGGAGAGAACGACTTTTTGTTCAAGGTGACCATTGTTAAGAAAATAAAGACAATCTTTTTTTTTTTTTCTTTTATTTTGAGTCATTTTAATGCAACGTTGACTTATGCACAGATTGACTTAAACACTCATAGTTTCGGTAATAATTATCCCCCACTTCCGTGGGTTGCGGCACTCTTAAGAATGGGCCCACTGCTATCTTTATCGTGTCTGTCGTAGGAGGCGACTAATCCGAATTTCCTTTTTTAGACTAGCCGATTCCGATTTATTAAGCTTTACTCCGGCCATAAGGTCCCCGGCCATGAAGTATCCGGCTATAAGGATGAATTTAGGGCCAAAACGTCCTCAAAGCTAAAAACATGATAACCTAAATTAATGCTTCATTAAGCTTTACCCAGGTCATAAGGTACCTGGTCATAATGTCTCCGGCCATTAGGACCCCAAATGAATTTAGGTCCAAAACGTCCGCAAAGCCAAAAAAGGTAAGTTAAGCCTTCCAATTGCTTTACTTGCTTTAAAGGCAAAAATCAACTAGAAGATGATAAATTGAAAAAAATTGCGAAAAATTACATTGGGCTTAGCAATTGTGCGATGTTTTGTCCGCACCACTTCGCATATAACCATTTGTCGTAGGGACCCGCAACCTCGCACAATGAAAATATATATATTATGGATGTGAGATGTCGTATTATTTTGAAATCAGTGAAAAAGTGATTGGGGTAATTTGGGACCGAAGTAACTCATCCAGTATAGAATGTGTTTGCTATTGGGATTTGCTCAGTAATGGAGGTTTTCATTATAATGTAATTAACAGGGGGAATCATGTCTCACTGAGACTCTAGTTTCGGGGCATTATCGGTAGTTATTCCGGAATAGCCTACCAAAAAATATCTGGTTTCTTATTTGCTTCAGAATTCTTATTTTAAATAATACGGTGTGTGGTATTTCTTCATTTTTCCTCTAGCAGGTGCGTCCGAATATAGTCTCCATTGTCCCTGAACGGGGCATGAAATACTCCCTCCCCCCCCCCCCCCGCAAAAATACAAAAAAAAAAAAAAAAAAAAAACGAAAAAAAATATTGTGCGGTGATCAGTTAGTATGTACTCCCTGAATCAGCATCAGCGATCAAAATACTGCTTCATGAACTCCAGTGTGATCCCGTGGAAACCATCAGCTCTCACTCTGCTTCAATTTCCCTAGATGGCGGGAATTGATCCATATTTTGAGGACTCCCTGGATAGCCTCGAGACATTGGAAAAGCTAGACACACCTGGCTGTAGCTGCCAGCTGCAAAACACCTGGTTGGCATTCGATAGTCACTGTTCACACCTTTGGAGAACAGGGAATAATTTTATTCCTTTTGTAGGCTGAAGCACGGGCGATTATTGCTTCCAGAACAGGATAAACAAATTCAGTGAAAAATATTTTAAATTTGGGGATTGGGAAGGCGTAATGGGAGAGGATTGCTGCAGCAGGGTAAAAGTGAATTCCTTTATGTCCCATGAAGGTACAGATTCAATGTGTTTCAGTCAAACTGCGTTGTTGTATGTACCCTTGTCATATGTCACCGAACTTGTGAACTGTTTAATTAAGAGAGGAAAGTCTTACAAGAAAACATACAAGCATTTCAAAGACTTTAAGTGGATAGAATTTCCAATAAAGAACAAAAAAAAAAGTAATTAAAAACAACAGTGTTTGAAAAATATTCACAGAGTGTCATGCCGTTTGATGTGCGTTGAAGTACTTATTTATCAACGGAGTATTGCAAGTTCGACCACAACGGCAACGGCGTTGCTTGGCGACATGATAGAATCAGTTAAATGTATCGGTATCTCGTTGATTGATCTTTTTTTTTTTTTGCAAGTATGACTCGCTTGGAATTGGAGTCATGGACACACACCAAGTGTTCCTCCTTTTCAAGCACTGCTTCATCCCCTATAAAAGCATTGATCACGTTCTCACGATTTATTTTTGCTGTAATGTGACCAAGTGGTAACAGAAGCGCTTTGTGTATAAAGAATCGTGGCGTGGATATTTGAGAATATGAATTGCAGTTTAGCAGTCAATTAAAACCAAGTAGAATATGGTGGCAACGCCTTTCCGAACGTCATAAAAAGGGGTAAAATATAACAAAAAAGAGCGTGTTGAAGCCTATTGCGGTCTTAATTCTGTCTGTAGACCTCACTTCAGCTGGTTGCAGTGTCCCTGGGTGGTCTTGTTACGGGATATTGTTTTTTTTTTTTGGGTCGGGGGGTATTCAATCGAGTCAAAATCGAGAGACAACCGTTTATCGCTAGTGATCTGTTGGTCATACGCCGGCCCTTGTTAAGCATGAAATTCAGTGGCACATACCGGCAGGTAGCTGTTTTTTTTGGTGGGAGTTTACTTTTGTTTTGGTGTGGTTTGACTTCGTCAAGATAAACATACCGACATGTATGTGATTTAGAAGAATGTCAACAACGCATGCTCCCACGATCTGTCAAATCAATGTTTACTTATTTTTTATACAAATCAGTAGTCATTCACTGGTAGAAAGTAACAAGCACTCTTGATCACAGTGGAGACCCTAACCAGTAAAACGGCAGCCACGACACCCAGATGCAAACACTGAGGGCCGGATGTTAAGGTTGAAGTGTTCCATGTGTTTGCTTCTGGTTACTGCCTGTTGTCATAAGTAGTGAGAAAACATTAATATAAAGTGATTGTGTAACATCGTCGCTACGTATATTTTATAATGGATGATTGCGTAGTAAGCTTTGTCTGAGGAGGGGGGATGGAGGGGCGGTATCAGTGGTGTTTCCTTTTTTTTCCTAAATTCCAATGCTCCACCTTTGGTGACTAGTTCTTATCTGTTTAATAATATTTGAATTTTTCCGTTTCGGGGATTATTTATAGTTGTCTGTCCGTCTGTCTGTCCGTGTTGCTCTTGTGTTGGCCATGACAACCGCCCGTGGCTGTATTCACAAATATTAACTGCACAGTTAACTGATTTCGTTAACTGCTCCTTTTGAAACGAGAACATCCGAAAGTAAAATAATGAACGTAACTTGTGTCACAGACAAAAATCCACCTAATATTGTTTGCGTGATTAGGCTAGATCGACCGATTTTTCTCTTCTGGGAGTAAAGTTAACTGAACAGTTTTGTGAATACAGAGATGAAGGCTTGGCCATTGCCGGCTTGGCCTGTACAACATCACCAGCCATTCCAATTCGTTATCCCAAGTGTCCTAACGACATCATAGTTAACTGGCTGATTTATCTGTAAGCTAAGACCTTTGACTTGCAAATCCCAATACGCTGTGATTAATAACGTCCCGTTTTCTACATTTAGACGAGTGAAGCAATTGGTTACTAGCTTGGAGTACATCATTTTTTCTGTTCTTCGGATAAGAGGACTGAAAGACACACAGAGAATCAAAAGTATTACTTTTATTTTTGGTTGTCAAGTAGTGACGTGTGTTGCACATTGACTCATAAGTATTGTTTGCCAGGATTGACGCGAAATATTGTTTTTTTTTTTACCTGTTAAACCACAACACGAGAAGTGATGTTGAATGAGATGTCAGTAATCTGGATAACATGCAATGAATTAGTCATTTCGCATCGATTTAATATTAATATTGGATGTTTTGGAC
Source organism: Protula sp. h YS-2021 (assembly GCA_949752745.1). Classification (NCBI taxonomy): domain Eukaryota; kingdom Metazoa; phylum Annelida; class Polychaeta; order Sabellida; family Serpulidae; genus Protula; species Protula sp. h YS-2021. The sequence continues at coordinate 43,767,469 of OX457030.1, read as the reverse complement.
CATGCTCAACTTGACTTGATCATGGTGGCACATTTTATTTTAGCGTGATATCAGGACCACCGTTGTGCTTGGCGTCCTAACTAACTTGGTGTCCTAAAAAAAAAGAGAGAGAGAGAGAGAGAGAGAGAGGCCACTCTCGTTTTGTCATTTATCAGCGAGCAGTAAGCGGTACCAAGGACTTGTTTTCTGTGAAGTCTCGGGGACAGGTCATGTGATCTGAGTGAAAGTGAGTCTTCAGGGAGTTGTTGAACCTAATACGCTATATCCGTCTTATCCTCCTGACTGAACAGTCCGAACACGATACCGTGACCCGCTTGGTTAGGTCTGTGGTAACGTCGCATTAAGCGTCGTCAAGGAAGCGTGACTGTGTGCTTCGGCCTTTCTTTTAAGGATTAGGAAAAGAGGATTCAGTAGACGACGAAAAGTGGAAGAAGATATAGAGATGGGTTTGAAGGAGAAAATGCAGCTAACAAGTGAAACATAGATCACGTGTCATTTTGTTATTGAAAACGTGGCTTGAGTTACGAAAATTGTTGTGGAAATTTGATAAATTTTTATCTAAATTGTAGACAACGAAACTGTTCAGTTCATTTAACACAATCACACACTCACAAAAAAAAAAAATAAACATCCAGTCGAAATCTGCCACCTGTTAAAAGAATCTTGAAGTTTTGACTGCTGGATGTTACTGTGGTTTTGTGTCATATGATAAATTTTGTTCGTAAATTTGGGTAGAAGATTTGTTGTACGTTATCGGAAACCTTAGTACAGTATAATATATTTCGTATTGAGAGAGAGAGAGAGAGAGAGAGAGAGAGAGAGAGAGAGAGAGAGAGAGAGAGAATGTTGGGGATAATTCGTACTGCTGAATCGAAACATCACCTCGTGCGTTGATTGATGCCGTTCCTTTTACACAAAACGAAATAACCAAATGCTTTAATAGTGCACATATTGGGAATGAAATGTCAATAGACCTGTTGCTTGTTTTTTTTTCTTTGTTCACATCCGTTGACTCTTAGTCACTGATTGATAGACAAAGAAGGACTGTTTTGCACGGTCAAGTACATACATTAATAGCTGTCGCATGAACACATGTAGTCTGCCATTTTATATATAACACATTCTCTAATGGCAGGCGGATTTGTGTGATAAACATCGCTACGAAAATCTCCATCTCGATCACTTGGGATTGAACATTTTGAAAAAATCGTGTCATGTCAGTGGACATAACACCAAAAGCAGAATACATGAAAAATGTCAGATAGATAAAACGATACTAAACAGTACATTCAGTTTTGCTTGATAAAATTATGCCAAAAGTGCTGGCAGAAGTAAGTTCAAACAGGGACATCTATCATGGTAATTTCAGTATAAATATCCGTGGACTCGAACAGAAGTTTTTCCTCCGTACCGAATCGAACGGAAGGTCGGACGGAATGTCGCAT